>BSQZ01000015.1:222500-835000 GCA_033239005.1 Lamellibrachia satsuma
GTGAGTTTAAACTCCTCAATCCATTTAGCCTATCGCCAATCAAGTCGATATTTAAATCTGTCTTGCGTGAATAGTTTATGTAATATGCGCATTCGGTATAATAAAACAGTGCGTAGGCCGTGCGCTTGTAAACATTATCGAAAATGTGCTTTGATGTCATAGCATAGAGCTGGACCACACTTGCCCTTTTTACGCCAACATTTGACTGGATCTGGAGAAAAAATAATTTAAAAGTTTGATTTAATAAAAAAAAACTAAATAATACATTGGCACAAACGAACTGGCATATTGTAGTATATACTAGACAGGATTAATTGAACGAGCTGGCATGTTGTAGTATATACTAAACAGGATTAATTGAGCGAGCTGGCATATTGTAGTAGATACTAGACAGGATTAATTGAACGAACTGGCATATTGTAGTATATACTAAACAGGATTAATTGAGCGAGCTGGCATATTGTAGTAGATACTAGACAGGATTAAATAAACTAGCTGGCATGTTGTAGTATATACTAAACAGGATTAATTGAGCGAGCTGGCATATTGTAGTAGATACTAAACAGGATTAATTAAACGAGCTGGCATGTTGTAGTATATACTAAACATGATTAATTAAACGAGCTGGCATGTTGTAGACAGGATTAATTGTTCGCAAAAATATTTTTAAACGAGACGAGCGAAAAACTTTATTGAAGAAATACCTTTAGGCTTACTAGTAATCAAACTATATATATATATATATATATATATATATATATATATATATATATATATATATATATATATATATATATATATATATATATATATATATATATATTACGTATTTCAGTTCAGATCAAGCGTGTCCGATGAGCCAATAACAGGATTGATAAAAAGCTACTTAGCGACACAAGCATGGTACATAAACATACATATAAATATATATAATAATAAAGGTGTATAAAATGCAAGACTACCAATCTACCATTTACAGCATACCAGATTAAGACATTAGCATTACACATATAAATAGTTTTGCACCGCAGACTTGAAAGTAAAGTACTGGCATCCATAAATATATCACAACTATGTTCGTTTAAGTATAATGTGTTTAACGCAGTCTCTCGTCTATTTAAAACTGAGTACTTCCTGATATTGAGTTGGCTGTTGGAAATTGTAAGTCTTCAGTTAGGTCTAGTAGATATCTGGACGGACAATGAAAGTGGATAGCTCCTACCAGATACAATGAATCTATATAAGATAATGTACACATTTATATAAAAACATCAGACCTGCCATTTGCCTACGATCTTGTTCTTTTTTGTGTCCCTTGTGTAGTGGAGGCGAGATCACTTCTGCCTTCGTCTGTTCCGCCCTCTCGACGAGTCGTCTCTACCCATCGCGATCTTCTGCCATTCTGTCCCACTCTCGGCTGTTAATCTCTGCCCCTTCGAGTCCAACACTGTCCCTTCATCTTCACTTTACATATTCTCCGAACCCAGTTGTTCTCTGCTACCTGTAGTATCTCCTCCAGTATCTCTGTCAGTGCATGTGCTCCCAATCCATATACACAAGCTGGTAGCACGCAGGCTTCCTACACATTTTTCCTTTAGCTGTTTCTCCAACTATCTGTCCCTTCTCCGTGTTGGTGCCTTGCTTGCAACCCCTCTGTCCTTGCTACTTCCTCGATCCTCACGCACTGTACCGCCCATGTACACAAAGCTGTCCACTTGCTTAATGACCTTTCCATCCACTACTACATGTAGGTACACCTCCTGTTCGTCTATCCACATTACTGTATTTTGGATTTGCAACAGAGATATGTTGGAAATACTCTGAACTCGCTCGAATACAGACTAGCACAAAAAAAAACAATTTAGCTACCGCGCCGATGGGGCCTACATGGTTCGTACGCTTCCGAACGTATTGCTAAGGCTGTCACATTTAACATTATATCCGAATATATCGGCACTACACAGGTTGTCCGACGGGTCCTCGTGGAATTGAAAACTGCATCGATTTGCCGGACGGTGACTACCAAGACTGCTACATATGCTCGAGCTTTGTGAAGTGCGTCCACGGAAACATGCACAAGTGGCCATGCGCCGGACCGATCTTCTGGGATGACATGACGAAACGCTGCGAATGGATATCGACCACTTGCTCCTGAATGGTTGAGACGAAAAGCCAGGTTGGTAGGCCTACACTATTTCGTGACCCACCGTGGGTCGAAATTTCGTAATTATATAAGGCCAGTGAATTACGTTAATCTGCCGTAATAGTGGGGCGTGATGGCGTAGTTGTTAGAGCAACGGACTCTCAATCAAGATAACCCGGGGTCGTTGCTGCCGTTTCGAAGCTCATTTTATTCCACGTTGTCTCAGTTCACTTATCTGTATAAATGAGTATCTGGCTATAGACAGTGGTAGACATATGAACGAATTGTCTTCGCGCAGCAATTGCAGCGGGGCTAAAACTTTCAAGAGAAGTCGAGTTGTTGTTGGAATGAACAGGTCTGCCAGTGGGTGAAGCGTAAAGCGCTTTGAACGGTCATACGAACTGGATACCGCACTAATGATATAATAACGTACTCTTACCTTTTTATAACAATAAAGATTTAAACGTTACAATGCCATAGCATAAACAAACATCATCCGTAAGTTATACGAATTGTGTGTTTTTATGGAAGTCATAAAAGTGCATGAAGTGTTTTTGTTGACGTCATTAGTACTGTATCAAACGACTACGCATTAGAGTTTTTGTATTTAGTTACACTGGCGTTATTAGATGATGTCATTAGTCGTTTAATACAGTACTAATGACGTCATCTAAAACATTACAGTTCTGGTGTTTAGTTACTCTAGATAATGATGTATAATTGGGCTTGGAAATGATACGGCAATAGCTTAGAAAGTAGCACCATGAAAAAATTTTTTTCGAAGCTGCGGTTTTTATTCATACACGCGCTCTTCTTTGTTAGAGCCAGACATGTTGACACAGTTCACTCAGGTGTATAAATTAGCACCTGGCAATACAGACAGTAGTGGATGTGTGAACGGATAGTCTTCGCGCAGTAATTCCCAGATAAGTTAAAATGGCTTTGGAATGAACAGGTCTGCCGGGGGGGGGGGGGGGTGAAGTGTAAAGCGCTTTGAGCAGTCCTAAGGAATGGATACCGCGGTGTATTTACTTACCTAAACCTTTTAACAGGGGAGACCGGGATTAGTTCAGTTGAAGTTGAAGTAACCTTTTGAAACGTATGTTAGATGCATTATTTGTTTCAATGTAACGTATTATTTTAACTAATAAAAAATTACCAAGCCAATTATATTCCTTATTGTAGTTAATTAGATAAATAAAGTTTCCCAAGCGCTGTCGACCTTAACAATAAGCCCCGCATGCGGGGTCACTTGCTTACATAGTGGCGGACTACGTATGCTCTATGACAAATTAACAACGGAGACAAATGAATACATGACGCTAGGAATACAAAACAAATATTACCAAATAAGTTAGTCCAAGTTATCGGTCCGTGTGATCCATAGAGATAACTATGGCAAGAACTTGCCGAACTATCTTAAAGAGAAACAAAAGTCATGGTTTTGCGCCTATGCGCCTATAATAATTACTAAACCTTAACAATTTTCAACTACAATCACGAATGTCAAGCCAGTGGTTTACTGGGAAAACCTTGTTGAACACACGGTATCTTAACATACTTTTAACTACTCATACGCTTGTAGTCTGGCAATATATTCACACACCAAATGAACGTTTATCTGTAAACCCTTAGTTCTATGATCCACAAAAAGATATGGTCATGCTGACTGCGTCTAAACGCAATTTATGCCCCATGTTTTGGACTTTTTAAAACCTATCCCGTTCTGAATTATCAGCTCGCTTGATTGATAGTTAGCGTTGCTTTGATGTATACCCGCTGGCCCTTCTATATCTGACGAAAGCATTTAATGCATTTTAACACGTTACAGCGGAAGTCGACTTCCTGCAAGAACTGCCAGGCCTTTATTCGTCGTTCTGGTCAACATGACAGCCGACAGGAAAGCGGGAGATTTGACCAAAGTCTCCCGCTTTCAGAACAAATTCTGATAAAACCGCTAGCGTGATATTCATGATTGTAGTTGTAAATGGTTAGTTTTTTATTAACTCGTTTAGGTGCCTTGGCCCAAAACCACGCCTTGTGTTTCGCTTTATGTCCACAGGCGGAAATGAGGAGTTGACTCAGACCAATGTATCTCCATGGATGCAATTCACATCACCATGCAACACTTTCTTGGTTGCAAAGCGTTAGCGTCTGGTGCCAACTTATTTTTATCATTATTGTTTGCTACAACAGAAGATTGTAGTTGATTCGCGTGGCCGATTCTCATGCGTCTCCCAGATCTCCGTCCTACAAGTAGGCTGAACTAAGTTTCCTATGGCACCCATTGTAACGTTTTACAAGAATCTTGCAAACCTCATTTTCGGTTTCGTCTAGGTGTTTTATTAGTCAGGTTTTAATTGCATTAAACAAACAATGACATATTGTATATTTCCCATGTTGGACCATCATCACATTTCAGGAAGTGCTGCCAGCTGAGCGTCTCCAAGGCAACAGATCGCAGCCGTTGTTCAGTCACACGTGTCCGACGATGACGCACCGCTTGAAACATCCCATTGTCACACCTGAATGGCTATCCTGATGTTGAACACTGGATTAAAGTATCACATTATATGCATTGTTGTTTGTTGATGATTTCAAGATAAGTAATGTGCCAAGCCCAAGATATCATAACAACAGTAACGAATGGAACGACAGTAACAACAACGACAGCAGCAACAACAACAACCATAACAACGACAACACCAACGACAACAACAGCAGTTTTCTTCAATTGTCTTGTCCCAGTTGTATCCACATACCTTGGCTAAAATGTGGTACTTTGTGTCCAATGGCAATACTGTCCTTTTATGAATAATGTTCAACTGATACAAAAACTATTCATCTCCGAAAAGTGTAAGCCCTCGTGAAAATACCCGATACCGCGACAGTGTGAGGAGGTTCAATGTCATTGTTACCTCTAGAGAGTCAGACCGTCAGCAGTCATACGAAATATGGTGTTTAAGTATATGGCTAGAATGGCAAAAGTGAAAAATATATGTTGTTTGCCATCAACAAAAGTCACATGCTATATCAGTCTCACATCAGTGAACACTGGGAGAAGATATTTTAAATTTACAATAGTTGAAAATGTGCTGCTAATGTCACAAAGTCATGTATAGTTGCTTATCTCTAGAGAAATATACCTGATCCGTCTGAAATAAAGTATTCGAATTGAATTTATAGTATTCATATTATGCAGCATTGGCCATTATGTTCTCGAAATGACATTACGAATTATGTTGGTGGCGAAAGTTTGAATAAATGTTGGACTGGTGTTTTTTTTCGAGTTGACCCTACTATAACGATCGACCAGGGTTTTAATAGGGTCTTCCACAACCATAGCTACAATAAGCAACATCTATGATTTAGCTACATAACATTGATAATATTTCTTTTGTTACTTGATCCAATATGTCTCGCTATGTATACTTTTCCCACACATCTAATATGATTTAAAGTTATAAATAAAATGACTGAAAATTATAAATAAAATTAGTTAAAATTATTAATGAAAGTTATTACATATTTTCAATTAAACTAGTTGGGGGGCTTCTCTCATTGGTATTTCAAGACAGCATGAGCCACGTTTTTTCTCAGCTGAAAAAAATTTTACATCTAAAGGTATGACCATGAGAGATTGACATTACAAGATACAAGTTATATGTCACTTATTAGGCTATCGGAAAACATTTAAAGTATATATATATATATATATATATATATATATATATATATATATATATATACGTACATACATACATAATATGCATGCATACATAGATATATGCATACATGCATACTACATATGATACATGCATACATACATACATACATGCATACTTACACACATATATACATACATACATACTGGTACATACGCACATAAATAATATTATGTTGAACGTAGTAATCTCACTGAATAATTCATTTGGTATGACAAGTGAAATTATTTAAATCAAAAGTGTGTTCCATCTAGTAGCATTGTAGCGCCGTATCGACATAATAATTTGCATCATAATATGAGAATGATCAGATAAAGTTTTACACTAAACTACTTTCATTCGTATCTATGTAAATGGTCATTTTGACGAGAAACGCTGAAACAACTCTGCCACCAATGCTACAAATACGGCATTAAAAAACAAGGTTTTATGCCCGTTAAATAGAAATTGGTGCTTCGAAAATTACCCTCAAGTACATACTATATAATACTCTGAAGGCCGTGAACCCGAGTATGTTTGCCGTGCGGTGAAACATTGCCGGTGCTGAAGAAAGCAATCGTTGTCTAGTGCTAGCCCGTCAAAAATATATGTATATAGTTAATGCTGAATAAATGAAAAAAGACATCAAGCCCACCCCTGCCCAAAAACTAGAATTTATACCTAGGCCCGTTAATATTTGGTCCAGGCCCAGGCCCGGCGCGGCCCGTATATTTCAGGTCCATACCCCGCCCATACCCATGGGCCAAATACTGGTAAGCCCACGGCCCCCAAAAGCTCAAGCCACACATTTTCAAAAGATAAACCTATTATCTTACAGTATTCTAAATGAATGGTCTTTTTATGGGCGGACGCCAACTCAAAATGCTTCCCGCAGGTTCACATAGCCAAAATGCGCAAGTTATCGGCCCCACCCCGTCGAATCATCCTGGCGGCCACAGCTGGATCGGACTGTATTAGTTGTGTACGTCACGGTATTAACTAAACTATGCTAATTCGATATGAAATACAATTGTGACAAACTACTTCTTCCTTGCCAGTGACAAATTGCTGCCAAGGCAAAGGCGATGTCCGCACCTGCACGGGAAACCCCTTGTATTTGTAACATGGATGCCTATTGGATGATTCACATTTAATGACGTTAGTATCTTGGGGAATGCCAGGGATACACCAAGGCAAAGATGGCGGACGAAGTTGCGAGAATCGTAGAGTCCGACGATGTTTGAAGGATATTGTGCCAATTTACTTTATACCGGTGATTACTAAGGAGGCAGACGGTCCGATTGACAATACAGTGTGCCAAGACATTCTGATTAATGTGATATTTGGCTGTGAATTTGGAGACTTCAGTTTGGAGTGAATTGAGAACTACCCAGGGCAGTGGCCAGTGCGCGCGAAACGTCGGCATCAAACATAATGTTTCTTTCAACAATTGTAACTGTTTCGCAACTAAAATTCACATTGAAATGTTTATTAAATTTATTACTTTATTTCATTGGTCTCCTAATTCTAAGAAATGAACGACAATATTTTAGACTAGGCAAATAATGTAAACAAATGACATGAGGGGTACATAAATGCTACAAGCCGTCACCCATGCCACGATTTATCTATGACCTTTACTCGGGGTTCGAAATTATCGGTGTTCCGGTGGCCCGAGTCTACCAAAACTGCCATCGGACCACCAAACCACTCGTGCAATAGTCCGGTGTGCCACTGGAAATGTTGAGCCATTTTTTAACAAGATTGCCATCTCAAACAACAAGTTCCAGATGGCAAGTGGACAAGGAAGCCATTGGCTTATCGAGAGTCCAACAGTTTTGTTAGACCATGTTCACCCTTGAGCCAGTGCCAAAAGCGCCCGACAGTCTTTATATTGGCTGATCAAACACTGGAGATACTTTATATGACGAGACACCGACCAACGCACTTGCGCCACTGACTTGCTGCTATCAGTCATGACCTAACATGACACACATGGAAAACGCGCCAGTTCACCGATAAAAAACTTAATATTTAAATATCGCTTGATCTGGCGTCAGAGCTCTGATCTTGTGTTAGACTTATGGGGACAACTAGCCTTGTTACCGGAAGGGCGCGGACCACAGTCAGAATCCATCCGCCATTACATAGAGTCCCTGGGAAAATTAATTGTGCACTTGGGGTGAATTTGTTAGAGCAGAAATTGTGTTAATGAGTGAGTGGAAGTGATGTTTTTTGTGCACAGTAGCATCTGAGCTTTGAAATGATGCCATTTGTCAGTATACCTGTTGCGTAAGTACACAGTGGCAATTAGGCAGGATGTACTCATATCTTGGAAACCGGGGAATTTCATGGCAGAAATGCGGGTGGGGGGTCAGGCGTTGAAGCTATTTGTGGGAAACGGAGGTATTCAATTTTCACGAATTTCACACAGCAGGTGTCTTGGTGGGTCTGTCATGTGCTGTAAAAATTTAATGAAAATTGCTTGACAAATTATCCATTAAGGCATAAGAACGTTGTAATGGTCGTCTATGGGAAAAGTGACTGTGGTCCGTACCCAGAAGCGAGGCTCTGTGAGGAGAGTGCGGTTATTATTGATGTAACTTAAACATATGACACATTTCACTGCATTGGACGAACATGTACGCAGCTATTCGTAATAATCACCACAGGAAAGATATCGACATGTGTACACATTTGAAGCGCCAAAATCGCGTCAACCGAGTTAAAAACTAGTTTTGTGCTGCCATCTATTTGTTAGTGGTAGAGGTAAAAGTGTTTTGATGCAAAACGCAATAAATATACGCCACGATAACGACTGATGAAGTAACGGTTTTTCTGTCAATCGATTAACTATGTGCACTAGAATACGATTGATATATAAACGCACACATTGGCCATAACGCGTTTTCCATAAAATGCTTTATTTAATTAATCCGTTGCGTCTTGCCATACAATATTAGCGTGGCTTCCGACCTCCATAGGGCCTGCTACCCATAGGAGTTGTGCAGTAGCGTCTTTTTTTCCACAAAATGTCGTTTCGTCCCAGGCAAAGTTTTCTTCACATTTTGTCAACGTAGCGTATTATGTTGAGCATAAAAGAAGTTCACAATCAATGTTAAATTGCACTCGGCGCGATGCGAGTCTTATTCTATGATAATATTTATATCAATAACATTGTCTTTACTTATACAGTATGTCAAATATAAATACAATAAAAATAACGTGTTTTGTATTATTCTGTTGTCCGAGTTTTATGTAACAAGGTTACCTTCAATTCACTTAATCTGGTACGGACCACCAGAAATTTTGCAGGACCACCAGATTTCCAGAGCTGGTGGTCCTGTGGTCCACTGCCCAGATTATTTACCGGTCACAACCAGCCCGGATGACACTTTCTATTGTGATTTCTACTGTGTAGTGAGCTATTTAGCGAAGTTGGTGTTAAGATTTTTCAATGTATACATAATCGGTTGTAACTCTACTAATTATAGAGCTACATAACTAAATGTTGTATCAAAATATTTGGAATAAGGACTATGTCAGAGATAAATAATTATATCAACCTTATAGCAATATTCAACAACAAAAAAACAATTGTACACCTTTGCTCCAAAGGTGTACAATAGTGTCTATGACTTCTTTATGTACATGGTACATACCAATTATTTTTATCACAACATAATTCCAGTTCATTTTCAAACCAAACAACACCAACTGGTTTGGTTAACAATGGAAAATTACTTATTACTATGCACTAACCAGGTAGGTTGTTTATTTACCGAAAATAATTTTCCAATGAGCAACACACATATCTGTCCATAACGTGAACACATTAAAGAAATGCTAAACTAGTTTAATGGTGTACAATTTAAAAGTTTTCCTTGGGGGTGCGCTGTCCCACGTTACCCTATTTTGAGCCTTAACAGATGTAACGACTAAAGTCAATTCTTTTGAGGATTTGAATAAATACGCATTTCATTGTTGTATTAACTATATCTGTACGACAGGCCGGAATTCCGGCACTGGCTACGTTCATTAGTCTTCGCTTTTACTCATAATTATCCACTACGTGGAGCCACTTGTTATATACGGTTGTCATGGCGAATTAATTTGCTATTCAAGAGCGCCAATCGTTGATTATCGCTCAATATCATTTACGGAGATTTTCGCAGTTTTTAATGATGGATTATCAAAATCTGCTATGACCGCAATGGCGGACGGCTTTACTTCAACTGTCGATTTACCGCCGTATGTTTTGGACAGATTATTTGATAGTTTTAGCGACGAATCTTTGTTGGATGTTGACGATCGAAACAACGAGGATATTTATATTAGCGAACTTAGGCTTAGCTATGACAGCATGTCAGGCTCACATTTAATGTCTAAAGGCATGCCTTTAATTATTTAAATACACGTATGTAAAGTTAAAGGCGTGGTTGTAACATTAAAAGCATGCCTTTAATTAATTAAGTACGCGTATGTAATGTTAAAGGCATACCTTTAAATAATTTAGTACGCGTATCTAATTGTAACTAATCAGAACCAGCGAAGTGTATTGACAGAATTTTGTTTCGCTGGTTCTCACTGCTTATAATTAAATAGGCGTACTTAATTATTTAAAGGCGTGCCTTTAATGCTACATACGCGTACTTAATTCATTAAAGGGGTGCCTTTAATTATTTAAATACGCGTATTTAAAGTTAAATACATGGTTGTTACGTTAAAGGCATGCCTTTAATTAATTAAAGGCATGCCTTTAATTAATTAAAGGCATGCCTTTAATTAATAAAGTACGCGTATGTAACATTAATAGTATGCCTTTGTATAATTAAGTACGCGTATTCATTTGTAACCAATCAGAACCAACGAAAAAAATTCTATCAATACACTTCGATGGTTCCGATTGGCTTACTTAATTATTTAAAAGCATGCCTTTAACATTACATAAGCGTATTTAATTAGTTAAAGGAATGCTTTTAATGTTACAACCACGCAGTTAACTTTAAATACGCGTATTTAAATAATTAAAGACGCGCCTTTAATTAATTAAAGGCATGCCTTTAAACGTTAAACTTGAACCTGATATGCTGTCATACTGAAACGGCTACTGACAGCGGGAGTATTTTCGATGGCTACTCGGACGTCATTGATGATGAAAGTGACGATGTAAACGCTGAGGATGAGCTGCGCACTGTACTATCAATGCTGGATGATGCGTTGTTTGATTTTTGTAAGAAGGAAAATGAAAACATGCAAAGTTTGATTGAAATCGGTCCAGTAGCGATGGATGTGTTGGCAAATATACAAAAAAAAAACACTTCTGTCATATATGTTTAAAATACAGATAAATAACTTTTCACTTTCTTATGCTCCACAAAATGTACTTGATATTGTATTTTATATTATAGTACACTCCGGTAGCGTGATCAACATGAGTAATTTACATTAAATATGTACACTGGTACACAACTGAGTTCAGCAACTGCAAAAACGTTGAAATCGCGGCGGCCATATTGGATTGCTGGTTACCATGACGACGAAATGTAAAATGATATGGCTCATTTTACTCGCTGATTATCGTACTTTCAGAATAATATATATATATATATATATATATATATATATATATATATATATATATATATATATATATATATAATATTCCTATTCATAAAATGCAGTTTTGTCGCTGAAATATTGACTTGAAGTGATGCAGTCCATTTTGTGGCATATATATTCACTGGGAATACAATATTCAGTGATCACAGCAGATCAGGGCTCTAGTACTGAAATGGTTAAATCGACTTGTGATGTTACATAAACTATTCACACAATATATATTGGACATCAACGAACCGGATTCGCGATAGGCTAAATTAGTTGAGGATGGAATTTTAAGTTTATCTATGATAATTGAAAGTGCCCCTTTGGGGATTTTGTTGCAGTATAAATTCATTCAAAGTTGCCCTGGTTATTGCAGTGAATGAATTACCATGGCGCGGCAGCAAACCTAATTTTTTACAAAGAAATTCGTTTTGTTGGCATTGAACAAACGACAGAGCTACGTGACTGGCATATAGTGTACCCTCTTTAGAATCCTCTGTTTGGTGACGTTCTAAACCAAGTCAGCATCGTGTCTACATAATTAAGGTAATAATAAAGGCTACAGAAAACAGTCATGTCGCACATTTTCCATATTGTCCAAGATGCGTGTCCACGTATGACTCGCTAAAATTGACTGATTGTATTAGTCAACTGTGTGGGAAAGTTGCGTGACTGGAACACAACGTGACACCACTATTTTATGTATGCAAAGTAACATCAGAAGACGAAATTACAGCCATATTGTCGTATCTTAATTTTGCGGGGCATTTTATGGCCGTGTGAAGGGAAAATTAGTTTCAGTGGGACTATTTTGCCACTTTAAATTGAAATAATATTCAGGAATGTTCTTATTGTTGAATCAAAATGGTGTTAAAACTTTGCACTGCTGCATAAAAGTGCTGCAATGTTGGTCGTTGACAGTCACGGGATATCTATGTAGGTGTAACGTAGATTTCTACCTGTATCATGCAGTTAAAATTTCGCGCAACATATAACAGTGATTATTGTGTAATTATCGAGTTAAATAATCGATTATTGCATATGTCAGTGAACACACTGGTACGGTTCGAGAGAGAGAGAGAGAGAGAGAGAGAGAGAGAGAGAGAGAGAGAGAGAGAGAGAGAGAGAGAGAGAGAGAGAGAGAGAGAGAGAGAGAGAGAGAGAGAGAGAGAGAGAGAGAGAGAGAGAGAGAGAGAGAGAGAGAGAGAGAGAGAGAGAGAGAGAGAGAGAGAGAGAGAGAGAGAGAGAGAGAGAGAGAGAGAGAGAGAGAGAGAGAGAGAGAGAGAGAGAGAGAGAGAGAGAGAGAGAGAGAGAGAGAGAGAGAGAGAGAGAGAGAGAGAGAGAGAGAGAGAGAGAGAGAGAGAGAGAGAGAGAGAGAGAGAGAGAGAGAGAGAGAGAGAGAGAGAGAGAGAGAGGAGAGAGGAGAGAGAGAGAGAGAGATCTATCATATAGATATACTTTAGGCTGGCACCGTAGTAGTTTATTGATTTCTTCTGTTTATAAACAGTTAAGACGTTATGCTATGTGAGAGAGGCAGTGGTGTAGTCATTTCTGCAAAAAACAGAAGTGATTGACTGATTGGTTTGACGTGACCTAGCTTTTACGAACCCACGTTGATCCGGATTTGTTAATTTATGCATAACAACGAAGCCTACCGTATGATCGCAAATTAACGGTTTTAATAATTTGTATACTAGGGCCTATCGACATTAAACGCAGAGGTATGCAAGTTTTGGATTTGTTTCTCTAGTCGCTGTCCGTTGTCTGTTAATTCTGCCACATTTTCCTCCGGACAGGTCTTGAGATCATCAATTTCATCGTCTAAACTACCACGTTGGCAGTCCGCGTGCTTACTTAGATACTCTAACAATTCTGGGAATAAGTCAAAGTTCATCCATCCATTATACGTGTTGCGAGTCATATAGTATCGCTGCCCGGTAGCGAAGCTCGTCCAACAGCATTACCACAACGGCAGACTAGCTGTGACCAAGGCAATGTCCTCCGCTCGGTTGCTATGACTGGGCCGACCTTCCCTGCTTCTTTTGCGGCAATGGTCTTACATTTCCCGTCTGATATAAACCATCTGGTCCGTATTTGTTATCAGCCAATTCTTTGATACAGTGATCAAAGGGCACTGCAAGTAGGCCCTACTTCCTTGTAGAAGCCGGGAGCCTAGGAAATGCGTGTTGCTTCTGGGGATTTCAGTCTTAGAATTTGCGCAATTACGTCATTTCACGTGACTATATTTTTACTAGTCATCATTGGTGGGAACATATGAAAACTTGAACGCATTATGAACAATTAAATGTGTAAGAGCAACATGTGTAGGTTTAGTTCTGTAGTGAGGAGCGGTGGTATATGGTTAGAGCACAGCACTGTCGACGGTGGTCCGATTCCACCTGCCGCCGCCTTGGGCAATTTCGACCTTGCCTGTGTCTTTTGAAAGGGATACTAAAAGCCATCGTTCCCTTCTACTTGTGTCTGTGCTAGGGGATGTAAAATATCCCTTGCCGGATTCATTCCTTCCAACAGTGCCCATCATAAACTTTTAATAGTACTGTGCCTTTTTATGGCATTGCTGCAACATATTTCGGCATTGCTTCAACAACTCGTGGAGTCTGGTTCATGTGCAGAAGTCCGTCAGTGTTGCTATTTTTCTGCTCATTGAATCAATTCAGTTCAGATTCTAACAACGTAATGCTGATCATAATTCTATGGTGTTAAACATGTCCAGTATTATCTGAATACGAGAGAAATGATGAGCTAAAGAGGATGAAAACCGTTAAAATGGGCTTAGCTTTATGTAATTTTGGAGGAAACAGGGCACGTGAAATGAAGGAACGACAACAGGGATGAAATGGGTATGTGATATCAATACTTGAACGGAATTTTAATGAACTATACCCGAGCCTTCGTGATCCGAAATAGGTGATCTGTAGAGAATAGTATTATATTAACGTATATGCTATATACCTTAAGCGGATATTAGTCGTATTGTATGATTAATGCAATTAAATAACATAAAATTTATTATTTATTGATGCTGAATCGTCTTATTTCCAATATGCCAAATGTGTAGACATACTCCTTATAATAAAGCAATGCCAATAAAAACTGATAGGCATTACTGCTATGTTTTAGTAATTAGTGCGAAACCTTTTATCCCGCGGTGTCACGCATTTGCGGTCTGGTAACTTCCACTGCCGTTAAAAATGTTTGTGCGTTGCGATTGTCGTACATTCGCGTGTCTGCGGGAAGCCTTTCAGCAAGTCTTTTCCGCCGACTTGGCTGCCTGGTTGAGCTTGTCATTTATCCCCGCAATTGTCGCCACGCTGTGTGCCAGTCAAAAAGTCACAGAAAAACAATTCATGGAATAAAATAAATTTTTTGGCTAGAAAAGTCACATGGAAATCGAGTCACAGTGCTTACTGCGTATTGGACTGGAGCCATCCACACACTGTGGCTTAGACGTAGCTGCCAACGACCCTGCCAGCTTTGAAATAGGTTTCTCATATGTCACTAACAAAACAGTAAAGGTAAACACTTCAGTGATTTGTAATCATGCGTGAATATAGGGGCCTAGAATTTGTTTTTTCAACTGATGTTATAAATTCAAAAAACTAAAATAGTTAGTCTATATAATATTTAGTGTGACTTTTTTCCGTGATTTTTTTGGTCCTGCGACTTCATTTCCTACATTTGTGTGCTAGACGTCTAACATCAGTTGGGGTTAGGCCAAGACACTGTCCATATTCTCTACATGTGGCTTTCAATGTCCCTGCATAGTCAATGTCATAGCCAACTTTCTATACCGCAGAAACCAGCCGTATTGTTCCAGGTGTGCCAAACAATAAACGTACGTTGTTTTAGCGCCGTATAATTTTTTGAAGAGAGCTCAAAGCGGTTTACACTTCAGCTTGACAGTCTTTCCAACACCAACTAAACTGCTCTGTGAAGCGTTCAGCCACTCTCAATGAACAGAGATCTTCTCGATTGAGAGACCGACGTTCTAACATCTGCGCACAAGGATGTCACTGTATCTGCGATTTATGCTAACATAACTCTGACACATATCAGATGAGCGGCATTTGACTAATCTCGACCCAAGTTGCAACTTAATTGCAACATACGTGTTACTGCCATTAAATTAAACGGTGCATGTAGACTGATGGAGTAATGTCTATATAATGAGCATCGACTGTAGAGCGCGGGCATCGATCAAGACAGCTAGAGGTGGCTGCACTAGAAACTACACAACATTTAGCGTCTAGCATTACGCGTTCGTGTATATGCGTATTCTCCCGTCCTACCATACTGGTCAAATGCCAACTGATCAACTCAGTTTAAACATGGCAACGACTTACGGCTAAAACATCTCCAAAACAACATCTGATTTGGCTCGTCACGTTTTTGTCTAAACATGTGGGTTGGTAGGTCATTAACATTATAGGCCTAGACCCAATGAATTACAACCGCCTAACTATTTCATAAAACTACCATAACTGTGTGTCATTATCATGCAGTCAGATCCCTGGTGCGCTGTGGTGGCCACCACTTAAACAGTTAAACTTGCACCCTCGATGTTCAGTTATAGTATCCATGGGACAACTGCACCCATGATTGCTGATCGTGAATCCTTCGTTTGATGTTATCAAGCGGCAGCAACAGCGAAACAAAACCCAGAGGATTAGTTGGCTTGAGATAGACTGATGTCGTGTGCCGACAGTCTTGACTTTGTTTAGCAGTTCGTCTGCTTCCAAGTATCAGTGCATGAGACCTGTTAATGACTGCTTGCGCGTCTAGCTGGCATCATAAGAGGCATCCTTTGTAGCCGGTCGTTTCCCCCCGCAAATCAGCACTCGCTGCGTCTGAGAGTGCAACACTGGACATTTCTCGTGCCAAAAGTGCGCGCATTTACAAACTAAGCTGCTCAATCGTCGATGAGTTGCTGTTAAATCGAGCTGGTGACACGCGATCCCGTGCTGCTCTAGCTCCGTCTGTGTGGGGACTGCAATCTGCAAGTGAGTTGGTCTGGGGGAGTTTCTAACAGCGACACCGTGCACGAGCAGTGGCTGAACGAACCGTGGCACGGTCTGTCGCACAGGAGAATGTTGGCCGCTCTCCTGCCTAATTAGTTTAAGTGCAAGTACAACCTGAAAGAAAAGCTAGGTTTAGTTGATGCATTCAATGGCTTTCTTGATTCCTATTTCAAATTCGTATATAGGCACGGAAGACCAAAGCGTATGTGTTTTTTGCATAGGAGGTACTATTTGTTATCATATGTTTGAAGTATTACATTCGAGGGATTACATTAAACTGGATATTGTTATGCAGTTGTTGATTTTGAGAGTCCTATTGGTAACATATATTAACATATTTGATACTAAATTTTATTAAAATAAGTGTAGGTTTATCGCGTTATCTAACTAAAGTGTTGACGTATCGCTTTTGTTATCTTTTTGTTCTGTCGAGTAATCTTTGCTTGTTGGCGGAGTAAGGCACTAGACGTTGCAAAACATCGTAGACTTAATAGCATGAATGGAGTGGGCTGACAGCTGTAGCAGAGTGCATGTATGTTGCGTTATTTCCCCGATAATAATTAGTGGTTAAATGCATGGCTTACGCAACTGGACGGAGCGCTAACAATATGTTGTCACGGAAGTTGCCAACCGACACACGTTGTTGGACGTGCGTTAATTATAAGTTGTTGAATGTGCGTTAATTATAAGTTGTTGGATGTGTGTTAATAATAAGTTGTTGGATGTGCGTTAATTATAAGTTGTCGGGTGTGCATTAATTACAAGTTGTGGGGTGTGCGTTAATTATAAGTTGTTGGGTATGGGTTAATTATAAGTTGTTGGATGTGCGCGGATTATAGTAAAAAAATAAGGTGACTAACAAGCAATCAGTTATCTTGCAAGCAATACAAAAATGCCAGTGTTTTACTTAGTGGCTTATCACTATAAATAAATTGTAGCAGGGGGAATTAATGCATCCAAGATAATCGTTGTATTCCTGGTTCTGTGGGAGATATCTGTAGGTATGCCCATAATTAAAGGTATGTTCTTATATAATGCGGTATCCATCCAGTCCTTGGGACTGCTCAAAGCATTCAGCCACGCAGCAATTGTTGTGCAAAAACTATTCGTTCACATATCCGCCACTTTCTGTAGCCAGGTACTCATTTACAGCCGAGTAAATTCTGCATGACAGAGTTGCTGGGCGTCCGTACAAAGCGCATATTGATCAGCTCTCAAACACACTGTCCACAGCTTTGCCATTAAAAGTTGCCACATCTATCAACCCATCCATATACTGTTGTAGACCCATGTGTGGAGTCAGATATACGGCGTTACTACCGTATACACTACTGCTCAGTGCCCCTCGTGCACCCGACCAGGAAGCCGTTCGGGCCGCTGGAGCTAGACTCAGCGAGTTAGAGATGGAGACCACTACAACGTGATATATATGACACATTTATCACCTGTGTGGGATTTTTTATACTTCCCCTGGCGTAGACACAGAACGAAATTGCCCAAGTTTCGAAACGACAAAACTCTAACACCGGTCATCTCGATTGACAGTTCCGCGTGCTAACCGCATAACTACCGCGCCCCCCCATCACGATCAGCTGCATAAGCCAATGACTTCACACCTGAGTTTCTTGTTTAGTTATCCATGGATCTGTGTTCTGTGAATGTTTTATTACTGAATTTAATAGACGAAAACCATAGTCCGTATACGTTGAGGCATCACATCCCAAGTTCTGTAAGCCTAGTATATAACTGACACAATCCTTTCAATTCATTATTATATTATATTCATATTGTAGTACTTCACATATTAGAAGAGAGGAGTGGGAGTGGGAGAGAGAAAGGGGTGGGTGGGAGAAGGTGGAAAGGAGAGAAGGAAGGGAGAAGGTGGAAGGGAGAAGAGGGAGGAAGTAGGTGGAAGGGAGAGAAGGGACGGTGTATGTGGTAGGGAGAGAATGGGGGAAGTTAAATAGAGAAGGTGGAAGGGAGAGGAGGGAGAGAGAAGGTGGAAGGGAGAGAAAGTCGGAAGATAGTGAAAGGGGAGAGAGTAGGGAGAAGGTGGAAGGGAGAGAAGGGGAGAAGGTGGAAGGGAGAGAAGGGGAAGGAAGATAAATTAGGGAGAAGGTGGAAGGGAGGGAGAAAGTTGAAGGGAAGAAGGCAGGGAGGTGGAAGGGAGAGAGAAGCTGGAAGGGAGAGAAGGGAGGGAGAAGGTGGAAGGGAGAGGAGGGATATATAAGGTGACAGGAGAGAGTGGAAGGGGAGGAAGGTGAGAGAAGATGGAAAGGAGAGGAGGGAGAGAGAAGGTGGAAGAGGAGGAAGGAGAGAGAGGGTGGAAGGGAGAGAAGAGAGGGGGAAGGTGGAAGGGAGGGGTGGGAAAGAGAAGGTGGAAGGTGAGGAGGAAGAGAGAAGGGAGTGAGAAGGTGGAAGGAAGAGAAGGGAGACAGAAAGTGAAAGGGGTGGAGAATGTGGAAGGGTAAGAAGAGAGGGAGAAGAAGGGAGAGAGAAGGTAGGAGAGATAAGATAGAAGGGAGAGAGAATATGGAAGAGAGGAGAGGGGAGTAGGTGGAAGGGAAAGGAGGGAGAGAAGATGGATGGGAGAGAAGGGAGAGAGAATACGGAAGGGAGAGGAGGGCATGAGAAGGTGGGAGAGAGAAGGTGCAAGGGAGAGAAGGGGGAGAAGGTGAAAGGGAGAAGAGGGAGAGAGAAGGTGGAAGGGACAGAGGAGGTGGGAGAGGAGGGAGAGAGAAGGTAGAAGAGAGAGGAGGGAGACAGGAAGTGGAAGGGAGAGGAGGGAGAAGGTGGAAGGGAGAGATGGGAAGGAAAAAGTGTGAGAGGAGGGAGAGAGAAGGTGGAAGGGAGAGGAGGGAGAGAGAAGGTGGGATGGAGAGAAGGGAGGGAGGAGGTGGAAGGGAGAAGAGGGAGAGAGAAGGTGGAAGGGAGAGGAGAGAGAGAACATAGGAGAGGAGGGAAAGAGGAGGTGGGGGAGGAGGGAGATAGAAGATGGAAAGGAGATTAGGGAGAGAAAAGGTGGAAGGGAGATAAAGGAAGGAGAAGGTGGAGGGGGAGGAGGGAGAAAGAAGACAATAACTTTAGTGACAATAACATTATTTCCACTACAAAATTCTTGGCTTCATCTGCTGAGTTTGACTACAGAAATCCACATCACTGCTGAGTGGCAGATGCATTATCAAGTCATCAAATAATGCCTCAATGGATAATATTTGTTAGATATTTGTCAGCTGGTTCATGCTGATGTCACTAAGTGACTTGGTTAGACCCTGCTGTGTCTGCCTGGCACAAGATGATGGCCACCACAGTGTTCTTGTGGTCAGTTCGTTCATGAGAACCTGTCACTAATTGGCTTTGTTAAGGCTCATTTTCTGTACCTGTCTCATCATCCCAGCAGGCTCATGTCAACTGTCTACACCAAGCAGGAGAAGTTTTGATGGCTCTCTGTCATTCTAACCAGGCCAACATGTATAATGTTGTACAGGTATTGAACTTTGATGTGGAAACTCTGAAGCACATTAGAGGCATGTTTGTTCAAAGAAACCAAGCAAATTAATGCAATGATCAAACAGAATGTAGATTTATAACTTTGCCAGAAAGTGCGAGCATGCAGAACTACATGATATAAAACCTTTTTAGAGAAAAATCATAGATGCAAAGCACTGTGCACAATGGATATATTGTTATGAAACATAAATATTTGCAGGGTCTGGGCACATATCATAATATATCGACTTCTGGGCACCAGACAATTTGTCCTGAAAAAATTCAATATATATAAACAAGTTAAAGTAGGACAAGTGGACATATATATACGTAAAATATTCACTGCACCAGTTAAATTAAAATAGGCAATGCTTGACTGAATTTGTTGATTACAATCTTGCAAATTAGCACTTTTAATAAAAAGAGTTGCATTAATTAGATGTCAGAATGCTCATCTGGTGCCAACATTGTTCCAGATAAACATGTCCTCTATGAAGAACCAATTACACAGTCAGATGGAGAGATGATCCTAATGAAGCTAAAAGAACCACTCATTACCTCGACCTTTAAAGGGGACTACTTTATCTAAGTTACATTTACTGACTGCCACTGTGCCCAGTGCCCACCTATTCAGCCATGATGTAGCTTGTTAGTGGCTATTCCTGGAGTACTTTCTCATGATCAAAGTGTTTAAGGCCAGCTGACTGCAGGTGAATGAAGTGATAATCGGTGGTTATTCCGGTCTGCATACGGTGCTGGACAGACACATATTCTGAATGTGGTGGCATTTTATATAATTTACAGCTTTACAAGATTCCACATCAATGTTGCTACAAACTTTTTCAAGTACAGTGTATAAACATGTTTTGTAATATGAACCATTTAATTCTACATCCTGTCTAAAAGTGCCTAACTTAAATGGCAAATATAATTTTGTTCAGTGATAATAGATAGAGGGGTTGGCATGGACCTCAACTTCCCATCTCCCTCCTGTTTTGGAGTCATACTCCCAACTCCCACCTGTTTGCGGGACAAACTTCCCAGCATTTCTTAGAGTCCACCCTCCATCAGTTTTTTTAAGCTAACCTCCCACCATTTTTAGGGCCATATCCCCCTTCCTTCAGTTAATCATCAGATGATTATAATCAGTCAAATTAATACAAGATTTAACAATATTGCCATTAAATGAAAGTATTAAATACGTTAAAAGTGATCCTTGCAATAAATACATTCAAAGTGATCCTTGCATTATGACATGTTTAGAGGAGTTATGCTTTTCACAAAGGTCTTGGGAATTTCAGTTGCAAGTTGTCTATAAATTAATGGATGGGAACTGTGACTGTGAATTTCCAAGAATGGTACAAGATTTCTGACTGCAGTTATTTTTGCTGGTATTGACTGAGCCAGGAACAGTTCATTGGAGACTAAGAGGAAACCAAATAGTGAATGATTATGAGGATATTCAAACTTAAAGAAGGCATTAGTTAAAGTGAAACCAAAAGCATTGTGTTGGGCTTTTGCACCTATAAGAGTGCCTAAAAACAAACCATTTTCAACTATAATCAAGACTATCACGCAAGTGGTTTACTGGGAATCTGTTCTAAAAATGCAAAATTCTGGTCTAATGTCATTTTTCATGGAGGCTGACATATTCATCAGTGTTTGCAATTTCGACCAATCAGCGGCGAGCAGCCCGTTAACCCCAATGTGATTGTGACATAGGCTGTGCATATCGCTTGTATTTTTTGAGATGTGCAGTTACATTTTATTTACTTTTATACTGGATTTACACGAAGCAAAAACTCTTACAATGCTGTACTGTGCAGCATTCGGATGAAAACGTGATTCAGTGAGGTATAGAGAGTTGTCTTTTTTATTTCCTCTGGAAAAACAGACAGTAGTGAAGCAATGAATTCACAATTGTGGGCGGGCTGGTTGGAAGCCCACGCGATATGCTAGACTTTGTTCGGCCCATTTTGAAGAGTTGTGTTTTGAAGTTGATATATTTTCATCAACTAATGGATCAAGATCCTTCAAAACGTTGGCGATGGAGAATGTTAAACTCTGAAGCAGTACTGACAATCTTCCAGCATGTACTTCAGCCAAAGGCTTCAACACCATGCAAATACTCGATCAAGAGAACTGTCAAACATCATGTCCAAACTTTTTGGCAAGTATGTGACTAAAATCGTCTATGTCTATGATCAGGCTTTCAAATTTGGAGTTGTAGGAAACCTAGTCTGCACTCTTGACGTAGGATTCTGAACAAATATGGCGCCGCCCATACAAAAAAGATTTTCGGTGTTCAAAGAGGTATACTTAGTTAACCACTTGCATGATATTCTTGATTATAGTTGCAAATGGTTAGTTTTCAAGTACTCTTATAGGTGCAAAGGCCCCCAAAATGCTTTCACTTTAAGGAACAGTGTAGGTTGGACATGAGAAAGTACTCTTTCTCACAGAGGGTGATAAATGAATGGAACAAACTGCCAGATGATTGTGTTAATGCTAGTAGTGTGAATATGTTTAAAAAATAAAATTGGTAGATATCTGATAAGGGCGGGCTACACATAGATGATAAAATTGTTGAATTCTCGATAAGCCAATGGCTTCCTTGTCCATTTGTAGTTTTGGATTGCAATCTTGATAAAATTTACATTATCCTCACACTGGTCAATATTGGGCAGAACTGAGAGAAAGCATGCAAAAAAAGCCTATCTGTGTATATGTACATAGACAAAAATGCATTGTTGAGCTATTTAAGAACATTAAAGGATTTGTTTTATTTAATAAAGGTTAAATTGTCATTACAGTGAAGTCAAGTAGACCGGCAAATGTCAACTTATGTTCGTTATTGTTTCCTTGTAAATATAATTCAATCAAAGTCACGGTATATGTAAAGCTTTCATTTGATTATTTTGTAAAATAATTGGATTTGCTTTCTCCTGAAGCATTGCACTTATTTTCACATAACTTATATAAATTAAGCCAATTATGCATGGTCGATTCTGCCACTGCTGCAGCCTGTGGTGCTGTAATGATTTGCCACTGTAAGGACCACATCACTAACAAAGAGTGCTGTGTCTGGCTTTAAGCTGTGGCACCATATTGTAGGCCTGACTAGTAACTACACCAACAGCCACCTCTGTAAAAACAAACTAGCCATGTAACAACTGTCAAACTTTCAGCAGGAGCTACACCACATCACTGTTGTCACTGCTGATGGGCAAACATGGCTAGTTCAGTATCATTAACTGTGGTTAATTATGAGGGATGAGCACATGCCATCAGGTCTGTTGATGGATGGATGGTAGGGAAGATCAGAGCCACACAGGGATACAGAAAGAGGAGCACACCTTTGCTGGGAAAGGGGAGACCAGGCTGCTAAAGTTGGTTCTGGAACAGTGCAGCTGCATACACCACTCTAATGACAAGCATCCAGTCAACAGAACACTAGCTGCTTATAGCAGGGCTGCAGAACAGCACAGGGCCCAGGTGGGTACATACCTGAAAATACAGTGTTGGTGTTTGTTACGAATAATTTTTATTTTTAATATATTTTCTGTGAAGTACTGTGAACTGAACTGGATGTGGCACTATATAAAATAAATAGCATTATTATTATATTATTATTAAACAATTATTCCTGTTTTTTAACAATGCCACACAATTTTTTTTTATTCTACTATAATTCTGCATGTAGAATAAATCAATCATAATATCATAATGTGTGGTATTGTACGTTCCACCAATTACACCAATTAAGAAACCGAACTGATGATTGGTGTATGAAAATATAGAAGTAAATTTGAGGGTACCATGTCAATTCATATTTACTGCAAACAGATCACAATGTGCTAAAAACTGTGAGCAACAGTTGCAGCAATTTAAAAAATAACGCACCTCCTATGAATGGATAATGTGCTGCTTAGAGCAGAACGATTAGCATTGTTTGCTGTTCCACAGTGTATTGAGCTGACCAATTGGTCTATCAATGTCCATAGGTACTTTGTGTCAACATACAACAGCACCAGCTGTCCTGCAGGATTTACTACTGAGTGTATTGACATGTCTTCATGCAGCTGAAATACTAAAATAAAAGTTCACAGCAATTACAGTGGGCACCTCCAGCGTTCAAAGTAATGTATCACACCTCGTATTATATATGATGAGATGAAGCCAAGAGGCAGAACTAAGTAGCAGTAGTGATTTTTTTACACAGTTTTGCTTATATATCACAAATTACTCCTATTAAAACACTATTTAAAGTATTCATATATATATATATATATATATATAAATATATATATATATATATATATATATATATATATATATATATATATATATATATATATATATATATATATATATACAAACAAGTACTTCTTGAAATTTTGCAATGTTTTTATTCCTTCTTTAGCTTTCATGTATACAAGTAAAAGTATTCTACCCCAGGTTCGGTGATCACCTTGGAAGAAACTGAAATATCAACAAAAGATCCATTCAACACTGAACCTTTGATCAAAATATAACTTCATTTTAACACATAACTGGTATATGATTGCTTCTTTGTTGTGGCATATTCTGGCTACTTGCTTGTCTGGATAGCAATTACAGTGACATATCATTACCTTCCATTTCTTTTTGCTAGAAATGTCTTTATATTTTCCCAAGTTTGCAACTGGAGGTTGGGACAATTTTGGCAAATGTCTTTCTACAAGAAAGATGAGCTCTGATTTGATATACCGATAATGCTGCAGGCAGAAATTGCTTTGATACATCTGGGGATACTCTAGGGATATACTTAGACAGTACAACTGACACACAGACTTGTTATAAATTAGAGATGTCTCGATAAAGACTCCAGGGTTGTTATGTAAACCCAGCATTCCAAGTCAAATCATTATGTTTTAGGGGCTACTTTCTTCAACAGTACACTATGCGTGCATGCATGCATGAATGCAAGCATGTGCATGTATATCAAATGCACTTGTAACAAGCACCAGGTATTTCAGGAAATGTCAGAGAACACATGAAGTACTGTGATTGGTTAATGTAGAAAAATTGCTCGGAATTAATTTATTGTCTTTTAGGTGGGTTTCTCAGTGCTCAGTGATGTAAAGCTAATGACGTTACTATGAAGTGTTTCCTAGAAGGTATTGGCAGAGATAGATCGAAACACAGAAACGGTCATGACAAAAGCCAGACAGAGAACTCAGACAAACAGATACCAACTCCATTCAGCACTGGTACATACTTGAATGTTTCATTATTAAAGGGGACTAGTTTTGAAACATTTCAGTTAAAAAGTGTTGGCATAAATAATATACGCAAATATTAACAATCTAATTTGTGCCCCATTTAGTATATAAAAATTAATATCATTGCAGCACATTGTCTTTATTTGCATGCATGCATGCATGTGTGCATGCATGTGTGTATGCATGCATGCAGACTACCCTGAGTGCCTCTTCCCCAGTCACCACATACATATGAGGCTGGGTATAATGAGGTACAGTGTGAAGTTAATGAAATATGATCAAATAAATGGATGGCTGTGGTCACATAATGGCCACTTTGGGCTGCTACTGGCACAGTGGTAATTAGTCCAACCAGATAAATTTCACTAATTACCCCAGCCCTTTTAATCTTCATTTAGGGGCTAGCATCTATTGATCTATACTTAGTCTAAAATGAGCTTCTAATGTGCTGGGGGAACACTTAGCACCAGAATGGGAATAAGATGGAATAGTTACATTAGCTATTCCTAGCTTATTATATCCTACATGGTTATGAGGCTGAATGTATCATTAGTGATAATATGAAAGCTCCTTCTATTGCATAGTCCATGTGACAAACTTAGTGCAATATATTAGTCCAGATTACTCAAATATCTCCATATTCCTGGATACACTGAAACTATGCAGCTTCCTTCAATTCAACCATTGCCCTTTTCACTAGCTGTAAACTCAGTTCAGCCAATATGTTTGGCTCCTATATCACAGCAACTGGAGCAGGAATGCTAGAAAACGAAGCTGGTACTCTAAATCCACTTGTATTCCATCACAGTACATCTGGTAATTGCTATAATGTATTTTTTAATTTTTTTTAATATAGTGATTGTTGTTTGAAGCCACAAAAAATTAAGTTCACTAGTCCACCATTGTGATTACACTGCTGCAGATAACCCCCTTCTCCACTTACTGCTGCCCTCTGTCACTGTTCTGGTTTCAAAAGGCTACTGTTTTGCACTAGAAACACATCAATAATGCCAACATCTTGCCATTTAGGATATCTTATTACATTCCTGAATTTGTTGTCATGATAAAGTATAGGACAATGTCTTGTGAAAGTGGGCACCTCAAAATGCCGATATGTGACCAGTGCAAAAATTAGATTTTTTTTAACAAATGGCCAAATCACACCTGCAGCTATGACCAAATTTGCACTGTGGTACAAAATTTTATTTTCTGAAGCAAGTCAGCCATACTAGTCACAAACTGGAGAGAGATATTCAATGACAACATAATTCAACACTACACATGGTTGCAAAGATGACTAAACTAACTAACTATTAAAATAAATGTAGATAGGTATATAACATTTTAATTTGATGGTCATTAGATTCTTATGAAATGATAAGATAATTTGTTTATCTTAAATTCAAACAATTTCAAACTAATAAAGATGACTTAACTGTAGTTTGGAAATACTGAGACAGTCTTTACAAAATACAAACGGTAAAGTTTTAAGCATTGATATGTATCCAATACCATCCATATCAAATTTTCAGGCATCAGTTAATTCAAGGTTACTGGTCAGCTAAGTTAAAGCCTAACTACAACTGCCACATGGGCCACTGGCTACTTTAATTTAGACAGCTGCTCGGAATTATGGCAATAATTGGCTTTATGTGGATGGTGGGTGGTCAATATATCATGGCTATGTCTGACCTAATTCTAAAAATATGGAGGCACCCTGTAACATCCCAAATTTCAAGATCTACTGTGCTATTTTATCATTCTTAGGTTACATTTCCGCTGGGAAACCCCACTTGTTTATCAGTGCGAGTGTGTGTGCTCAGACAAATGCATGCATGCATTCATGCCTGTGTATGTGAATGCATGTGTGTCCACATGTAATTGATTTGTGGAGCAGTTACTTGTCTACACTACATCAATTAATGCATTGTATTGGAACTACATACAGTAGTTCACAGTGATGTTCATAAACAGGCATGTAGGCAGGTATATTGGGGAACAAATAGAATATGCAAAAAAATAAGCCAGTATCTGCAATATGACAAGATAATGAAAAAGAATCCCTATGACTATGTACAAAATAATTGTTGCAATGTTATTTAATGTTTAATTAATGTGGGGTTTTGTAAAAATTTCACATTGCGAGATATTATCCACTTTTCACATTGTGGGATTTTGTAAATTTTTTCACATTGTGGGATTTTGTCGTTTTCAAATTGTGGGATTCTGTCCGCTCTTTACATTGTGGGATTTTGTCCTGTGAGGTTTTGGCCATATGGATTATACATGATTTTACACTGGTGTGATTTTGTGATGTAGGATTGTGCTGGATTTGTTATGTATTCTTATACCTCAAATTCTGCTGGAGAAGAGGGAAGCACAGTTTTACTATTCTTTTAATTACCAGGAGAACTTCACTGAGGCTGTCTGGAGTGGGTGTTTATGCCCAGACTGTACAAAGGTCAATGTTTATAGAGCCAAATGATAAGAAACTGCTACAGACAGTGTGCTTGTTAACTTAAGTATTGAACATGTTACAGGATGTGAACAGGTCAAGGCAGGCAGCTGTTTTTTTTACTGTTACTGTTTTTCACTGCCAACATTGACAACAAGCAGGCCAGTTCTACTGCTATCCACAAGTGCTGGCAGCAAATTTCTGCCTGCTAGCAAAGCAAAAAGCCTGTAACAAACGTAATATTGTGAAATGTTTTTCAAGCTTAACCAAAACACTGAAAACTCCAAATGTTGACTTTCTTGGCCTCTTAGTGCTTTTAAAAGCACACATTTAATTTTTGCAAGATATGAACATCACATCGTGGTAATTATATGGCATCAACAACAATTAAATAATAATGCAATACATGCAATACATATATATTAAATATTTCTGTTATTTATGGGAGAAGATTTGAGGAAATTTAAAGCATCAGCTTTGTGATGTATAATTATAATATCTTATTGAATTAGGACAATTAGACTTCATGGTTACTAATTTGGCGGACATTCCAAATGTAACTTCTTTAAAAATCATATCATTTTTTAATGTTAAATCAACAATAAATGTTGTGCATAATTTATTCGATATATATATATATATATTTGCATTGTTGACATATCAATAATATTCATTCCCCCAGTTTGTAAGTAGAACGACATGACTACGACTGACAAGTCTAGATCTGCTCCTGAAATTGTACTTCGCTAAGACACATTTGGATAGTAAAGATGTCAGAATAGGCAGAGTTTATGCTATATAACATTTTATTATCAAAATGATCAGACTTGATATGTACCCTTAAGGGGAGGTCTCGTAAGTTCTCAGAGTCCAAAAACGTGTAGTGTATCGATTCAGACCCCCCTTCCAATACACAGTGAGGGACATAAGATTACGTGCATATTGCTAATCAAAAAGCACATCCAAGAGACAGTGGCTTCTTATGGATGTAATCTTATGTCCCAGAGAAAGAGATTCAACTGGCAACCAAGGCACTACCCGCCAAACTACCCGGTAATATGATATACAAAATAACGTCAATGTGCATTAATACCCGTTTCACTCATTAGATGGTAAAACTGCTGCGGGTATTTATTTGTCCCACGAAACGCACCAACCCACCACCCACCAATACATCATGCTGTATGTTGTTTGGACTTTAAGAACTTAAGGGGCCACCCCTAAGTTTGGCGCTTTATCTGTGTTTGGTCTCAGGTGAGTGTCAGTACAGTGTGCTAGGTAACCAGTCTGAGTGAGGTAGTCCAGTAAACTGGGAGACTGGCCAAGTGACAGGTGGCAGTAAACTACACCCTCCTTAGAGTGGCTGTCAAACTTGTTCTCAGACACTACCCAGTGCATGCTCAACAGTGGCAGTGGCTTAGGGTTCAAGGCCCAATAAAGCTGGCACATCTGGATTGAGCCTGCTACTGGGACCACTTGAATGGCCAGTGCTTCGACTATGGTTGGTATAACTCATGTCTGTTCATATTATTCTCACAACTGAGAAGGTAAGCATAGCATATTTTATGGTCAAACATACATGCGTGCACATTTGTGTATCAATGCATGCATGCAAATTACATTGGTGTGCTACTTTGCATCAGTGCTTAAATAGTAATGTACTAATTGGTAATAGTTGATTCGGGATACAGTCAGACACTTTCCCGGTCAAAAGCCCTCTGGGTCTAAACACCTAGTTGATTCATATACAACTGTACAGGTATGTGTGTGTGTGCGTGCGTGCGTGCGTGCGTGCGTGCGTGCGTGCGTGCGTGCGTGCGTGCGTGCGTGCGTGCGTGCGTGTGTGTATAGCAGCCGTGGATTCTTGGTATAGTAGATCTGGAGCTTAGTGTGTATCTCGAGTGCCTATCTAGAACAAGTTTACAGGATGGATGCACACCCCAAGATAGTAAAGGATAACATCCTACGTTTCCCAATTATATGGGGGTTGCCTGCTGGGCATATCTCTAAACTAGCACCTTTACATAATTCTATATGAATCATCTGTATATTGCATACATGTATCAACCATATACATATAAATGTGTGCCACTGTGCGTGTGTGCATTCATGTGTGGTCACACTGCACAATTAAGGACACAGGTGTTTATTTTTTCATATTTTCAAATATCATGGGGTTTAATAAAATACAGTGGTGATTAATTAAATAAAAGTAATCCTACCTGACTTAGCTAGGAGCACATTTGGACACCACAAATCTGCTGAGTGCAGAGTAAATTCCAAATAATCTATTTTATTGACTAAAGATTAATTAATGCGGTTTAATGAGTATGTAATCCTGTTGAATCATATGCCAGCATCTGAACAATAACTATGGGAAACCATGTGCACTATCTTATGATTTTTTAAAGGTGAAGGCATTTATTGTTGTTGTTCTGTTGACTTATTCACTTTAGGGGCTTTTCGTAGTTTTTGAGATTTGCCTATTTGTACTTAGCATACTAATTCTCAGACCCCTCTCCCCACACCTGAATTAGTATTTTTAAATGTTGATAATTTTCTAGATTAAAGACACAACAGTGGTCACATTTCACATGCGTCTGACAGTAATTTTCATTAGTATGCAGGCCTTAAACCCCCTCCACTCTTAGTACGCTTTGGATGAATAGGTGAATGATGACAATTGTGAATGGCCCTTTATTGCACGGAAAAAATCAGCATATGGATGGATGACAGAGGCAGAGACCAGGCTGCTTGTTCTGTAGATGGGTGACACAGAAACCATGGAGGACTAAATGAAAAGTGCAGTGAAAATTCTGTATTTGGTTGTCATTTCTAAGTCTTGCTGTATTTCATGCCAGAAGTATCACTGTACATGGTACAGGACTCAGGAGTGAAACATAACATTTGCTCCGTGTTGGCAGTTGTTGTGTGTTTGGAGATGCACTCAGGTAGCACCAAGTGCTAAGTATACCCGCTATTAGTTCTATTACTGGCTTCACCTGGCGTAACCCACCAGTTCCCATTTTGCAGGGAACAGGAATTTATTCCCAACTAATACAAGGTTATGTGTTATTAGAAAGCTAGACACATAAGTATTATTACTGCACCAAAACTTTAAAAAGTTTGACATTTTTACTAGTCACTGTTGTAATAAATAATAATAAACTTTATTCATACACTCATATCCAAAGTAAAACCATGTTCAGTAGTGTTTACATTACTAAGATGCAAAGACGTAAATACTGAGTATAATACTACTGAGAATTACAATTCTATTCTGAAGAATATGACTAATAAAAAGACTAACAGTTGTGACATTAGAAAAGTGTTTATTGCATAATAGAGCAAAAGGTGTACAGGATTTGGTTAACCTGTTTCAGTTATTGTTTTCTCTTATTTCTGCAGATGGTTACTCAGATGCAACATTCATGTGATATCAGCATTTAGACATGTAAGCCACAGAAGACATGAAGTTGACACGATAGACCATCATTGGAGCAACGGGTGTCTTAGAAGATGGAAGAACAGTTTAAGTTGGACATTCTAGCAGTCATGTAGAATTCTATCAATGTGGATCTATGAATTGTACAAACTGGAATCGTTCACACAGGTACAAAACCACGTGTCTATGAGAAATGTTATGTTCAGTCACACAAGACTTGTCTACCTATTTATCAGTTCTATTGTGGCGGTGATGATACTGATCTTATACGGTGTCGACGTCACTTGTTGGTACACTGCTGGCAGTGCAAGCAACTATAAGCAGCGCCTTCCGCAGTGCATCATTATCGGCGTGCGTAAGTGTGGCACTCGGGCACTGCTTGAGTTTCTTGGCGTGCACCCAGATGTGAGGATAGTGCAAGAGGAGGTTCACTTCTTTGACCGAGATGACCTGTACTATGGCCGTGGCATTGAATGGTATCGTCAGCGTATGCCATACACACGTGATGGCCAAATGACCATTGAGAAAACACCGGCATATTTCACAACTAGCGACGTGCCTGAGCGAGTCCTTGCCATGGATCCCGATGTACGATTGTTGCTGATTGTGCGAGACCCAGTCAGACGACTTGTGTCAGACTATGCTCAGCTGATGGCACACAGACTTGCTCGCAACAAGACTTGCTCCAGCTTTGAGAGCATGGTATTTGACAGTGATAGGGACAAGGTGAAATCGTTTTACAAGCCTGTATGGACTGGCCTGTACCAGCAGCATCTGCAACGCTGGATGGCAATCTTCTCTCGTGAACAGATACACATTGTGGCTGGGGAACAGCTCATTCGTGATCCATATCATGAATTAGTGAAAGTCGAACGATTTCTCAATCTCTCGCACAGATTCACGACAGATCAGTTCTATTTCAATCAAACTCGGGGATTCTACTGCATGCGTAACTTAACTAATGAACATTGCCTTGGATCATCCAAGGGACGCAAACATCCACCCATTGACAATATGCTCTTAGCAAAGCTACATAACTTCTACAGGCTATCAAATCAAGCTTTCTCCAATACAACAGGCATGACTTTTGACTGGGACTGATTGAATGCAGGATGTATAATTGCATAAATATCAGAATTTATGGATTTCTTGGCTCATCAGTGATTGTACTCACATGCTATAATATCTACAACCCCCTATCTCCGGTAATGTATTAGCTCATTAAGTTACTATTCTTAGAATGCAAAGCTGATTTGGCAAACAGCAAATTGTCACTATAGAAAAATTGTGATGACCAGTAGTAATAATTGTTCAACTGATATAACTATGACTGTTTTGAGAAATCATAGCATTTATAAAAAATCATATCACACAAAACTATAGTGACATAATATAACATTTAATAGTTTCTAGTGTAAGAAGAAACTCTTATTTTCAGGGCTAATTTATTCTCAATACCTGTAATATTCTTCTCAATACTGTTATCAGTTACCGGAACTGCATTCTGTATAACTGATTAGTTTCCAGGACTGTTGGCATCATACCAAGGCATGGAACAAAATAAGACAACATCCAGAAGTGAGAGGGCCCCAGTGTAGGTACATAAATACTAGGCTTCCTTCATGGAAGAAAATGTGCTTTGACAAAAACAGTCTTTTTTCAAAGTAACTGTTGACTCCGAATAGTGTGCCAGCATCTGACCTATAACTATGTGAAGCCATCTGTTATACTTCATGACTTTTTGACAGGTTGGAACATTTGCTGTTCTCTTCACTGCACCACTTTATTGCATTGGAAAGATCAGCACAAAGATGATTGATGTGTGCAGTGTGTATGAGGCTGTACGCTTCCGTGGACACAAAACAGGAACAACAGCTTCAGGAACTAGTTATGATATCCAATCATACAATTTACAATGTAGGCCACATACCACATTTAGGACCTGCCTGCCATTACCCTCATAAAGAGTTACTAGGAAAGTGGGGATGAATTTTTTGCTGAGCACTTTCACATCAAATACATTAGTAAAGTTAATGTGTTCTGTATTATGACATTAGATCTTTCGTTTGATGGCAACGAACAGACACTGACGGCTTGTGTATCACTACACTTACTATTCTGCAGAACGTACCAACATTTCAAAATCAGTCACTGGGAGGGCCGAAATTGAGGGGTATCAGTTTTGGGTGCATTTTTCTTAAAAACGAGGTGTTTTTTCCACGAATTTCACACAGCAGTGTTATAAGCTCTAGGATAAATGTTCTGTGAAATTTTAAAGAAAATCGTCGGAAAAAATGTCCAGGGATCCAAAGAAACGTTATAATGGCAGTCTATTTGAAAATCAAATGTGGTCTTTCCCCTGTGAACACAGATACATGTATATTTGTGGTTGCATCAAAGTGTGCATTCATGCATCCTTGCATGTGTGCATGCATATATAAACACACTGTATTTATAATGAACAAAACTTTGATTCATTCTTATGATTGCCAATGAAGATTATCCTTATTGTTACATTAACTAGCTGGGGAAACTTCTGTTCTGATCCATTAGCAGAAATAAAGTTGTTTGCTTGTTCTACTGCAAAAAACTGTACCAAATAAGTGTCGTTTGTCTGGGTTCCTTTCTTCCTTGAAGAACCTATATTTCTAGAATTACACATGAAATGCTGATTTTTCAGTTGCTGTGTTAACCAATGGGATTGTTTGCTGGAATTTAGAGGGCATGCATATGGGAACTTAACTTTATTTGGTGGTGGACCCCTCATCGATGGTTGGATGCATGGGTAATGTTGGGCATTTCCAGGAAATGCTCTTCGAAATGTTTGCGCAGTCACGTCTCATCCGTTTGGTTCCTAGAAACAATTCAACAATAAGTGGGACGAAGAACAAATGATTTGGCACTCTTCCATACATTACACAGGATATATGCCAGCTTCTAAATAATGTCTTATTTTGATCCACGTCCAGGTGTAATGCCAACAAGTGTCAACCGACACAACGAATCCCTCAAGCTCTTCTCTAGCCTACATCAAACCCAGCTGTACTGCACTAATCAGGGGATCCAGCACTCTCAGTGTACAGAGTTGACCCAGCTGGTCTGACCATAACTCTCCCTTTCCTCTTTCCCACATCTGTGAGCATGCTGTATAACACATAAAAGTATTGCAATTATAACAGCCGCATAAATTCAGGTACAACTACTGTACATGACTGCTGTACCATAAAATGGGTAACCACGTTATGCTGTTTGGCAGTCTGTGAAAATTGTATGCAGTAGATTACATTAATTTATTGTAGGCTAACATCATGGTTTCATGCAACAAAACAAAGATATTGCCCCAGGGCAGTGGTGACATAACCATTAAACATATGGTACCCCAGAGTGAATGAATAAAAGATTATCATACATCACTTAAAAATACAAAAAAAAAACTGGAAGGGAGGGAAAGCTGCGGGGCAGAGATGTGGAAACAGCTTCTGATCTGGAATTGAATAAATGTTATATGAGTTACATCACAAGGCAACTAAACTATCAGGTGGGTGGGTGGTTGTAACACATTGAACTAGTCCAGTGGGGGATTTGATTTGTCTTCTTTTGGAGTGTTCTAGATCTCCCTGGATTACGAAGAGAAAGATCATAGGAAGCATGATGTTTTAGAGCACAGATGAAGCATGGTATAGCTACATTAAAACATAGAATTCTGGCATTTTGTTTCAGTTCTGTTTTTAAAATAGATTGATGCAAAATCCTTTAACACAGCCGAGTAAACCCATGTTATGGAGGGGTATAGCCAGAAAAAAATGGGATGAACAACCGTTCACATTTCACAGAAAATACGAATTAAGGCCTCAATTATTTGAATTAATCTTGTGATGTTTTATTATGTGAACATATTCAAGTATTATTTGGCTATAGATTTTAAAATTTTGCTAATGACTTTTGCACACCCTTGCTAACGCTCATGTGGTGAAACATTTATAGAAATTCCACATTCTGAATCTTAGTGTTACCATGGACATAGATGTCATGGTTCATGGCACATATCACAGGTAGCAAGACTAAGCCAGGTCATGAAAACTACTAACTCAGAGCCAGAGGGGGTGTGGCAGGTATCAACCTCCCATGTTCCACCTGTTTTGGGAGCCAACCTCCCATCTCCCACCTGTATTTGGGGCCAACCTCTCACCATATTTTAAAGTCCACCTCCCACCAATTCCCCATACCATATTTTGAGGCCAACCTCCCACCAATGTTTACGACCAACCTCCCATCTCCTACCATACACGCTCATTCAGGACTCCCACAATAGTCGTCCCAGCTTTGGAGTGCAACAAGGCAATGTACCAGAGTACCTCATACTACATACCACAGTGGATTATGATAACTTTGGTGCTGGTCAGCATGTACAATCGAGATCAGAATGATAAGATCAATATCCATCAACTGCGCTTACCACTAGTACTAGTAGGGGAAGGCAGTGTTAGTTGAGCCATTTTGCATTCTTTTTGATATCTAGGGCATGATTATATTCATAACTCAAACTTGTTTTTACTCACATAAACTATGATTATTAGCAGATCATTTTATACCAAGATAACATATCTAGTATGCATAGATAATTATATGCAGGCCTTGTACTAAAATTTAATAACAACTCAGCCAACATATCTACCCAAATCCCCAATGCCATGGCAATGGTTACAAAATGTTTCTGATAAAACTACACGCTTAATTAATAAGTTGACACACTTAGCATAGACTTAAAGGCCAATCGTTAAAGTTAACCATTTGTAAGTGCGCAGAAAATAAAGTCTGGTCACATGCGTTGATAGTTGACGCACTAGCAGACATTAATCACAAAAACAAAAATTTCAAAAAACATCACATTTTCTAACCGTTGAGACAAATGGCACTTATTGTACGTAGGTCAATCGTGTTTTAATAACATGTTCAATCACAGCATGGTACCATGTAACTGTCGTTGCTATAGTTTCCTGGGAAACATGGGTGCCTTAACTAACCCAGTGCAGTGGCTCAACCAACACTGCCTTCCCCTTCTCTACAGACTACACTGCAGACGGCAGACGACATCAAACGCAGCAAGCAGACGACACGCGCTGCTGTTGACTACGCATGAATTTTACACATATCTTTCCAGTAAATGGAACTAAAATGAAAATTAAATAAAATACAATTTCATTCAAACTCAACCAACCTAGAAAGAAATGTGAAGGAATTGTGCGGTTTTTATCCTAGACTTTTTTTTACCACCCGAACGATATCCGACAGTGCTGTCACACAACGGGCTATTTTCTACTAAATTGTCGCCAGCATCTCTAGATAAGCATCACGTTCGTTACAAGCATCGTTACAAGTGCAAAAAGCGTTGCAGTTTTAATGGTTCCGATTCGTTTCGGGTTTTATTTCTGATACTACATAGTACCTCCGTGAGTTGACGTCAACTGTCTGCAACTAAATAATCGTTTGTAATTAGGCCGGTATACATTAGGCATGTGAACTGTGTATGGGGCAGACTTGTTTTGACTTTTGTGTTCTGTGGCCAGTTGCATGACACAGGCCTAAGTCAACTTCCAGCCCAAGTTAGGCTATTTATCAACTAGGTGGCACTTAGCCACTACGGGTGGTTGCATGATAGGATCTATAGCTCTGCCTCTAGTCTAGGTAATCAGTGTAAATTAATTAGTTCATATAGATCAGCGTTCCCCAAGAGCATAATTTATTCTAAGACTAAGAGTTACAATACGTCTTTCCTGTAGACGTCTAAAGAGCAGAACATGCTCGTCAAACATGAAAAACGATGGGTTTATAACCTCCAAAACTGACCTTCGAGACTGAGTCTGAGGGCAACTAGTGCAGAGTTATCATGGTCCAAGATTCCTGTGGTTAGCAGAAGACATGGGATCAGTTCCGTTTTGTCAATTCCAAAAAATAATTAATTCCAATTCCAATTCCGCCTTGCAAAAATTAATTCCAATTCCAAATTGTCGCTTCCAATTCCAACTTTTAACATTCTAGGCTGAGGAAAAATTCAAATCCAATTCGTTTTAACCCAGTTTTATTTTTACTTGAAATCGTGTGCACAATCATATTTAATCAGATATGACTAACAAATTATATATATATATAATTATTATTATATTATTGCAAACCTGACACGTGTGAGTGAGTGAGTGGGTGGGTGGGTGGGTGGGTGGGTGGGTGGGTGGGTGGGTGGGTGGGTGGGTGACTGACTGACTGACTGCGTGCGTGCGTGCGCGCGACTGAGTGAGTGAGTGAGTGAGTGAGTGAGTGAGTGAGTGAGTGAGTGAGTATATAATAAGTCAGGTTTGTTATAAAAAACTTTTTCAATGGCATTCAACCATTTTATATGTACTTTCTGCTGCGACACCTCTCCTGGATTTTTGCTAACCAGACATATTGGACAACCCTGGACAGTTGGGTCGTTAATCTTAGTTTTGAATAGTTTCCCCCTGTTAATATATCAGTTGTGGTATCATTGATATTTCATAAATTTACTGTAAACTTTGAGTTTTCAACATCCTAATCACCAACATGTATTCTCCATGGGGAAATAAACCTTGTCCACTGAGAAAGAAAATGAGATAAGGCCTGAATGGTCTGACTTTGGGTTTACTGTCTATTACAGTAACTTAGTATTTGTTTTTGATGCAAATGGTTGATTATATTGTTTTTGTTCACAATGTTTCAATAACATAGTAGACAGTGTATGTGCTATAATGTTGACAGCTTCTTGAATGTTACTAGACTCAGGGTGACATACTAATAGCGGACAAATATGATTTTAATAGTAAATTTAAGGGGTAAAGATTAACAGTATCAAGTAAATAATTCCAATTAAAAAAATTTATTCCAATTAAAAAATCAAGTCCAAAAAAATCAATTCCAACTGACTTTCGAAAATCAATTCCAATTCTGGAATTGGAATTGAGAGTCAATTCCAGAATGGAATGTCTGGTTAGCATACACAAATTATCCAGCAAAATGTCCGTTTTCTAGTTGGAGCAAAATGTACGCCACATATAATTGCACAGATTTGATTGATTATCTTGATTAATTATTGAAACATTACTAAAGTTAGGTGAAGGTGCACGTGGATGTATGATTTGTTTAAAACAATTATTAAGTACCTGTATTTAATATTAATATTGGAGTTTTGCTGAGGAAGTTTTCCAGCCATGAAGAAGAACAGATGTTTGTGAACACGGTGAGACACTTGTTTGATTAATTTTGCAATCCAAAAGTCTAGCATATTATTGACTTTTAAGACTGTTGAACTGTCAAAACAGTCACAGCATATTCTCCCTGTGGCATATCCAGGATCTTGTAAAGGGGAGGCCAAAGAGGTGGGGCCAAGCTTACTCACCCTCTAGTTTACCATACTACCATGTAGTGGCACAAAAGTTTACATAAAAATTTTTTTTAAATTGAAGCCAAAGGGGGGCCGTATCCCAATAGTCTCCCACTTGTAAATGCCCTGTGCAACAAATATCCTGCCTCCGGACAGCATTGTTGTGATTAATGGCATCACTGGGATGTGAGTTACTTTGCTGTTGACAGCCATGGAAACAGTTGTGCAATTAAGTGACAAGTCTGTCACTCACACACCTTTGTGTTAGGTGTGAATCAATAATAGATTGTCGCCAAAGCTCAGCTGCTAAGTAGAGTTTGACTTGGTGGAAATAACAAAGCGGTTGATTGTGTATACTGATTAGAAATTTGCTGACACTGCAGGAGAGTTTCCACAGATATCACCTTGAATGTTAAATGGCTCCCATTGCTCAGTGACTTTGTCTTTACTGCTATTGTGTGTGTGCCCGATTCATCCAGAAAACTGTCACACTCTGTCAGGTGTACAGTGTGAATACTAAATGGTAAATGAGACTAACAACATTCTAATCAATCAGATGCGGTTCTAAAGTATTAGATTAAGATCAACATATTTTTGATGCACAATGTTGTATTTTTAGCAGCTGAATAGCTTCAGTTATAAACTATTACTATGATATTGATAATTTTATATAAACATTGATATGATAATATTGTCATACGTACAGTGTTAGCATGTCTTACAGGTTTTACCATTTCACCTATTTTTTACTTGATGGAAAGTTGATGCCATCTGTCTATCACATTTGGTCTATCATGTTTTGGAAGTGTTTGTTCCTGCTTTTCTGCAATACTCTTCACATATTGACTGGAAATTGGGTCTGTGACTCAAGGACTCCATGATATTTTTTTTCATATTGCCATTTGTTCTTGTGTGATTCTAGCTCCTTTAGTCAGCTGTTACCACATTCATACCTTCATAAATTGAGTCATGATGTATCTATTATTGATCCATTCATCATGAAACAAAAGGTGAGGAACTGGGAATGAAAACAATGTTTATGTCTTGTATGACAATAACATTGATAAACACAGAAAGAAACACAGTATGCAGGCTGGATGAGATTCAGTGGGATGATAGATATGTTAGGAACTGTGAATGGACAATAAAATAAAAACAATTATACAAAATTATCTACCATGTGAATATTATGATTTTTGGATGCATTTATTGTTGTTTCAGTTAGCTGTGAATTAAAATGTGGTAAAAAATTTTTTAAGAATTTATTATGTTCCTTTGAACTGTGGCATTTTGTATGTTGCCTGTCGGTGGTGGAAATGTATATTAATTTATCATTTAACTTGTTTTATCTGTGAAGGTCATCCACTTGACCCCATTCAGTCAAACAGCTGGACGGCATTGAATAATTGGAAACATTGCAGTGTTAAATGGAGTACAGTTCTGATTGATTGAAAACAGAATTCATCACCAGGAAGATATATGCGATCACTGATAGTGTCTGTTAAGTTTAATCAATTCAAATTCCATTTAATCAATTCAAATTCCATTTAATCAATTCAAATTCAATTTAATCAAATCAATTCAAATTAAATTTAATCAATTCAAATTCAATTTAATCAATTCAAATAATTTCTTTTTCAATTCAAATTCCAGCTCAAATCTTTCCATTCAATTCAAATTCATTTCAGATTCAAATCAAATGCAATTCGCTTCAGGTTCGATTCAAATTCAATTCAAACTCGATTCAAATTTGATTCAAATTCAATTCAGATTCAATTTAAATTAAAATCAAATTCTATGGGACTTTTTCCAAACAAATGCATGGGATAATAGTAACATGTAATTGTAATAGACATTTTTTTAATAGTAATACTAATAGAGGAACTTCTTCCATTTAAGCTCAGAACTCTAAGTTAGACATATATAAATGTGGCTAGAGTATTTTTGAGCCGTGATCACTACTGCGTGGTAGTAGTGACTTTTTTCAAAAGTAATAGTAATAGATCCTATAGTAATAGATGATAGTCTATTACTTTTCTATTACATATATTGCTGCAAATTTACAAAATGTCATGTTTATTTGCATGTTATTCCAACTGCCAGTAATTGTAAACAATATACAGACTATGGCTGAGCCTTTATTCAAACAATGTGAAAATACCAGTAGGCTGATAATTTTATGGTTTCAGAAATACCTGCTCAATGAAACAATGCAAGTAGCAAGCCAATTACTAATTGTTGGGATGCCCCATTTGGGTGGCTATGGCTTCACACATTCCTAGCACACACAATGGTTTCATATATGTGCAGGCAGACAACAAATGTTATCTTAGAGCAGGAGCTGCAACCTGTATTGACTTCAAAGTAAGCTCATCATACCCCACCATAGTTTGATTTGAGCAGAACTTCTGAGTTCTTTTTTCCAATTGCCACATGGCAGAAACATTGTACATCTTTGTAGCAGCTAAACATACTGCTTTGTAGCAGTATGTTTAGCTGCTACAAAGACTGAGTTCATATACAATTCTAAGGTTGGATTGAGGATCACATTGGTAATAAACCAGATCGCACCAGCACTAGAAAATGAGGTTCAGTTCATTTTCTTCCAATTCCAATCCAACTTACTAAAAATCTTTCAGTTCCAATTCCAATTTAACTTGCTCAAAATCTTTGAATTCAAATTCAGGAATTGAATTGAATAATTCCAATTAATTTTTTTATTCACCCCAGCCCTGCTAGTGTACATTAAAGGGAAACAAAAGTCAAGGTTCTAGGCCTATGCACCTATAAGAGTTACTAAAACATAACCATTTGCAACTACAATTAAGAATATCATGCCAGTCACGTACTAGGAAAACCTTGTTGAACACACATCTTAATTTCACAGGCTCTGCCATACTGTTAGATAACCCTACGTCATAAGTGTGGTATTTTGGCAATGTTCGCTCGCCAAATAAAAATATATCTGTATACACTTATTCCTATGCTTGCCAATCAAATATGGCCATGCTGTTTGCATCCAAACTCAACTTTTGTAACACATTTTGGCCTTTGTTTGCTAAACTAGTTCTATTTCTGACAAAATAGCATGTTTGTTTGAGACTGCATTGGTTCTGTGTATACCAGCCTCCCTTAATATGTCACATGTAGTCTAGGTTATCCCGATTTCATAGAACTGCACATGTGCTTATCGATCTCGCTGGTTAACATGTCAGCCCTTGCTTGGTCAACCGAAGAAATGACCGGAATTTCCCAGTTTTAGAACACATTCTGAGTAAACCATTGGCGTGATATTCTTGATTTTAGTTTTTATTATCTCTTAGTTGCATGGCCCCAAAACCATGACTTTTCTTTTGCTTTAAGATATTCATGCTGGTGTGCAAAGATTAGCTAAGTATAATGCTAGTTTAATGTGCATGATTAATGTATGTCTCTGTGAACTGTGACATTTTGTATTTTGCCTTGAGCTGTAAAAACGTTTGTGAAAACATATAGTATTTCCATATTACTTTATTTCTTAACATGTTTTATGTGTGAAAGTCATCTCTTGAGTCAAACAGCAGGAAAGTATTGCATTACTGAAAACATAGCAGTGTGCTAACAGAGTACAGTTCTGATTGATTGATCGATTGATAGAAAACAGAATTCATCACCTGGAAGATATATATTCGATCACTGATAGTGTATGTTAGATAGTCATGCTGGTTTGGCTTTAACAGTTTGGAAACATACTGCATCCCTGGTCATTATAATCAATATGTCTGACTCTGATTGAGTATTGGTGCTTATCTTTCACCAAACTTTATCCGCACAATAAAGCCAAGACAGGATTAGGTATGATGCATTTGGCAATCAGTGTGCTCCTCAAGGCAGCATCAGAAGGATTACTGAACGGCAATAAAATTGACAAGATGATGAGGATTGGGAAATAAATGGAAGAAAACTGCATAAGAGATTCCATGTCTAAGATAATTTTGAATGAAACTGAACCTCTGGTTAGAACTGCTGTTGTATCGCTGCAGTTTTTATCTGCATCAACTGTGTTGGCATAAGCTGTTATAAAAGATTATTCTGTAGTGCAGTTTGTCTTAACCGCACATGTCTGACAAACTAATTCATACTGTCACTGGTTTTAAAAGGTAATAGGTAAGTTCTTATATATAGCGCTCCTTGGGACCGTTCCAAGCACTTTACACTTCACCCCCGGCAGACCTATTCATTCCAACACCAGTTCGACTTTTCGGAGAAGCTGTTACTGCACAAAGTATATTTGTCTATATATACATCCACCATTGTCAACAGCCATGTACTCGTTTATACAACTGAGGCAAAGTGGAGCGAAAAACAGCAGCAAAATGACTCGAATCCTGGTCCTCTCCATTGAAAGTCCGATATTCTAGCCAGAGGCATATTTAGGGGGGGCATCGGGTCATGACCCTTTGGCTTAAAATTTTATTTTTGTTTGTAACCTCTTGCTCCACCACATGGTAGCATGGTAAAACTAATGAGTGACTATGCTTGGCCTCCTTTCGCCTCTCCTTTTATGAGATCCTAGTTATGCCACTGATTCTCACCTACCGCGGCGGCCCTTGTTTAGATACAATCTTATTTTAATTTAATTCAGTTGGGTTTAGACAACTGACCTGTGGGTTCCCCAGGTGATAGCATCAACTGATTGACGGCTCCACTAGTTGAAATCATATCTGTGGAATTAAACTAATAATGAAGACTGCAGAGAAAGTCCAGCTTGCAAATTATTCATATTATCTGAGGTGCATGTCTGCAACTCGGCAACCAAAGTGATTGAGTATGTGAGTAATTGTGGTGTGACATAGGGTGATAGAAAATCAAGGTAATTGTCTTGGGGAGCCGTGTGACAAAGGACCGTCCCAATGGTCAGATTGTCAGTACATAACATGTGGAAGGCAGCTCTTGACTTCGACGTCATTGAGATTTAGACCAAACATATTCAATTTAGAAAGAGGACGCTGGACAGGAGATTGCAGCGGAACATTTGTAGAATTCCACTTTCTAAAGATACCTTCCATGATTGTCCGTGTTTTTACTGAACCTGAAATTGTTACCATGGATTTTTGCTCCAAAAGTTTGTGGTGGAGTTTTGAGATAATTAATCTAACACTAACAGATTTAATTTCTTGCTAGGTTTATCTCTTTGCTTCGTGCACAGCATGATTTTGGATTATTGTGCATAGGTTTGGTAAAATTATTGATCTTTATGGGTAATTGCATAGCGCTGTTCAGTGGCTGACAACCAGCCTAATGCTAATTACCAAGTGCTCTATGGCCCAGGTCTGATTATGGCAGAACAGGTCACTGTCTGTAATAAACAAGTTAACAGCTGAATGAAGCAGGCCTTTTGTTGAGACCTTTAGTGCTTCAGTTCCTTTCTGTCTTCATCAAGCCTATGATTTCTATGTACATGTGCATTATGATAAGTTAGTGCTCTCCTGTGTATAATTGGGAGTTGATAAATGTTAACATAGCTGTATCTGTGTTTGTACTGGCAAGTAATATCCTTAAGGACACATATGAGTTATCTCAATTTTCATTGACTGTTGGGAAAATCACTTATTTTTATTCCATTCCTAACACATGATGCACTTACACCACTACAGGAATCCACTATAGGCCCCTCTGGGTAGCTGACAGAAGTTAAAATCACTGAAAGTGTCATCTTTATCAATATCATCAGTAGGGGCCTATTTATTCCTACAAAAACCGTATGAGGAATTATAACAAAGATGACGATAGACATTTCCGCTATGTGGAAGCATTACGTATATTGATTTCTTGATTGCCAGTAATTATAGAGTTATGTTGTGTGAGAGGGGGGAGAGAGTTTGCACTCATGTATGCCAATGAGTGATGCCCATATGTTCAAAGCAAGCTGACTGCTTGTCCGGCACTAATTCAGTGCCTGATAAAGTGATCATATTTGTCTGGTTGCAGGATGGATGGTTTGAGCACAAATTGATGAGCCGCTGGCATGCTGCTGCGTTCACAGTTATGGGTAAGCTGACCATCATAAGATGTCATTTTGCCTTTATTTAAGCTAGTATCACATATATTTAGAACTAAGTTTAGCGTCATTATTGCAAATTAATGCAAACAGTGTAAATATGTTTAAAAATAAATTTACAGATACCTGATAAGGGCGCGCTATACATAGATGAAAATGTTGGACTCTCGATTTAAGCCAATGGCTTCCTTGTCCACTTGTCATCTGGAGCTTCTTGCTTTGATTGGCAATCTGGTTAAATCTTGTTAAATTATTATTAGTCATTATCGTCTTGTCAGTTTTCTTCAAGATAATAACATATGGTTAAGTGCAAAGCAGCTGATTGATGACAGTATTGGTGATGATGTAACAGTCACTGTAGACATATCTGCTTGCAATTAGTCTCAAGGTGTACATTTTAGACATCTGTCAAAAAGATTTTCAAGTTGAGCTGATTGAGATATACACTACACTGTACGCCCTTTTACATGGATGAAAGTCACATTCCACAAGTTAAGCACCATTATGCCATTTTCAAGTTGATGACTTAAAACCAAATATATACCATTTAAAGCTTAAAATATGTGCATTCGTTAACATAATTTATTCATAGATTAATATTAAATAAAGTTACATAAAGTTCCTCTGAAATGAGAGATGTCAAAATAGATACCCTTAATTACCCAATCAGTGTTGTTTTATACCTCAAACATGCTGGATACATAAAACATACCCATAAAACATGAAATTTATCTCAAGGATAGTATACTGGCTATGTATTTAGAGCCCCCCACCTGGACATAATGTGCATATCTGCCACTGTAGTTTGTGACAACTCTGAAGACTTCTGCATCAACTGAAGTCCGTATTAGCAATCCATTGTGATTTGTGAAATTATTCATTGATATTCAATACCTTGCCACACGTCTGGTTCAGCATCATAGCAACTCAGGTACAAATCATCTATTGATAATTATCCTAATGGCTGGCATTCACATATTGGCAAGTGGTCCATGTCACATTTCAATATCATGTTTCTCACAGAGGCAGGCGATCACAGTTATTTCCAGTGTTTACTGCTCTGGCTCTGAATACCTGCTCAGAGATGATTAATGCCAACTGATCGGGCTTCGATTTCTGCAATCCATAGGTGTGTCCAGGTGCCCAGTACCATACATGTTCAGTTGCTGAAGATTTTCCAGGTTTGTGTCTGTTATTTATCATGATATTAATGAAAAGAAAGCAGATGCAAGTTTGCAGAAGTCATGCAGCATTTACAGAGTGCTCATTAACAGAAGATCTGAAACATAACTTTATGGATGACTAGAGTGAAAATGGTAATGTTTTACATTCTTTAGAATTTAAAGCTAGTATGTTGATGGTAATGGCTAACAGTTATAAATAAACATATTTTATTTGTCATGGCCTGTAAATCGAAATGTTTTAGATTTAATTAATGTGTGGTTATTGATTTGAACCTACTACATTTGACAGATAGCTCTTGTGTTCATGTCATGGTGTCGCAAAGAATGACATGTTTTGTTTGGTGACATGTTATCATAGATCCACTGGAATTAAATATGCATTTGATCACGTTGCTGTTAAAATAAATTGTACAGAATAAGGCATCTGTTTCCATTGGCTTGTGAGAATATGTCAAGTTACAGTGATCCTTAGATCATTAAAAAAAGTTTTTTTAGTTTCAGATCATTGATACTATTATTTGTTTTACTTGATCGAAAATATGTTAACTAAATTGTAACACTATTACGTACTCTCCTCTCACATGTAGATTATTATGTATGTTATTGCTAAAATAAACACCTCTTGAATCATCAATAATCTTGAATCATACATTCTAATCTAAGTGCATAAATAAATGCTTTAAGCTACTAATGACTTTTAAATTAGGCTGAATGATCAAGTCCCTGTCTTGGCTTTAGCTCACAGTTGAAACCATTGCAGATTACTGTAGGATTTGTGGGAGATTGCTTGACAGGATCAGCCATTTTCTTGGCACAAACATGAGTCATTGTTCCGCCTACCGGGTAGCTGGTTTATGGTGCTGTTGCCGTCCCAGCGACCCTAAAATTGTATGCTTATTTAGAATGTAAGCAGCCAATGTTGGTGCATGTGACAAATCACTGATGTGTTCCTGGGTCAATGTTGATTCATCTAATAGGGTTCTGTCTCAGATATCTTAAAAAACTAGTTTCCGGGTATTCAAGTGTATAAGTCTGCAATTTGAACCACGTAGGCCAAACACATTATGAAATATGGCCACTCTGGAGTACGTGGGTGATATCTGTGTTTGCCTTATTTATATAACTCTGCTAATTACTTGACAAAACTTAGAAAATTTGCATTCTTGTTAACCACAAGATACATGGTCACTAGAATCCTTCTTCAAAGAGAAACAAATTTGTGAACGCAGCTAAAAATGTGTGTGCCATGTTGCTTACCTAAAGGCTGGTGCTTATTCATAATGGAAGACCTAAATCTTCTAGCCTATGGGGGGGGGTAGTTCAATATGTAGGCTCATATGTATGGATTCCCTGTGAATCAGATATAAGGAAAAAGTTACTTAAAGTTACACATTTTCAGAGTGATAAACCCAATTGGTGTACAGTATAAATAAAAACTAATTTAACATATGCGCCATTTTAATAGTCATTAGAGCAACAGTGTGTTTTTGTTTTCTATATTTGTGTTTCTCCTTAATATTTTTATACATTTACACTAGTTTTGTCTGAGTACTTTGGCCTACAAATATGCCTGTTGGAGATTGTCTCCCGGAGCTTCATCAGATTACATGCCAAGGACCAAGTTCTACATAGCTTGCTAAATTTGCTTCTTAATTTAAGTTTCAGTTAACATTATCAGTAACTAACGTTTTGTGGCTCCACTTGCCAGAGACAACCAGTTACTTTGCAAGTTCAACTTACTTAAACCTACAAACACTTAAATATTATGCCAACTTTGGAGCATGCTGTTTTGGTTAGTGTCATTACAAAGTCACTGAGCTGCTCTAAAAAGAACCTTGACAGGCCATATTATGCAAACAAAGCACTAACTATTGCTGTTCCTGTTTTATGAACACATAAAGCTGCCATATCTTTGTATCGCTATGGCACAGATCCCATGGGCACAGCAGTGAGGGCCATTTAGGAAGGTAAATATCACCCTTGGAGCTGGGTTATTGTATCCTTGGGAAAACTGCAGCTCAGGAATCCTTATCATGTACCAATTATTTGGTGTTATCTGGATGAAGCTTGAGAGAAACAAAGCCTAGTGGATTAGTTGGCCGGAGATAAACTGATGCCATGTGCGGCAAGTCATGGCTTTGTTTGACAGTTCATCTGTCTCATGGAGTACCAATGTGACAATGAATTACTTGCACATCTGGCATAAACTGTCTTCTTCTTCTCTCCCTACAGCTAGACTGTCCCTTCCGGGGCTTTATGTGGACGGTCTCCATAAATCCACGCAAGCAGGGTCTAGGAACCAGCGACAGTGCTGCAGTGAAGATTTGATTTAGATAATGTGTGTGCATTTGCAAAGTAAGCTGCTCAATCGCCATTGAGTTGTGGTTAAATTGAGCTGGTGGTGTGCATGCAGCCTCTCTGCTGCTGTGGCATCGCCAGTGTTAGGGCTGCAGTCTGCCAGGCTGCCAGTTTGATGGGAGTCTCTCAGCAGTGACACTTTGCACTGGGCAGTGGTTGAATGATCAGTGGCACAGTGTGCCTTGCAGGGGAAACAGCGGAACAGTGTATCTGGCGGGGGAAACAGGAAATGTTGGCTGCACTCCTATCTATTTAGTGCAAGTGAAACAACTTAAAGCCTAAGGTAGGTTCAATGTCTGCACTGGATGACTTGATTCATGTTTTTGTCTTACCTGGTACAGACAGTGCATCATCATTCACCTGACGGCATAGGACTTGTAGGAGGGCGATTTTGTTTGTTCTGGTTAGAGAAAGTGAAATGTTTTGCTATATTTAGGCATTGTTTGAGATTTTATTTCAATATGTGGGTTGATGTATCTCTATTCACGAATCACTGCATTGAAGGAATTATTTCTAGACAAAATACCTGGATGAAAAGACATGTGGTAGTAACCTACTATAAATATCAATGAGCATTTCATCTTCTGTTCAACTAACTGGGGTTCTTCACTTTCATCTGTATGCAGTTCAGTTTTTATAGCGAGCTCCGATCACGCATTTAATAATAAACATTTCAATTTCTGTCTGTGCCAATCATCCATCCACAAGACACCTGCCACTAAAAATCAATGCATTGGTATTAAACTGGATCCAGTTTAATGAATGATTTTGCTGAAGCACGTTTTGTGAATCTGTTTATCATGTTCATTCATGTTTGCTGATAAGGTTGTCAGTCATTTCACACAACATTCAGTTTTAAATATGCCAAATAAAAAGGCAGTAGTTTCAGCGTGTGAAACTCTAGGATGGATTATGAACACATTTCTTGGAGTGACCCATGGGAAAATAGTTCATTTTTCCTGGTGTTCAGTGAGAAGTTTTAGACTTCTGTCAAAAAGAGACCTTTTTCAAGTTTAGTGGATTAAAATATACACCCTTTTACTTGCGAAGTGGGCTTTGTTCCTTAATTCACTAACATATTTGGTTCATAGATTAATGGCACCTCTCAATTTTTTCACTTTGTGCATTTTGAGATGTCAAAATATATATACCCATAATTACTGAATAAGCATGATTTATGACTTTTTACCCTAGGTGAGTGTGTGCGTTAATGTGCGTTGGGCACAGACAACATACCCCTGAAATGTTGAATTTGTCTCAAGGATCATATAATGACAACGCACTGAGTGCTCCCCTTGAAACATAACGTGATGTTAAATTTGTATAGCTGTGTTACCCCTGAGCTGCTTTTTTTGTTCACGTCCTAAGTAATTATTTTAAGCAGCTCACCAAATAGTCTAGATGTTATAGTGTGAAGTAATAAGTTCTGCAAAATAAAATTTATACCCCATAATATTATGGAATTATATACAAATTCAATAGAATTCAATATAATTCTACACAAACATATTCCAAAGAGTATAGTACAATTGGGTATAGAAAACTATAGAATATTACAGATTCTATAGACCATAGTTTACATCTACTTCAATTTTCTGTAGATTTTATAGAATACTACAGAGCATAGTACAATATTTCTATAAAAACCTATATGATAAAAATTCTATAGAAATGTATCCGCAAAAATCTTATTAAATATTCGATAAGTTTTTAATAAATTCTATAGAGTTTTTGCTAAGGGAGATTTTACAGCTGCCCAGCAATCAGTAACCTGAATGCTGCAATCCTGGGGCTGCCCACCCTTCCCTGCCCCAGAGAACAATTAGTGGTAACATGTGGTTCCTGCAGCTTGGGTGAATTGTTGTTAACAAGATGTTGACTTCCAACATTTGATTTGATGGAGCCAGGTTCCAGGAGATGTTAATGTGGCGTGAATATTTGTCGAAGGGACAAAAATATTGCTGTCATGACTTGGCTGTTCATCCAAAGCAGTGGCTTATCTAGGATCTCACAAAGGGTGAGGCCAAAGGGGGGTCATCCATAGTCACCCATTAGTTTACCATGCTATCATCTAGTGGGCCCAATACCCCGTCCCTAAATACTCCACTGGTCTGATGTTGTTCTCATAGTTAAAATTGCTGTGTTCACAGTTGTTATTTAACACTAGTGATAGCCAGCTAATATGTATATGCATGCATATATATATATATATATATATATATATATATATATATATATATATATACATATGCATATACATATACATATGCATGTATCACTGGAATAATATATATTATATTAATTATATTTCAATAATGGCACCTCAGCCTTATTCATAATTATAGTGACATTGCAGACAATATTGCATATATCATAGTTTACATAATCTAGCAAGATATGCAGATTTGCCTGAATTGTCCATTCGTCACACGTAAGAGTGAACCATTAAGCAAGCACATTATGGTAAGGTGAATTGATGCACTTAAAATAACAAATGTGTCCACGCTCCAGCAGTATTACTGGTGTTTTGGGACTTGGTGTGCCCAGTGGTAAATCCTGCAGGAGGCTAGTACTGGTGCAGTTGTACATCTACATGAAGTGCCTATTGATCAGCTCACACTCGTTCATTCTGACATCCGACCAACTATGCTCTTTACAGATCCAGTTAGTTCAACCGCACACTTTACTCTGGTTTGCTGTGTTATGGTGCTGTCTTGAAGATTGCATTACAGTGGAAGCTTTCACTGAAGCTATCTAGGTAATAAGATCAGTGTGAGGATGTTTACTGCAAAGGTGCTTTATCTGCATCCTTTGCTGAGAGTGCTGACTTCTTGGTCTGTCTGTTGGACCAGACTACAGAGACCCATATCACTGATGGTGGACCAGACTGCAGAGACCCATACCACTGATGGTGGACCAGACTGCAGAGACACATATCACTGATGGTGGACCAGACTGCAGAGATCCATATCACTGATGGAGACCAGACTGCGGAGACCCATATCACTGAAAGTGGACCAGATTGCAGAGACCCATATCACTGATGGGGACCACACTGCAGAGACTCATATCACTGATGCAGACCAGACTTCAGAGACACATATAACTGATGGTGATCAGACTGCAGAGACCCATATCACTGATGGAGACCAGACTACAGAGACCCATATCATTGATGGAGACCAGACTGCAGAGACCCATATCACTGATGGAGACCAGACTACAGAGACCCATATCATTGATGGAGACCAGACTGCAGATACCCATATCACTGATGGTGGACCAGACTGCAGAGACCCATGTTACTGATGGAGACCACACTGTAGGGACCCATATCACCGATGGAGACCAGACTGCAGAGACCCAGATCACTGATGGAGACCAGACTGCAGAGACCCAGATCACTGATGGAGACCAGATTGCAGAGACACATATCACTGATGGAGACCATGTTGTTTTGACAAGCTGCATCGAATGTACAATGATTATTAAGGTAGCTGGGGTGGCTATTATATGTTTATCTAGAATTGAGTAGTTTCAGTAGTAAGTGCTTAAGATAAATTAACCATTTCTTCACATATTGTAGTTGAAATACCATATAATATTCCAGCTTAAAAAAATCTTTAGTTTTTTGTTTATTTGGTTATGTTACAAGATTTTTTTTATAAATGTGAAAAAAATAACCACAAAATGCAAAATTATATCGTTTTAAGAAAATTCCCACAGAAATAAATGACATACATATAAGTATGATGGCATCACTGATAACTTTACTGAAAATGTTGGTTAACATAAACAAATTATACCACCATGAATAAGTTTGCAAAAAGTTGAATGACACCTTAAAGTGGCAGTGTATTTATGACACAAACCCTTCACCAATGATAATTCAAATTCATGTAATTTTGCCTACATTTAACACGCATCCATACACCAAATTGCAGCTTAGTAAGTGTTGTAGTATTTCTAAAAAAGTAAATTAAGCATAATTTCCTGGTTGTTAGTGATAACAGATATGTCAGTAGATACGCATATCATGCTTTGAAATGTGACGTTTTTGACTGGCGTTTTATGTATTGTTGACAAAACATAATTGTCATTTCTAATATTGACATGTCCCCTTAATTTGCCGCCACAATGGCCCTTGAATCTGTATTTGTAGCATGTTGTCGTCTACGATATCAGGTTATGCCAACCATCTAAAAATCACTTGGCAGGGCATGTTTGCGATCATTTTGATTAGCCTATTATCTGTGGGTTCACCAGGTCACAACTACTTGGCCATTTCCATTACAGCTTCAAAGGCACAAAAAACTATGTTACCGCTGATATTTGCTGGTTTAAGGACATGATTTTGTTAGGTAGATATAGTACTGATGTGTACTGGAATCACAGTAACCAAATGATATGTTCCGCGTTCACGGCGAACGAATAAAGATGGTTTGAAGATCGAGCACAAGCGGTTGTTACTATGGAAACATCGTCAGCATTTTTAAGAAGTCGGGGATTTCCAAAAGGACTATTTTTAAAGGATGACGTTAATGCCGGTGTGAGATAGTAAAGTGACCCTCATAGAAAAGTAAACCCCCTTATAGAATTTTTACCCCTGTTGCTAATTATTTATTGTTCAGGTGGAAATAAAAAATAACTTAAGTATGTATGTGTGTCAGTTTGAAATACATTCATATTAAGTTATAACATAATTTTTAGGATGGGGTCACAATTCAGTAGTGGGGGTCACAATATAACGGGCACATTGCTATAGAAAAGTGACCCCTATAGAATGTTAACCCTGTTGCTAATTATTTATTGATCATACGGCAATTTAAGTATAACATAGATGCATATGTATGTAAGTTTGGCATATATTCTGTTTATATTTTGAGTTTGTATGTAGCATGCTAAAATAGGTTTTATGCATGCATGAGAATGGCTCACATATAAACAAAGTAATATCACTATTAATCAGAATTAATTAAAATGTATTGTACTAAATATACCAATGTAGCACAGGTTTATGCAGGAATTTATTATATTTAACTAAATTAATAAATACCAAATGATTATATTACCTTGGGATTGTGGTATGTATGTGGTACTATGTGTAAACAGTGACAATTATTATCTAATTATCCCCATTTATGTATTATGTAGTTAGATATATGCTATTAATAAGCCTAAATGTTTCACCAAACTACTAATCACTTATTGTATTTTAACATATTTTTTTAGGATGAGGTCACATTTCTATAGTGGGGGTCACAATTCAATGGGCATATTGCTATAGAAAAGTGACCCTGGTGTCACAATTCTATACCACACCAGGTGATTATTTGTGGTGTCGACTTTCAGTTCAGTATTTCCTAGCACAGGCACAACTGTCCTTAGGCGGATCTAATGCTCTTCATACTGTCACTAAATGGCTTGGTTAATATCTGATTGCACCAGGGTGACACAAGGTAGTGGCTATCTATAGTGTAACTTTAATCAACTCATTCATGACAGTATCACTGAGTGGCTTGGTTAATATCTGATTGCATCAGGTTGACAGTAACTTGACATGGTAGCCGGTATATAGACTACAGTACTTATAACCTTAATCAATTTGTTTATGACACTGTCACTAAATGGCTTGGTTAGCAACTATCAGTTTGTTCTGTCCATAATATAGCTCTATCCATGATCAAAGTTATGAATGACGAATACATGGATGACTTTACAACATTATACTACCCATGAATAAGCAATCATACATGCATGCGGAGATGGTCCAAATGAAACTAAATAACCCTGTTACCCATGTGGCAGTTCTTGGAGATACAACTTTATCTGTGTTGCTGCTCCTGATTGCCCTAGTGTCCAGCTGTAGTAATGCTGCTACTTAGTCCTTATTCTGACAGGCATTATCTGAATACCAAAGTGTTTATGGGAAGTTTGGTCAGTGGGAAGCAATGGTCACTGCTGTAGGGATACAACTCACCAAATAAAATGTTACATAAACTGAATGTAGCAACGTCAACAGATTCCAGGGTTGGTAATGTTATCCTGGTGAATGATACGTCTTTCCCAACCCTGATATTTATATATATAATATATTAATAATTGACAGTGTTATTTCTCTTGAAGATGTTACACATATCTTCCATGGGGTATACACATAACCCCTTACAAAGAAATGTGACTTAACTGTGGACTAAACCCATAACAGATATAACCCCTCATGGACATATCCCCTCGAGGACATGACCCCTCATGACAAAACCCCTTACAAACAAACCCCCTCACAGTTATTGTTATTATTTTTACTTTAATAGCAGTGCAACAACATAATTTTTTTGCAATTTATTTATTCAAAATTATTCAATCACATACATATTGAGACTTCATATATATTGAATAGGAGAAAAAATGAAGATCTAGCTAAAGATGATCTGCAAACTTGCTATATCTAAACTCAGTATTATCACATCACAACATATATTTATATATATATATATATATATATGAATTGAATGTTGAATATTTTAACAATAAAAATTGCAGACAAAATGTTGTTGTTGCACTGCGATTAAATTCAAAATAATGACCTTGAGGGGTTTTGTCTGTGAGGGGTTTTGTCCATGAGGGGTTATATCTGTGAGGGGTTTTGTCCACCGGGGTTAAGTTAGGAGGGTCTAATGCCACTGAGGGTTTTTCCATGAGAGGTTATGTCCATGAGGGTTTTTTCCACAGGGTTAAATTATGAGGGGTTATGTCCATGAGTGGTTTTGTCCATGATGGGTTATGTCAATGAGTGGTTTTGTCCATGAGGGGTTATGTTCGTGAGTGGTTTGTTCATGATGGGTTATATCCGTGAGTGGTTTTGTCCATGAGGGGTTATGTCCATGAGGGGTTATGTCCTACACTCATCTTCCATGTCTAGCATTGATGCCAGCAGATTTCTGTATTTGTATACTGTACGTAGTCCCTGTCCTGTTTCCTTTCAAAGATCACAAACTGGTCATAACCACAAACCGTTCAGTGTATTGATATTATTTTAAAACCTAGCATAAAGCACAATTGTTTTACTAGTGGCACAGTAACCTTTTCTAAAGGCATTTCTTGTGAATCTGTACAGTTTCTCATTACACAGCTAGTTAAGAGATATCTACATAGAAGTAGAGTAATGAAAGATGATAAGAGAATCTGGCATTGCACCACTGGTGACCACCTAGCCAATGCAATCATCAAGAGATGCATGCACCAACACTGAGGGAGGCTGCCAAGACTCCAGCCAATAAAAGTGATTTATAATGATCATAAGCATATATGCATGCAGATTGCAGAATGATTTATGTCATCACAAAGGTTCCTTGCTAGTACTACACACTACACACTACACAGGCAGGAGCATTTGTAGCATGGAAGCATGTCCCTTGTCCAAGCTGTAGCAGTTTAATTTTATGGAAACATTACACTATTAATGAATAGGAAGTTTAAATCTAGATGTCAATTTTACCTAAATTAATTGAATACAACAAAGTAGTGTTTTCACCGCCCATAATCAGACAGCAGAATGCAGCAAGATTACATAATTTTACGTAGATGATAAATTAATGGAATAAATTATCTTCTGAGTGTGTAAATGCTAGCAACGCAAATATGTTCAAAAACAGAAACGACAAGATGACTAGTAAATGTGGACCACACCGTAATGACAAAGGAGTTTATTTTAGTTCCTGAATTTTAAAGTAGCACTAATTGTATGAACAGACAATAAAAATGGACAAATACCTTTCTACTGACTATATTTATATTCCATACCCTACCTCATGTAACTTGCAAGTATAATTTCTTTCGGTAACAATCACTCATGTGGGGACTATAATCAGTCAATTAAACTCTTTCAGATTGCCCAATCAGGTATGTCAAGAGGCATTCTACCATTCACAAACGTCTTGGAAGCCTCAGCTGGCAATCACACTTGGTCTGCTTGTGAATGCAGGGAAGGGATGACTACAGATTTGATGCACTGCTTTTGTTATTGCTCGTTGTATTGATTGCTGCAGAGAGAGCTGCTGCTCGCCCTCACCACACTGGTCATGCAGCCCAGCCCTCCATACAATTTGTGAAACCATAATGCACCCATCAATATGTGTCCAGGGGGAGGACAAATACCCCCAAGATTAGACAATTTGCACAATTTTATAATTTGCAGGGGCAATGTTTTACTCCCCAGACTAGTGATGATCACTCAAATGTATAATGTTAAATTATTTTTAAAAAGTAACTCCCACCCTCCAGGCCAACATTCATTGTACACCATCCTCCATGGGATTTAGATACAGAATGGATGTGTGAGTGAAGGGGGAAAAGTTAGAGGAGGGGGGAAAGTGAGTGGAGGGGGAGACATGAGTGGAGGGGGGAAAGTGAATGGAGGGGGGAAAGTGAATGAAGGGGGAAAGGGAGTGGAGGAGGAAAAGCTGCCGATAGAGATCAATGAAAACGAATAACAACTAAAACAAACAGTGCATGCAGCAATATAACCAATTTATTACAGGAACTTTGAGGAAGAACATATAAAATTATATATGTCACCATAGTAGCAATATGACCAGATAAGTGCAAATCACTTAATTGATGGTATGTATATTCAGTGACATATTTAGGGGGGGGCATTTGGGCCATGGCCTGCGTTTGGATAAATTGTTGATTTTGGTTTGGTCCCCCTTTGGCCTCCCCTTTGCGAGATTCTAGATACGCCACTGTGTATATTAGTTTCCTTCAGAGTGCTAGAAACTGTATCTCTGTCACTGTTTGTTATGTTGTCTGAGATTTAGATGAGCTTGTTTTACCAGCTATAACAGTGAAAACAAACTGATCTAATAGCATGTAACAAATGTCACACTGGGAACTAGATCTACACCATGTGGCAGTGTTGTCTTTGCTAATGGGCAAGTGTGCTTAGCTCATTTCATTGACTTGTTTAATTAAGAGAGATGAGCCCTTCATCAGATGCTGTGATGGATGGCACATTGGGAAGATCAGAGCCTGATACTGAGATGCCAACACACCTGGGCTGGGGAGATGGGTGGAAATTCCCTAAGGGACAGCTGGGTCAGAAGAGGGTTGGTACAGCTGTTACTGTCACTCAACAATACCCAATTAAACTGAACCTTGACAGTAGGGAATGGGGATGTATGCCCAAGGATAGCCAGTCGAAATATAACATTGAGAATTTTTTAAAGTGTTGTCTATCCATTGATGTGTTTAGATTCGTAGAACTGGACACACCTGTGTTTATCCAAGGCAAGCATATTACCACTGTAAGTCCAAACCAGGGGGGGGTGGGCAATGGTTCAGTGCTACAGGGTAGTGAAGTCACCTCTCAGCAACATTTCTGTATCTATTATTGTAAAGTGCACGGGGCCAGCTGGAGTTGGTCTTGAATATATCTGATAACCAAATGGGGTCTGGCCAGATGAGGTCAGGCCAAATGTTCTTATGTCCAGTGAACGCGGAGTGATGACCTGTCTGAGCTAGTGCACTAGTCTAGGTAGTCAACGTTTGACTGCACTGAGACAGGCTGAAGGATATCCCAGCACAGGGGGAAATATAAGTCACTGTGAAAGGTTTACTACAACACTAAAGACCACATTGGCAAAAACACCACCAAGGAAGCACAAAGATCAAGGTGAGTGGCCTCGAAGGTCAAGATGAACATACATCAATTTTGGACAATCACCTACGACTGCACAGAGTAAAAACTTTAATGTCATATGCTATTTTGGTCAGTCGGTCCTTCCGTCCATCTGTCCATCAGTCAGTCGGTGTCAGTCATATTTTTTATTTTTAACACTTGAAGATGGATCTGCTTCATAACATCTATGTTTTCACATTGACAGTTGAAGCATCTCCATTTCCTCCGGCTGTACCCTCTCCTCTGTCAGTGAATGGTGGATACTCCAGCACAAAACACCACCAGGACGTTGCCTTGATGTGAAGTCATGATAATCCTGCTTGCTGTAATTGCTTTGAGATATGTATCCACTCTTGGGATTTGGGAAGAGACTGTGGCACTCACACGTAGACTTGTTATAGATTGAAGATGTCTGGATAAAGGATTCTCAGGAGATAAACCAGCTAAGGATCCCAGTCAGATCGATGCTGTCTTTTAAGTGGTTGTTTTCTTCTTTGTGGCATCAATCAGCAATGCGATACCATAACGGGCATGCTGTGATTGACTGAGCGAGCCACTGCCACCACGAATGGTCAGTGCAGAATAATTGCCTGAAATTAGGTTATTGTCTTTTGGGTTAGTTTCACAATGACCAGCGAGGTAAAACTAACGATATTATTGATGGACAAGGATGTAGTTGGCATGGCAACACAGACATTCATTGAATTTCGTACATTCAAAATCTCCTTTTGACCAGCCTTGTGTCGAGCATTGGGACATGAGCGGGTTCTGTTGATGATGGATTCGATCGACTCCATCTCTTCACATAGAGCAACGTTTTATAGCTAGCCAGAATGAGTAATCACTTATCAAACTGGGGAGTTTTGTCACTGATAAATTAGAGTGAAGATTTAGTGGAAAGTCAGTGTTTTTGCCATTCCCTGCAGAATATGCACGTCTAGTTTTTGTTTGGTTGCTGCATGAACTTCTATTGATTCTATTCATTGGGGCACAAGGCACAGACCAGGAAAAAGAAAGGTGAAAGAAGCAATAAAATATGTCCATGCAGGCATGTTTGTATTCGTGTTTGATGTATGTATATTTGTCTTATACTCATGCATGTATGCATGCATGCATTTGCCTGTGAACATAGACACCCAATCACATTCCCGCACATGCATGGTATACGCCTGATCACATTTCAACATTTGCACGCAAACAAACTTACACGCACGTGTCATACATTAGACAAGATGTTCATGCATTCCCATGATTATTTGTTTTAGAGACAGCTTGGAAACCAGATACAGCAATACTTATGGATTTGGCAAAACAACTGGTGTCAGTTTATCACCATCATCTGTCATCTAAAACTTCCATTTTATGCCTACACTGGAATATCTGCCAAGGTATATTGGTGCAACTAAATAATAAATGCTTTTAGAAAAAGACTACCGCTGCACCAGAATATATGCATTTTTTCTTCCAAACAAGATAGTTGATAAAAATAACTTTCATAATTCAGTGGCAAAGCTGGCCTTTTTCTAAAGGCAATTTGTAATTTGACTATGATAACATGGCCTCCTACTGTTGCTGTTGCATACCTAAGATATATAGTGACATATGTGGTTGAATGCTTGACAGAGAAAGCCCTTCCAAGACACACATTCATGCGAAATTGGAGGGAAATCTGTGCAGCAGTTTTTGATGAGTAACTTTGCACAAAAAAGATGGGAGATGAAAAGGACTGGCGTAATTCCTACTAAATCAATGTCACCAGAACTTTTTCATGAAGCTAAAATGTCAATAAATGTCACTGTGGACAAATAAGATATGTTATTTACATAGCTGAAAGGGGCCAGTAGTTGTGGGTGTCATAACCTTACAAGTAGTGAGCTGTCTCAAAAAGATGATGTTTATACTAAACAAAATAGGTTTCATGGGTGTGGAGGGGGAGGGGTTAGCAGCTGCTTTTTTAGCATCATACATTGAGGTATTTAAAAAAAGTTATTTTCCGATCACTGTTCATAAGGGTGCATGCAGGTGGTTTTGTATTGTGACAGCTGAATATTTAATCAGATTCTTTTAAATAAGATTTAACAAGATTGCCATCCAAAGCAGAGACCCAGATGGCAAGTGAACAAGGAAGCCATTGGCTTATCGAGAGTCCAGCATTTTTTCATATATGTGTGGCCCGCCCTTCTGAGATATATGTCAACCTTGTTTTTAAACATTCACATTGCTAGCAGTTACACAGTCTGTAGGTAATTTGTTCCATTAATTTATTATCCTCTGTGAGAACGAGTACTTCATGATGTCCAACCTACATTGATTCTTTACTAATGTTACTTCATCTCCTCTAGTTCTGCTGTCTTTCTTGAGTGAGAACAAAATATTTCTATCAATATTTTCATACCCGTTCAATATTTTAAAAACTTCAGTTTGATCTCTTCATAACCTCCTTGTCTACAGGATTGTTAAACCACATTCTTTTAGATGTTCTTCATAACTAAGGTATCTCAGAATGTGAACAATAATTATGATCATTGTGACATCTACAGCATGAAGGACATAACGGGTATCCACAATTAAAAGTTTCATGTAAGGGAGGGGGGTCTGAGGTTGAATCACATTGGTCTATTTAGTAAAAAAAATCAGTGTTCTAAGATGGCACCAACAATTTCTGAGGGCATGACATTTAATCCTTCAAGAAATATGACAGCTTTAATTTCTACATCTAGATAAAACTAGGAGAACGATGTTTTTGCATCAATGAGTACTAGTACTTGATACCTCGTGTGGGATGTTACTAATCAAGTTATCAAACTTCACTGTTTACTAAAAATATGCTAGTTTAATCCAAAATTGATCAAATCCATTGTGCTCCAAATATTATAATCTCCCAGCTACTGCAGCTTTATTCCCAGGTGAGTTAAACAAAACATTGTCCAAAGTCCCTATCTCATTGACGAAGCATATAAAAAGCTGCCTGTCTTCTACGTGAGAGACCAATTGTCTAGTGACAACGGTCTGTGATTGATCTGTATCTGAACAACTTGTTATATTGCATACAGTTTGTAATGTTTCACTATGTCTAAACTGGCTGCAAAATTGGCGCAAATTAACCTGAAACCACTAGTTTTATACAGATAACTTAAATATCCTGCTTTCTTTATAGGTAATGCTAAATGTTTACATAGGTTTAATATTCATATATTTATTCCATTTTGATAACATAATGACTAATATTGGAGCAATCCCAAACGCAACAAAGTGAACAAACTGAGTGAAATGAGACATGGCTGTTATCGGGGTTTTTTGGGGTGCTTCGAGCGAACCACCCTTTTGAGAGAATTTTGTTAACTGTACAAAAAATCATAAATCATCCCATAAATCCCTGGCTGATTGTGTATGCCTGAACCCCCTTTTCAAAACCCTGTGAGACAATGTGGAGTGAGCAAAAAATTGCTCAAAATGGCAGCAAGCCTATTTAAACTTTAGTTCTCTCTGTCTGCATGTCAGATAACATCCACTTCACATGTCATTGCCGATTTTATGTCACTCCAAGGATCAATGTGGCATGGATATAATGATGCATGGTTGGATGTTAGTGAAATATGGTCAATTCAGTGGACCACCCTGGTCATCTAATGGCCACTTTGTGCTGCCACTGGCAAACTGGTAATTAGTTGAGTCAGATAGATTCCACTAATGAACTCCCATGGTCTGGCACTTAATTTATGACCTCATGGATATATTGATCTACAACTTGGCTAACATGAGCATCGTTCAGGCACAATTGGGGGATTTGGTACAACACAAATGTGTAGTGAACATTTCTAGTTGCACGTGGGATTAAGGGCATTAGTGGGGCAGATGGTGTTATAGTTTGTGAAAGCTTCTTCCATTTGTACAGTTGATTCGCTCATTACAGCATTAGCGCGGATTCTTTGGGAAATATGTGGACTGAGGTATGTGCTGAGTTATTGTGATTTAGTCAGCTTTTTTTTGCCGTCGTGTATGTATGTGTGGGAGTAGTCTCAAATTGACAGTTACTAATGCACACTCTTAACCCACGTACACTCTTATCCCATGCCCATTTAGTAACATCAATGAACCTACTACATATATGTGTTGTCCTTCAGTTAACGTGCAGACAGCCAGACACATATATTGCTTCAAAAGTACTCTATTTCCATAACTTACCTTTAAAGTAATTGAGCTGATATATTAATTTTTGTGTAGAGTAGCAGTTGTTATGCAAATCACACATGTTCACTAATCCACAACTGTGATTACACTGCTGTGAATAGCCGCCTTCTCCACTTATGGCTGCCCTTTGTCATTGTTCTCATCTGACTGTTTGGTTCTCAAAGGCTACTATCTGGTTCCAAATGCTCTTTCTTCGGTCTCCTGTATTCAGTCTCACTTAGTATACAAAGTGAGATTTAAGACAGCCTTAGCTGATCTGCCAGTTGGGAAAGTTTGCCTTACAGTGCCCTAGCTTTATGCCTGGGTTATTATAATCCTAATAATAATGCCTATTTAGTAATGCTCTAATCACAACTGTTTTTGATCCAATTTAACATTTACATCCATTTTTCTCAAATCAGTTTATTAATTATTTATATATTCACATATTTAACATTTTATTTTCATACACTATACAGTATTCACAGTTTTATCATTAATTAATTATGTAAAGCGCATTGAGCTTTTTAAGGATATTGCTCAATCAGAATTATATATTATTAAAATTATATATAATTAATTATTATTATTAATTATGTACTATTATATTTCACATAACTCCTCTGCTTGTCACTTCACTGCTTGTTAAGACCTTGTCACAGTTGAAACACAAAATTTATACATTTAATGTTCAAACATATCTTAGTGATACAAGTTAATGTGGCATATTTATTAAAATATATTGTTACTGTACCTGTTTTATTTTGTGAGGTAACATAAATACCCTGAGTCAGAGCTCAGAGGTGAGGTTTTGTTTGTATCACAACCTTGTTATTGATGTAATGTTCACTTCTGACTTGTCACTCATTTCCACTTGATGTGGTGAGAAATGTTATGCCAAGATAAATATGCCGAATAGTAGATCAGAAATATAATGCATGTGTTAAGATATTTCTGAAAATAATTTCATTTCTCAGGACATTGGGTTGTCACAATACAGACACAGAAAACTTACGTTGACATAGCAAAATTATTATGAATCATTTGAAAGCATCTGCATGATGCTTGGTATGAAATGCTGTCAGGAGTGGGCCCCTATACACCACTCCTCACATGCTGGCATGCCTGTTTCCACAGCTGCACTGAATTATGGCAAGTACCCTGGGTTTGGGATGAGGTGTGGTTGGTACCTTATGACTGGCCTAGTAATGAGGCTTCGTTTGATATATCTTGGTCTCTACAGAGCTGATGCAAGTCTACTATAGTAGGGTCTACTCCATTGGTAGAATCACCTGTTTTGTGTGGTGTATTACAGAGTAGAATGATGGAGGCGTGATTAAACTTGATTCACGTAATTACATGGAGTTAAGTGCAGAGCACTTTCACTTAGTGATTACATGCAGAAAGGTGAGTGCAACATGGGTTTCTGAATTCTGGGTGTATACAAAGATGTTGCATAAATGTCCTGTGCTTGTCAACATCCCATACTTTGCCTGTGTCTTTTGGAACAAACACCAAAAGCCGTTGGTCTACCAGGTGTCTATGCTAATGGAAATAAAAGATCCCAAACAGGGAAGTGGAAAAAACAATTGCAGACTCACTAACTGTTGAGAAGAAAACTCTGAAAATAAACCACCATGTTAGCCCTAGACAGAGCTGTTTGGAGTTAAACCTCAAAAGTCATAAGAGAAATTAATCTTTAGTAGACAGTCGTCTTTTTAGAATATTGTCTGATTCAACTGGGATTTTTTAATGTATTCGGTAACAATCACCATGCATTAATATCATTACTTACTGATATTGGGAGTAAATAACAAAGCCTATTTTATGTCTGCTGAACCAGTTGATAAGGTTCTCAAGTTAGGAATCAAGAATTGCTAAAAATGTATTTGTCCAAATGAAAACAAGATAATTCATGCAGAAACATAGATTATAAAATGATTATACAATTATTCAAAAGTGTAAAACAAAAACAATCAATAAAGAAACTGCCAAATAATATATTGAATACACTGAGGCTCAATCAATTTGAGCAGTATAAAATTAGAAATCAATGCCCTGTGTTATCCATGGGATGGAAGACTTCTACTAGAACAGGGATGTGATACCAGTACTAGCAGTTCCCAGGGTCTTATGGGAGGCACCAATTGCATGGATCACTGAGCAATGACACCAGTTGACACAACCCCAGGTGATAGGATGTGACAGCCATGACAGATGGGGTGCTTGTTAGGGTTGGGTGTTTGACATCCTAGCTGTCAGGACAAGTCAATTCAGGGAACACCGAGACACTCATCGGTCAAAACAGAGAAGGTGCAAAGCTTGGCTGTTTCTGTGTATATAAATATGATTTCTGGTCTGTGAAATACATGGACAGTTTCATTAACAGCCAAAACTAACAGTGATATTCCAATAAATAACATACAGTAACATTTAATGCATTTGGGAAAATGTGTTTTTATACAGTAGTAACATTACACAGAAGTGTGTAAGTTGCATAAAAAAAATTCATGTGTCGTCATTCTGGTTTGCCCCATGGTTGTGCACACGCACGTGGTAACATTCTACCGTTTAAATTTTTTTTGGTTGATTGATTTAATATCAAAATGTAACATGTGTACATATATCAAATGTGAATACAAAGTACATTAAAATGTCAGGATGATACAAAAAGTGCAGGCACATATTTCCATTGTGGTCCTTAAAATTTTAGAAACGAATTTGCAAAATGGATGTAGATAATCATGTAGATTTTCATTCACCAAAGCATTTTTGTTTTGCAGTATTCCAGTTGTGGCAACATCTGCCGGGTTCTGTTTCCATCAGTAGTAATTTGGTAACATTGCACCAACAGTGTTGTGGTGTGTAATATCATCAGTGTGAGTAAGTTTGGAGCTATTTCCAGTAGTACTTGTGGTAAATGTACATGCGGTTTTCCAGGAACATTTGGCCAGGAGCATTTCCACCTGCTGTTGTTTAAGTTGGTTTTCTAAGTTTTTTATTTTCACCAAGATTTCACAAGTCATCTGTCTATGAGGCAAGGTTACAAAAACTAAGTTTGAGTTTATTATTACATGTATTATTATACATCTGTATATTTATAATAATAATTTTCATGTATATTTACTTTAAGAGAAAATGTATTACTGTTATTTCATTACATTAACCATGTAATAGTATTACATATAGTCTATATATTTATAATAATAATTTCTACGGTTACATCTTTTAGTTTAAAAGAAATGTTATTACTGTTATTACATAAACACCACAAAATGTATAATATACACATTTTTAATCAAGCAAATTGTGGCATTTCCCAAATTTAAATACACATATCATGATCCCTGCAGTGGATTCAGCACTAAATTCTTCTCCCATTATTTTAAAATAAAAAACCCAACAATAATATGTTACATTACATAAAAGTAATTATACCCCACCTAACTCCCATTTTTTAGCAAACATCCAAACATATTTTAAACTTGGTAACTTTATTGCACATATTAAACTTTGACACCACAAAGAAAACCAAACAGAAACTAACACCCTTGGTGTGTTGGCTAAACAAATTCCTGGTGAAAACCTGCACCAGTGCCTGAGGTGAGTGTGGGAGGTGGCCCAGCGGGTGGTGGGAGGGAGTTAGGAGAAAGGCCAAGTGAGAGGTGAGGGTAAGAGGGATATGGATACGCTTGAACAGATACAGAAGAGAGCAACTAAAATGATCCCAGAACTGAGAGACCTTAATTATGAAGAATGCCATAAAGAATGTGGTTTAACAACCATGTAGACAAGGAGGTTATGAGGAGATCAAATTGAAGTTTTTATGATATTGAATGGGTATGAAAATATTGATAGAAATATTTTTTCTCACTCAAGAAAGATAGTAGAACTAGAGGACATGAGGTAAACTTAGCAAAGGTTCAGTTTTGATTGGATATCAGGAAGTACTCATTCTCACAGAGGACAATAACTGAATGGAACAAATTATCTACAGATTGTGTAACTGCTAGCAGCATTAGTATGTTTAAAAGCAAGGTTGACACATCTCAGGAGGCAGGTTACACATAGATAAAAAAAGTTTGGACTCTCGATAAGCCAATGTGTTCCTTGTCCACTTGCCATCTGGGCCTATGCGTTGGATGGCAATCTTGTTAAATATTGTTAAACACCCTTCTTGGAGTAGATGTCAAACTTATTTTCGCGCACTGGCCAGTGCATGACTGCGTGCACAGCAGTGGGGTCAGACCATTATTTTACTTCCAGGGTTGATGTTCGATGAATAATAAAGTGCCAGTTATTTTGAAGCTGTACCCCTTGCAAGTATTGTGGCATCCTGAAAAATAGTTACAAACAAGGAAAAGATTACGACACTTGTGCTGCGCATAGGTTTCAATTTCTTGGTGCTGGTTGGCAGCTTGTGCACAGGTCAGTGATGGAAGAATTCCTGATGTACAATGACAGAATCCTGTTAGTTTGGACCACAAATGTCAGGGAACATCTCGCATGTAGATTTTCTTGAAAACAAAATTGTATGATTTGATGAAAGTGCTACGGCAGGTGGGTGACAAGTCAAAAATCAAAGTAGGCAGTTTTTTTTTATTGAAACAGAAACGTAATTGTGTATAATATATTATTGTAGCCCTGGGGTGGGGTGGGGGGCCTCTGTTACTGGAGGCCTGTTGGGACAAATGACTGCCCCCACCTTTGCTATTTTTAATTTGTCATTTACTATCTGTGTTTTTCGATGACCATGTGTTAACGATTAAGCTATGTCATCAATATAAAGGTGTTATTCTACGTTGGTACACTTAGTAAATGACTTTTACCAACAATTATTCTTTGTGTTTTCATTTAGCAAACGAGCTTAGGGTTCTGCCATTAAGACTCAGCATGATATAAATGAATATTTTTACGCATGTTAAAATAGTATTTGTATAATGTGAGGTGAAAATGTGATTCATTGAAATTGTTATTAGTTACAAAGTACCGGGTTGCTGCACGTGAACTGGTCTGCATTCCGCGATGTGTAAACCATAACGAGGCTACACTACCTCGTCCCTTTCTGCTGCTGATTTTATCGAAGCCAGACGCGTCCTATGTCACAGCAGATTGGAAGTTTTTCTTCCCACCATCCTCCCCTGACTACCACCTCTGTTTCTCGTGCTGCCTTGTATTGTTCATATATATATATATATGTATGCATGTATCTATAAAATTTTTCATATTGCTTAGTCTTAAATGACGGTTGTTCTACAAGACTTTGGTGCATATATGTTATTACTGTTTTGGGTTAACACCAATTGATTTGACGCTTTCATTCAAGTGTAATTTCCCCCATAGGGGCTTTTGTAGAAGGTTTTAGTGCGTAAACTTACTCTGGTTGGGAAAAATGACTGCCCCCACCTTTGCTATTTTTAATTTGTCATTTACTATCTGTGTTTTTCGATGACCATGTGTTAGCGATTAAGCTATGTCATCGATATAAAGGTATTATTCTACGTTGGTACACTTGGTAAATGACCTTTACCAACAATTACTCTTTGTGTTTTCATTTAGCAAACGAGCTCAGGGTTCTGCCATTAAGATTCAGCATGATATAAATATTATTGTATGGAATTGGCTGAACCACTTTTAGCATTGGTCTCAGTGTGACAATCAGTAGTGCTCTAGCTGTGCCCTGTTTGTCTATGGAGGTGGCATGGGTTCAGGGCCCGATAAAGCTGCACATACGGACTGATGTCTTTGACATGGATTATTGCATACAATAATGATAACCATTGCTTCCATTTTGTTAGTATCATAAATGTCGGTTCTCATACACAGGTATTGACAATCTGACATTGTGTGAAGAAATTCTTCAAAATATAAAATGTCAAATATGTAGTTATTTCTTTTATACATAAGAGAGAGAATGATAGAATATCAAGATTGTGTATTCACTCCATATAATGGAGGATAGCATGCAAGTGTTGTAATACTCTGGCAAATTCAGCAAGCTAGGTGATCATCTGAGAAACAAAGATGTTTGGGAATAAAAATTGATTTACGATGAAGTCTAAATGTTTGAAAGGGTGGCAATTTAACAGACCATTAAGGTAATTGAGAGAGCCATTAGAGGTAATCTGAAAGAATGTCAGTGAATAAAAATGCAACATAGTGCTTGAACTATTATTCTTTAAATAAAACAACTACTTCCTGCTCATTATGGTCTTGTGCAATCTGCATGATTTCTTTAGTCATGAAGATGCTTGAAGTGCTTGAAACAATTTTAGTCATAATCATATCTGCCATCTAGTAATTTTGGCTACTACCATAATATATAACATCTGCCATCGTAATAACCATAATAGTTTAGCAAAAGATGATATAACCTACCCAGTGTTGCATAGAATACAATTTTATATTCAATGCTCAATATAACATATAATATTTATTTATTTCATTATGTAGCCCAATGCAAAATATAGGTTACCAACCAGTACAAAATACAGGTTGCCAACCAGTACAAAATACAGGTTACCAACCAGTACAAAATACAGGTTACCAACCAGTACAAAATACAGGTTACCAACCAGTACAAAATCGTGACTTTCTAAGTCTTGCTGTATTTCATGCCAGAAGTATCACTGTACATGGAACAACATGTGGCAGTTCACAGCCAGGTCTCTGGAGTGAGTCAACATTTGTTCCCTGTTCGCAGTTGTTGTGTTTGGAGGTGCACTCAGGTAGCACCAAGTGCTAAGTATATTACTGGCTTCACCTGGCGTAACCCACCTGTTCCCATTCTGCAGTGAACATTCGCTTCTGATTAATATAGGGGAAATATACCTGCTGGCTGCTGCAACCCTAAATTGTTGGAAACACAAATACACAATCTATGTTTGTTACACCGCTGAAACGGAGTGCAAGAAAGTACAGCCACAAGAGTGATTACGTTATGTGTCATTTCTGTAGATGAGGTTGCAGAAACGTGCGACTTGAAGACTGGATCCAGGGGTCTTAGTCATAATAAATAATAATAATAAGACACCTGCTGACATAATAGACTGTCAAAGGTCCCCGTCTTCAGGGGATTACCGCTGACGTCCAAGAAATACTGTACTTTCTTTTTATGTCCCCTATTAATGAGACAGGACTGAGCCATGGGGGATTATTATGGTTCGTGCACAAAAAACTGTTCACATTAGGGAAGTGTCCACTGGTTCAAGTGTCTGTTGAAGAGAGGAATTAATGGGGTTATTAAACCAAGCTATAGGGAGACTTTGTAGGATCAGTCACACAAAAGTTGTCTACCTTTTAAAGATATTGAATGGGTATGAAAATATTGATAGAAAATTTTTTTTCTCACTTAATTAAGAAAGATAGAGAACTAAAGGACATGAAATAACGTTAGTGAAGGAACCGTGTAGATTGGACATTAGAAATTACTCATTCTCACAGAGGACAATAAATGAAGGAACAAATTATCTACAGATTGCATGAATATGTTTAGAAAAAACTTACAAATATCTAAGGGCATGTTACATATAGATGAAACATTGTTGGACTCTCAGATAAGCCTGTGGCTTCCTTGTCCCCTCGCCATCTGGGTTTTTGCCTTGGGTGGTAATCTATTTCAATCTTGTTACCTATTTTTGAATAGGTTGTTGTTGTCAGTGATGCTAGCCTTACACAGAGTTACTGCAGAATAATGCAGATCCATGTTACTCAAGAATAAGCACTAGCTCTGTATCTTGAGTCTATGAAACCTAATCATCTAACTATGAAATTATATTAAATGATTAGGTTAAGTTGTATTACAGTATTGCCAGAGGCTAGTTAGTTTCTAGCACATGGTCAGACACATGCAAGGAAGCTAATCTTTTCACAATATTTATGTCCACATCTGCTCAAAATATTTTTAATTAAACCTACGGTAGCGTTTAATATAATACCAACAACTCGACATGCCACTTGACCATGAGAGCTCAAACCCACCAGCTGTTTGCACTAACCAGGGAATCACAGTAGGTTCAGCTGCTCGTAGTGAACCTCTTGCTTCCCTCTCATCACCGTGATGCAGGACAATGTCCTCCATCAATATCCCCAGATGGTATCCCAAGGACTTTATTCCTATGGAAAAATATCCCTGACAAAATATAGATTTTTACATTCCAAGAAACAATAGCATCAATTCAACAATATGAGATTGCACCACACTTTGGTTTTGACATGCTGCTGAGCTAAGGTTCCTGAGGATGTCAGGGTTCAGCCTACTGTTACGATTCCCATTGGTGACCATGTTAACGTTTTGCACGATTATAAGAAAACAGGACCATCAAAAATTCTGAAACTTCTTTCCTGCCGTTGTCATCATCTCATTGACATGCTGGTTGAGTTTTGTCAAAATCACATATTATAACTCTTTTAAAACGGCTGAACGTGCCATACCCATCAATTTTTACCAGTTTCTGCATAAATTACTACGCATACATGCCTTGTGGCGAAAAAATTACCAAAAATACTTCCACTTATTGAAATCATCTAAAAATCCATGGTTACATTGCTAACATGTTCAACAGGTACCAGCAAACTTGCCAATGTGTCTGCTCAAATTCAGTTATGTCTGATGATATGATTTTTTTTAAATTACACATTTAAAATTACTGTGCCCTACATTCACCTGTAACACACCAGGAAGTCTAACTGAGGCATGATCCCGTCAGCACTATGGAAGTTTTCTTTATTGTATTATTGTTTATGGGGTTATTGTACAGAGGGATTGTTAGGGATTATTGTAAGGGATAATGCCATTATAATGATGGTACATCACGTACACGGTGGTGACAATTTTGATGTGCCAATGTATCCATTGGATGTATGCAAGCAGGTCTTACCATGACTGCAGTTTTTACCATGACCCGCTGATCTTGCTGCAGTGTTGACAAACATGGCTGCTTGCTGATAAACTAGTTGTGTTGTAAGCTGAACAGCTCCTTTCTGTTGTGCTGCAGCAATACTACAGGTTACGAGGAGATTAAATTGAAGTTTTTATGATATTGAATGGGTATGAAAATATTGATAGAAATATTATTTCTCAAGAAAGAAAGATAGTAGAACTAGAGGACATGGGGTAAAATTAGTAAAGGATCAGTCTAGATTAGATATCAGAAAGTACTAGTTTTCACAGAGGACAATAAATGAATGGAGCAGATTATCTATAGATTGTGTAAATGCTAGTTACGTGAATATGTTTAAAAATAAAACTGAGAAGTATCTCAGAAGGGCCGGTTACAGCATCCATAGACACGTCACTCAAATAATTTGTTCATTTTCGCTACAAGTAATATGTTTTATTTTATTAATTTTTTTCTTTATTTCTTTTCTTTCTAATTCTCAGTGACTGATGCTGTCCACTGGGTTTGCACGTAGACATAGATGAAAAATTGTTGGACTCTCAATAAGCCAATGGCTTCCTTGTCCACTTGGTATCTGGAACTTGTGGCTTTGGTTCGCAATCTTGTTAAATTACTTATCACCATCTTCTCACTGTTCTTCAGGATAATTATGCATGCACCCTGGTTGCTTCATTCAGCCATGAGCCGCCCAAAGAAGATCTTAAAATAAAAGTTTTTTTCGGAAGTTAGCTATAATTTGCAGATGTTTTCAAAGTAATGGGGAGTTCACTCCAGACCCTATGCACAGTAATAGGGAAAGCATGTTTGCACAAATTTAGTTTAGTTTTAGGGACAATGAGCTGTTGGGAAATGGATGATCTGAGCTTATACCCTTCCCTGTCAAAACCTTCATGTAACAACCAGTGACATTGGCATACAGTTATTCTGCTGGAGTGATATTGTCCAGGGCATGCTGCCACGTAACTGTATTATGCAATAGCCAGATAAACTGGCAGACAATTACTGTACATGAACATAACATCAAGAGTAATTTAGTTATGTTGCTGTGTCGTGTCTATGTAAATACTAACCATTTATGGTTATGTCATCTAGATGTTCTGTCTCTCCTTGTTCCCTCGAGAACATTGTCAATCACTAGTCATTTACTTGATTGACACAACAATCTGTCTTGTTTTAATTTATATTATATCAGCTGTATTTGCTAATTAATGACATTATTCAGGTCTAGCTAATGTGCTAATGTACTGATATTCTGGTACAGTGGCTCAATAGTTTATAATCTCTCTCTCTGTAAAGCCAATAACATGAAAGCACTCTTGGATTATTATCCCCGGAAAAGGGTGGTTTGGGGCATATTTCATAAAACACTTTGGTGTGTGTAATCTGTCATTCTTGGCATGTATTTTCAGTTAGTCCTTTATCTCCAAATGATTGATCCCAGTTATACCTCAAACTTGTGTATAGTTGAACAATACATCAATACCATATGTTCCATCACACACTAGTTCTGAGGAACCTCCAATCCTATGCATAATCCAGAAGTAGTTGTTATGCAATACTCGAACCAACTATTTTCCAGTGTTGCATCTTGACTGTATATCATTTGGGAGTCTGAGATTCTGATTGATCCTATTACCTTCGCCACTCTGTGGGTAATTGGCTGGAATATTGATAAGCCAGTGAGGTTATATACAGTTTACTGGACTACACATGAAAAACTGCTAGCCCAGAAATGTATGGTTACTTGAAGATGATCTAAGGAGTAGGTGACCGGTGTGTGTTGCAACGATCACGGAGGAAAATACTCTTAGTTAGAGTCATTGAATGAACTTCAGTGAGGAATATGAAAGAATGCCATGGATAAAAAGCTGAGGTTGATTAAGCTAACGTTTTTAGGGAATAAATCTTGTCTGACGAATAGGTCACAGTGAACATGTCATGAAAATTGGTTCAGTAGTTTTCAAGATATTGCATTATACATTGTATATAAATATTGAAATCTTGAGGTTAAATTTGTCAAAGACTCAAAATTGTAATATAAATTATTTTTTTAATTTTTATGTTTTGTGATAGCCAATATACTAAAGTTTATGGATCTAAGAACCAAGCAGTGATTGAAATTGTTGCAAAAAGGTATTGCACACATAGTAGACACTTAATATTTTGTCAAATAAATGCAATCTTATTATATTTTATACAGTCAAATAAAACGTGGATACCGGTATATCTGTTAGCTTACCTAATGCCTGTATAATGCTGGTAAACCCTTTGCTGTTACTTAATACAACATGGTATGCCCATAGCTCCCAGCCAAATAGACCCCTCACAAATGTAATATGAGTAACCGAAATAGCAAATTTTTCCTCTCTGTCCTCCATTTCTTCTAATAAACAAAAACTGGTTAGGCTTCTACACTGGCACATACTGCACATGTTGAAACCATGACTGGTTCACTATAGTGTAATTAAACATCGTAGTTATACATCACAAATTGTAATGTGAGTAACCAAATAATATGTAATGTGAGTGACCCGTATTTTATCATAGTAGAACAGAGCCAGTGCATACATAAATAGCATTCAAAGGCGCTATGGCAATCCCTGGATGATGGGTGTACCATATTAAAACAATCTATTCCAAAACAGTACCTTTCACTTTGTCAAGGGACAGTGTGGAGCTGAGTACTACCAAGTTTGAAAGATTCTAAAATTATGTTGTGTGATTGGTATGTTATTAGGCAATCTTGTTAGATCTGGTATCAGTGATGACCAGCTGGGCATTATTGGAAATGGCAATACCAGAGGGACAGCATTTATTACGAGAGATAAAAATGGTTAACGACCTAGATAAATGTGATGTTGCTAACAGCATTGGACATTTCAAGTTTTCTACTGCTTTTTAGAATATAGTGAACGTGAGGTGAAAGATTCAGATCCTCTTGTTAGGATACCATGATGCCTTAGCTACATGACATATGCAGCCATTTGACAGCAGACTAAAACTTTACATTTCCCAAAAAAAGTTTTTAATATGTTGACTAATTACCTCGATCTGACTTTAATTTGTTGGTAGTAGATCTGTAATGTTTTTTTCAATAAAGGTTCCCCATTTAAAAGCTGCTAATTCTCTTTTAAATCAATTATTTTAGCTATTACTTAATAGTGGACAAATTGTAACACCAGTAATAGCGAAATTTTAGCAGTCTCATCAAACCTCACAGGTTTTTTGAAGATATAATTGTTTCCCATACAATAATGGTCCACTCTTATATACATGCATATCCAGTGAGATTGACAGTGCCTCATTGTTTGCCTTTGACATGCATGACCCGACCCATGTACACACTTATGAATGCACACACGTAGCAGTCCTGGTTTTGTTCCTTTTTATAACTGTCCCCAAACAATCTGGGTGGACATGCCATCCATTTTCGTCTGAGTGTCTGAATGTGCCTGTATCCCCATTTAGTGATTTTTATGGAGACAGAACACTGCAGTTCTCAACAGTACGTCTGTCAGTATTATCGAGTGTCCAGGGTAAACATAGATGTGGGGGTGAAAAGCTTTCAGTGGGCTGCCAGACTCAATTACGCGCTCATTGTAGGTGGCGTAGGTCAGCTGTGAGAATCACTAACTGTTTGTGAGTAACAATGTTCAGTACCTGAACAACCTTCCAGCCAGTCTCAGAGACAATTATAGCATTACTGCTTTCAGGCGATCTCTTAAGACTATGTAGAACTGCTTTGAATGTTGAATGGTCGTTTTTAATTCTGCCCAATGTGTACCATTATTTTATAACATTTTATTTTTTATGTCTTACATTTATTCTTTTATTTTTTATGTCTTACATTTATTCTTTTATTTTTTATGTCTTGTATTGTTTTATTTTGTTATGTCTTTTTATGTCTACATTTATTCTTTTATTCATAAATTTATGTAAAATAAAGGTACGTTCTTATATGGCGCAGTATCCCGTCTGTAGGACCATTCAGAGCACTTTACACTTCACCCTCTGACAGACCTTACACTTCACCCTCTGGCAGACCTGTTCATTCCAACACCAACTTGACTTCTTTGGGAAGCATTCGGCTACGCTGCAATTACAGCATGAAGACTGCTAGTTCACATATCCACCACTGTCTATTGCCAGGTACTCGTTTATACAGCTGAGTGAACTGTCTATTGCCAGGTACTCGTTTATACAGCTGAGTGAACTGGAGCAACGTGGATTGAATGAAATTGTTAAAGTTTCGAAATGGCAAAAAGACGATTCGAAACCGGGTTCTCTCCATTGGGCGTCCGATGTTCTAATAACTACACCACCGTGCCTCATATCTCTCTTAAATATATCTCTACTCTGAGTAATGGCATGATGGAAAGTGCCATAGAGCACCCAGTGAATATAGCACTATATAATTTTTTTATTTTATTATGATTATTTGTGCTTGTTTCAGATGTGAACCGTCCAGAGCAATGACTTCATCAAGATGACTGCAGGACTGGCCTCCTGCAGCCGAGCAGACCCCACTGTCGTTACACACGCGTCACTGAGCCGCCTCAAAGTGGTCACACTGCTGGCCAGCTTCCTCACGGTCATCCTCATCCTTCTCTTCCACTGTGTCCAGCCGTCGCTGCTGCAGCAGTCTGCCTGGTGCTGTAACAACAACATGGTGACGTACACGCACTCACTGTCCAGTTCCGATGACCAGCACAAGGGCAGGCTCAGCCGGATCCGCTACAAACACACACAGCGCCATCTACCAGGCTGCCTTATAATCGGGGTTCGGAAGGGCGGAACGCGTGCCCTGATTGAGTTCCTCAACATGCACCCGATGATCCAGGCGCATCGCAAAGAGATGCACTACTTTGATAACATGGATAACTTCAGTAATGGACTCGACTGGTACCGGAAACGCATGCCGTATTCCTTCTCCGATCAGATCACTGTGGAGAAAACTCCAGCGTATTTCACGTCGGAGTTGGTACCGGAGCGAGTGTGCAGCATGAACTGCAGCATTAAACTCGTGGTCGTGTTGCGCAACCCCGTCGAACGCACCATCTCTGACTACACACAAATACACAGCAACAAACTGGTGCGGGGGCGGCCGCACGACACGTTCGAGGAACTCGTCATAGATGGCAGCACCGGTGAGGTGCGACAGACGTACAATGCCATTCGGCGGTCTCTCTATCACCGCCACATGGAACAATGGTTACAGTGGTTCCCGCTAGAACGTTTTCACTTTGTAGATGGCGACAACCTCATCAGAGATCCTGTGGCTGAACTGAGACGTGTCGAGACATTCCTTCAAATCGAACATAAGTTGACACATAGTGATTTCCGCTTCAACGAGACGAAAGGCTTCTACTGCATGCTTGAGGATGGGAAAGAGCGGTGTCTGGCCCACAGCAAAGGTCGGGCACATCCGAAAGTGGAGATACCAGTCCTACACAAACTATACACATTCTTCCAGCCTCATAACGAGAAACTGTTTCAGTTGATCAAGCAAACATTTAATTGGTCGTTAATTGAAAATGACTAGCCAGATTTGTTGAAGTTGAGAAATCACGTGGATCAGTGACAGTACATTTTTATGTAAGAATTACCAATGCTTTTATGTCCACAAATCAGCTATTTAACTTTTAAAATGTTATTTTAATGCTTGCTGTGTTTAAAACAGATCATTTTATTGCCTTTATTGAGGTAAACTGTGTCATCCTCTTCTCTTGATGCAGTGGTGATAGTCATTCTTAAGATAAAGATTTTTGGATCACTTTTAGTTCCTTTTAAGAAATCTTGCCAAAACACAATGATGTTCCATGCATGTTGTTCAAAATGTACATGCAATGTAGTACAAAGTGTACACGTAATGTTCTGTAAAGTGTACATGTAATGTTATGTAATATTGTTTTTATTGGAAGTGTTCAATTTGAGGGTGCAGTCATGTCTTATGACCACAACAGATATTTGCAGTAGATGAGTAGCATAACCCATTTGTAATTTAACACACACATTTGATGGAAAAGGAGAATTATTAAAAAATTTCCGCCAATAGGCATCCGTGAACAGTGGCATGTTTAGGGGGGGCCATTTGGCTTAACTGTTTTTGGTATGTAACCTGTTGTGCCACTGCATGGAAAACTAATGGGTGACTAAGCTTGGCCGCCCTTTGTGAGATGTGCCACTGGCTGTTAACCATCACTTCTAATACATGTATGTGCTTCAAGAGCAGTGGAATTACGTTTTTTCTCAATCACAATCCAGTCGAGTTAAGCATAGTTTTGGCACAAATTAAGTGTTTCAGTTTAGTCGGCATGCAGCAGTGTTTGCAAATGTGTGGTCCTCACGGTTTTGGAAAGGGGGGTTCTGGCATACACAATCAACCGGGAATGTCTAGGATTATTTCTGAAAAACGTGTTAGTTAAAACAAATTCTCTCAAAAAGGTGAGTTCCTTCAACATCCCCAAGCCTCCGCTGAGGACGGGCATGCTCAATATGTGGACATGCTGCATATGTGTTGCAAATGTCTGTTGTGGCCTTTACAATAATATCTAGTCATTTCATGTGTAATCAAGTCAACATTCTTACGGGTCACTTATTTTGACTTACATTATTGAATACAGCCAAAACTGATGAATAATCATACGGAAAAATCTAGGTAGTATGGAGATTATATGAACAACAATAGTTGTTATTGGTGTTCAAGCATGTTAGAAATAATTGTTTGTGTATGTGTTAAATGTCATATTGTTTGTAGGCATGAATGTGAACATTATAACATTTCTCAAGTTAAAATGTTTGTTGTCTTTTTTTTGTGGGCATGAAAAACATTCATACACTTCAGATTAAGTCTCCTGGGCAGGTTGGAAGCTGCTGGTGGGTGTTGGACAATGTGCGGACTTGGGCACTTGGCAGAACACAAGAATGTAGAAATAGTTATCATTCTACATGGCAGTGTATCAAATAAAATGGTGTGCACAATGCAATACCCAGAAAATGCCATTGGAGTTAAACTAAGAACGTTGGAAGTTTGACAATGTAGTATTCGGACAGGAGCAATACTATGCTAAGGACTTCAGTGCAATAACTTGTTCTAATATTGTATCTGATTTGTTTAATAATATGGCTATGTTATCAGTGACATACGTTACACATTCAAGGGTCGACCCTGTATGTGCTAAAGTAGGTCATGTGTGCTTCAAATGCAAAAACCACAATGTTCAGCATAAAGCAGAAACTTCCAGTGACCATTTTCGAAGACAAATATGTTGTGGTATCGCATTTTCAGGGTTACTGCATTGACATGCACCATTGTCTGTGTGCTGTGTAATTATCCATCCCATGAGGTATGTGGAGAACGGTTGTAAACAAGAAGTTTACGAAATGATCTTTCCTGGGGTATTGTGACTTCCGCAAGAACAAACTCTGATGAATGCCTAATAAATGATGAGGAGTAATTTGAACAAATATCAACATACGCAAGTGTTTATGTATATGTAGATACATATGTACAGAAATAGTGAGACCAACATCGTTTGCAGTTAAAACCAACACATGGAAATGGAAAAAATAACAATCGATAGATGTCATGGCTGCATCGATGCCCATTTCTGACTGTCACTAGTAAAACAAAGGCAGTTGAGAAATACCACTGTGATATCTTGATGCATGCTAATTCATTCCGACAACACTTGTTGACCTAGCAGCTCAACATGCTCAAATGCATTTCTTCAAAATCAATAATTTTCAGTGATACTTCAAATACATCATGTCATGACTAAAAGACAAGTGGAACTCAACAGCACTGTCAACGCAAAGCTCTAATATTGATATTGCTGTCAACATGTCTTCTACTAAAGAAAACTCAACCACAGAGTAGCGTCTATTTGTGGTATGAAATCATCCGTTTCTTCAATTTTCTTTAGCACTGAGGGGACATTCAAAACTTACACACCACTGCAGAGGACTGTCATTAAGTAAAATCACAATATTTTATGGTGGAAAGTCTCTGAATTCAGCATAATTAATTTCTGCATTGGCTATTTATAATAAAATTTACAAATGCATTTTCACCTTTCAAAATCTGGCTTCCCAAAGCAAGCATTTTAGATATGAGGGTGTCATGATTTGCCAAAAAGCATGCACATTTTGTCAAGCAGTTAAATAGACACAAACTATTTCAGCTGGAATGTAATTGCACATAAAATAATTGCTTGACAACAACTCACAACAGAATAAACATGGAAAATGTAAATACGAAACAAAAGCAACAAATGGAATGTCTATGAAGATAACAAACACACTAACTGTTGCACAATGAATTGTCAAACATTTAAACAGAAACTGAAAACGTTGGCAGGAGCAGTTTTAAACAGCTCAACATAAAGATATGTCTGCCACAGTGTCATGACCTCCAACGTGAGTGCAAACTCACCTAAAATAAAATTATATAATGCAATTTTTTGTGTAAAATAAAATATCTTTTTATAAACCATAAAAAAAACCATCCTCCCATCCAAAGAACTTCCATGTGCATTTTTACAATGTTTGTTTTTGTTTTATGTTACGGCATATTCCATCAAGCATTAAAAAACTATATATAATGATATGAATTGCAAATGTAAGTTTCTTTGGTGATATAACAAGTTATATTTGATAGTTATATTTACACTGAGTATTAAATGCTATAATAGTAAGTTAATGGCTTTGTCATTGGGTTGCTTTTTCAAGTCCAGTCAAACTTTTTTAATTAACTGATTAACATTGAAATGACTATCTTTCTGGCAAAAGTATGTCCGATTAAACTCATAAAACATATTGAAATTTAAAGGTAAATTTAAACGATATAATAAAACCTAACTGTACACAAACTGTACAACATAAAACTCTTTAAAACATGCAGTGGTACAAGAAAAAAGTTTTGGGTCCTAATATATGTATATGTTTATATGTATATATTATATATACAATATTATATATGTATTACTTAGATGCAGTTACCTTGCCACTTAAGTTATACCCACTTTCAAATAGATCACAGCAGAACATAAATGTAACAACATCAGTACCAGACTGGCCGTTACAGAGAGGCGTACTATCACACAGATCACACATCCAATAAACCCTACATCAACATTGTGTCCTCTTGGAGTTCAATCAAATAGACACAACCTAGTGTGCTTTATGAGCATTTAGACCCTCCAGAAGGAACAGCACATAATGCTGGCCTACCCATGGCAGTCTTCAGATCACAGTCTTGGATATTTGTTATGCATCCAGAAGATGATTTTTACATGAAGTAGTCTAACGACATCAGAGTGACGAGGCTGCGTGGTTGACCTCATTTTGGCTGACCTCATTCACAATGACTTCATTGTGGTTGACCTCACCGAGGGGAGGCCGTGACTCTGCGGGCAGCATCTTGAACGTGTTGCCGTACACATTCTGAGTGTCTCCAAGTGCAAGCACATTGTCCAGATGACGCACATGTGGTCCTAGAACATGGTTCAGGCAGAGCATGTCATGTAATGTGCATAATCATGACAGCTATGATGATGACGGTAGAATTCATGTAAATTCCAACATGAATATTCAGCAATTTGTAGCCTTACGGAATATGCATATGTAATGTATGCCTAGTTAAAATGTCTCACCCAAAGACACTGGGTTTCCAGTCATGTTGTATAGTAAAGCACAGGAAATACATATGTGAAGAGTTTCCATCTATTTTCTAGCTAGAAAATAGGTGTGCAGGCCATATATTCTAAGAATCTAATCTTTGCGTATGTGTGCATGTGTATGTGCGTGCTTGGATGCATACACACACATGCACATGTGTTCATATAAGATAAGATAAGATAAGATAATTCTTTATTGTCTCAACAATGAATTGAGAAATTTGTCTCGGGTAAGAACAGACATGACTGCAATATATACATAAAACCATTCTATAAAAGCGAACAAAACAAACTCAACACAACTAATTGAATATAATCAGTTGCATATCTACGATCTCACAAAGGGGGGCCTAGCTTAGTCACCCATTAGTTTATTATGCTACCATGTGGTGACACCACAGGTTACATCATTTTTTTTATTTTAAGCCAAAGGGGCCATGACCCAATAATGGTCCCCCCTGAAACATACGCCATTGAACATAATACACAAATTTATGTACATAGGATTATTCACTCACCTGCCACGTTGAGAGATTGTCTCTGGCCCCCGTTTGCCTGCTTATTGCGAGCAACCAGTGCTCGCAGTTCGTCATCCACTAGGTCAGTCTGGTTTCTCGCAAAGTTTATGAAAACCTGAAACGTGCAGAAAATATTAGTGCACAGAAAATTTCTGACAAATCAAATGAAATCTTCGTGTTCCGAAATTTTTGTTTTCTCTTTTGGACAGTTGTGGCTTTCGAGGTCAGCAAAGTAATCACGGATGTGTCTGATTGAACCTGCTTTGGTGGAACACAATGATGCTTGAATTAGAATCAGTTAATAGAAAAAAACCGAAGATGATGCAACACAATGACACCCCAACTTCATTCCTTGGGGACATAAAAAAATTAATGAATCTGCACCTAGTGGACAGTTTTGTACTAGTCAGGTACATACTTAATAAATATTCCACAAGATGGCACTGCCTCACTGGTAGATTTATGTAGTCACAATTGTTACATATGCCTATTTGTACAAAGAATACCAATTCTCACCCCCCCCCAAATTAGCACTTTAAAATGTTGATAATTTTCCAGACTGATGACACAAGGTGGTCATATTTGGCAAGCGACTGACATTAATTTAAATTTGTATGCAGGTCTCAACCCTGCCTCTCTTATTACGCTTTGTACAATAAACGTCGATAATTGTGAACAGTCTCTAACATTACAAAACTTTCCAAGGAATCATCCACTATCCGTACACTGCACCATCACACTGTCCATTTGTGCAAGATGAAGATGGCACCAGGGACACATTTGCCAGAGGACGCTAGCAGGAAGACTAGTATTAAGATGGAGTGACTGTGTGATCAGAGATCTAGACAAGTCACACACGTGGACAGCAGAGACTGGGAGAGAATGTCAGGAGAGCAAGATAGATGGTGGGTATCACAAAGGTTCTCATCCTGTGTGGAATAAAGGAAGAAGAGGAAGGGAGGAAGGGGAAGGGGAAGAGAAGAAGCAGAAGGGAATAAGGGGAATGGGGAAGGGAAGAGAAAGGGCGGAATGTGGAGGGAGGAAGGGGAAGGAAAAACGGCCAAGAAGAAGGGGAAGGGAAGATATGGAAGAGAAGGAAAGAAGAAAAGGATAGAAGGGAAGAAGTGAAAGGAAAGAAGGGAAGAAGGAGTAGATAAAAAGGCTAAGCGAAGAAGGGAAATGAAGATGGGAAGAAACAACAACCAAAACTAACCTGGTCTAGCGTGGTCTGACAGACGGAGTAGTCTTCAATGTGCAGCCAGTCCCGCGCTTTCTCCAACTCGCCGAATATGTAGGCAAGTGACATGAGACTGGAGCCGAGCTGGTACTGCAGCACATTCTGGTGGTGCTCCTTCAGCTGGGCACTCGGAAATGTCTTCGTCATGAAGTCAATCACTCGGATCTTGTGCTCATCGGACGGACTGGCAGCGATGTGCAGCAAAACCATGTAGCCATTGCCAAATCTGAAGACATGCGACAACCAAATTTGTTGTATTTCGTACAGAATACAAACAAATTTGCCGAAAAATACTCCATTCTAGTCAAATATTATAAATGGTTCAAGTTCATAAAATTAAATAATAATATATGTAACAAGATAACAACACCACAAAGCTAGAGCACTTATGGTTTACATGACCATCAACGCTTATCCATGAAGTTCTTATGAACCAAAAAACTATCTAAACCATCGCGCCTCACTAATGCTATAAATTATACAGGTATTCGACTGACCTGTTCTTGAGATGTTGAACACTTCCGAGACACTGGAAGGTTCCATTGACCATGATGGCGATGCGGTTGCACAGAGCTTCACACTCCTCCATACTGGAATAAGGAAACAGTGAATGAAAATGTACAAAACACAACTGTGCGGTACGAGTTTGTGATAATCATCAAACCTTTGTTTGAACTACAAACTTAAATTTCTGTGTTGACGCCTGTCCTATTTAAATGATGTATTTAAACAACTGAATAGCAATGTGAGGGTGCCAACATATTTAAAAAACGATCATACGAGAGGTAACACACATACCTGTGTGACGTAAGAACCACAGATCGACCAGATTTGGTAATGTCTGAAATACATTTCCACAGGAAGCGTCTGGCCTTTGGATCCATGCCCGTCGAAGGTTCGTCCTACAAATAGATTAGCAGCATGAAAGTAAAATTATGTATTACAATCACATTATTTAGATAAAAAGCAATCATCCCATCTACATAGAACGCTGACTGCCTGGATCCAGTATTGGCCAGTATTCAACACAACACGGAAATAAATTACAACAGTGTCAAAAGGAGTGGAAACAATTATTTGCCACAAAACAGTATCAGAAACTCACAAGGAATACAATGGATGGGTTGCCGACGAGTGCAATGGCTGTGGACAGCTTGCGTTTGTTACCGCCGGAGTAGTCAGCCACACACTTGTTGGCGTGCCGCATCAGGTTGAGACGTTTCAACGCCCACTTGGCCGCCTGAAAGCAACACACAACATCTACACACTGCACTCTGTAACCAGACTGTAACAGGGAAGGGAGAAAGAGAAGAAGGGAAAGGGATGAATGGGAAGGGAGGAGGAAAAGGAACGAAGGGGAAGGGATGGGAGGAAGGGAAGAAGGGGTAGAGAAGGGAAAGGAAGGGGAAGGAGGAATGGGAAGGGAGGATGGGAATGGAATGAACGAGAAGGGAGGAAGGGGAATGGAAGGGAGGAAGGGGAAGGGAAGAGGGAGGAGGAGAGGATAAAGGGAGGAAGAGGAATGGAGGAAGGGGAAAGGAGGAAGGGAATAGGAAGGGTGGAAGAGGAAGGGGTATGAATGAAGTTTTCATTCTGGTCAGTAGCACCTTTATTGAAAGCAGGTGAAATGTCATGTTTACCAGAGGATATTAGTTCATTACCAGTTCCAGGTGCTAAATTTCAGGAGGCTAAATCAGACTATTTAAGGCAGTTAATTGTAACTCCAGAAATGGTAGCTAAGAAAATAAAGGCAACGAAGGATAATATATCATCTGGAGTGGATGGAATTCCGCCAAAAATACTAATGGAAACAGGAGAACAAATTAGTATACCACTTGTAAGAGTGTTCAAATTGTCATTAGAAGGGGAGTGGTTCCTTTTGAATAGAAAGAAACAAACATCATAGAACCTAACATTATTTAAAAAGGGTTCGAGAAATAAGTCAGATAATTACAGACCAGTGAGTTTAACATCAAAGATTTGTAAATTATTAGAAAGGTTAATTAAAGACTATATGGTGAACTTCCTTGTTAGGCATAAATTATTAAATCCATCTCAACATGGATTCCTAAAAGCGAGGTCATGCTTAATAAATATGTTATGTTTTTTGGAAGAAATCACTAAGTAGATAGACGAGGGATCACCAGTCACCAGCTTTGGACAAAGTGCCATATCAAAGATTACTACTTAAATTAAAAGCCCATGGTATCGGAATGGCATAATCAACATTAGAAAGCAATTTGGTATAACACAGTTACCAGGAACTTACCAGGAACAATAGGAGTAGTTTATCGTAGCCCTAACATGGAACAAGAGGAAGATGTAAAATTACAAAAGGCGATAAGGGAGGTGAGCCAGGGAGAATGTGTTATAATGGGTGATTTTAACCATGGCCATATACAATGGGAATCATTAGAGAGTGCAGGATTGTTTCCTTATTCAACATGTCTTGGAACCAACCAGAGGTGGGAAAGTGTTAGATTTAATTTTGTCTTCTCAAAATGAATTGTATTCAAGCATGGAGGCCATATCGTAAGAAGGACATAGACAAGCTAGAAAGGATACAACGAAGAGCAACTAAAATTATTCCAGAATTAAGAGACCTTAGTTGTGAAAGCCGCTTATTACAATATGGTTTGACAACACTAGAGACCAGGAGACTAGGAGGAGACCAAATAGAAGTGTTTAAAATAGTGAACGGTTATGAGGATGTTGATAGCAATATGTTCTTCAAACTTAAAGAAGGCAGTAGAACCAGAGGACACAAAGCAGCATTAGTTAAGGAACAGTGTAGGTTGGACATGAGAAAGTACTCTTTCTCATAGAGGGTGATAAATGAATCGAACAAACTGCCAAATGATTGTGTTAATGCTAGTAGTGTGAATATGTTTAAAGATAGAATCGACAGATATATGATAAGGGCGGGCTACACATAGATGATAAAATTGTTGGACTCTCGATAAGCCAATAGCTTCCTTGTCCACTTGCCATCTGGAACTTGTTGTTTGGGATGGCAATCTTGTTAAATCTTGTTAAACTGAATAGAAAAATGGCTCACTGACAGAAGACAGCATGTAGATGGGGAGGTTTCAAACTGGAAATCAGTTTTGATTAGGGTACAACAAGGATAAGTATTATATATTAATTACTTGGACAATAATATAACAAGCAACGTACTGAAATTTGCAGATGACACAAGTGTTTAGAAAGGTTAATAATGATGGTGATAAACAACATTTACAAAACGATCTAGACAAATTGGTTAAATGGTCTGAGAAATGGCAGATGTTACTCAATTTTGGGAAATGTAAATGCCAACACACAGGACACGGGAACTTCTGTTCTAGATACTACCATAAAAAAAAGGACTTAGGAGTAACAATAAGTGCTGATATGAAAGTTTAAGAGCTGTGTGGTATTGCAGCTTCAAAGGGTAATCAAATTCATGGGTTGATTAGGAGAAATATAACATATAAGGAAAAAGAGCTAATTATACTTCTGTATAAAGAAATAGTTAGGCCTCATTTAGAATATTGTATATGAGCTTGGAGACCACATCGTAGGAAGGATAGAGATATGTTTGAACGAATACAGAGGAGAGCATCAAAAATGATTCCAGAACTGAGAGATCTTAGTTATGAAGAGCGCCTAAAAGAATGTGGTTTAACAACCCTATAGACAAGGAGGTTAAGAGGAGATCAAATTGAAGTTTATACGATACTGAATGGGTATGAAAATATTGATAAAAAATATTCTTTTCTCATTCAAGAAAGATAGTAGAACTAGAGGACATGTGGTAACATTAGTAAAGGATCAGTGTAGACTGGATATCAGGAAGTACTCGTTCTCACACAGGAAAATAAATGAAAGGACCATATTATCTGCAGATTGTGTAAATGCTAGCAGCGTGAATATGTTTATAAAAACAAGATTGACACATATCTGGGCGGGTTTAACAAGATTTAACAAGATTTGCAATCCAAGCCAAAGGCCCAGATGGCAAGTGGACAAGGAAGCCATTGGCTTATCGAGAGTCCAACAATGTTCACCTACTTATAACCCGCCCTCCTGATATATGTGTCAACCTTGTTTTTAAACATATTCACGCTGCTAGCAGTTACACAATCTGTAGACAATTTGTTCCATTCATTTATTGTCCTCTGTGAGAACGAGTGCTTCCTGATGTCCAATCTACATTGATCCTTTACTAATTTTACCTCATGTCCTCTAGTTCTGCTATCCTTCTTGAGTGAGAAAAACATATTTCTATCAATATTTTCATACCCATTCAATATCTTAAAAACTTCAATCTGATCTCCTCTTAACCTCCTTGTCTCTAGAGTTGTTAAACCACATTCTTTCAGGCGTTCTTCATAACTAAGGTCTCTAAGTTCTAAGTTTGTGTCATCCGCAAATTTCAGTACGTTACTTGTTATACTGTCGTCCAAGTCATTGACATAAATTAAGAATAATATAGGTCCTAATACTGATCCTTGAGGTACCCCACTCAAAACCGATTTCCAATTTGAAACTTCTCCATCTACTACAACTCGTTGTCTTCTGTCAGTCAGCCATTGTTCTATCCAGTCAATTATGCTATCCCCGATACCATGGGCTTTTAATTTAAGTAGCGATCTTTGATGTGGCACTTTGTCAAAAGCTTTCTGAAAATCTAAGTAGATAATATCTACTGGCGATCCCACGTCTATCCACTTAGTGATTTCTTCCAAAAAACATAACATATTTGTTAAGCATGACCTCGCTTTAAGGAATCCATGTTGAGATGAATTTAATAATTTATGCTTAACGAGGAAGTCCACCATATGGTCTTTAATTAACCTTTCTAATAATTTACAAATCACTGACGTTAAACTCACTGGTTTGTAATTCTCTGACTTATTTCTCGAACCCTTTTTAAATAATGGTATGATGTTTGCTTCTTTCCATTCAAACGGAACAACTCCCTCTTTTAATGACAAGTTGAATACTCTTGCAAGTGGTACACTGATTTGATCTACTGTTTCCATTAGTAATTTTGGAGGAATCCCATCCACTCCCGGTGATTTATTATCCTTCATTGCCTTTATTTTCTTAGCTACCAATTCTGGAGTTACAACTAACGGTCCTAAATAGTCAGATTTAGCCCCCTGAAATTTAGCATCAGCAACTGGTAATGAACTAATATCTTCCTTGGTAAACACTGAACTGAAGTAACCATTTAGGTCTTCTGCCATTAAAAACCCCTGTGATATTATATTTCCAGCACTGTCTTCTAGAGGTCCAACCTTGTCTTGTACGTTTTGTTTACTCCTGACATATGCATAAAAACTCTTGCTGTCATTTTTTATGTTACATGCCAGTTTTTGCTCATAGCTTCTTTTAGATTGTCTGATTTCAGTTGTAGCTGCATTAAGTGCCTCTTTGTATTTTGCATAGTCTTCTTCCTTTCTGGTACGCCTATAAACCCTCCACATAGTTTGTTTTAGCATTATTTTTCTAATTGCCTCTTTTGACAAGTGTTTCGTTCTACACCGTTTTCCTTGTTTTCGGAAGGGAACAAATTTATCGATGATACTCTAAATTTCATATTTTAGAATATTCCAACATTCAATTGCGGTCTTATTCATCAGCATGTTATTCCAATCTAGCTGTGCTAAGTATTTTTTCATATCTTTGTAGTTACCTTTGTGGAAGTTTCTCTTGTACATTTTCTTATTTTTACTTTCTGATTTTACGTTGATGTCACAATGTATTTGATTATGGTCAGTATTACCCAATGGTTCAAATATTTTTACATTGTCCACTAATTATTTTCGTGATGACAAAACTATATCTAATACATTTTCTCCCCTGGTTGGTTCTAGTACGTGCTGAGTAAGAAAGCTATCCTGGATTAAACATAGAAATTGTTGATCCTCAATCCCTGTGCTCTCTAGAGAATTCCAATGTATGTGTCCATGGTTAAAATCTCCCATTATGATACATTCCCCTTTACTAACTTCCTTTATAGCGTTTTTTATTTTTGTGTTGTCCTCTTCGTTTATGTTTGGACTTCGGTAAACTAATCCAATAGTTAATTTTGAATTTCCTGAAACAATTTTGCACCAAACAGCTTCATCGCAATCTGCTTCCCTTTCTAGTTTTATTTCATAAGCCTGAATAGATTCTTTAACATATAAAATAACTCCCCCGCCCCTTCTTCCTATTCGATCTTTCCTAAACATTACATATCCTGTCAGTCCTAATTCAGCATCTGTTATATCTATGTTGGCCCATGATTCAGTTATACCAATTATGTGAGGGTCAATATCTTCTACCATAATGTTTAATTCGTTTTTCTTATTTACTATGCTCCTTGCATTTAAACATACGCATCTATAACCTTTTTCAGAGATGTTTTTCGGATGATTTGATATTGCTTTATCTGTGCTAGTGGCCTCTAGTTCTGCTTGAGACACCTCTAGGTAACCCCCCTGCACTTCTAGTTTAAACATAGATGAAAAAATTTTTGACTCTTGAAAAACCAATGGCTTCTTTGTCCACCTGCCATCTGGGCCTTTGCCTTGGATGGCAATCTTGTTAAATCTATCACTTGATTTATTCTTGGGAATCAAAGTTACTGTATCAAATAGCATACAATTTGATACTACTTGGTGGTTTTACACTGTACATTAAATTTGTGGTTTTTAAATGTTAAAGTATTATTTGTGACAATGTTCATCAAGTTGGTAGATAATAATGTTCATTAAGTTGGTAGATAATAATAAAGAAAATTTTTTTTAATCACCAGTGGTAGCTGAAACGTTGAGTAAGTAAATCTCAATAGTTGTGATTGAAAGAAAACTGTTTCTTTGTTGTTAAAATGTTAGATGTTAGTAGAGCAAGCTACACTGATCATAATAAAACAAAATTACATTTCTCTTACACATCTCTATCATCCCCTCCCGGTCACCTACCTGGGGTACTTCGTGAGCTGGCACCCCCCGCAGTTGGGCGTACAGCAGAAGATGCTCCATGCCTGTGAGCAGGGGGCAGAGGGCGTCAAACTGGGGGCAGTAGCCGAGGTGTTGATGTACCGAGACAATGTCTGTTAGGATGCTGCAGATAAAGGAAGGAGGTAATGTTACATTTAAGGCACTGCCTTGTAAAGATTCAATAAATAATAATAATAACAATAATGCTGGTTTTTATGACATCTATCTATCCTTCGGTCCAGCATATGGGGCTTCTACTGGTCAGACAAATCTGTCATGGTGTCTTGGTCAAACTTTCTGAACTGTTACAAAGCGCTGCCTCACCATTGTTTAAAACATCAAATTTAAAATAACAAAATGACAGTTACCGTCACAACAAGTATGATCACTGGATCAATTACTGTGTGTGCGCAGATTGAGATCAATAGAAGATATCAATACTATGCAATACAACTCATCAAAAACATCTTTTGTTCGTTTTCCGTGATTTTCACGACCAGAAATCCAACTGATCTCATTTCCAGACTTCCAGGTTTTCCAGGATTCACACGAACCCTGCACAAGCATTCCATATGCACCATCCATACGACAGTGCCAGTGCTGTACCATTACCACTGCTCACCTGTGCCCACACAGGTGTGCATCTCCCGATGTTACAGACATGTCTCCCGTCAGCATCTTGAAGGTGGTCGTCTTGCCGGCTCCATTCACCCCGAGCAGACCAAAGCACTCCCCCTTGTGCACACCCAGACAGATGCCATCTACTGCAGGATGATGCTTGCCATGGAAGCCACGGTATGTCTACAATAGATAGCAATACGTCATATTACCATGCTATTTGTGCTAAAAGGGACGTTGTTATATACCGCGATATCCAGTCCTTGGGACTGTTCAAAGCGCTTTACACTTCACCCACTGGCAGACCTGTTCAATCCAATGCCATCTCGACTTCTCTCGGAAGCATTCAGCCATTATTTGTTTACATTATTTGTTTACATATCCATGTCTGTCTGTAGCCAGGTACTCGTTTATATCGCGAAGTGAACTGGAGCAACGTGGAATGAATGAAATTGTCCAAACGGCTTCAAAATGGCAGCAAGAGGATTCAAACACGGATTCTCTAGATTGTGAGTCCGATGTTCTAATCACTATGCCATCGAGCCCCAGGGTTTTTTGTAGGACTAACCATCGAGTACTAGTCAGTATGTCACCTGTGTCCACAGAACAATTATGTTCTTGCTGCCATTTTGATCCCCAGCAATTCTCCCATCAACCCGGTTTGTTTCATAACAGACGAAGGTGTGTTGCTTAGATTAAATAAAACCCTTCGCGGTGATAACATTAGTAAGACAAAAATTTACACTTTATATGTCAGTTTTTAACAGCAGTTCTACAGATCTACCAATATCAGGAGCATATTTGCTCCATGCCGCTGATGCACATAAAATTACATATGTTGAGGTTAATTCTATGGCTTTTGATGGATAAAATACTCCATTAAAAGATTCATACGGTCAATAACAACAGTTATACTGAAGCAACGATTTTCTTATAATCACAACTTTTAAAATTTACATACTCAACATTTCAGCTACCATCGGCAGCCTTCATCAGAAACTGAATTTTGGGACAATAATTGTGATTATAAGAAAATTATTATTTCAGTATACTTTTTTATTATTCTCCACCAACTAGAAAAGAACATTTTCATGCCAAATCTGGCAACAATTTGTTTTATTTGGCCAGATTTTCTTACTTAACATGTAACATTTAATCCAGTCTGTTGATGTCTTCTGTGATTGCTAGGTGTATGGTGTAGTGGACCACTGATACCACAAGACCCCCATATTAAAGTGGAACCACACTGGATGTCGAGTACAAAATGAATACTTTGAGCTGAACACCTACCTTTGTGAGATTCTCAATAGTGAGCATGTCATTGTGCACATTGCCAGTGAACACCCGCTGTCTCTCCCGAGCGACGTCTACGTCCTCGTGATGAGGTATCATAGCAGGCGGTCTGGTTACAACACAACACACTCAGACGTGATCACACTGGAGAAAACAATTGGTTAACAACCAAGACAAACTATGGGCATAGGGTCAAAATACGTTGCAGTTTAACTAATGAAAATTATATATCACCTCACTCCACTTAAAATTAATTAGATGCTCTCAGGTGCTTTGCATAAAATTGCATACAAATTTTTAAAATCTATTTACTTAAAAAATAAAACTTAATAAGTAAGCATACAACATTATAATTATTAGTATATCACAGATCTTGTGGGGCCAGAGGTTGCTTTCATGTTACGGTCATACCTACAAACCTTCATATGAAGGTTATCATAGGTATATCGCTTCAATACATCTTTGCAAGTTCCACTTACGCAAAAAAACTGTAATGCCTTCTATGTTTTCAACAATTGTTCCGAGTTAAATATACATCATCAAACATGTGTCGTATTATTTCTATCATATAGTTTGGATACTTCATCAAACTGACTCCAGGTCTTGCCACTACTAGATACGCCATCAAAATAACAGACATAAATCTTAAATCTGTTATTTTCATCTGACAGATCTAAACAGGTGGTTGATTCAGAAATGGTAAGCATTTAACAAAGGTATGTGGAGTCTCATGACTCATGAATGGTTTATTCAATAATGATTTATTTAGACCATAAAAGACTATCTTCCATAATATCCTGTTAGCATCATGTGCATCTGCTCATAGATATACGTACTGTGATTTGAAGATCTTGGAGATCCAGAAATTGTACTCCATGCATATAACGATGAGAAAGAATCCAAATCCTTGGATGAACAAGCTAAAAAGGTTTCTTCCAACGACATCCCAATCAAATGGGTTGATGAAAACTTGCTCACCTAAAAAAGAGCAATAAAATATGGCGACATTAGGAATATCAACACATTACCAGATAAGACATGCATTGTTTTCACGTACATGGACTGTATACTATGTGAACCCCAACTTTTTTTATTGATATGTATACCTTAGAATGATATTATTATCAGCTACTTTGAGCAGGTGCACAGATGCCTAATTTATTATAAGTTATTATGATGATGCTTTAGTACCTGTGTTAAAAAAAATTAGATAAAGTTACAAACAGCCCTGCTTTACAAAACATTGACATGCCAGCGACTGTTTGACCTCCCCCTAATTTAGCAGTATCCAGAGTATATTTCTGTCATTTCGCTAATGCCATCAACAAACAGAATGATTTTGAAAGGCTGGCATGCTCAAATTAGTGGTATTGTGATTTTGCATTTAATTTGTGTATTTGTTTATATTGGAATTTTATTATAATTATTTTGTCAATGTTAGATTTTAAGCACCTGTGAACAGATTGTATTTCCGGATATACGTCGCTATATAAATAGAGGTTATTCTTATTTATTATTATTAAATGAAAGTTCTGTGGTTGATTGCGGCACTGCATAAATCAAGCCATAAACTTGTGAAGTCCCGGAATTAAGGGACAAAGAGTAGAGAAAGAATGCATACACTGTACAAAGCAACAAGTTGGCATAACTAACCATATGTAGCAAACACGTCTGAGATGAGCTGGTTCCTAGTCATGTCGATGAGACCGCGGCCGAGACAGAATTGGGGCAAGACAAGGAACACTTGAAGCAATATGTTGTTCACTTCGTCCAACCACTGCAACATTCACGTCAGTTACAAGATTCATTGTCATAAAGGTACGTTCTTACATAGCGCTGCATCCAGTCAAAGTGCTTTACATGTCACCCCCTCTGGCAGACCTATTCATTCCAACACCAATTCGATTTCTCTAGGAAGCATTCAGCCACACTGCAATTATTATGCAAAGATTATTTGTTCACATATCCACCAGTCTATTGCCAAGTACTAAAAAAATTTAAGACATATTTATTCCAAATTGCATTTCCACCATAAATCTTCAGTTGTCCCTCGTTCTGAGAATGACTTTTGCGCACCCCTGTTCACGATTATGCTTAATGATTGTTTCGTTGAGCCGCTGAGCTCAGGTTCCTGAGCATATAGTTGCCATAGAAGTTAATTATTATTATTATTAATTATTATTATTTATACAGCCGAGTGAACTGAAGCAACGTGGAGTGAACGAAATTGGCCAACCGTCAAAACGGCAGCAAGAGGATTCGAACCCGGGTTCTCTCAACTGAGTCCAAAATTCTAACCACAGAGCCTCTGTGTCCCATGAGAGAACCTGACTAGCATATTAAAAAAAACTACTGAATATAGTAAGACATATTGTCAATAGTATGGCACAGTATGATAGATATCTCATGTTCAATTCTACATGAAAAGATGTCTTGATACACATTACTAAGATCTGACGACAATATTCTATCAAAAGCAAAACACTTACTGGATCAGAGAAGAGTTCGAGAATGAAGGTCGAGATGGTGGTGATGATGCCAACGAAGACATTGATGCAGGAGAGCGTGACAAACGAAGAACTCGGAACTTTAAAGCCGTACGACCCAATGTACATAAGAGGAGTGATGGCCCAACTTTAGAACAAACAAAATGGCACAGAAATTAAACATAAAAGATAAAATTGTGTTCTTATGTGGATTTGTATGCAGTCTTTGCACTTGGTGGCAGATCAGTTTATGTAAACACACTCAACTTTTCTAGGAAATATTCAGCAATGCTTCAACTGCTGCACAAAAAACCTTAATTCCAGTTTTGTTCCATTACCCCTGATGATCAGGTATACCCGTGTTGCCTCTGAGTTACTTTATTCACCATCATTGTTACCTTACTTTAACAATCTCTCTAACCATAATAACGAGGTTTGCATGCACAGAACAGGGTACTGAACACAGGATATTTTAACCAGTCTATACAATCCCTAATTATTTCAACATGGGCAAATAGCAAGTATTGTAAACAAGAGAAGACAATAAACTGATGCAACAACATTAACCTACCCGTAGAGTAGAATCAATGTGACAAGGCATGGAGCATTTGTTCCCGACATATATGCCCTCTGTTGGAAGATGACAAAGATGAGGATGCAGATAATCGAGGACACCAAGAAGCTCGCCTGATAACAGAGAAAACAATCAACTAATCAATTTCTTTGATTTTGACATTTTTAAATGGCATATAATGGTGATCGTTGTCCTATGCTATAAATAAATGTTATATAAGCATGTTTTATGCCATTTTGACATTACATAGGCAACAACATTCCAGAGTCTGATTGTTTCTATCGTAAGATTCGCAACATCATGCGATATAGAATAAACTATATCTATTTTAGCATATTGACTGTCCAAATGCACAGATGCCAACTTCCAATCATAAGTTGGTGTGATGATGTTGGGGCAAGGTGCTGATGGTGAGCGATGAAGGCAGTTGTTGAAGGTGTTTGTGGATGAGTGTATGGGGTATCCCTCCCCATGGGTGAGTATGGGATGGATGTTCTGTGAGGCATTTAAGAACCATATGAGCACCAAATTAAAAATGTTAAGACAAATATTAATAGGGGTACATGTGCACAACTGACTTACATACATGTATACAAACTAGGTACAGTGCATCATGTTATACATGTATCTTACAACATACATTTTAAAACATAATCAACAATGATCAAGTGTGATCCATTATGAAGAACACTAGAACACTAGTTCACACAAACGTTATCAATAATGACAATCATATCAATCATAAAATGTTATCAATCAAGTGACATAAATGTAACTACATAGTTAATGTTTCTCATGTAAACATTTGAACATGACCAACAACATCACAAATATATGCTATGCATACACTCGCCCAGAGTCCAGCTTTCTCCATTCGGCGGTACAATTGATGAGTGATAATTGGCCAATACAATAGTCACACATATCACATTTTTATTAAAGGTTTGTTTCCAAAGTGTCACCGATACTAAATGACACTACATGTATATTGTTTATGTCAGAATATAAATTTGGTATAGCTCAGATGTGCTTATCAGCATTACATTGCAATATTTCATTCATAAAGAAAATCACAACTTTGTAACCGCTCACGTGACCGCCATGTTGGAAACCAGCTGATCATTTCCAGCACTGGCATTTATGACTGCATAGTAAAGGTGACGTCATTTATAGCAGAAATATGCTAATTAGAAAGTTTGTGATCGCTGATTGGCTGGCAGTTATCGTTTGCTGGGAGACGTCAGTATGGACTGGAAAACAACGGCTGCAGACAATATCATCAGGTCACAAAATTGCATTTAAAATATTTTGTATGGGAAGGCATGGGGAGCGTAATAGTGTAATGGACGGCCAAATATCGTAATGAGTACACCCAAATCATAATGGCTGGCATCTCTGCAAAGGTGTTTCAATGAACCACAACTTTTTATATATAATCTGATTTAACATGTTTATTTTGTTGCATGCAGAGGGGAAGTTAATTTATGGGTGTCAATGAGATGTCCATTGTGTGATCCCGTGAATGCCTGACTCCAATAAATTTTCCCCACAGCTATTCGAAACTGTTGACAGTTGTTTGCGAATCCACTGAATGGCAAAGTCAATATTCATAAATAACGGTCAAAATCATTTTTTTTTAAATGTCGTTCATTAAAACACAACTGGGCAGTTATGATTTTAGAATAGAATGGTTTATACTATATAACATGATTTCATGACAAAACAATCAGACTTTGAACCCTTTATTAATGAAATAACTTCTGAGGTTTGTGGTTTCACTGCCCGGATGTGCTACTTGCCATGTCCCAAACAAATGTGGCGACCCAGTAAACCGCCGGTTTGACGCCGCTAACGAGCTGCAGGTGTTTCGAGTTGGACGATCGCTCCTCCGTCAGAAACAGCACAAAGCCAGCCGGGATGAAGGACATCGCAAATATGACGGTGATCGAAATAAGTACATCAACAGCACTGGCTTTCCTGAAACCAAGATATGGTTAATTTAAACAAATAAATCAACCATTGATCTATTTTGATGTTAAGTAGAAAATGTTTTAGCCCATTTGTATACGTTTTGTATAATTTATACAATTATTTCATGAATTAGTCATAATAGCAAAAGCAATTTTTCACACGCAATAATACATGTAGCAATATAACAAACATGATTACATAGTTTTCCATTTGTAATTTGCTTTTGGGTGAATCCTATCAAAAGCATAAAAAAATCCTTCTGCTTTTACGTATCTAAAATTAAATACATTTAAATTAACCATAGCATCAATGATCTGGTTGATAATGACCTCCAATTTTAATCCAATAATGCAAAAATCACCACAATAAACAACATATTTAATAAATGTTTTTTTTTTATTTTGCATGGTAATGTATGGCAGAATGGCCAAAGCTCAGACACCAAAGTTTATGGTGGGTGTACACGAAACAATGCACAGCACAACCATGTATGTCATCATGAATAAAAGTATGTGACAAATTGTACATAATTACTTCATTGACAGGTGTGTTTGGAAGAGTCGACTTTACCTTATATCAAATCATGGCCCTTTAGCCAAATTTATTGGGTCAGGACAGCAGAAGTCTACTCACAGGGTGACTATGGTCATTTGACTTTGTGTTCGATTGATGGGATGGTTCGTCACACTGATCCCGTACTTGCTGGGATCTGCCCCGGGTGGAAGGTTAGTGCGCAGCAGTGCATTGTTCATGATGTTCATGTAAGCAACACTCGACTGGTAGCCCTTGTTGTTGAACCAAACCTGCAGAAGCAGCAAACTTACCAAGTTGGGATTCACAAATCACACAGCACAGAAACTTGCTCTTGTGAAATAAAAGTCACGGTTTTGGGGCTATGCACATAGGAGTTAATAAAACTAATCATTTGTAATTACAATCAACAATACGGGGTAGTGGTTTTCTCAGAATTTGTTTAACTGGGGACTAACATGTTAACCAGTGCGACGGAAAAGCACCTGCCCAGTTCTCAGAACTTGGTTAACCTATACGACCGTTGTGACATATTAAAGACAGCGGGTATACGCACAACTAACAAAAATTCTTCAATCAAATGCGCTGCTATGCAAGAAAGGGATTAGTTTAGTAAACAAAGGCCTACATAAGTTGAGTTTATGGACGCAAACAGATTTACAAATAGATTTTCATTTGGTGAGCAAATATTGCCAGACTACCCCCCTCAACTGGTGCCTTTATTTGGTCGCATGTTAACCGTGACAAAATTACAGCAACACACTTGTTGATGGATACTAAAAGCATATTCAAATTTTAACAGCAACAGTGTGCACATTACCTTGCCATTTTGTTTTGTCACCAGCTGACTCAGCAGTTTCTCAACATTGTCCATGATTTCTGACCTCTCAGTCTTGGCTGTGTCGCCTTTGGTTGCCTCTAGTAATCCATCCAAGAACCTCCTAAACTCACTTGTGTTCAATTGTACCATTCCATTCTCGTCACCATAGGATATTCCTCCATACCTGCACAGAAAATGCCACAGAGGTTGCAAAGAGAACCAATCTGTATGCTTCTGCTTGGAAAATTTAAAAGCAGCTAGGCTAGATGCTGACAGATAAAAGATAAAAGGTAAATAGCGCAGTGTCTCAGCCTAAGACACTACACTTGATCCCATTCAACACCAACTTATTTACATAAAATGTATTGTTCTACTACTGTGTATTGCATGGAGCTCATGTATACAGCCCAGTGACCAGGGGCTTCAACTGGCAGCAAACTGTTGCACTGCCAAATCCCAAAAGACTAAAACACAAAGTTGGCTTAGAAAACCTCCAATAATATTGCCACAGCAAAGGAAGAGAAAGAACACATAACTGAGACCATCTGTCATTTTGTAGTGACTGCCACAGTATGGCCTGAATTTCACATACTGGTGCAATAAAAATGTCTGTGACAACTAAATCTTCCGGAACCCGAGATCAATGGCACAACAAACCAGAATCATTAAGCATGGAATCATGAACAGGGATGCGCAAGTCATCATCATAGGGAGGGACCGCCAAGGATTTAAGGTGGAAATGTAAATCTGAAAAAAAAAACATCCAGATTTTTTATGGTAGGGAGTTATAATTTCAGATGATTTCAAAATTATGGGAGTTTGCTCCAAATTTTGGGCGCAGCTACAGGGAAAGCACGCCTAGACAGGTTATGTTTAGTTTTAGGAACAAAAAGTTGCTGTGAGATAGATGGTCTGAGCTGCCTAGGAATACTTAAGACACAGGAAACTAACGAAATAGGGTCACCCGGTGGCTGTTGTGTAGATAGAGCATGCTATGTATGAGTGGACAGTTTAAATGTGATTGATAAGTGTCACACCGTCTGTGGATGTACTTGTCCGTGGTCTTGACGAGCCAGTCAGAGATATTGCGTCCGGTCAAGTTGTACAGGTAGTCAGTGGTGGGCAGTAGCTTCCTGGGGGGTTCTGGACCCTCAGCACCTGCAGTGATCAAACAGCCAGGGGTCATAGTTACATTCCCTGGTTCCACACCATCAATAATACATAATATTTTTTGAAAGCTCCAACTTCCAGATGGCAGTATTAAGTAAATGTCACCACCTAATGAATTTGATTCACTAAAAACATTTCTAGCCACCTCTTTGCCTTTAGTTGACTAAATAACTAATATGTATTTAATATATCCACCTCTTTCACACATTTTAAATGACATCACATATATTCTGTAATAAACACCATCACGTGTATAGACACCACCTAGTAAAAAACAGCACAGTTGAAACAGTCATGTGACCCAGCCAATTTGTTAGCAAAACTCAAATAAAATCATCTTGTATCCACACTACGTTACAGGCCACCTACCTGCCGGACACTTCTGAACACCAGAGCTGCAGCTGCATGGTGCTGTCTCGTTGATGTCGCCACGGAAATACGTCCATTTGTCCTCTCCATTCTTAATAGGGAAGCAGGGGAAGTCTCTGTAAACATTTCAAATGCCTTTATATTCTATGATTATAAATATTATTATTATTCCGGAACTGAATTCTGCTCGTCAGTTGGCATGGCACGCAGACTGCCCCTGTCACACATATGGCTGAGCTGGTACACCCCTTGTCTCATCATGATCGGTGTCGACTTTCGGCTCCAGAAGGCCTCAATTAGCCACCTCACACTTACTTTCCCTTTCAAACATCTTGGCTCCCTCCTAGTCAATAATGCAGTTGTTTCAGTTGGCATGGTCTATGACTGCTGACTTATTTTCTACTAGCCGTGTATGGGACCGTCTGCTTGCCACGCCATCTGGTAAGCAGAAGAACTAAGTCCCAAAATTCAGTTCCTGATGAAGGCAAATGATGGTTGCTGAACCACTGAGCGACGTGTAATACTTGTGTTAAAATAAAATGTGCAGTACCAGGTAATTTATTCTCTCAACACGAACATTTTCATCATTGTATTCTAGCGGCTACTTCAAATGATTACTGCTTTTGCTCTTCCTCCTTGTTCCCTGCTGTACAGGGGTGAGGGTCAGGTACAATATTGTCGAGCCACTCTTTCTGTTCTTTCTTTCCATAGTTTTCTATCGGCCGCTCCCTCTCTCCATCTCTCATCCTCCTCCGATCTTCTCATGTCCCTCCTCATGCAGTCCTCCCATCTCAGCTGTGGCCTTCCCCTTTTCCTGCGTCCTTGATGTTTTTCCACCTCTGCTCTCTTTGCTAGTTTGCTTGCATCCATTCTTACCAAGTGGCCTGCCCATCTCATCCTGCTACTCACCAATCTTCCTGTTAGGCTGCATTGCATCCCAACCTCTTTCCTTAGGTCGTTCATCCTTCTTCTGTCCACCCTCTTTGTTCTTGTTATTCGCCGAACCCAGTTATTCTCACACACTTGCAGCTTCTGTTGTTGTTGTTCTGTCAACGCCACTGGCTCCAGACCATACAGGCATGCTGGTGTAACACATGTTCTCAGGAATTTCCTTTTCAGCTTTTTTTGAAATTTTTCTGTCCAACATGACTCCCTCTACCATTCTCCAAGCATTCACTCCCGCTTGTGTCCGACGTCGCACTTCTGCCGCTGAATGCCCATCCTTCATAACCATTTCTCAAAGGTACACAAAGCCATCCACTTGCTTGATCTCCTTACCATTCAACCTGATGTTCAACTCCTCTCTCTGGTGTCCAACCCACATCACTTCTGTCTTCTCTAGGCTCATTCTCAGTCCATGCTTCTCGAACACCCCTTTCCATTCATCCAACACTTCCTGCAGGTTTTGTTTGCTTTCTGCTATTTTGCAATCAACAAATTGTCAGATGTACCAGGGAACACTTTTGTGCACAACTTGAATCAAGGTAATGTGTGCAAACAAAGGATACATACTGAATCTGATTGACCGCAGGGTCCATGCATCTACAGCCAACTGCACAGTCAGCTGTGGTCAACAGCGTGTCTAGTTTCTCTGTCCAATTGGAGTCTTGCAGGTCATTGCTGGAAGAAAAAAGGCCAATGATGACATTAGGAGCCTGTCTTAGTAAGATTCTGACAAAGTCATGACATCCACCGTAAACTTAAATAATCACAAAGTCTAAAAATGCATTAATTAATGACCTAAGAAGGCAGACATTTGTATGGTGGATATAACTATCATGGATTATGATGGAATTATCAGCATTATTAATGTTCATAAAACAATTATGACATTTTTTTTAATGATAAATCAACATATCAACAGTGCGATTTCTGCACACATTCCCACAACTTCATAGGCAATGACCTGTATACAGACCTGTATACAGAGTCCTAGAAAAAGCCATAACTGACATACACATCCGAAATAACTCACCTGAAGAACATGTTGAGGTGGTCATCTGGTCCGGACTTTGGCAGCAGAAGCCAGGGGTGCATTTCTAGGGGTGGTTCATTGGTCAAGGTGGGAGTGATCTTAGATAACACCATGGCTAGGCACACGAAGATGACCGGCAGAATGATCTGCAATCACAACCATGCATATCATCATTCACCAACAAGTATGCAGGTGTACATACACATTTGTTGATGAGGGTGACCAGTCAAAACAAAGTAACAAACAAACTGAGGATCATATGCTATAGGCAATGTAAATAGAGTATGTAAGTATACCGATGAATTCAAGCATACTGTCTTGTCTTTCTTGTGCATATGACAAACAATGTGAATTACTATTTAAGCTCAGACTGTATAATGAAAAACACTTTTGTAGAGTATAATTAATTACTTATAACTATTTTAAAGCACACAGTGCATAATCTTTCCAACTAAACAATCACATAATTTATGATGGTTTAATACCTTGTTATCAAAATAATAAGTACCAGTATATAACAAGATCACAATGGCATGTAATCATATGAAACAACAGCAAGAAAATGTCGGTTTGCAGGCAGCGGTATTGTTCAACCAGAGAAAGAACAATGCCAAACTGAAAAAATACAAACAACAACGCCTCACCTGTGACAGGAATCCCTTCTTGCTCCTGCGCATGTAGTGGAAGCGTTTAACAAGCAGCGCACAGAACTGCATCTTCATCAGTGCAAATCCACTGAGCTTGTAGGAACCTGCCCATTCATATTCAGTAAGGGCAGGTATCACGCACTCGGTAGATTCAAACACCACTACAAGATACACTGAGGTAAGAAACATGGATATGAATGCGGGATGGGACATCTGGGTGGGTCTGAAATCTAGATGATGTTACATTTTCATCTCACCTTCTATTCAATTGGCAGCAGGCGAAGTGGAATACACAGGAAGTGTACGTTGTATGCCCCAATTTTTCCTCAGACGCTGGCACAACAACATATTGGTAGTGTAAAACTAATAATACTTATCCTATGACGAATCATCATCTTCACTAAATATGTGTGGTCTAAATGTCTAAAAAACTATATTTAAAAAATCTATTACATAGTAATTCTACTGATGTTAAACAAGCTTTTGTTACACTGTACTTGCTAATATGATGTTTTACTTATTTATATATTTTTAATTAACTTTGGCTTGAGCTAGAGACAGACACATCAAAGAACCAGACCAGAAATTTAACTTATTGGTACCATCGGGGGGGGGGCAAGATCTAGTTAATTTTTGAAATAGTCCATGTCTATGGGACATATTTTGATATGATAACCATTGCTGGGTGGTAGCTTAGTGGTGCATGGTTTTCAGCTCTTTGATTAACCCATCTGAAAAACATTTTGGCAGCACGGCCTGATTGTGTGATTCATAAAGTACTTAGTCGAAGGTATCATAAGGTCACAAAATAACATTTTATCATTTAAGTTCCACATAATACAATCTTACAATGCATATGGAATACTACAGACCCTACTAAACAATAACATTTCTCCGTAACATAGCTCAGAACAATATCTTACATACAGCTCAGAATGATAAGTTTATTGTTCATCATTTCAGTCATCATCACCATCTAGATAATCTGAGTCACCTAGTTCAACTGCAAACTGATTGCTGCACTTCAGTAGCTTGCACATGTTGGTGCAATCAAGCACTTGCATGACAACAGTTCCAAAACTGCATCTGGGGCTGGAGGAGTGCACATCCACTCGATGACCAGATGGCCGTCATCATCTGAGTCTGAAGGCAGCACTTCCAGATTGCTGCATGGTAGTTAGTGCAAAGAACATGCATTTCGCACAGTGTTTGTTTACTTCATCAGTGGTGGCAGTTGTCACATACATGCATTTCACACAGTGTTTGTTCACTTCATCAGTGGTGGCAGTTGTCACATACAGGTGGCAAGTAAACAGCTGTATTTTGTTGTTGTTTAGAGACTTCCCAGGACTGACGAAGTTGGCTGAAAGTCTCCAGGTATGTGCTGTCCTTTTTCATCAGTTTCAGGGCGCCCGGCTTCCCACAGCCTGTGAGGGCACTCACAGTGTCCCAGCCTGTGAAGGCACGTAATCCAATTAGGACATCGCAGATTCTGTCTCCCAATGAACTTGCCAGTTTCCAAAAGTCGATGAACTGTGTGCGGTTTTGTTGTTCCACACTTCTAATAGATGGAGCAGGGGATGTCTCTGTTGAAACCAAGGCAGAGCACTACGACATCTGTGTCTTCGGCTGTCACTATGACTGCCTTTGACCAGGCCTTTGCAGCGTGCAGTGCGTGTAGGAGTACACTTGTATGCTTCTTCATGTGTGGACCTTAGTTCTGTGACTTCCACCCAGTCACCTTTTGTCATCTTTTAGCAGACCTCCTATCAGGTTCCATATAGTGACTTGTCATGTAACTTCTCCCTGTACTTCAGCAGTTTGTTCGAGTATGAATTTGATTAGGTTGGGCTTGTTGCAGGAGTTGCACAGGAATTTCCTCCACTGCCGGATATTTCGGCCTCCTGCAATGTTCCTGTACTGAATAGCTGTGCTTGATCCCCGATCGCACCTCTCCGAATTTTTGATTGACGTCTCCCAGTAAACGTCAAATACCACGTCAATCCAGTGACAAGTGAACCATCATGTAGGACATGACATGACAAATTCTGCCAGCTGTGCAAACGTCTTGTTGTTGCCGTTCATCTTCTGCACCAAGCTCATTCCATCAGTGATGCAGGTTGATGGGTCAGGGATATCTTCTGCTGGAGAAACGTTTCTCTCCAACTCTCTAGCGAGTGCAGCCTTGTTCATCTTCCACAAAGAAAAGACCCGTCACCATTTGCTAGTGCCCAGGGTAGAAGACTTAGTGGGTGAGCCAGGACATCCTTCATGTGCAGCTGTCAACAAGGATCATGTGGCCAAATAAATTGATCTCAACCTTCAGGACCACCTCTTTGGCTGTTTATCTTCCACTGGCTTTCTTTGCGTTTACATTGGAGAATGTCTTCAAGTTTTGCTTTGTCATCTTGTCGTGGAATTCCATTGTTGGTGGAGCTTGTTCCAAGTATTTCTTCTTGAACATCTGGTATGCTTCTTCTACTTGATGAGCTCCCAGAAGATCCTTGGCAACATCTGTCGGGGCCACAGCACCAGTGGATAGGCTGACAAGTTCAGTCTCTTCAGGACACATTGGATTCAGCCAGCTGTTCTCATTAAGGTCAACCAGGGACTCAACATAAGATCTTTGGCAACATCTGCTGAGACCACAGCACCAGTGGATAGGCTGACAAGTTCAGTCTCTTCAGGACACACTGGATTCAGCCAGCTGTTCTCCATCAGGTCAACCAGGGACTCAACATCTGCCTTGTCTTTCCTGATGTGGAACCTTTGGAGATCTGCATGAGCCAGCTTGGAACCGCCTAGACCAATCACATCTCTCAGCTCTCTCAAGTACATGGTCCTGTACTCGGCTGTTAGGTAGCACTTGCTCGCAGCTCCTGGCTTCAAACTGAACCCCTTTGTTCCACCCAGCGTTTGGGTGTCTTTGTTAATTGTTTCCTCAATCGTTTGGTTGACAGGGAATCGCCCAAAAGGGTTTCTGGAACCGAGCTGAACTGAAAAGCCACCCTGCATAAATTCAGCACGGACATCTGGGTGTTCGATGAGCACTTGGGTCAACTGAGCATAGTAGTACGGGAGGTAGCGTGCGTAATTATTCCTGTCATATGTGAAGCACCCAGTGTCCCTCTCTTGATGCTTGAAGCACTCCTAGCAAAATCTCGACAATACCCAGATAGGACAGCCAGAAGGTCAAGACGCTCCCATTTTCAACTCACAGGAATTCAAGGTAGACTTCAAACAGATACATGATGTGGGCACATCACTTGATACGTTTTGGAGGACCTGCTTCAATGACACTTGTGACACATCTTTGCAGAGGTTACTGATGGTCTTCAGTGTTTCATCCATGTCGATCACGTCATCAGTGTGATTGGCTTGCAACCATGAGAGGAAACGTTTCCACGCCAGCCTGATGAGAGCCTCATATACCAGCTTGTGGAGTCTGACTGCCCGGTTGTACTTGCGACCATCCATCACTCCAGACACAGAGCCATCTGTAATCACACCGACTCAATGCACAGATCACGTAATGCAGCATCCTGGAATCGTTTCCCAACAATTGCCAGCAGTGTGCATATGGTGTGAAATTCTCCAAGCCTGATGATGATGGTCATCTTAAACTAGTCAGGATGTTTCCATGTGACCTCAGCAGCCTTTGCATATGGTGCCAGGTCAAAGACACCCACGATCTTGGTCAACCCTAAACACAGCACAATGTTCAGTGACTGGTTGAGCACCTCGTTGACAGTAGCCATTTGCGGTGCAGGTTTTTTGCCGATTTTTGGGGGGGTTTTCAAATTCAAAAAGTTGTTACCATACCTTTTTCCGTACATCCATTACGCACACAAAACACCTTTCAAATTTTAAATCCGATGGTACACGAGAAAGGAATAAGCTTCTCCGTAGACCCCCTAAAAGATTTCACCCCTTCCAAAGTTGGTCTGACAAAAAAGTTCAGATATAAAATCCTGTTTATTTTTCATGGCTGACATGATGCCGCAAACCACATCTCTCTAAAGTTAATAATGAATGAAAAAGTGTTTTACCTAGCACGTATTGGCGTTTTATGTGCAACCAAAAGGATAAAGCTACTCATTTCGAAAAGTTATCATATAATTTTTACTTATAGTGGTGGAACAAATAATTTGCCAATAACGAAATTTTGCCCCCCCCCAGGTGGTACAGACATCTGGTCTGGCCCATGGGCTACAATACGTGCTGTGCCCTTCAGACAACATTTGAAGGATCACTTTAGTTGTTTCGTCAATGGCCACGTACCTGCTTCACTGGAACTCTCAACACCGTCCTCTTGCGAATGACCTTCCTTCTCTCCGAGAAGGTTGAGTAGGTGCTTTCGACGGAAACTCCGCCGATTCACAGGACTTGCTACCATACCTCCTGCAGGAATACAGCAGACATTATAGACAAGAGAACTCACAGTGGTGCCACTACAGATGCACACAGACTTGCTACCATATCTCCTGCAGGAATACGGCAGACATTATAGACAAGAGAACTCACAATGGTACCACTACAGATGCACACAGACTTGCTACCATATCTCCTGCAGGAAGACGGCAGACATTATAGACAAGAGAACTCACAATGGTACCACTACAGATGCACACAGACTTGCTACCATACCTCCTGCAGGAAGACGGCAGACATTATAGACAAGAGAACTCACAGTGGTACCACTACAGATGCACACAGACTTGCTACCATATCTCCTGCAGGAAGACGGCAGACATTATAGACAAGAGAACTCACAATGGTGCCACTACAGATGCACACAGACTTGCTACCATATCTCCTGCAGGAATACAGCAGACATTATAGACAAGAGAACTCACAATGGTGCCACTACAGATGCACACAGACTTGCTGCCATATCTCCTGCAGGAATACAGCAGACATTATAGACAAGAGAACTCACAATGGTACCACTACAGATGCACACAGACTTGCTGCCATATCTCCTGCAGGAATACGGCAGACATTATAGACAAGATAACTCACAATGGTACCACTACAGATGCACACAGACTTGCTGCCATATCTCCTGCAGGAATACAGCAGACATTATAGACAAGAGAACTCACAATGGTACCACTACAGATGCACACAGACTTGCTGCCATATCTCCTGCAGGAATACGGCAGACATTATAATATATAATTATAGACAAGAGAACTCACAATGGTACCACTACAGATGCACACAGACTTGCTGCCATATCTCCTGCAGGAAGATGGCAGACATTATATACAAGAGAACTCACAATGGTACCACTACAGATGCACACAGACTTGCTACCATACCTCCTGCAGGAAGATGGCGGATATTATATACAAGAGAACTCACAATGGTACCACTACAGATGCACACGGCAAAGTCATTAAGTCACCCAACTGTTGTTAGACCTTCCACGAATCCATTGTGGTAGAACATTTAATTGAAACAACAAATAGCTGTCAGTCAAGGCAAACATGTGGCAAATCACCATGACCAGTTGAGCTAAAAGAATGTCATTCCAGACTGATTATTCATTGAGAAAATGACTAAAGAACTTAACAATATGTATGTAGTGCGAAGGTTGTGTAAGGGAACACAGAGAGAAAAGAAATCAGAAACATTCAGTAGCAAAGAATAGGTTAAAAAGGCAAACAAATGTTACTGCTTTCCTAACAACATAGCCTAGAAGTCTACATGAATTTTTAAACAGAAATACCGGTAGTTCATGAAAAGCTACATGATGTGATACTATAAGAGAAACAGCTACAAGACAACTCTTGTTTACATACTGTCAGTGAGTCTATCCAATGTCTCGGCACTGTCCAACTCATTTGTCTCTGTCACTTTAAGGAACACCTGAAATGAACAGATTCATAAAGAACCTTTGTTGGCACTGTATTTAAATCACTGTTGCAACATGTTTCAATCAGTTATGATAACTATTAATAATTAAACACTGCAAAACTTATTACCACATAACAAAAGCAGAACTCTTATTTCCAACATGTAAACAAAACATTTCTAATTCTAAATAAACCCAATAGTTTGGTGTCTCCCTTTGGTACTGCTTCATAACAGTTACTGTGGTGTAAACGAGCAATGTAACATGTCGCAGTGGATACTAGATAGGTTAAATTTTTCACAAAATGAATCTGAAATGAGACAGGTAAAAGTATGGACTTGGGGAGGCACCAAACGAACAACGTTGCTATCATCTTACTAGAATCCAGCAAATATATGTATGTATGTTTGCTATGCTACTCCGCCTAGACACTTTGCATCTTGGTGCCAAGCTTTCAGTGGTTCATTTATGACCCCATGGTCGGATCATCAGTTCTATTTTTTCACAATTCCCCCACTATTACCTTTTCTATGAAAAAACGAATTACCTTTTGTAGTTATTATGTACAATGTCCGCAAATCTACGCAAACAAATTATGTACAACTGTCCACAAGTTCATGCATCTTTTCTTCGATTGTCCGAAGTTACATAATATACAAAGGCAAGGCATCACTAGATGTTACTATAATTGCCAGTTTTACGTCACAATTTCAAGAGTTGGTTTCCCAGAAGCCATCAAGATATTGCCTGGCATCATATAGAGCCAAGGCATAGATGGATATTTCTGTGAACTTTGGTAAATATTGTTATCGTGACAGTCACTTACAAACTACCAAGTTATCCTATTCGGAGGATGGGCATTTTAGCTAGTATAAGCAATAATCCCACCTCTTCCAGAGTAGTGTCTGATATGCCGTAGCTGGAGAAGCCGAGAGTCTTGATGTTGTCGTCCAGGGCGATGAAGAGATCTTGGAAGAGCTGGGTATTGCGGCGGTCATTGGGCAGTTGATATGTAAGCTCAGAGTTCATATCCTCTACAAGCAGGGCTCTAGGCGAGAACTTGTGGATGAGAACCGTCAGTGCCATCGCTCCCTGACCAAGTTCTCTGTTCGCCATGGCTACATGCAACAGGCACATTCAGTAATTAGTCAAATACAAATTAAAAATTGTTTCAGTTATTACGAATATGAATATTTTTATTACAGGTAAAGAAAACCTGTGTATACAAATATGCATTAGAAACATAATTATGTTAAAAATATAAATAAGTGAAAACAATTATTAAGTGAACAAAAAATAAATAAGTAAAAAATATAAGTACATGACAGATATAAATAAGTTAAAAGTAATAATAATAAATAATTAAATATATATATAAATGGAAAGTAAAATCACCATTGTACAACACAAGACTTTTTTCATTTCGCACAAATTGGAATCTATGTTGTTAATGAGACCACACAATAGTTTATTTATTTATTTATTTATAAAAAAATCAAAGCCACTGCACAATGTGTGTAATCAACATACCAGCTGCTTGTTCACCCTGGTCTGTGACAGTATACGGGACCTCTGTCTGCTAAAAGACAGAACATTGTACATAAGTAAAGTCACTCTACCAAACATAGTACAGTGTAGGTCTATTAAATTAAGGTGGCTGGGGCAGCAGTTCTGTGCTTGTTTTTAATCGAGTAATTTCAATGAAGTTATTAAGATAAATTATCCATTGTTTATTCAGAATGCAGCTGAAACAATTATGGTAGTGCTGTGAGATCATATGTGCCATGTTCAATATTTTCTAGCATATCATAAATAATAATATATAATAATGTTTTTATTTCAGGCAAGAGCCCATAATATTATAAATACATACAGGTTAAAAAAAAAAACATACATATACACACATGATGAACAATAGAGGTACATGTAGTGCGAAAAATATATATATATATAAATATACATACATGACATGTAGTAAAATATATATATAAGATAAGTAAGGATAAAAAATATATTTGTATAAAAGTACAAACATCATGAATTAAAAGCATACAATTGATCAATCCAATGTTTAATCAATGGACTTTGATAATAAATAAAAGTGAGAAGATAATTCACAAAAAGTATATTGTCGGATTTTTCCAACCGGCATAAAAGGCTAAAAATTGATGAGCGAATATGTTCATTAAAGGATTTAACATAATTAGTAGCAAACATATGGCTTGCACTACAGCGGGGTGACAGGTTGTGTATAATTCTAAAACTGTTGTTATAAGCAATAGTAATACCTTTCAGACTCTGTTTTTTAAAATGACACCAAAGACTTGAGGTGTACATTGAACCACAGTATGAATTAAATAAAGTTGTTTTTATGGAACTGTTGCAAAAGTAAAATTTTCTGGCTAAAGCATTTGCCTGAGCATAGATACATCTTTTCTGCCTGGCAATATCGTCATCATCAGAAAGATTATTGTTTATAATATCACCAAGGTATTTACATTTCTCAGTGTAAGGTAGTGTATGGTTATTGATAACAACAGGATGAATATTTTTCTTGTCCCTAGGTTTGTTATCAATAACCATTCAGACAGATTTTTTGGCATTGTACGTTATATCAAATATATTGCCATACTTGGCACAGCAATCGGTGAGTTTTCTCAACCCCGCAACACTAGGTGAAAAAACACAAAGGTCATCGGCATACATCATATGAGTCATTATGGTTCCTGCATAAAGACAACCAATTTGTAATTTATTCAAATTTACACTTAAGTCATCCATGTAAACGTTAAAAAGATGTGGAGAAACAGTCTGAGAAGCTACAACACCATCTGACAGTGAATTTCTGGGTTCTGTACCAGTAATAAAGAATGCGAACAATAAAAGAAGGACATCCCCGGTCAATTAGTTTGGTGAATAGCTTACTATGATTGACTTTGTCAAAGGCCTTAGAGGCATCCAGCATGGTAACATACATAGATGAGCCATTCGCTATGTAGTGTCGAAAGAGTTCTTTTAATAAAAATATGAGCATTTCAGTTGAGTGATGCTTTTTAAATCCAAATTGGTTTACACATGTAGATAAAAAAGTAGAAACCCTGGATAATATCAAGGATTCAAATAATTTACTAGCAATTGTGGCTAGAGCAATGGGTCGGTAGTTGTTGTTATCAGACAGGTCACCCGCCTTATTTTTAATTATGGGGGCTATGATTGTAATCATCATAGCATCCGGTAAAAAACCATGAATTAACATGCTACTATATAAAAGTGACATGAGAACATGAAGTTTTTCATTCGCATATTTAAAATGTTCGTTACTTACACTATCATAACCCGGGGCTTTGCCTACAGGCATTGCATGTATTATATCTTGAATTTCCTTAACATTAACAATCATTTGAACATTAAGCTGTACATTGCTACAGTATTCATTAATCTTCTTGATGTTGACTGGAGAGCCAGGTATAGAGTTAAGTAGGGATTGGTAATGATGAAGCCACATATTCTTTACATTTTCGACACCTGAAGCACCACCAACATTGCTAGGATTTGGCAACCTGGCATTATTCATATGTTTTATGTCCTTCCAGAAGTTTTTGAAGTCATTATTACATAGTTTAGAAGCAAGTCTTTCAGCTTTAAGAATTTCAGCATTTTTTTCACGTAGTCTTTTCTTGCGTTTAAAATGAGCGCGTCTAATTTTCATTATATCATACAAGGGACCATGACGCGGACTCCCAGCAGAAGAGAAAGGATTCTCTAGCAGCTTGATGGGAGTCTCTGACTAGGTCGTTCCAGCCTAGAACAGTATACTTAGAAGACATGTTGTTAGCCTTAGTAGGGATTACCTCGGCAGCGTCTTCAAGTGATTTTATAATATCATTGTAAAGATTGCTTAGCAAAGTGCGATGGGCTTCATCATTACAATTAGGGTTAGTACATCTTAAAACCTCATGAGGTACATCAATAGCAGATAAAAGCAAACCGGTTTGTGTATGATAGTTATGGAGATCCTGGGGGGAGGCAGCATTCCACACAGGATGAGGTGCGTGGATTTGCTCCTGTATGGTGGCTTCAGAGGAAGGTAATAACTTGACATATATAGAAAAGCATAGAGGTAAGTGGTCGGAAGAGACACAGTCATATTTAACTTCCATATCAGATATTGATGAGTGACTAGAGTGGGTGGTGAGCACGTGATCGAGCCAGCTCCTTGAGCCATGCGCACCACTAACATATGTAAAAGCATCAGAGGGGAGAAGCAATGTGTCACTTGCGATAAGGTGACAGTCGTTTATAAAAGCATTGAGAAATGGAGTAAGAAGACTGAGGTTCTTAATATCCGCATTAAAATCACCAATGATGAATATATTGGTTGATTCAAATGAATCGCTTATGGCCTGGATTTTGCCTAAAATTTCTAGATATTCATCAGCATTGTCATCAGTCTGATATGGTAGATAGACATTAAGAAGTAGAATAGTGGCGTTAGAGCTGGTAATTTTTAGACCCAGGAGTCTCTTCTCGTCAACATAAATCAACGGTTCAATAAAGGGGTCGAGTGAACGCCTCCATAAAAAGCAGAGTCCACCATGAGGATGTCCACTCAAACCATCACCATAATCAATGGAAGTAATTCCTCTGGCGTTAAAGTCAGAGTGAACAGAATTAAGGAAAGAAAGGCTCTGTTTAGAGAGCCAGTGTTCCTGCACAGCAAGTATATCTAAAGAGTTTAAGATGTCAACCACGTCAAAAGCACTGTTCCGTATACTTCTGGAGTTAAAGGAAGCAATACGGAGGGGAAAGTCTATAAGTGTGTTGAATCTGTTAGTGTGTGTTTCCTAGGTGGGAAATACCGTCCAATCTTTGTTCCAGTAGGCCAGAGATCAGCGTCATAGAGCAAGTTAGGTTTAGGAATGTCAACACACAGCTTGAAAGAAGAATATGAGTTGTGTCGGGTTGGTAATCGCTCACATGAGCATTTCAAACTCAAAGTTGATAACACGTATGTATATAATTCTTCACAAGTTGTGTCGGCATGAAACCTTGTGAGAAAGTACTCTGCAGGTATGAGTCACACTGGTGCACACTTAAGACTACACTTGGAAGAGCTTCCTGCGGTCATGGTGTGTGACTTACGATTAGATGTTAGTGGTTTAACAGTGTTGCGAGACTTTTTGGAGATTACTGTTGTCCACAGTGGCGAAGTAGTGCTACCAGTGATAGATGTAGAAGCTGTAGTAGTTGACAGAGTGGCTGTCAACACATCGGATCGTGAAGAAGTAGTTGCAGAGGTCGACACAGCGGATCGTTAAGAAGTAGTTGTCGAGGTCAACACAGCGGGTCTTGAAAGAGAAGTTGCAGTTGTCGACACAGCGGATCGTGAAGAAGTAGTAGTTGGAGAGGTCGATACAGTAGATCGTGTAGAAATAATTGGAGAAGAAGACACGGCGGATCGTGAAGAAATAGTAGCCATGTTCGACGGAGCAGTTGCCTTGGGGGCAGATTGAACTTTTGAAGAAGTAGATACGGCAGATTTCGGAGACATCTCACGTATGGCAGATGTTGGAGAAGATGTAGAAGCAGAAGTCATTGCGGCTGGCGTCACGTTCAGTGAAGAAAGTACCGGTAGCAGTGTTGACACAAGAGTGGTGATTTGCGTAAAAAGTTCAGACACTGAGTTCAGTGTCATATAATTTGCTTTTGCACGTGGTGATTTCACGTGACAATGCAGACATGTCGACATGATTAAAATCAATGGTCGGTAGTTTGCCAAGATCACGGGCGACATAGATCGGTATTGCGTCAGGGTCAACTTCGTCCAAGATTTTCGAAATGTCGTCAACGTTGTGTTTGGCTTTATCAGCCCCTTGTCGTTTAATCCGACGATGTTTCAAAGTGGTAGAAACATGTGAATGTAAAGTGTCTTTGGCACTTAAGATGTCTTCATCGTTAAAGTTGTCCAATATAATGCGGTTACGAATAGATCGTGGTAAAACGTCCATTCGATTAATGTAAAAACATAAAAGTTCGTTAATGACGACAACATCATCGGTCGCCATAGCAACGAGCGATAATATAGTTTGTCAAGAAGTCAGTGTAAAAGTCAGTAAAAACCGATTGATGCCAACATAGATTGATAGGCATGGAATGAAGGTTTGAAGTGCAAAGTCTCACTAGCTTTGTAGATATCTACATACGGGTTCACCACTGTGATCCGCTATATTAGCGCGAATTCAGACGGAAAGCACAGCCAGCACCTCTTTTGGTTAAACAGCCGCTGTTCGTCATAAGGGGGGAAATAGAAAAATTAACATAACTGGCTCCAGCCACTTTAATATATACTTAATTGCTTTCACATAATAAACATCACCTCAACAATAAAATTAACACCAACAACAGAATTAAGATTCATTCAACATTTCACAGCCAATGCTTATGCATTTTACCCCTCTTTGACGTACGACAAATTCTTAGACACCAAAACCTCATTGGAGAAAAATCATCAATCACAAAAGATAACTAGTAACTTCTTATTCATTTCTGATACACATATGTCATAAGAAGCCACTATTGCCTATGATTACATATAGGCAAATTAGGAGTCTTTTAATAGATTGGGACCACCTGCTTTGTGAGTCCAAAACAAGTTTTTTCCATTAAACTGTGTGGAGTATTTTACATCCCCGTTTAAATATTATATCCTATTTGCATCTCATCTGAAAGTCACAGGCAAAGCGGAGTGAATGAATCTGCCCAAGTTTCGATACAGCAGCAGTTGGACAGGAACCCTGGAACTCTCAATCAACAATCCGGCACACTATAATCTCTGTGCTACAGTGTCCCAGCTTTCTGTTGTATGATGACCCACCTTGCCTGCCTTGTCCTTGGTATCTTTCTTGTCGTCGTCCTCCTCCTCGGTGGCCAGGTCCCGGGCCACGGTCAAGTAGTAGCCACTGCCAAACTGGTTCTTGAGGAAGAGACTCGAGCCGCAGCAGCATAGCTTGCCCTGCGACAGGATGGCAATGCGGTCTCCCAGAATGTCCGCCTCCTCCATGAAGTGAGTCGACATGATGATCGTACGACCTGCGAAAACAAAGTTCACAATTCACAAAGATAACTAATTTAAAATTCCCTTTTATCCTGGAAGGCCAAATTCCCGAACGTTCCAATGAAATATTTCAAGTTCCCTAACTGTTCCCTGAACTTGAGAAGATATATTTCTCCAGTGTGAAGTATGAACTGTGAACCATGGAGCTGTAATGTTTACACTGAACGATTAGCTTCCTCTGCATTACATTCCATTAATTACAAACTGGAATGCTGGATCAACAAATACCCTGGTCTTTTACTCCTTGCTTTTATTCCTTCAGCGTGTCATTTTATGACTATGATGTGTAGTTATCAACTAATAAATTGGATGAATCTCAGCCCATAGATATCAACACCTTAACATTTATAATTAGAACTACCGGAAATTGGACAGCAGTTGCACATGAATTATTTCAGCTAGTGCAGAGTGGAACTATTTATCTACACCATGTTATTGCCCCAGTGAACAGGTAACCTGAACTGCCACGTAACTGGCGAAAGGGGGTGCTGAATCAACATTCTTAACATGTCAAATTCATGTGTTATTTACACATCTGCTCCTGTAGTTACTGACTTGGAAAAGAAAGCCAGGTCGCAAACCTTCCTTGTACTTGAGCACCAGATCCCAGATGGACTTGCGGGAGAATGGATCGACACCTGCAGTTGGCTCATCCAAGATGACCACTTTCGATCCAGCAGCAAACGCCAATGCAACAGACATCTTGCGCTTCATTCCACCTGCAATAATGATGATGTTTGGCATACTGCCGGTATCTGCCTAGATAGGTGCTCATGGCGTTTGCTCCATCACCAGAGCAGGTTCTTGGCAGCAGCTTATGTAGTGCCCGTCCTACACACAATAAACTACCATGTTCTCCCATCCAGAGGACGGGCATTTTGTTAGTATAGTCAATGTTAGTCAACAGTATTTAAATAGTCAAGACTGTCGTGGTGCTGTTTTTTGAGCACATACTTCAAATCCTCTAGTCATCCGGTGAATGGGTCACATGAAAGTTGTTGAGATACTTCTTCATTGGTGTATGTGTCATCATACATTGTGTCATCATACATGAATGTGTCATCATCATACATTGGTGTATGTGTCATCATACATTGTGTCATCATACATGAATGTGTCATCATCATACATTGGTGTGTCATCATACATTGTGTCATCATACATGAATGTGTCATCATCATACATTGGTGTATGTGTCATCATACATTGTGTCATCATACATGAATGTGTCATCATCATACATTGGTGTATGTGTAATCATACATTTAGAAAGACATCTTGTTATGATGATGATGATTGCTTGTGGCGTTAAAAAGACTAGTTTTATGCTGCCAAAATAATCATCATAACTTTAGGAAAGAAATGTGAAGCCAACCTGAGAGATTCTTTGCTAGTTCGTGTCGTTTGTGAGGCAGCCCTATGTCTTGTATCATCTGAGGCATCTCCCGTTCGATGGATTTGTTGCCCATGCCCTTCAGTCTTGAGTAGAACCAGAGATGTTCCTCCACAGTGAGCCTTCAAACACATCCGGTGAAAAAAATTTATAACTTGTCCAATGATTTCACCAAAATTAAATAATTTTTTTTAAAAAACAAGCTAGCATGTCATAGTGAATACTAGATAGGTTGGTTTGTGAAATGAGTCATGTATCTATGAAAAGGCAAACCAAATCTTAGTCTGAAAATAACCGATGAATATTATGCAGCACCATGGTGAAAAGTTGTACTGTCGTAGTTTCAAAGACATCATTAGAATTATAATTCACAGATATTTCACGAAAATCTTGTAAACAACAATCCCGGAATGCCATCTGGCGATTAAATCATCATACGTCTAATTTTGCAATTTCAAGCAAACATTGCAAAACAAAATGTAAGCATAAAATTAACTACTTTTTAAATATCACATTATTTGTTACTGTTTCACTGTAATCATTTCTTAAATGACAGCATGAATCTGTCAGAGATATACACATTCTCTTTTAAAATAACCTTCATAGCAACCATTAAAATGGCAATATGTGCAGTAACTTTTGAACAATTCGGTGTGGTGCCGATGCTGCCCACGTACATGTCGAAGAGCACATTGTACTGTGGACACATTCCCATCTTCTTTCTGATCTCATTCAGATCTGACCGTATGTCCTTGCCATAGATGTACGCAGTGCCGGCCGTCTGCGGGAACAGGCCTGTCAGGATCGACCTGATCAACAAAGACAGTTGCCAGTTAGGGTAACATTTGTCCAATGGGCTAGCCAAAAAACTGCATTGGATGTGTCTAGCAACAAGGACAACTTGCCCATTTATTGGCTGACAAAAAACAGGCCAATTTCTCAATAGTAACATTTTAATTTGAGAACTGCCATTTGGTAAAAATGATGGTACAGTTTCTGCAAGATACTTTCTAAAAAAAAGTTGATTACTGAAGAAAACGGATTATTGAAGATCGGATAAACCAGACATGACTGTATATTTATACTGTGCTTGATTACGTAGGCAGTATAGTATATTTATTTTTTACTTTAGTAGAGTGCCATTATAGCGATTTTTTATGTCTTAAAGGGAGTCTCCCTGACCTATCATGAATTTTTTATTGTATTTTCAAATGTGACAATATAGGTCTAATAAATACATCTAAGTCTGGGTCAAGCATGTTTTTTGCCAACAGTCAGAGCCACTGGCATCTGATTGTGTTGTGGGCAAAAAAAAGACTACATAAATCACCAAAGATACAGTTTTGTTCACAAAGACTAATTCTAACAGAGGCTATCAAAACAATGAAGAAAACAGGGTCTTGGTAATTTTTAAAAATATAATTTTCAAACCGCACAGAATTCCAGCCCCTAGGTGAAGCAAACCAAGAAGCTTTAAAATCTCAATATCTACCACACAGATATTCCTCTGTCACACTTACATGGTAGTGGTCTTTCCTGCTCCATTGTGGCCAAGGAATGACGTCACCTGTCCTTCGTAGAAGTTGATGGTCAATCGGTTGATGGCCACTTTATTTCCATGCTTATAGACCTTGCGCAGTTCACGGATCGACACCCCGAGAGTCAAATTATTTGGCTCATCCTCAAAGTTCTCACGATCTGATACAAATTTAACATTATATTTTATTATATATCTACTGATGCTGTAACAAAGAGGCTAGTCTACAAACTGAGGCACATGAATCACGTTGAACTGCTTCGGGTAAACATGGTCATCCCGGAGCAAAATCAAGTTACCGATAGTTTATACTTCATTTTACTGCACTAACTGGCATCTTTTAAAAAATTTAAAAGATTCCACACATGGCATAAATGTCATGCACATTTCTAATGGGGCTTTCTGACACTCACAATTACCCAGAGGAATCCACAATGCAGCCGAAATAACTATACATCAACCACGCTTAGCACCTGAATGGACGGGTCATACCACAGGCAGAGAATCCATCACATGACTACATATAGGGAAACCTACCCGGTATTCATCCATTCTTTCACTATATACTGCAAATTAGTTCTTTTCACTAGCAATTACTATTATATGAATTATAATACAAATGTGTACACATTTGTGCGATACACAAAGATAACACAGAATAGGCACACAATAACAAATGTGCTTTCACACCTCTACAAAACGTATTTTATTTGTGGCACTCTGGATTCTCTGCATCTGCCTCTCTGCAGACAGACAAATAGAATAAACCCAATGAATAAATACTGCTGCATGCTGCCTACCTTCATGTGTGCAGCTCATATTATACAAGCTGTTTGCGTTCTCCAAGTTTTTATTTGCCGAGTAGTCGTAACTACACCAGTAAGATTTGGTAACAAAGAAGTACCAGGGTTGTGGCATTCCGTACTGTCCTACGAGAAAGGTGATCATACGTGCATTTACTGTAATGTATATGTAATTAGCATAGCACATTATCAATGTTTACTTGAAACATCATATTACCTTTCGTAAACTCAAGTGCTATTTTTGCTAGGTGCCAATTAAAATTATGCCATGTTTAAATAAACGGAAACAGTCAAGGAATAACTAAATATGGATATTCAAAGACTACAGGTTAGACTAGCATCTTACAGAATCGTGAAGTTGATAATCGGCTATGTGAAAAGCAGAACATACCTGGAAACACGGCTTCGACGTACCATGTGATGAGGCCATATATAACGGCATCAAACAGCATCATCACTATACACATGAGGAAGTTAAACTTATCATCAAGCATTGGACTCTTTGCAATGTGCTTCCACTGCATGCCGATGCCCATCTGTTCATAAATGGAGATGTAGGTCCAGCCGAAACCAAATCCCACCGTCGACGACAGGCACTGTAAATACAAACTGTTGTGCCTTACCCCAATCTTCAGGCTCAATTTCAAGATTTGAACTTTTGTGGTGGGAAAACCTGCCCTACTGAAAAATTTTAATTCACTCATTTTGTTTTATGACATCATTTAAATGTAAACTGCTAAGGTTTTGATGTGGGGAGCAGATAAGTCGAGTTGGCGTTGGAATGAACAGGTCTGCCAGGGGGTGAAGTGTAAAGCGCTTTGAGCAGTCCCAACAACTGGATAGTGTGCTACATAAGAATGCAACGTTTGAATCTTTATACATATATATATATATATATATATATATATATATATATATATATATATATATATATATATATATGACAATTATGTGATAATTAAAAAAGTCATTACAGCAGCCCCTTTCTGCATCGGTGTCATTAACACATTCCATTGTTGACACAGAGAGAAGGGAAGATAGCCGATGAAGTAGAAGATGCCGGCACATGTTGCAGCAACATTCGCCTTCGAGAAGAACACGCTGAACATGAAGCATTCGCTGATGGTCGCCACTGCGTATGCGATCATGAACACAAAGATGACAGACATGTCCGAGGTCTCCAACAGCTTGCCGAACTGAAACAAGAGCAGTGCACCTGCCTAAATGTTGTGTAAGTTGTGTGTTTCTTCACAGCCTCGTGAACATGTGAAAGATATGCTACACTCCCCTCATTCTGACTGCATAAAATCTCCCTCCTAAGGCGGGCGAATGAATGGTTGGTTAATGCTCAAATATACAGTGAGTGCATAGTTTAGATAACAAGCACACTTGGTTTACATTTGCTAAAATCATCGAAACAGTGTTATTGTTAGTAATGGAACTTGTGAAAGTATGTACAACATTATGTCATAATATATATCTATGTATACCAGATCTGTGAAAAAAATAACTTCATAATTTGTCCAAGTATTTCATCAAAACAAATTAACACTTACACAATAACCAACACAAGTTCAACGTAGTAGAGAACTGATATTGGCCAAATGATGACACTAACATGTCATAGTGGATACTAGACACAAATGATGACACTAGCATGTCGTAGAGGATACTAGAAACAAATGATGACGCTAGCATGTTATAGAGGATACTAGAAACAAATGATGACACTAGCATGTGGTAGAGGATACTAGAAACAAATGATGACACTAGCATGTCGTAGTGGATACTAGAAACAAATGATGACACTAGCATGTCGTAGTGGATACTAGAAACAAATGATGACACTAGCATGTGGTAGAGGATACTAGAAACAAATGATGACACTAGCATGTCGTAGTGGATACTAGAAACAAATGATGACACTAGCATGTCCTAGAGGATACTAGAAACAAATGATGACACTAGCATGTCGTAGTGGATACTAGAAACAAAGATGACACTAGCATGTGGTAGAGGATACTAGAAACAAATGATGACACTAGCATGTCCTAGAGGATACTAGAAACAAATGATGACACTAGCATGTCGTAGTGGATACTAGAAACAAAGATGACACTAGCATGTGGTAGAGGATACTAGAAACAAATGATGACACTAGCATGTCCTAGAGGATACTAGAAACAAATGATGACAATAGCATGTCGTAGTGGATACTAGAAACAAAGATGACACTAGCATGTCGTAGTGGATACTAGAAACAAATGATGACACTAGCATGTCGTAGTGGATACTAGAAACAAATGATGACACTAGCATGTTAATTTTTTTTATGTGAAAAGAGACGCACGAAAATAACTGAGGATGGATGATTAAACATGTGACAAGTGAGACGTACTGACCTTGAGTATGCTGAGGAGCAGCAGAACACTGATGAACATCATAATGAAGCAGGTGATGAACCATGCGAGCCAGTGACAGCCGTTGGTCAGACCCATCACCTTCATCACCTCCTTCAAGCGCTGCTCTTTCTCGTACACGATGCCCTTCACTATCATGGATGCAGTGAAGATCCATGCAATGGTCATGAACAGTGGGATGCTGCTGCCGATTCTGCGCACAAAGCTGCAACAACAGACATGTTCGTAAAGTCGCCAATGATTATCCAAATTTTGCTAACATTTCTATTTTGTGAGCTAGTGACGAGGCTGGAAATATGGCCACTATACACGAGTGACTAATTCTCCAACTGGTCAGCCGACATCGGCAGACCAACTAACAAGTCCACTTTTTGAGACTATGGTTATGTCTCTGGAATTGGGGCGGGGTCCAATTTGACCGACAGTCAGTCACTACTGTGGTGGTGGCCAATTAGCAACCTCCTTGATCACCATGACAGACAGTATGTGCACCTGTCATGACCTAACATCAAAGCTCAAGTCAGGATTGGTGCAATTCAATAGGTCACATTTGAATTGTCTAGACATTTCAATCATGTAAACACACACATAATTTAGCTTCGCATTGTCATGAGATGCAGCATTGCACAACCAGTTGGGACAAATATCACTCACGTAAATTTTTTTATTATTTCTGCTGGAGGCTAATGTCCCAAAACGGCACTTTCAATGGTAAAAATTGCACAATTTAGAAAACAGCAACTATATACAACTGAAAGTATCATCTTCATCCATACAGTGCATAGTGCAACATATGACCCAAAAAAAATTTCTTTTCTGATCAATATCAATTGTGTAGGTACTAAATTAATTCTATCCAATAAAGAACTCCTCCCTCAAATTTTCAGCTGCCCTGTTGATTTTTTCCACTTTATTTTGAGGACCCAAAAGTCAACAATAACGACTGTAAATATGATTTCCAAGTAAAGAAAACTGAACTGATGTGATTTTGAAAATATATTTTTGTACCACAATTTGCAATCCATTTCAAAGTTTCAGCATCAAAAATAATGTACAGGAGGGACACAACTAAAACAGAGTCAATTTATTGCTACCCAGTTACACTACTTTCTAGATCTACAAAGCAAAAGTAGCTAGAACAATTATTAAGCACAGGAGAAACTTTATTGCGTTGTTGTAGGCTTCTGTTAACATTTCCATTCAGCCCAGAATTGTGTGAGTGCATGCATGTTTATCAGCTGTGCATCGCGTTTCTATGCTGAGCTAGAAAGGACAAATTTGGTTGAAGTTATTACAAATCGCAGAAGAGGCTTACCAGATGTTGTCCGTCCTTGTTCAGTAATATTTTTCAAACTAATATAATCCACATCATAGCATAATGAATAGATTTTATTTACAAAATCATAACTAATTATAACGATCTCAAATATACATACCTGTAGAATCCACATTTTCTAGCGAAAACAGAAGTAAATTTAGCCAAGTGAACTTACTCATCATGTATAAAGCATGGATACGGGAACTGCTGGAGCAATACACCGACTTTGGGATTCTTTTCTGTCTGCAAACGGATTATGCCATGATCTATCATATCCTGGATATACACAAATCCATACTGGATGTACTTCAGATCCATGAGAATGGAATCACGCGGTCCAGGAACCCAGAATCTGAAACAAGATTATTGATATTTGAGATTACTGAGACTTGATATATTCATCATCTCAATTACATGATCTTTAAAACAAGAACAAAACAGGAACATCACGCCAGTGGTTTACTCAGAATGCGTTCTAAAAGTGGGAGATTCTGGTCATTTCTCCAGTTGACTGAGGGCTGACATGTTAACCAGCGCAACTGATAATTGCATGCGCTGTTCTATAAAAATTGAATAACCTAGACTATGCATAACATATATTAAGCAAGGCCGACACACACAGAATCAATGCAAAGTTTCAAAGAAATGTGCTATTTTGTTAGAAAGAAGACTAGTTTAATAAACAAAGGCCAAAATATGTTACATAAGTTGAGTTTGGATGCAAACAGCATGGCCATATCCTATTGGCAAGTATAGGAACACGTGTATACAAATATATGTAACACTGCACGAGAAAACCCGGCTTAAGTCGGAAAAATCACAAACTGAGATTTCAACATTTTCTAAAAGTTAATTAAATTCTGCATATGATAACAAAAATTGTATTACCTAAATCGGTTTCAACTGTATGTCCATTTGAAATCTATTTTGGCATTTTGGCAAGAAATTAACCAAACTAAATTATACAGAAAATAAAGCATGAAGATGTGCATATAGCCATGAAAGTGAATGCATCTGTTCATTAAAAAAATCTTAATGACAAAATGAAGCCATTTGTTTCGGCTTAAACAGGGAAAGGGGTTAACAATAACTAAAACTAACTGTTTGCAAAGTTTTCATGGTCTATAAAAATATTTCTATTACATTTTAATAATATACAATTAAAGGTAAGGTCATGCTGCATTATTTGCAGAGAAGGTATGTAAGATAGTAAATGTTTATCGTTACTATATTTGTGGATAAACTATTTTTTTATTTGCTTGTAATGAAATACAATCTTGTGGGAATACTTTGTAATGAAATACATTTATCTGTACTTTTGTAGTTTTAACGAAGAATGTTTTTTGGCATTACACTTAACACGTTAATAACTTTAATTGAAATTAACATTTCATCGCCAGTCAGCACAGCTTGCATACAACAATTCAGGGCTAATCACCTGATTTTATTACAATGTTGGTTTCAAGAACTAGACTAAAACTTGCTTGTGTGAACATAATGCAGAATTCTTAAATTTCTTGCTGTTTTTTCCAATTTGCCAGCAATCACACAAAACAATATGTCAGCAAATTTCATATATGTTTTCTGCTTCTTACTTTTGCTTCATAAAATTTTTTTTACAGTACTTTTACTAAATGAGGTTTCCCTGTTACTTGCATGTTTGCTAATCTAAACAATTTATACTTCTAACAGCCCTGATTATTAGAAAAATACTGACCAGCAATGATCACCATGACCACAAATCAAACATGACTAGGATGGTCAACACAGCCAATGACGAGCTGGGTGCCATTATGTTTACTGACCAAACACTCACTGGTCAGTGACTTTCTTCCCAGTTGTTGTGTCCACATGGTCAGTGTCTATGCGGATCTTGTATGATATGTAGGTGGGCAGGTCTGTGCCATGCGGGTCGACATCAAAGACAAGGCCTGCCACAGAACAATAGTGCCAGACAAGTGTCCCGTTGACCTCATTATGCAGATTTTCATCAGAAATGCACACAGATATTCATGACACACGTATGTATAATATGTTTAAAATTCATTCTTGAATTATTTAATTTAATTAATTCAGCCCATCACAAATCAGGTTCATTGATGCTCAAATATGCGCAGATGGTTTAATATGAATGTGTACTTTTTTAAATCATCAAAAGAATCGACGTTGATTGTTAGATTGGGAAACTTTGAAAGTGCAAATAGCCTGTCATAGTAAATAAATTTGGACCATACTTGCCCTTTTGCTGAATTTTGACTGGATCCAAGCAAAAGTAACGTAACAGTTTGTCCAATGATTTCATTAAAACTAAACAACACATTTGCACAAACGAGCAAATTTCTTAGTGGACACAATGTAGGTTTGATTTTTTATAAAATTATTCTGAAAAGAAAAATTTAAATGATGAAAGACCTTTAACACATACCTGCCCAAAGGGTGTTTTCTCGCAATAACTGCATGCTTCCAGTTTCCAAGTCGGACTCATTTGCATAGCCCTTGAACTTGTTGAAATTGAAACACTACAACATAAATATTAATAACTACTGTTTTAGTAGTCATTTATAAAATGCTAAAAACATAAGTTACCAAGGACCCAAGTACATGCAGGCACAATCAAAATAAGTAAAAACGTATTGGAAAATTATTACCAAAAAAAACACTTCATTAACCACTAAAACTGCTGTGTAGTCAAAGATAACAATAAAACTGAGTTTTAATTACACAAATTACATAATTATCATTTAGCTGCTATGAACCACAGAAGCTGCATAGAAAGACAGAACAGATCTTTTATTGCCCAGTTATTTTAATTAATAATTCCCATATTAAGCTCAGTGACCCCTGCTCTTTTATGAACACATCTGTATCCGTGGTAGGTGCCCCCATCTCCAGAGGGACAGAGGGGTTTAGCTGACGAACCAGGCATGGACTACTCACAGACTTCTGGGGTAATCTTTCCAACTCACAGGAGATGACTACAAAAAGTTATAGGTTTACCAAATACACAACCACAGTTGAAAACCACTATTTCCATACAGTGGTGTCACTTACATCAAGATATTTCTTCACTTGGTCCATGGATACATTCATGTTGTGAATGAGGGTTCTCCAATCTAATGATCCATCTGGGTTTGTTTCGTTTGAAAGAAACTTGCTGAACTGATCAAAGGCTGTAATATTTGGGTAGATCAAAGCCAATGTTTCCAAGCTGTCCTGTAGGTAAAACAAAATAACTGTCATTATAGCTTAATTCAGACATATAGTTATGACTCTGATTTTAATATACATACAAATAGTATTTACAAATAATTAACTAAACAATGACAAAACAGTATTCATAATTGGATTTTTTTCTGTAGTCTGGAGATAATAATATATTATTTTTTCCTTTGCAGTTTTCTTGGATAAGATGCTCAACAAAAACATGCCATGATACAGTAGGATAGTACATCTTATAACTTGCCAGTAATGTCTACAAAACTGCAGTGTACTTTTTATACTACCATATACCATATGTAATTAATATCACAGTTATATAACTTACCTTCAACTGTTTAACTTGTGGATTACTGGACAGGTACTTGGTTATGTTTGGTGAAATCTTCATCCAATCTTGCGATGCTGTCTTTATCCGTGCCAAAATCTCAAATGTAGAGTTAGCCTGAACAAACACACACATATAGCAGAAACCTGCTTAACAACCAATCTTACATTACCTTTGAAATGTGGTCTTTTTTCCAGTCTTTGATACTGATATTAATATGGAACTCCCAGACAGATAGTTCAGAATTATGACCACCGTTAAAACAAAACCACTTTTGACTAGTTCCATAGGCAATTTCTGAGGTTTTACTTGTTTACACGTGTGTTTGCACGTGCCTGAATACAGTGGAACCTTGGAAATAAGATCAATTGTAGCACACATACAAGAAACCAGCTGTGCCTTAAGGTACAAAGTCTCATAGTTTTTGTGGTGAAATCATATTATACAGCATAATTTAACACCTTGATCTGTTTTAACGAACCAAAATTTATATTTATATTCAAATATAATTCAACAACTATTTGTTTAATTTGAATGTTTGGCCTCAAATATCATGTTTACATTGCCTGCTCAAAGACAAGACTAATATTCATTGGTGATAATGGTGAAATTATATTTAAAAACTGTGATCCATTAAAACACATTTGTGCTGTCAAGATGTTAGAACATATATAGTTTATATCATATAACATGATTTTATAATCAAATGATTAGACTTTGCACCTTTCACATAAGTTACAAAAACGTAGTTAAACCAACTTACTTCCTTTATGATCTTCCTCACTGCAGGTGTGTCTGGGGAATACGTGATCCATCCACGGATCATTGGTTTGAATTGCTTCCATCCTATTCGACCAGTGGTCGTCTTCTGGAGATCGCGAAACAGGTCATTGCAAAACTCAGCTAAAAAACAAAATGACCAATGTGGCACAATTCAGTCAATTTTAAAAGCAATATTGTCTACTGTCTTTGGTTAGTTTTTTATGGTGCAGTTTCAATGAAAAACTAAATTATTTTGTGAGACTACTTGAAACACTACATAATTTTTCTGATAAAAATTAATTGATTTTAATACTACTCACTGATGTTCTACCCTTGTAAATACAAAAATCACATCCTCTTGGCAAAATTATGTCAAAAACTATGACAGTGCCACTGATAAATTGGTAGGAGAGTTTGGTTAAAAAGTAAACTACAGTTGCTAGATTGGCAGAAAGAAGTATTAGTGACTAACCAAACATTGCTGTGGATTTTTGACACAATCTCTTTGTTACTGAACATTCCAACTACTAAACCTTTGTAAATTAAAGGAATGTTCATATACTGGTACTGACTTTCTGCTTCATGACTCATTAGGTTTGTTAAAATGTAATTAAGACCACGTCTTGATAACTTATATATCAATGTAACATTGTTTCACAGCAGTAGCTTTCATTTTATTGGGAGTTTCACATTTTACTGGGAGTTTCACATTTTACTGGGAGTTTCACATTTTACTGAGAGTTTCACATTTTCACGTAATCATGTTGCAGTTGTGAATCAGAATATTTACTAAAATACTAATCAAAAATAGATCATGGGTATGAGAAATGAGAAACAGATCAACTGTATGATCGAGGTGAAACAGCTTTGAAATTGGTGACAACAAGAGAAGTTTTGCATGATGTAAATAAATAAATAATAAATATTACACTTATATAGCAACAAATCTACTCAAAACTATTCGAGGCACTTTACATTAAAATTAAACAGTTAAATTACATTAAAATAAAATAACATTAAAATTAAACAATGACATTAAATTAAATAATTAAATTACATATAATTAAGTAATTATATTACGTTACAATTAAATTATTACATTGCATTAAAATTATATTACATTAAAATTAAATAATTTAATTACATTAACATAAATTACATTAAACATAAATTATATTAAAATTAATGTAAATTTAACATACTTGTTTCATTGTCGTAATTGTACTCCAAAGGTTTGTCGTCATTGTCCTGCATGGGCAGGACACTGGTGGCTGCTTCCACCTTTCTGAACATGCTTGACTCTCGACCACAGAACATTCTACTAACGAAAGACAGAGTGGCTGAGTCATTCTTCAAGTCTTTGTTGTTTCCAAACATGCCATTGGACGTCTTCAGTATCTTCTCCAGGCTGCCCAGTCCTTGAAGCTGAACAGAACATCCAACGTAGATATTAAGTATTGCATTAGAGAATGTTCAGCAATTTTCATTAAAAAATATACAGTACAACAATCTTTATATGTTGTAAAACTTGGTTATTTTATTTCATCATCAATTTGTCTGTTGATGACTGAAGATGACAGCTGTAACACATTATACACAGAGATTATTAAAATGTTATAAAACACTAATAAATATCAGTGTTGCAATGTTCAGTCATAAAGCAGTCCTCGCCCAAACTGAAAAAGATGACGTCCCTCAGCAAGTGTTGAAGACCAGTGTGAGATAGTAAAGTGACCCCCATAAAAAAAGTGACCCCAGGGTCACTTTTCTATAATGGAAATAACCCTCCCTTATAGAATTTTACCCCCACTGCTAATTATTTATTGCTTAAATTGCTACTTAAAAATAACATAGGTATGTATGTATGTAAATTTGATATACATTCTTAAGTAATAACATAATTGCTTAGGATGGGGTCACAATTCTATAGTGGGGGGTCACAATTCCAGATATGTATGTATGTAAGTTTGCTATACATTCTATTTATATTTTGGGTTTGTATGTAGCATGTTAAATATAATTTATATGCATGCACGAGAATAACTTGTGTAAACATTGTAATAACACAATTAATCAGAATTAATTAAAACTCAGTTTATTAAATATATGAAATACATTTTATGCAGGAATTTATTATATTTAAATAAAAAGTGCCAAATGGCTATATTACATTGGAACTATGGTGCATATGCGTGAACGATGAACCACTTCATAACAATTATTTTTTAATTATCCCCATTTATGTATTATGTAGTTAGATACATGCAACTAATCAGCCTAAATGTGTCACCAAACTCCTAACCACTTATTGTGTTTCAACATAATTGTTTCAGGATTGGGGTCACAATTCTATAGTGGGGGTCACATTTCAATGGGCATATTGCTACAGAAGTGACCCCAGGGTCACAATTCTATTCAGAAAAGTGACCCGGGTGTCACTGTTCTATGGGATCATTTTTCTATACCACACCTGTTCTTTTTTCCCACATTTTCAAATTCCTGTTCATACAATTTCTAAGGATAAATGTACCACAGCAATAAAGATTAAAACACAAAATATAACATTATTAATTTAGACTAATAATCAATAAGTTAAGAGAACTGAGGCAGATTTGCATATTCTGCTTAGGTGCAATGGTCACCAATCAACAGTTTTATCGAAGATTTCCATGATTCTTTCTGTCACAGATGCGGGACTGCTGGATATGAACATGGCCATTTGTGCACAAAGATTCAGTTAACAAGTTAACATGCACATTAAGTTGTTAACAAGTTAACATGCACATTAAGTTGTGTTCTTAACAGCAGCTTACTGCATTTAGCAAAGTCTATTTGATTACACGTTTCATATATTATGATGGCATGCATGCATATCACATATATATTGTACGTAACTGACTGTAAATGTAGAAATAAAGAGTAGCGTGTCTTACGTCTTGCATGAGTTCCCTGTTTCTCTGGATGATGTTGCTATTTATCTCCAGTTTTCTTCCCGTTGTCTTCTCGCTACACCTGGTCATCTGTACCAAACAATCAGACATTTTAAACACACTATTTAAAAATTGTCTTCACATAAACCTAACAGGTGCAAATACTGTAATTTTTAAACCATGCTCATAGTTTAGATAGTACCGATTCACTTAATCGTGTTCTCGTGAGGTAGTTAGCAGAATTGATTGAGCCATGTCATGTACGCTTCTGCAGTGGTTCGTGAGAGATGGAGTCCACAGCAGTTTACACATTTACCCCCTGTGTGGGATCTTTTATTTCCCCTGGCATAGACACCAGGTAGAAGGGACCAACGGCTTTTAGTTTAGCGTATCTTCCGAAAAACACAGGCAAATTCGGGTGAGTGAAGTTCGACATACTACCACACAGTCACCGTGCCCTACAATGGTACTGATGATAGATGTTTAAACTAATTTTAATGTTTCCATGCATACATTACATGCAAGATATTATAATTAATAGCAATCTACAAAAAGTTGGATTATGCATAAATATTAGGGTGGTGCAATAATTTATTAAATATTTATAAGAAATTGGTCAAAAATGTTTTTTTAGACACAAATGTGCATGTTAGTTCCCACCTGCTTCATAACTTCTTTAATATCAACTTGTTCACGGACATCCTTCACCAGTGCTTCAAACTGAGTGTCACTGAGTTGACACAACTGTTCTGTCATGGCATTCAGTTCAGCCATGTCAGGCAGTAGAAAGAATCGTTGTCCATCTTTTTTGCATATTTGTTTTTGGAGGTTTTTTGATATGTCAGGAGTTTTCGATGACAAAATGCTTTGTGTGGTTATTAGCTGCAGTAACTGAAACATGGAATCGTTTGCATTAAATAACACATTCTGAATCTGATCAACATGCGCAGATTTAACCAGTATTTTTTTACATACAGCAAGTCGAATAAAAACTTGAAAATGAACATCACAGATGAAAAAATCTTGTCATAAGCTGACTTATGGTTCAACTGATCCAGGCTGACAACTAAATGATCTTTAAAAATATTCAAAACACTCCATGTTATTCCAACGATAAGTGAACGAATAGCCCACACACAGTAATAGCAGCATAGACAAATACCTTCACAGAGTAATAGGGGCTATCTGAAATAGCGCATTTTTAAAGCAGTATACAACTGTGTATCACCGCCAATGCATGTTCCATCATGTCTGTAAATGTTCAAATGTCGCATCAGTAAATTTTTTTCTGATTCTAGCATTGTGGTTTTTGTTAAACAAATTAAACTGTTGTTGACATTATTCACTAATTATTGTGATATTACATGCCAGAGTTAGTTCTTAACAACGGAATGACTTTAAAAAGTATTTAATGAAGTTTATTTACCTGCGAGGTGTTCAGGGTGGCGTTCATCAAGAGAGTCTGGAGCGAGCCGTCTGATAAACTTATGTTCTGTTTCTTTGCATTTTCGGTCAGTTCCGTGGTGTTGATTAGCACGTCACCCAGTCTGAAGGTGCCTGTACAGAATGCAACCACAATCCATGTACCAGTCCACTACAGTTGAATGGTTGCCATCAAACAGCCATTTTATTCCTGCAGTGCTTTCCCAGATAATTCAAGCATACAGTTACAAATGGCTCTAGGAGTGTCTAACAATGTTCTACCTGCAAACAGCGGAGGTTTAAATGGAAGAACAAAATATATTTTTCTTAGCAGATTACTGTCCACTGAGACAATTCAATATAGACTTGATACATATCAAGGTTTTCTTATTCTGGTTAAATGGACCAAGTCTGATGGGTTTTATCTTAAAAATCATGTTTTATAAAGCTATTGTTCTAACATTGTGACTGGCAAAATGTACCACAATGGTTTAATATTAAATGACCACACTTTGTCCCAGAAACATACAGTATAATTACATTCTTACAACTGCAGACCTGTCGCAGGACAAATATACCCATATACCGGTATAATAACGAATGACAATATTAATCGGTTGAAGAGCAAACGCTTTTGTTGCAAGACAAATTTCCGATGAAACCAAGCATAGACTGGATGATGTAGATATGTATCATAGCCTGGCTGGGGATGGGAATGCTACAGGCCAGTTCACAAATTATAGGGTTTTATGTAGAATTTCAAGTAAAACATATGTATTTCACCCCACAAAGGTGTCAAGTATACAACTGCAGCCACAACTTACAATGTACTGCCACACATGTATCTGATCTGCTCGCACTATCACGTTTCAAAGGTCAAATGAACTTTTACTTACAGTCGAGTTTCCCACTGGCCGCTTTCTCCTGCATGTTCTGCAAGGTGACAATATCCTCGAGCAGTTTATTCACAGCTTCGATCTGCGACTCATTTTTCAGCACTTCCTGTACATCCAGGAAAAGCTGGGACATGCTGCAATAGAGAGGCTGTCCAATTAGAATTGTCAAAAAAATTATTCAAAGAAATTAGTTAGTCTCAGTTAAAGTTGAAATCACACTGACCTGTTCCATTACTTTCGATGCTGTTGTGACCATATTCAATATTATGATCACATTGGTTTACTTTCAAGTGCCTTCCTTGACCTGACAGCTCGTCATTATTTAGCTAATTGAAGGGATATGGGTAACTACTGATATGCCCAAATCTGCAGTACTGGTAGAAAAAACCATATGATTAATTCATCACGCATAGTGCTGACATCATAATAATTGCCACTAGCGGCATCAGATTGGCTATCTGCAAAAATCCTCAGTTGCGTAGAAATGTTGATAGGTTAAGTAATGATCACCTGACTGGTGTGCGGCATGACACAACATTGGTTTGATGGGAGGACGGGGCAAATAACAGCTGTTTTGATTTGTATCGTACATTGACATATTTTTCCTGATGCATCGCTTAATTTCTGATCACAGTTCATAAGGATGCTGACTTCAAGCGTGTGCTGGTAGTTTTGCATTACAACAGACTGATGTAGGGGAGGGGGGTCTGATGGTGGGGAGTGGAGTCTGATGTAGGGGGGGTCTGATGTAAGTTTTTTTAGTGTTTTCTGTTGTTTTTGTGATGCTATTAGCGGCGTCATCTGACTCTTTAAACAGAATTTTTATACTAGCATATAAATGATATGCAGCACTGCACGCGCATGCGGGGCTGCACAAGCACACAAACTCACAGAGAACTGTTGTAGTAATCAACAACTCCTGCGATCTCACTTGGCCTAATGGTGCGATGGCAAGTGTTAGTGGCTGTACACAAGAGCCCCTGAAAGAATGGCAGGGGGCCTGCTGATGGCATTGGCTTGCCATCATAATGACCTGTTTCAAGAGAAGAACACAACAAAACAAAATAAACACATCTTTAATAAGTTCTTGCTTTGTCTTTTGACTTCAGCATTTTCTGTCTAGGGTTGACCAAAAAATTGCCGAAAAAAATTAATGAACACCTCCATCGCAGTATGAAAAATTAATAATCTCTAATAAAACCATTTCCTTTGCAGAAAATCACATATTTTACCAAGCAGTGAAAACAGAAATTACTCACATCAATGCATGAATAAATTGATAAATCACGATATAATTTTGTTTCATATGGCACGTTAAAACATATCATCTAAAACTGCAACGCCATGTTGTAAAAAACAATTTTACCATGCAACGAAAACAGATGTACACACTTAAAATTGAAATAACTCGCATCAGTACTGGAATAAGTTGATAAATTACATCATTTTGCTTCACATGGCGAGTTAACATGTCTCATCTAAAACTGCAATACCATGCTGTAAAACTGTCATCTATGTCAATTGCTGTAATTATCTACATTAATGGTTGAGTGACTATTGTCATTACTTACATTCATGGTTGTGTGACTGCGTTCCTCTGAGCTTCACCCAGGCGAGGAGGAGGAAGAGAATCAGAGGCAGAAGTAACTCGACAATCACATGAAACTGAATGCGGCAAACAGACACGGGTATCAGTACAGCAAACCACACATTATCATCAGTAAAGGTCATAAAAAGAAAAAAGCTTTTTTGTGAAATTCTTTTTGAAATGTTATCCGCTGAAGACAGGACTGATTCGGTTTCTGCACCTCCAGCTTTCCAATCCATGCATCAGCACTGAGATAACATTTGAATTAAAAATAAAAATTTTTTTTAACAGTCTCAAGACTTTTTATTTCCATTGTTGGTCACCATCGATTGTCATCACACTGCCCAAGTAGGTGAAGTTTTAAACTTCTCTATTGGGACGTGTCCCCCAAATTAATCACGGCGTCAGATTTACGTACTTCAAGTGTTTTCGCCTATGTCACACAGATCTTCTGCCCTGTTTGCTGAGTCCACTGGTTCAGATTAGCCGTTTTTCTTTGCATCTAATCTTATCTCATTAATGCTAAGACATCTGCAAAGTCTAAGTTCTCTAGTACCTTGTTGTCAACTCACGGTTACCCAGATTATATTCCCAATGTACACTTTGTCATGATCCAATCTATCTCTATTCTAAATAGGAGAGGAGACGCTTCCTGCTACCTTATGATCTGCTCAAGAGGTGGCCATGTTAACGTTTCGTCTGATTATAAAAAATTTGCCATCAAAAAAGTTTTGTCAAAATCACACACCTCCAGCTCTTTTAAAACGCCCCCACGTGCTGTGCCCATCAATGTTTACAAAAATATCCATATATTCATGTGCCCACGTGGCCCATAGCAAAAAAATTCATGTAAATCCCTCCGCCTGTTACCCTCTCAAAAATGCACTATTTCAAAGCCAATAGCTTCTACAAACAAATCTGTGAATTAAGCCTGCTCAATTGCACTTACCGCTTTATCTTACACTGGGGAAAGGTCTATTCTGTTAACAACAATGCACCCACCCCCCATGATTTGTATCCATCCTCTCCCTACAAGGTGTGAACCCTGAATGGAAGGCCAGGGCACAGTGCTGTAGAACACAACAATAACTACACAATTACTTCCTGATGCCAGGTCAATAGCCCTGTTTCTGTGGCCCTATGTGAACTCTCTAGCTGTGGTGTGCATATATGTTAATTGACCTGGCATCCATTTAGTGAACTAGTCATGCAAATCAGGCTTTATAAGAAAGACAATCAGCACTGTGATTTGTGACCAGAGTCTTGCATTAGTACTTAGCCACTATACATGCTGAACAATCACCCACACTGACAGGCCTTTGTGTCTGAATGTTATTTTTAACCAAGTGGTCACTCCACCTGTGAATACTGTCAACACACACAGATGACCCTGGGCCATTGTGCTAAATGCTGTGTCATCAATATGTATTACTGTAGATTGGATGCAAACGCAGACAAGTTTATTACAGCCGACACGTACACCTTGATCTAGTGTGTTAAATGTTAACAGTGTCCCCAAGATGTAGTACTTCGGATTTGACGCAATAACTGTGTACCCAATACAAGACAAGTTTGTTACAGCTGATACCTACACCTGATCCTGTGATCCAGTGTATTAAACGTAACAGTGTCCTGAAGACCTACTACATTAGATTGGATACAAAGGCAGACATTTAGCCTACACCTACTGGCTGCCTCTTCCGCAACGTGAAGTTCTTCCATAGCAGGAGTCTCAGTTGCTGGCCACACATCGTTGTGGTCTGCTCCTTCTAGATTCAAGTTGTTATCCACCTATAAAACAATCATTTATTATGGATCAGTTGTTAGGTCTCTACCCACTGACTTTAGTGATTCTGGTTAGCTGGACCAAGGCCAAAATTCTGGCTGTTTGGTGGTTTAACAATATACTAACATTGCTACCATGGTAGTCACTAAGCAAAAAAAGTGCTGCTTCAGTCTCAGAGAAAATGTCCTGCGTTACTGTTAGTATCAAATGTCTGCTACATGAATACTGAATGTGCACCTGTGCAGCTGGGTTGTATTCAAAGCAGTAGTGGAATGATCACATAAGGTGACATTATTGACATTGACAAGGCAAACATTCAGCCCCAAGTTCTTTTCAAAGCAAAAACTTTTGTCACTGAACATGCAAAGCTGGCCAGTAGCCAAATTTGTGCGAACCACTCAGACAATAAGCAACTGGCGGTAACTTTTTTATTATGCTATCATCTGCACCATTATTATTATCTAGCCCTATGTAAGGCTATGGTCATACTTCAATTCAATGTCTAGAGTCAAATAACCCAGCCAGTAACACTACCATGCGTCAGAATACATGCTCGAACAGCAGTCCAGATTTCTGCACAACTGCATACTGATAGCAAACAAATGGCAATAAAGGCATTTATTTTTCTGACCTGGTGGAAGCTTTCAGACATACTATTGTGCAAGATTTACAAATCACAGAAATATGTTAGCTATACATCTGGTATATTTACTGTTTGCTAAACCACAGCCTTTCTTGCATTTGGCTGAACAACCTCACAAGAGTGAGTTTGTGCTACATGCATTTACCCATAACTTGATAGTGATAACTACGATACTGACACATATCCTCATAACCCTACCTCCTGGAATGATAATAATTGGATAACTGCATCTGATGCTGTTGAGCAAAGGTAAATTAACACGTTCTTCTATTATAATATATTCTGAATTTGACTTATTTTGTACAACATAGATTACAAATTACACACCAGTTGTCAGCATAATGATAACGGCTAGTAACACAAATGCCATGACAACATTAATAACAAAATCATGGTCACAATGTGGCCCTGATGTAGGCATTATTTACTATATCTGCCAGGAAGGAAAGCCAAAGCACAACTGTAAACATTACAATCACATGCTACGCCTATTTATGGCATATGAGTAGTAAGGATTATATACATTTAAATATTACGGGGGGTGGTGCTAGCGGGAGGGCGATTCACCCATGAATTATAGGAGATATTTATGTGTTAATTATTTTTTATTACCTCTTAAGTTAAGGACATCTAAGTATTCTTATTGAGTCAGTCATTCATCATTTTTTACATCCTCTCTCAGAATATCACACATGACAAAGGTTAAAGGTAAGTTCTTATAGTGAGGCATCCAATCCTTAGGACTAGTCAAAGCGCTTTACACTTCACCCCTGGCAAACCTGTTCATTCCAAAACCAAGTGACTTCTCTGGGAAACATTCAGCCATGTTCCAATTATTACATGAAGATTATTCATTCACACATGTCTACCATTGTCCACAGCCAAGCACTAATTTATACAGCTGAGTGAACTAAGGTAAAGTGGAGTGATAAAAATTAACCAAGCATCAGAACAGCACCAGGAGGGTTAAAACCTGGTCCTCACGATTGAGAGTCTGACCTTCTAACTGCTGCACCCCACTAGTGTGGTAGTGGTCGTCATCATTTAAATTGTAACTATGGACCACCATTTCATGCAGTCATCTCAGTCACAAGGGCCCCATAGTCACACGTATGATTATGCTGATATCTACATTTTGATATTTATATTTTTCTTGCATGATAAATAGTCTAGACATAGACAGTTTGGGTATGAAATGTGCATGAATTATCCAAGCTTATATGAAATAAAATCACAGGAAAAATATCACAAGTAAAATCAGGGAGAATGATAACATTTTAAAAGGACGCATTATGCATTTGGACGTCTGTAGTAAGCAGGGATTAATCTCCTATCCGAACTTGTAACTTAATTTCTGTGACTTTTTCTGTGAGTTTGTTTCCCACTCAAAACTGTCACTTAATTTGTTTTACTTCTTATTGGCAACTTGATTCATTTTCCACAGTCCATTAATCAGTACAGCATCATGTACCATTTCTCAAGAAGTAAACTAGACCTACCAAAAAAATTCAGACAAGAAGGAAAACAAACAGCAAATATGGGAAATATTGGAGGAAATGGTTCAAAGTAAACAAGCCAAGGGAACACCAAGAGCCACGTGGACAGACGATTGTAAGGCATGGATGGAGATAACAAAATATGAATTATGGTCAGACCAGCACAACACAGGCAGGAGTGGCAATCCAAGAGGAGGCCGATCTCCCAAGAGGAGATGGTCCCACATAATGGTGAAGACAGTTATCACAGCATAAAGGATGACCATGTCATTTAGGATAACCTTGTGGCACCTTCCAAGAGGTGTACGATGCCTGAGTGGTATCTAACAAGATTACCTAACACCCAAATCACCACTGAGGAAATAGGTTACTTTAACTTGTACATGATAACCTTAAGACTGTCCACTATTCTAGGCCTGCAAGTTGGTTTCTAATGGGCACCATAACACAGGTTTACACACTCAGCAAGAAAATGAAGTGCACCACTTACAAACCACTAAGAGCACCCAATGGTGAAACAGGTTCAGCTATATAAAGTGACTAAATGTAACACATACACTTGTAAACTACAAGTGCAAAATCATACAGACTTACACATAAAATGTACTTCTAACTTGTACCAAACTGCAAAATGTTATAAGCATACCTGAGTTGCCACCTCTACTGGGTCCTTGTTTGGTGTAAATGACACAGAACGTTGTCAGTATAAGGAGTGGCACACGACCCGGGTAAACACGTGTGTCAACACAGAGACAGAATGACATATACTCTGTCCCACACAAGCTAGCTCCTAATTACAATAACAATCACCACCAAGAAGTTTTTACCAGCAAAAAGCAGAGCATAAAGTCTGCATAACTGTAAACGCCAGTAAAAAAGGCAATTGACAACTCTAAATTATGCCACTGCTGTGCACAACCAAGCATATCTGGGTCAGCGTGTCCATTTGTGGGGTGGGGGGGGGCAAATGTATTCTTCACTGAATGACAAATGGCACTAGAGTTGGTACTAGGCTGCGTCCAGATTACTCACTCCTACGTCATTAACTGCAGCAGCACTCCCTGATACACATTATTACCACTGGCACATGATTTACATATTTATATACATGTTTCAACTGGCATGGTTAGTTCCATGATGCATACAGATTTGGACAGTGATGTCCTGAGCAGGATATGCTAATTGAAGAAAATTATATATTTTGTGTATACACATAGGCCTGCTATTTGGAAATGAAATGTTTGGACAGTTGTTGCACTGCTTAAATCAGTTATAGTTCAAACAACTATTTATAATAAGCAACAGATAAAACAGAAAAGCTAAGAATGTACTCTATGTAGTAAATATTGAATACTGCAAATGAAACTACATTAAAAACATTTTTGGGGAAATTAATTCTAACAAAAACCATGGACAATGCACTACTACTAAACCACTACAAAAATATAGTATAACAATTATAAAACTAATATTTAACAATAAGAACAGAAGGTCATTGGACACACTTTAGAATATGCGGCTAACATTGTGTCTTCAATATGCCATAACCGTAATCATGCATGTGAAGGTGAATCTAAAGGTCACAAGGGATGGGTTTATACTCGAAATATGTCAAGCATGTTGATTAAAAAAAACGTTATGTAACATATTAACTATTATCATTGCGAATCAACAGATGCAAAAATCAGAAGCCAATTTCATAGTCTTCATACCATACGAAGGAACGAATATGAAACCTTTTAGTCCTAAGGTAAAAATTTAAAGACTGATGAAGATTCAAGATTACCTAACTGGGAATAATCATATAAAATCATTTTTGTTGCTTGATACTTGTGCTGATCAACTGCTGATTACAGCTAAACTGGGAGGTTATGGCGAGTTTAAGATTACAAGATTGCCACAACAGTTTTTTCATTTCCTTGTATAGGATCTTTTACTACCCCTGGCATAGACACCAGGTAGAAGGGACCAACAGCTTTTTGCGTCTCTTAGTTGGTTCTATAGTCTATTTCAGCCAGTGGCTAGAGACCTCAATTTCTTTTTGAAAGTGTTCAGAGTAGGCACTGGCACGACTTCTTCAGATTTTTTTCCAATGACACGATTCGTGAAGAAGTGTTCACGGGTCTCTATTTGGAAGTACGTCTTCCTTAGCTTTAAGCTGTGGCCCCCCAGGTTGCTGCTACATTTATAGAAAATTTTCCTTTGTCTTATTTTCAGGCTCAACTTGGGTGCTTTCTATTCTAAATCTAAATATGCAGATATGTGCCGGTATCAAGATAATTTGGTGTAAAGCGTTTAGTGTAGTTCCAGAATTTGTTATCATTTGCTTTTATTTGGTCGACCAACTTTTTTTCATAGTGGCATTCTGCCTCCTTTAGGACAGTCTGTAGCTTTTCATTTTCTAATTCATAGATTATGTGATCTGCTGAAAGCCCACTTTTGTTTGCTACTACTTGTTCAGAATGTTTCTCTTTTTTACCTTTTTTATTATTTATATCTTACCCATGGAGGCTTTAATCTTGATCCCTGCTTTATCTGTTTGAATGTGACATGTTTCTCCACTAATTGGGTATAACACTGCTTGAAATGATCCCACATTTCAGTCATATTTATTATTGTATTCTTTGGTCCAATCCGTGTTTTTTATTTCTTTGTTTATGCATCATAACTGGCTTTTGACTACAAATAAACTTTTCTTGATTGTGATGGTATTCGAACAACTGGACATCTCAGTAGTACCTTTATACGTCTGTACAACTGGGGTCTGAAATGCAAACAAGGTCGAGGATGTTATTACCTCTAGTTGGTTTATCAACCATCTGAACCAAATAGTTGTCATTTAGAGTATCAATGAAACTGTTTTCTAGTTGGCTATTTCCCTCCCCTTTGGACCAATCTATCTTTCTAAAATTAAAATCGCCAAGAAAGAGACAATTAGAATTTATTTTTAAAAAAAAACGTGTGCCTGATCTTCTTCTGACCTATAGCATAGTCCAACTTGCCACGGAATATTAGGGTGTGGGGATAAAATAACCCATAAGATTTATGCATCTGTATTGCCAGGTAAGAATGGTGTTGGGTTTAATTTATCTTTTATTAATAGCATTACTCCCCCTCTGTCTTCCAAGTCTCCATTTTTAAGAATAGTGCTGTGTACATATTTACAAGTGTCTTCTTTTTTTGAAGCTGACTTTTGGTTTACTAGGTTTGGTTTGGTTTGGTGGGATGCTCATGATCCGACCTGCACTGATTTTAAATCTGCTGTTTTGGTTTTTTTGCTCATTTCTTTTAATTGGACCCACAAAGCGATGTCAGCTTCCCTTTCTACTCTAGTTTGGTTTTGTCTGGAATGGAAAACTATTTTTGAATTGTACAGTTCAGCTTTGACCTGTCTCACTTTTGTATTTTTTCATCCTTTGTTTCTCGATTTTTTAGTATAACCCTGAGTGGTCTAATTTTTGATTCACCTTCTTTTCTACGATGTTTCATTGTGCTTGTAACTTTGACCTGTATACATCCTATGTCTTTGAACAGCTCACTGGCTAGATCTTGATCCTCCTTTTAATTTTTTCTGCTAAGCCCCTTACCACAATATTTTTGTCCCTTTGCTTTTTTATAGGGATTCATCCCTGACCATGTAAACTTTTTTTTCAACACGTCCATTGCTAGGCTAGTTACTAAGCCCTCTATGCTTTCTGCTTCTACAGCTAGTTGGTTAACCACCACTTTGTCAGCTTTTGTTTCCATTTGTTTCTCTACTTGCTCAAGCCAATGATTGAAGTTTTCTAGAAATGCGCTGCATCTCTCTCCATTTCTCTCTCCATTTCTACATCTGCTGCAATAGCTGTTATTGCAGCCACTTTACATTTGTCATTGCTGACACACACCCATATCGTGGCCTTTCCTACATAGTTGTATACCTCGTCGGGCATCCCAGCACATTGTTGGCATGTCCAACATCTGCATCTTTCGCATTGAACCATATGGTCCATGCTTCCGAAATTTGTTTTGCATATCACACAGCTGGCTGCGAGTTCATCTTCTACTGGTTCACTGACCAGAGAGGTAAATCTATGGGCGTTTTGGTGGCAGATGATTTTGCACTGCCTTTCCTTTTCTTTCGGGTTTGATCAGACATGTTGATATAAGACACCTTAATTGTGTATGTCTTATTTTCAGGCTCAGCTTGAGTGCTTTCTATTTTAAATCTAAATATGGACACATGTACCGGTATCAACAGTAGTGCAATGAAATATATAGAAATCTCCTTCCCCAGGGCGTCTCTGGGATCCAGACATCTTGAGTGAAAAGCCTGTTAATGGCAGAAATAGATGCTGGGGTGCACCCAAGAAAATGTGTGTGTACCCAAGCTCTCAGTCGGAGTTAGACCAACAGGTTCATACAATGATGTCTACGATTACGGTACGGCTCAGCCGAGTTACAACATGGACCACAACCACAAGTCAAATTGTCATTTTTATATTCCATGTACACCGTTGTATAAACAGCTTTTGTTCGATCAGGGCGTGGTTAGTTTACATTGGATACAAGTCGAAATGGCTGGATTTTGTGAGAATTTTGAATCGTTGTTTAATTTCTATTCCTGTTTGATGCTGGCAGGTTTCTGACATGATAGTATCAGAAACCACCAGATACTCTACGTTTCATGTTCGCATAACATCACTAAAAAAATCGGCCGTTTAGTAGAATCAAATATATTGGCTGGGACAGAATCTATTTTCGCTGCATTCAAAATCAAATGTGTCACTTCAATAAGTGAATCAGCCATTTAACATATTCAAATTGCTCTGCCCAAAAGTGATTCTATTAAGTGGAGTGTGCTGTAAAACAGAAACAATTTACTCACTTATTCATTGCAAAAGTCTACAAATAGTTCACACATGTACGACATAACTAGCACAGTAGCACTCAATCCATACCTTATAATACCTTCCAAGAGACTATATCAGGATATTGATAGATGAATACAACAGGTAGGCTGTCCCTGTGTGAGTTTCAAAGGACAAAAGAGCAATGCAAGTTTGCAGGTGCAAGATCCTGCTGGGCTAAAAAGGTTAGTCCAGTCACTGTACATATAAATGTTGGCTATTCAATGAAGTCCTGCCTCAAGCTGTACCTGCATACAGGTCATGGCAATGTTATTCAAAGCATAGATTAGGATCACTCTCAGTAAAATAATGTGCTTTACATAATATAATATTATGTAAAGCACATTTTAATGTGCAAATAAATGCACATAAATTTATTTAACGATGCATTTACCCCACACAAACACAATTTCAACTTCTCTGGTAAGCTTTTTGCCACACTGCTACCAATATATATGCATGAAGTTCTATTCAATGTTATCATTATATCTCCACCAGGCAATAACTCATACAACCCAGTTCATAAGAAAGAGAGAGAAGAATGGGAATAATGCGTCAATCAGACTTCTTTCAGTCACAAGTAAGCCAGCACTGATGCCACAATCTCTAGACATTGAGTTTTAACACTAACGGTGTGCAGTTGTGGTTTTGCTAGGTAAAATTTACAAAGGTATAAATGGCTTTATGGTTGATGAGGTATTCCCTTTACAGCTGATCACAGCTAAACTGGGAGGTAGTATAGTGAGCTTAGAAATTTAGATCACCAGGTCTGTGAAGCGCACCGAGTCCACAACAGGTTTTTTTCCATTCCCTGTGTGGGATCTTTTACTTCCCCTGGCACAGACACCAGATAGAAGGAACCAACAGCTTTTAATGTCTCTTACAAAAGACACGGGTAAAGTAGGGTGAATAAAATTGCCCAAGTTTCAAAACAGCAGCAGGTTGTTTTGAACCCTGGTCCCCTTGACCGAAAGCCTGATGCTCTAACACACGACCACTGCGAACCAAGTGCTGCATAAATATGGCAAGACTGGCCGTGGCCAGTGGTATATAGTTATAAAAAAATTACAAGTGGTTACCCTACCCATATGAATCAATTTAACAACTAAAGAAATAACAAATTATCCCCCCCCAACAAGTTTCAGACAAAGGAACAGACAAGGAGTATTAGACTCAGACTCCCAGGAAAATTGAAGCCTGAACCTCCTTACAAGGTACAAATATGGATCCAATCATGCACAACCCAACTCTTAGACGATTTTAGGATGAGTGTTCACATGTATGTGGAACAGTTTACCCGAGGATGTACTAATAAGTAATGGCAACTAGTATACTGATTAGTTAGTCCAAATTAGACGTCATCTGGCATTTGCTGGAATTCCACAAAATTTAAACCTATCAATGACAATGTATCACGTTGAAACCCACGTAAATGTGCCTTATCAACAGTCATAGAATACAAAAAAAAATTATAAGAAGGGTACAAAAAGCCAAATCCAAGATCTTAATCAATACTATAGTACAGGCCTTCGCAATCAACAACGTCGATTAACGGGGTCAATAGACCCAAGCCAAGCCCAGGGCCTACATCAACTTGGAGCCAGGTATAGCCAATGCCAATGGCAATGGCCGTTTCCTTGAACATAAATACGTCCATGAACACCTGCAGTTTGTCTGGGGTTTCACACGCATAAACGAGCTAAATCTGTGTACAACCTTGAACGCTCTTACTATAATGTTGATTATGCAATGCGACAAGATGACGAACCGACTTTTGTGTGACTGTACTATCTCAGTCAACATGCAATTTGAAGCCAATAAATTTCGAGAAGGGCCCTTGACTGCCTAGCTGTGATCTCAGTAATCACTCCAGTATTGTTTATTACTTGATGACCTATACATCACGTAAAGGTGCCATGTCCATAGCCATTACTATCATACCGTATGCAACTAGAAGGCAGTTGCCAGCTAACATCTTACCTGGATGGCGGCCACCCGAAGTCGATGTTATCAAACGCTTCTCCGCCATAGCAGCGCCCAGCCGAGTGGCGCTACCTATAGGATAAAGCGGTACGAATAGCGTAGTGTGCTACCGCCCAACGGTTATAATATTTGTCGAAGTGTTTTGTAATTTTGTTTTTAAATGTTGAGATGTCCGCAGTAGGTGGTATCACCCCACCGCATTTTCGTGGTTTTCTTTAGACAACAGAACACTTTGGAGCCGTTTTTGCGCGGCCACCCTCGAGGGCACATGTGGCCGGCGCAATCGGTATTCAATCGTTATTTGAAGATATCTTCAAATAATTGGAGACATTATTTATAGAACGAATGTATGTATTTGCGCATATATGCCCGTATGTACTAAATTCCAGTAAGTAAAACACGAATCAGTCATTATTCCAGCTGCCACTACAAATGTTTTATTTACAATACAACAATAGTACCACATGGTGCAATTCTGGCATAACATATAATATTTTTTTTTAAACAACTTAAACATCATAATATGCACTAGTGCTACACTGAAGCATGTTTTGATGCTCATAGGTTGAAATGTTGAAGAGATCAAGAAGTCTTTTTCTTAAACTGGCGTCTGTTGAGATCAGGGTTTCTTGTTAATATAATTAAATATCAAGGTTTATTAGCTAACTGCAATTTAATAACTCCACGCTTCAAGTTAATTGCTTAACCAATGTATGTATGACTAATGCATTACGATAGTTGACAACACCAAGACGTGAAATCGCTGTGTACGTACAATAAATAAGGTTTCAGTGATTTTTAGACAATTCAAGATGAAAAGGCAAGTTGCTATATAACGCTATATCGGGTCCTTGGGGTCGTTCAAAGCGCATTACACTTCCCTCCCTGGCAGACCTGTTCATTCGAACAGAACTGCAAAAGCATTAAAATGTCAATAACTAGCAAAAAACAAGAAAACAAGCGGCATGTGCCCCTTGGATCCAAATAGTCACATTAAAAACAGGTTTAGAGGAAACATAGAAAGTAAAAACGGGTGACCTCTACGCCAGCAAAACATCTGGTCCCATACATCAAATTATCTGCAGATTGTGTAAATGTTGGTAGGTGTGAATAAGTTTAAGTTCAAATTGACAAATATTGTTGAATCTAGCTATAAATCCTGTTAAAATTGCAGTTTTACCATGCACAATGCTTTGCTAACAGTTTGTTTCAACGATCATGTTATCTTTTGTCCGTAGTTAATATGACAAAAGTGGGACAAATAAACGGTTTCTGTTTCTGATAGCCGTGTTGTTCTTCAACCGAAACGCATGGCGTGTATTTTGGGGATCGGCACCTCCGTCGCAGGGGCTGCCGTTGAGTCCACCCACCACCGCACAACAGCCAGCGGTCCGTGGAAACGGCCATAGATGCGATAGATAACGTCATCTGCCCGCTGTTCTCGTGGGAGACTGGCAACGTACGACCTTTTCTTGGGAGATTGAAGCTGTAGGTCTCCATCGTTCGCTATCGCCGCAACGTTCCTTGCGACTACCGGCAGGACTCGTCCGGAATATTCCGGCGTCCCCGTTAAGTCTTCCGCGGAGTCGCTGAGGGTGCGTGAATACGCCGGGGTCAACAGCGCCACGACAGCAATCAGACGTAGATCAAACAGCATCATCGTTGCGCTGAAAACAGAGGGGTGGGTATACTAAGTTGCCTAAAGTACGGACCAAGTATGTGTGGTGCGAAACAGTCATGTAAATAACGCAGCCAAACACCATGTTTCATAAGTCCCTTAACAGTTTTCCGAAGATACATCCTTTTTTTCCAGAGGTTTTTCGTTGTCTTATTGGGCGTTTTAATGACTGTCCCAAGAGGGCACTTTCAATGATAGAAATGATGATACATAGTGTACACACTGTACGTACACAATCACACATATATACATAACTTTAATTAATAATAGCATTATAAATACTGTTTTCAAATATATTGTTGATTTTACAATGTATATATTAAGATGGCAGCTGCCATACGTTATTCAGGCTTCAGGCGTATTTGAAGTGTACAGGACCGAATGACTACATAATGCGTTTTTGTGTTGACATTTGTGAAAAATAATGCCGAGTATGCGTAAATGTAGGTACATTGATATGTGCATCCGGCCAAGTTATGTGATGATATGTTAGACCAGCGCGAAACAATCGATTGTCGTTTATCTTCGGTTTATAACTATGTTGTTTTTTATTGGAACTGTACCTTCGTAATTGTAGTACATATAAGGAACACATTTTTATGTTCCTGTTATGGGAGAGCTTAGCTTTGAAAAACGCAAAATATGAGTTTACAACACAATATAGACCAGGATATTAAAACAAGACCAATTTGATTGTTAAGTTGAAGTAATGTGCATGTATTGACTAGCTAATGAAAAGAATAAAACAAGGCCTGTGTTTGCACAGATAATTGATAAATCACGGAAGCTACAGACGAAGCCAGTTCAAGCGACACCTTTAACAAATGTTGGTTGACGTTATAATTGTCACGTTACCTTGCATAGAATGCATCGATATCATTCCTGTTATGCAAGTTATGTTATGTATGCCGCGCTTACCTGTGTGTTTGACAAGACTGGGTTCGACTTGTTGCGCTTGGTTTTCCGCGAAACTCACTAGACACGACCTCTCACTTAGCCTCTTATATACTCACGTAAAGTAGTTCCGGTGATGAGCTCAGTACCCTGGGAGTGACGTTTCTCTGCGCGACGTTGGTGGCAGTTTCGTTAAATGTCATATCAACCTGTGCGGTTGCACTGGCTTCTAGTGCGTCAACAATTTATAATTGGTCTTTGTCTACACCACGATTTCCAAGCCGGGGAGCACGACATTCCAGGCTTCGGTTCCATTGGTCCTTGGCACACGTCCAAATGGGGATCGGTGGTCTAGCGGTTAGAGCACCCGACTGTCGATCGAGAGGACGATCGTTCAATTCCACCTACCGCCGTTTCGAAACTTGAACAATTTCGTTCACACATTTTGCCTGTGTCTTTTGGAAGACGCAGAAAAATCTGCTGATTCCTTCTACTTGGTGTCTATGCCAGGATAAGTAAAATATCCCACGCAGGGGTAAATGCATGACCCGTCGACTGCTGTTGTGGACTCACATAGTGTTAATTACCTATATTTACCAACCGCTTTTAAAGAATGGCCTTATAGCGAGACCACCGTATATAGGTGATAAGTATGTGAAAAACAACCGCTTAAAATAATTTATAATTAATCTGCACCGCCGACGCTTTGCATTAAACAGAATAAATCTAGTGCGTAGGCCTATAAGCTGTAACTCGCGTGTCCAAACAGTTCCGAGTAAAGTTGGACCAAAAACTTCACCATTCATTCAGGCCAAAGTTCTTTTTATTATCAATTCCAAAACACATGCAAATTGAAGGAAATGACAAAGAAAGATTTCAGTACGCGTGCTTGATCGCTGCGCAGTGTCGGGTTTAGGGCAAGGCAGCAAGTGGTGTCGGGTTTAGGGCAAGGCAGCAAGTTTTGTCGGGTTTAGGGCAAGGCAGCCTGAGCAGTTGTCCAGGGCCCCACAAAATAATTGTTATGGGGCCTCCACAAAACGTGTTCTGGGTCATGCCCGCCTTGGCTTTGGGATCGAAAACATTTACACGAATAACCCGCGGTGTCACTACGTTGTAGCTAGCGTGACAATTGACAAACTACTGGATGACTAAGCTATATGTGATTTACGTACTCGAAAATAACCAACATATTTTATACCGATTTGCTCAACAGAATCTCCGTTTTTTTCCGACCCCCGCAACAGTCATTGATTTAAACAAATGCGCCGTTTAGCTATGTTTCGAAATCGGCAGAATTTCAGTTGAACTCGACGACGGTGACGTTTTTGATATCTTGTTGTATCGTAACTGTCGTTGTTATTCGTCGACGGATATGTTGTGTTATTGTGGTAAGTAGGACGCAGATGAATGAATTGAGATGGTATGGAAGAGAAGATGATTCTATCATAAAAGTGGCACTAAGCATGACAATGACGGGAAAGAGACAGAGAGGAAGGCCCCGGTTACGGTGAATCAACAAAACCAGCAGCCACCTGGAGGGAAGGAGACAGAGAGGAATGCCCCGGTTACGGTGGATCAACAACACCAGCAGCCACCTGGAGGGAAAGAACACCAGCCTCAAAGATGTATTAGGAACGATGCAAGAACCTATCCGTACATAGTAGAGGAACTTGGTTTCTTACCACGCTGACAGGAGTTCTAGTGTCACTTGAATTCCTGAATGGAGTATGGTAAGCAGGTGAGCAGGGAGACGTGAGAACTATTGTGATAGGATGACCGGACAACCACTACCCTGGGGCCTCCACAAATTTCTCAGCCCAGAGCCCCTCAACTATCCGCGTTCTTGTTGAGGACCCCATTTGCTGAAATAAGTGTGCACGTTTGTCATCCATACATGCAGTACTTTAAACGCATGTACGTGGTCAGCTAGGGCATCAGTGCCGTACACACTACACTGCCTGTTCGGCGACTCACACGCGCCAGACCGAAAAGCATCTCTAACCGCGGGAGCTCGAGTCGATGAGTTAGAAATAGAAACCACCAGGAGGAATCCATCAATCACAGAAGGGCAGCGTGCTATTGTTTTCTATTGTTTGTTATTTTTCATTACTAATGAGTTCGGATTGCCCTTATTAATTAGTACTCTATGTCGGACCAACGCGAGTATAATGTGATGACGTGAGTATAATAACTACCCAGCAAACAAATTACGGATCTACAACGTTATATGGAGGTAATCTTGGTGTTCCGCTTTGTGGTTTTCACCAGTTTCAGTATCGCATACTGTATCGCACACAGTATCGCACACGGTATCGCACGCAGTATCGCACACGGTATCGCACACGGTATCGCACACGGTATCACACACTGTATCGCACACGATATCGCACACGGTATCACACACGGTATCACACACTGTATCGCACACGGTATCGCACACGGTATCACACACTGTATCGCACACTGTATCGCACACTGTATCGCACACGGTATCGCACACGGTATCGCACACGGTATCGCACACTGTATCGCACACGGTATCGCACACGGTATCGCACACGGTATCGCACACTGTATCGCACACGGTATCGCACACGGTATCGCACACGGTATCGCACACGGTATCGCACACGGTATCGCACACGGTATCGCACACTGTTTTCGAATTGAGAGACCTTAGTTACGAAAGTCGCTTATTACAATGTGGTTTGACAATACTTAGAGACCAGGAGACTAAGAGGAGGCCAAATAGTGTTTAAAATAGTGAACGGTTATGAGGATGTTGATAGGAATATGTTCTTCAAACTTAAAGAAGGCAGTAGAACCTGAGGACACAAAGCAGCATTAGTTAAGGAGCAGTGTAGGTTGGACACGAGAAAGTACTCTTTCTCACAGAGGGTGATAAATGAATGGAACAAACTGCCAAATGATTGTGTTAATGCTAGTAGACTAGTAGTATGAATATGTTTAAAAATAGAATTGACAGATATTTGATAAGGGCGGGCTACACATAGATGAAAAAATTGTTGGACTCTCGATAAGTCAATGGCTTCCTTGTCCACTTGCCATCTGGAACTTGTTGTTTGGGATGGCAATCTTGTTAAATCTTATTTCATGTAGATTATGGAGGTTTTTGTTTCTTCTGACGAATCCCATTTTTTTCTTCCACTATCTGAATTCAGCTGACATGTACGCTGGGAATGGCAGATCATAGCAATAGCATTATTGGAGGTCGGTTATGTTAGCTTATATCAGCTTGCCCACGTTATTGGGTATGAACTTCAGGCCGAGCATGGCCATCCTTCTTATTGGATTGATCGAATCTCGTATCAGATTCCTGGAGAACGTGGTCTAAAAATGGTAGGAATACAAAGCGTTGCTGGTATATGTTTGGGGTGTCTGCCTCCACGTTGTATGTCATGATCTTCCTCCCACAGTGCCTTAATTTGTATCGAGATCGCTGTCAATGTCCCAGCAACATTGATCATCTCTGCAGTCGTCTCACTGTACTCCTCATCGGCAATTTTTCTGATGTCGATAATGACGTCCCCCATGTAACAATGACGCGTGATTTCACTTGTTCTGAAAGTGAATTCACGTGTTTCAGTTGGTTGAATTCACGTATTACCGTACGTGATTTCACGAGATTCTGTGGACAAATATATCGTGTCAAGACACGTGTCTTAACTGGCTGAGAACACGCGAATTTACGTATTTCAGCTGATTCAAATCACGTGTTTCCGTACGTGAATTCACGAGATTATATGGACAAATGTGTGTCCAGACACGTGTATGAACTGGTTGATTTGATCCTGGATGAGTACCTGCCTTGTGGGTTGTATAACCATCTTGTGAGCCCAATGACATATCTGAACATAATGATAATATAAATGCTTCTAAGTGCTACACTAATAGTTTCTACATATTATGTTTACCTTATAAATAGTAAGATGCAGTATGTGTGTCGTGCTAGTGGATGTAACTGATATTTAGAAAACAATAAACATTGGTTCATTAACAAGCAGAATAAGTTTACGTAGGAACAGCTATTGTAGAGGCCTATATTATTGTTTGTGACGCACATTTGAAGGTTTACTTTAACATAAGATACTTCAAATGGTGAATTAAAAATATAGCTTTCTGAAATACACTTTGAAGGAACCTGGATCCTTCAATGGCGTAGCACTATAGGAATAGGGTATATTTCCTGACAGACCTCGTCGAGAAAAAGCCAATGGTATGTAACAATACTATTTTAGATAAAGATATAAGTAGGTAATAAGGCGGGGAAAGTGCAAAGCGAACTGTCAGACAATTTTGAAGGGTGGCCCCCGATGTCAACGATACATCATTTCTTGTTCGATGAAGCATACTCAACCAAACCAGAATGAGCTTCGTCTGCCGGTAAAATCCGGCTGACGGGCTTGTTACAGCTGTAATGCTTTGCTCTATTTATTTGTAGGTATAATTAGCTATGGCACCAAAAGTATTTTCTGCTAATTAAATATAACATACTTCTCTCGGTGATGACGTCAACGTCATTGTTCCAATGACATAGTAGGAGCTCAACTGACGTCATTTTAATTAATATAAATACCGGGATGTCATCAGCTTTACTTTTAGAATTTTCCATAAAATCGATGGCAACATTATTTGAACTCTGCATTCTATTGTGAAAAGGCAGGAACGTAATTTTATCTCAACTTCTTTTTCCGTGTGATGGAAACAATCAAGATACTGATGACTTCGTTCTATACATGGCTGGTAATATTATACAAAATGTGGTTATAATGAAAATATTTAACTTTCATTACCTGGTTCCTTGTCAGGCTCTACAAATAATTATTTACTACTCCATGCGAAGTGTTTCCTAGGATATAAGTCAGCTATTTCCAATGGAAGTCCAATTCCCTTCGTGATTGGGGCAGAGTGGGTAGAGTGTTATCGTTTTCTAGATAATTGAATGAAATTGCGATATTTGCGTATAATGTAATGAATAATTAGGATATAAAGGATAAATTCTGAAGTTTCTTTGTTTAAATCCGAAAACTCATTAAGTGGGAGGCGGTGCATGTCAGGAATGTAACTCTCTATAGACATACCCGGCACCAAGGTACAGATTTCGTTTTTAACGCCGTAAGTAAATATAAATAAATGCTGGAATTTAATTATAATACTAGTATTCGACAGTCGTTACGTGCTTCGTCATGTTATACCAAAAAAACAGAGTGGGGAGCATTTATAAATTCATAAAATGGGACCCTGTTATGGGAGTGTGATTTGAAATTACTCGTGTCAGTACAATACTGTTGCATATACATGGTAATTGAATTAGAACACTATTTTAAAATAACCCTTTCCTTTAGAGCACTTCTGATGTATGTTTTATAGATAATATAGTCCAGGGATAATGATTTGAACACATTGCTTTAGCAATACAACATTAAAGCTTGGTACCGGGCCTAACAATAAACACCGTAGCTTGGTACCGGGCGTAACAACTATATTTAAAACAAAGTATATGTATTCTATATATGTCAAACTGTTATTTATTGTGCAGGACAGCAATATATATTTCAATGGCATGTTGTGAGTGAGTGAGTGAGTGAGTGAGTGAGTGAGTGAGTGCGTGAGTGAGTGAGTGAGTGAGTGAGTGAGTGAGTGAGTGAGTGAGTGAGTGAGTGAGTGAGTGAGTGAGTGAGTGAGATTGAGTGAGTGAGTGAGTGAGTGAGTGAGTGAGTGAGTGAGTGAGTGAGTGAGTGAGTGAGTGAGTGAGTGAGTGAGTGAGTGAGTGAGTGAGTGAGTGAGTGAGTGAGTGAGTGAGTGAGTGAGTGAGATTGAATGAGTGAGTGAGTGAGATTGAATGAGTGAGTGAGTGAGTGAGTGAGTGGGTGGGTGATTGGGTGGGTGATTGGGTGGGTGGGTGGGTGGGTGGGTGAGTGGGTGGGTGGGTGGGTGGGTGGGTGGGTGGGTGGGTGGGTGGGTGGGTGGGTGGGTGGGTGGGTGGGTGGGTGGGTGGGTGGGTGGGTGGGTGGGTTAGTGGGTGGGTGAGATTGAATGAGATTGAGTGAGTGAGTGAGTGAGTGAGTGAGTGAGTGAGTGAGTGAGTGAGTGAATGAGTGAGTGAGCAAGTGTTTTATTTCGGAATTGAATAATACAGAACTTAAATGAAAGACAAAAGCAATGCAATATGTACAATTCCTGGTTGGCAGCAGAGCCGAGGCTGTTATGAGTGTATTTATATATCTATATGTATACAGGCCCCTGTATACAAAGGTACGGCAAAAATAAAATAAATTGTGTCACTCGTCGCTTCCAACCGCTGATAATGGTAGACTGATTGTCATAAGATAGAAACAGCAATTAATAACTATAAACGGACAACTAATACACTACAATAAATAATGACTAACAATTGTGACAAAGTCAGTAGACGAAGAAATGAACAATAATTAGTGTGCAATTATAAAAGTGTACATAACGCCAAATGCGATTTTTTAACACAAGTATACAACAAGAAAGGTAGATTCCAGAAGAACAAACCCAGTAATAACATTTAATATGCAGTTGAATTTTCATAACCGGTTAAGACTAACAAAAACAAACAAAAAAAACAAAGGTAACACGTTTAATACGGTGTAGTATTTCCATAGCTTTTGAAAACACACGACTTTAAAGAAGATAAAAAAACTGGTAATATTAGGTTTGTTTTGAATATCAAGTTTGGAATATCAAGTTTGGAATATCAAGCGGCCCTTTACAACTTTATGTTGATTATATTCTGCTTTCTAAGCAAAGTTCATTTTGGAAAATCATTAATTTCTATTATTGGTGAAGGAGCTTTGTATTAGGCGTAACAATAAAATGGGTTCATTAACAAACAGAACCAGTTTGGGTAGGAGCAGCTGTTGTAGAGGCCTATATTATTCTTTGTGACGCACATTTGAAAGTTTACATTAACATAAAACACTTCAAATGGTGACTGATTATTACTGAATTAAAAATATAGCTTTCTGAAATAAACTTTAAAGGAACCTGGATCCTTCATTGGCATAGCACTATAGGAATAGCATATATTTCCAGACAGATCTCGTCGAGACAATGCCAATGGTATGTAACAATACTATTTTAGATAAAGATGTAAATAAGTAATAAGGCGGAGAAAGTGCAAAGCGAGCTGTCAGACAATTTTGGAGGGTGGCCCCCGATGTCAACGATACATCATTTCTTGTTCGGTGAAGTATACTCAACCAAACCAGAATGAGCTTCGTCTGCCGGTAAAATCCGGCTGACGGGCTTGTTACAGCTCTAGCGTGAACGTGGTGAAGAGCAAGCAGGACACACCCTTACACTTAATTAATTACTTCGTCATTTTTTAACGTAATGTTTTACGGATCGCCTTTTTGACGTGCCGTTTTCGTTAGCGGTGAACGCACGCACGAGAAAATGCGAAATTTCTTGAGATGGACATTGTTATTACGAAAAAACGGACTAAAAAGCGGGAAAGCAGCACCAAGGGAAAAACGCAGGAGGTATTTCCCGCCCGGAGGCAGTAATGTTGACACCTGTGTACTCGCTAAGTCTTTCATGATTACTGAGCTATTAAATTTGCTGCTAGCGTAGGAACTGTTTTGGTTTGGATGTTCAGTAACGTTTTCTCGAGAGAATTTGTTTACCAGACAATATTGACCAATGCTAACGCCACGGTGACAGGCATTTTAAGGTAAACCAGCTGAGCAAAAACTATGTAAATCAGCCAAAATACCACACATTTTTTAAAGCCTGATAAGGAAGATCTGTCAAGAAGGACTGTGTTAGCGACTTTATTATATGTGAATCCCCGTTGTGCGGTTTTTTTATTTACGCTTTCTAAATTTATTATATCCAAGCAAGTTACTCTGATTATACATTCAAATTCTGTAAAATTAAACATAGGCAATTCATATGTCTAAATATTATGGAGAAGTATCATATCGAAAGCGACTTCGGCAAAAAGGCATAACAGAGGTTACGCGGCCTGTCCCAAAACTAGGCGTGTCGGTGACGAATAAATTGTCTTAATCCGCTAGGTGGCAATAGTGGTACTTACAATAGCGAAATCATGTTGCTTACAGAGGGGTAGTCCTACAAATATTAGGTGCGAACAGTTATTAGACTACTAGACATCTAAGAACAATGATCACGACTTTTGGTTTTATGTTAAACCATACCTGTGTATTATTGCGTAAATGTGTCGTGTACTCAGTGACCCCCGAAGTTGTTGCGTATGATCCGGAATAAGTTCTAGCAACCTGTTTGTGTCCAGCAAATAGGTTATGTAAATAAAACAAGACTTATCTTATCGAGCTCTAATTATAGCGAGATATGTCTATATATGTGCAACAGAGGGACGTACGTAATCAAACTGGTATGATGCAGATCACGGCTCATTGGAAGGCCATCGCACTGTTGTTACATGTACGTCTTGATGTTTGTCTTAACGGTAGTGTTTACAAACTATTTCACTCCTTTCCCATGCTGCGTTATACATCGGGGCGTGATTTAGTGGAAATTGATGGCCGACTTTGCTTTGGTGAACTCTAGCGAACTCGGCCAAAATAACACGTAGATATTCGCAAGAAAATCATGTTTGTTGCGTGTCACAGCGACATACGGACTTAGCTCTGGGTTTGTGCCATGTCTCTTTCGCTGTGCGTGCGCGGTGGGCGCCTCACACGTGCAGTGCAAGCTCCGCACGCGTGCATCCTTGTCTCCGCTAAGCTCCGAAGGTCGCCGTTAGAGCGGCTGGGCTGAGAATGCTAGCAGCGCTGTCTCGGCAAACTTCAGCCGAAATCACTATTAAGACCATATCAGATTATAGAGACAACTGCGTAACTCACATGTTGAGATTTTTTTTATTAAAATCCTTGTAAAAAAATCTAAAAATTACGTTTGTCGGACGGTACAAATATTCAAGTGTCTATCAACCGAGCAAATATTGATAAACCCATACACGTAAATAAAACGAATACATGCTTCAGAGGGCAAATACTTTGAGGCCGGAAATGCATTATTTGGCCAACTCTCGCCACTGTATTACATAGCTAGAAGAGGTGTCTAATAATAAGTGTCATTACGTGTTGATACAATTACGTGACGTTACAGACGTGGAGATGTACACCCGTAGCTTACACTACGAAACATTTCGCGGAATTTGGCAGAGTTTTAACGCGTAGATACGCTTGAACGCATACAGAGGAGAGCAACTAAAATTGTTCCAGAATTGACAGACCTTAGTTATGAAGAACGCCTGAAAGAATGTGGTTTAACAACTCTAGAGACAAGGAGGTTAAGAGGAGATCAGATTGAAGTTTTTAAGATATTGAATGGTTATTAAAATATTGATAGAAATATGTTTTTCTCACTCAAGAAAGGTAGCAGAACTAGAGGACATGAGGTAAAATTAGGATCAGTGTAGATTGGATATCAGGAAGTACTCGTTCTCACAGAGGACAAGAAATGAATTTAACAAATTGTCTACGGATTGTATGACTGCTAGCAGTGTGAATATGTTTAAAAACGATGTTGACACATATCTCAGGAGGGCGGGTTACACATAGATGAACATTGTTGGACTCGCGATAAGCCAATGGCTTCATTGTCCACTTGTCATCTGGGCCTTTGACTTGGATGGCAAATCTTGTTAAATCTTGTTAAATCTTGTAAGGCCTAACTTTTTGTGGTTCTATGTATGCATTTGGATCTTTTTTAAATTGTCACGGATGCCTAGCACGAAATTAATTTGAAATTGAAGGAAATGTTTGAACGCTGTCACGTTGTTCGACCTTTTATTAACCAGTTTTAAGGTAAGGTTAATGCTAAGCTTTTAATAACGTGTGTACATTCCTTGTTTATATTATTCACACTAAGGACTATTCACAGCGAGTGCGTGCCGTGGTCCCAGACCTGTGCAGCGTGGCCACGTCACGTACGTTTTGCCGAACTACGGAATCGAAGACGCCACGACTGCAATTGAATTACGCGCGTGGGTCGTCTGTAAATATGCGGAAACAACCGACAAAAGTAAACGTGAACTAGTCAGCGCCCAGCGTTGTGAGTATTGGCTTGAGTGCGGTAAGCTCTGGCACGCTCGTAACGTTCACGCCTTTGTCCCTATGAAAGAAGTCGTGGGCATGTTGTTTGCAGGGGCGCCTCCCCACATTACGAAGTAGAATAAAATACACAGCGATACAAAGCCCCCTTGTTTCATCGTCGACGCGTTCTTGTTTGTACATCTGCGATTTCACTCGGACATTAGCACACGGCTTCTCGTTACGTAAAGGAAGAGTAACTAGAGCCAGGACTTTGTTTATGACCCGCCTTACGACGTCGTCGGTGCTGGCTGGTCCTGAGCCAGCTGCAACCTACCCAGGTCAGCGGTGAGCTTCATAGGTGGGATGTTAAATCCAGACAATCGTCAACGCACTGGAAACGAATGTGTGAATTTAGGCACTATATTGTTAATTATTATTATTGTTGTTGTCGTCGTCGTTGTTGTTGTTGTCGTCGTCGTCGTTGTTGTTGTTGTCGTCGTTGTTGTTGTCGTCGTCGCTGTTGTTGTTGCTGTTGTCGTCGTCGTCGCTGTCGTCGTCGTCGTCGTCGTTGTTGTTGTTGTTGTTGTTGTTGTTGTCGTCCTTGTTGTTGATGTCCAGACAATCGTCAACGCACTGGAAACGAATGTGTGAATTTAGGCACTATATTGTTAATTATTATTATTGTTGTTGTCGTCGTCGTTGTTGTTGTTGTCGTCGTTGTCGTCGTTGTTGTTGTCGTCGTCGCTGTTGTTGTTGCTGTTGTCGTCGTCGTCGCTGTCGTCGTCGTCGTCGTTGTTGTTGTTGTTGTTGTTGTTGTTGTTGTTGTTATTGTTGTCGTTGTTGTTGTTGTTGTTATTGTTGTTGTTGTTGTTATTATTATTATTATTATTATTATCATTACAAATCTTATTTTCTTTCTGTTTTGTGTATTAAATGTTCAGCAAGGTTACATAGGTTTAACCTAAATGTAAATATTGGATTAGCTTACATATGTAAAGTGTCATGGTTCTCTTAATGTCATATGGTAATGCGTTACGTTTTTGGTATTTCGGTATCATATTTGATTGAATGTCCAGTTCACAATAACTAGTTCAGTGAATCACAAACATTGAAATGTCATTATATAAATACTGTGCCCACGCAAGTTCTTTGAGAATCCTAGTAAATACGATGCTACGTCAACGCGGCTTATGCAGCTGGCAGGGTTTGCTTGTACCGCAGAAATCACCGTGGGTGCTTACATGGATGCACAATGGGGGTGCATACCGCGACGATTTCTCATGCGCAGTGGAGCTTGGCTCATACAGGGTGTTCACACATTACGTTATATTTTCTCAGAGAAAGGCACATTAAGTTACCACACACAGTCACAAATACGCACTAACACGTGTAGGATGTATGTGTGCATGCAAGCGGGCAGCCGCGCGCGCGCGCGGACGCACGCACGCATACACACACACGCAGGCACACACGCAGGCACTCACACACACGCACACACACGCGCACACACATACGCGCGCACACACACATACACACAAGCACGCACACACACACACATACACACACACTCACACACGCACACACACGCACACACACGCGCACACACGCACACACACACACACACATACGCACACATACACGCACACGCACACACACACACACGCACACACGCACACACACACGCGCACACAGACACATCAGCATACTTCACAGAGCCAAAAAAGAAGCGTCGAAAACCTTATGTAACAAATATGGAATAATTATAGGTTTAGTGCATAATAATAAATTAAATATCAATAAATTACACACGTATTATCACTGCAAAAGGCAACTTGACCTTCTGAAAATGTTGTAATGTGCATGAATTCAGAAACGTATGTCTTTGAGACTGAAGCTTTTAAGACATACTAGGGGCGTGCGTCTGTGAGGATAGAAACTGTGCTGATCTCGCACGGGTGCAGGTGTCAAATAATTCATAACCTCCGGACTTGGGCAACAAACGGACACAACAGCTGAATTTCCAGCCACAAGTCGAAGCCCCACACGCCGAAGCCACACATGCCGAAGCCACACAGGCCGAAACCACATAGGCCGAAGCCACACTGGCCGAAGATAAAGCAATTTCATCTGCATAACTAACGGAAACATTTCTTCACAGCAATTTCTTCTTCTTCTTCGTTTTCTTCTTCTTCCGGTTACGAGTTTTTCATATAAACTGGAATTATTCGCACGCGTACATGGAACACACGGACCTATACAAAGCACATACTTTCAACGGATACCCCACCTGTATACATAATTAACACTCACTATGTTCGCTGTGCGGGTGATAATTATGAATAACCACTACTTACACTGACTCGAAACACAATGTTAAAAATATGAACGAATAATGGCTTCATCATATTGATTTATTACCTAGGATTGCCACAGGAGATTGCCCAGACACCTTGTGACTTACAGTGGGAACGATATGCCATTTCTTTGGGTTACCCTGTCATATATCGCCCGGTACTTCACATCAACGCCAAGCTGGCGAGGGTATTTCACTGTGAATAGCTTACAGCAGCAAGACCGATAAATAAAGGTGACTACTGCTGGTCCAGCACCTGTTCGCTTAACATCGCCATTAAGCGCTGTTGACATGTCGCACTCTGCGGAAACCCAATAAATCCCTCTGTCTGGGGTCCGTGAAATTGCGGCATAGGAAGCAACAGGAGCCGGCTTCTAACAGCGCGCGGCCTCTCGTCCCGTGCTTCTGTTCCCGTCGACCGGTACCTTCCCCATCCCCGATTTGCACCCTGTTTTAGTTCTTTTTCGGTAAACTCATAGCAGGCGTTTCACTTTCATTCATTCTCATTCGTATGAAATGAAATGCCAAGCGCCACAGGCAGGAGCATTATGACACTTATGGTTTATACAATAAGTCTTCTTTGTGTGAAACTCGGTGAATAGTGTTGGTGGCACGAATGTGTTAAGGTCTCGCGACTCACGGTATTTAAATGCGTCAAGTGCCTACACACGTGTGACAGGTCGATAGCGGGCATATAGAAATGTGAAAGAGAATCTCGGATAAATCATTGAATGTTTGATTGAGCGTGGACAACAACACGCGTCGCGGCTTCGGTGACCAGCGCATTATTCGCACAGCGGTCCGGTCGCTGTCTTTGTCGCTGTCCAGTGAGGCATTCGCGAGCTTAATTTTATTTCGAGAGCTTGTGGTGGTTCGCAGAGACAACCCGTGAGTGACGTTTTCACAAGTCGAGCAGGAAAACATGTCCACGTGACCGTGCGACTGACTGGAGACAGTAGCGGCGACAAGCAGACGGCCGTGTCCACGCTGGGCGTTCCTCGCTTGACAAGCGGTTGACTCCCAGCCACGGTGGACGCTCGCAGAAAGTCTCCATAAAAGCCAGTCCGTCGACAACGGAGGGCGTACAATTAATGCCGACGTCTCGGTCGTCCTTGTGACTTGGTTGTCAGTATGGTGAAAGCGAACGAGGCCGGCATGACGTCGCGGGTGGAGAACGAGAGTTTGCTGACCGATGGCGACCAACACCCGACGTCTCAACCGCCGAAGAGGAACTTCATTCCGTTGAAGGTAAGTCGGTGTATTTACTGTCCCTCTGTGTTGCTGGCCTTTCTCGTCGGTCGGTTTTGTAGCCGTTGTAGCGTTGTTGTCGTAGGCGGTTCAGTTGACGTTTCACGCGATCCATGATCACAACACGAGTTTGGAAACATGCATTATGAACGGCAAATAGACTCTTTATTTGTCAGCGTTTCTTTCTAGATCCACATATCCAGTCCTTCATCCTTTGTCCTAAATAAAGCACATGTCTTTTCATTATTCACAGTGGTCTGAAGAGGTCGATGCTTTCATATTTTAAGTGTGATTTCTGTCCCACGGGCATTACTGGTTCCGCGTTGTTGATTTTCTGTCGTTCGCATAATTCGACAAAGTAGGGTGTTCTGTTATGTCCATGTTCTGTTGACACTTTAGCACAGGTTGTTCATTTAGACAGCAACGTGTTATGTGTTACACTTCATTCTGACGATTCGGTCTTGGTTGAGTTATTATATTAAATGCAACTGTAGTGGCATCGTATGCCGTTGTTCGATCACTATATTACCACATAAGGGATATTGTTTGGTGCACAATTAAAAGGAACATGTTTTCAATAAAGGGTAATGTTTAGTGCTCAACTAGAAGGAACATGTTTCCAATAAGGGATATTGTTTAGTGCTCAGTTAAAAGGAACATATTTTCAATAAGGGATATTGTTTACTACTCAATTAGAAGGAACAAGTTTTCAACTTATTTCTTCTTTCAGAAATGTGCTCCCATTTTCATGGGCCCAGTATCACAGTACACATGTTCTCATGTATGACAAATGCGACGCAAATGTTTATGCATTGACGTTAAGAAACATACACACGAGGCGATAAAAACGTAGAATCGCTGTGATCACCGTCAAACCACGGGTGGCACATCCTTTGTGACTTCGCCTATCGCCGTAGGACTTCTGCCAAACCACGGGTGGCATATCCTTCGATCGTCGACTAGTCATCTTGTCAGCGGCTTAACCGGGCGCTGTTGTCCTAACATCAAGGCGTCGCGGATCGGCGAGGCGGAAGGCTTCACGCTGGCTCCACGGGCGTCAGGTACCCGGACCCCGACCCCGGTACCCGGTACCCGGACTCAGGCTCCCGACCACAGGACGCGTAGAAATACGGCCAAGTCGCCTATGTTGTCATTGGTAATTAGACTTCATAGTTTAGAGGAATGTGTATGCCCCATGCATGCTTATGTTTGCATAGACGTGTGTCTATTCATGCGTAGGTGCTACTGAAATGTCGAAAGACGGGAGACGAACTTCAGGGAACAATGTTGTTTTAATGGTACTTGTTTTGGTTATAATAACTGTGCAGCTGCCTAATGCAAGACTCAAGATAAACCAACGGTTTCATCATTCATATATCATTCGGAGCTTATTGTGTCGATCGAAATATGAAGTGTCAGGATATATATAAAGCTTAGCTAAAAGCATTGTTGCCGTGCGATGAGTAGACGTAGAGTTGACTGGAATGTGAATAGACTGGTAGTATAGGTTGGGGTGTGAATGGACTGGTAGTATAGGTTGGGGTGTGAGTAGACTGGTAGTATAGGTTGGGATGTGAATGGACTGGTAGTATAGGTTGGGATGTGAGTAGACTGGTAGTATAGGTTGGGATGTGAATGGACTGGTAGTATAGGTTGGGATGTGAGTAGACTGGTAGTATAGGTTGGGATGTGAATAGACTGGTAGTATAGGTTGGGATGTGAATAGACTAGTAGTATAGGTTGGGATGTGAATGGACTGGTAGTATAGGTCGGGATGTGAGTAGACTGGTAGTATAGGTTGGGATGTGAGTAGACTGGTAGTATAGGTTGGGATGTGAATGGACTGGTAGTATAGGTTGGGATGTGAGTAGACTGGTAGTATAGGTTGGGATGTGAATAGACTGGTAGTATAGGTTGGGATGTGAATGGACTGGTAGTATAGGTTGGGATGCGAGTAGACTGGTAGTATATGTTGGGATGTGAATGGACTGGTAGTATATGTTGGGATGTGAATGGACTGGTAGTATAGGTTGGGTTGTGAATGGACTGGTAGCATAGGTTGGGATGTGAATGGACTGGTAGTATAGGTTGGGATGTGAATAGACTCGTAGTATAGGTTGGGATGTGAATAGACTGGTAGTATAGGTTTCGATGTGAATATGCTAATAGTATGCTGGGATGTGAATATGTTAATACGAGGCATGACTTTGAATAGGCTCAGAGTAAACTGGTATGTGGATATGATGACAGTTGACTGGAATGTGAGTTGGCTAAAATTAGGCTGAGCTTTGAATAGGCGGAGCGTAGGTTGCAGTGTGAATAGGCGGGGCGTAGGTTGCAGTGTGAATACGCGGGACGTAGGTTGCAGTGTGATTAGGCGGGGCGTAGGTTTCAGTGCGAATAGGCGGGGCGTAGGTTGCAGTGTGAATAGGCGGGGCGTAGGTTGCAGTGTGAATAGGCTGAGAGTAAGTTGGGACGTGAATAGGCTGAGGAACGGTGCAAGGGCGACAGATGAGAGGATGTTGGATAAGACGATGAAGGTCGATAGTGCAGCGTCTAGAAGGTACAGCGACTGTGTCGCTGTTAGGCGAAGTGTGGATGTTATGGTATGCGACGGCCCTGCTGAGATTTACGGAGGCTGAGTACGAGCTGAAGGTGCACATAGCTAATATGTTCGTGTGTCACGGCGTATATTCTCACCACAACTAATTTCTAAAGCATACAACAAACGTCCCGCATAAGTCACCCTTCATCGTTTGACGAATACATTGTGTAACACCGACCGTGAAGGTGTCACAGGCCGTGACGGCGGTAGTTTATTGCCCGAGTTTATTGCCATTCTAAATGACGTTTGCTGTCATTCTAAATTACCGATGTGCTGTGCGGTTTACCTGTGAGGCTTGCCGAAGCGTGGGCGCATTTGGCGCCATCAGCAGTTGCAACACCTCTTTGTAAAGGCGACGCGACGTAGGGGTGACGCCAGTGTGCAGCGAAGCGTGTGCGCACTGAAGCGTGACGCTATCTCCACAGGATGCCACAAACGTCAAAGTACTCAGCGTCTACGAGAGCAGATGTGCCAACACCTTTGGCGAGAGATCGACCACCTCCCAAAGTTATGAGCTGTATTTCATAGCATCAGCATCTCGAGTTATTATGCTAGATTTATATGGTATAAAGACATATTGTTCGAGTGTGGTCTCGCTAGGTATGTAGTGTTTTCACGAAGTTATTAAAAGAATGTTTGACTGTTGTCTTTAAGTAATACACATTTGAAAAACTGGACGTGCCGTTGGCATGTGATTCGTGGTTGCATGCTCAATTTGCACACGTCATTCGCTTACTTGTAGACCCTGCATAACTTCCAAGATTATAAATTTGTACGTTCCTTATCAAGAATGCTATCAGTTACTACCGAACTGAAAAGTTCGTATGCATAGACAATTTAGGAAGATGGTCACGCAACATTGACGTAACACAAAGCGTGTAATATAAATGGTGTACGCAACAATCATTAACAAAAACAGTAAGTTATGTTGGCGAGGAAAAACAGTAAACCAACTGCTATAACCTGTCATTATATAAACCACGCATTTCATGTCAAACAAACACATACAAAAGGTGCACTTAACGACACAGTGAATGACAACGTAACGGGAAAACGGGCGTTTCTAAATTAGATTGACGCGCGGGAATGTGCGCAGTTTTATCCTGCCAACATTCCGTTACGCCTTCTGTTTTTGTTTTTATTTATAATCCGGTATCTTCTGTGGAATCTTGACCAGAAATAGACGGACAGTGCCACTTTGGGCAGTATCTCTGGCGATGGCGAGATAAGAAGCAGGATATAAACGGGCAACTTGCCAGCGGGGTTTGGCTACAGATGTCATGGGACAGAAGTAGTCCCTTGCCAGAAGTGGGCGCCTATTTTCAGCAAAGCATAAATACAAATGTGCGTGCGTGCGTGCGTGCGTGCGTGCGTGCGTGCGTGCGTGCGCGCGTCATATAAATCCGCTGCAATCCACGAAATGAACCCAATTAAATAAGCCAGAATCGGGTGCATTAAAATAAATAAATAAATGCTGCCTCCGTTAATTGAATTACGTTCCACCAGGGGCCACCAGGTTTTTAGATGTATTAATAATTACTATTAGTTTGTCCAGTTCTGTTTCACTTAACTGGATTAACTTCGAGGAATATAACGCATTTATATGACGTATATGAGAACGTTGGAAATACATTCGATATCTTGCATTTGCGTATTGTTAAAAGTAGGCGCCTATGTCTGGCCCGCGACCCCGCTTTAACAGCGTCACAAGTGGATATCAGCGACTGTACCTCCGTCGTCGCTGACATCCACGTACGTGACATAACTTTTAACAGCAGCAATTACATTCATGTAGTCAACTCGTAGTTTACACGCGGTGTGCTGCCACCGTCAGTGTTGTAACGAGAGATGTGTCAATGTGTTCATTATAGGTACTAACTGGTTACGCGATCGTCGTACGTTCGTTGCATGTCTGGGAGTTGCATGCGATCTACCAAGCCGTCAGCTACGTCTTGATTAATTCCTGTCGCCGTTTTCGAGGTCTGCTGGTTATCAATTCAAATTCATATACTGTATAACAGGGGCCTATACTTCTTCTTCTTCTTCCGGGTACGAGTCAACCCTCTCTTCAAGGCTTATAGGCTCGGTGACACACAAGTATTCATACATCTAAGTACCAGACCAGCGAAAACAATGTTGACTCTATGTATCGTATCTCGTTCTCTGACGCCAACGTAGGATTTTTCATGAAGTGTCTGATTGAACACAGATAGCAGTCTGCAGTGGCGGTGCGATTTCTTGGTCTACTTTTCGAATGCGCCGTATCTTGTCGCATTTCCATAATTGTGTCAATAAAATTATATATATAAAACTATATATATATATATATATATATATATATATATATATATATATATATATATATATATATATATATATATGCGTGCGTGCGTGCGTGCGTGCGTGCGTGCGTGCGTGCGTGCGTGCGTGCGTGCGTGCGTGCGTGCGTGCGTGCGTGCGTGCGATTTTGGGAATATTATTCAGAACTCGGATAATGTCCCAGAATTCACGGCGAAATTGAGCAAATCCGTTTAGTTTGTTGAATGAGCGGTATAGTTGTAGTATTTTCTCAGCTCACTCGCCGGGAAGCTGTATCCGCCCCCGTAGCATCGCTGCTGCAAGCGGTTTGATGTGTGGCGCAGAGCCGGTAAAAAAGTCAAGACGGTAAAACACTGCAGCGGAAATGAGGGATTCGCATATGTTGCTCAGCCATGCGAGTTACGACGTACGTAACACCCGGTGACATCTGGGTCTACAGGGTGTCTCATAACTAAACAAGTCACTCTGCCGACGTACCCTTCGATGGTGTACAAAGTAAACGTCTACATATTCTTTGTCGTGCATTTTCTTACACAGGAGCCTACAATGTGTCCTATAAGGTTTTACGGGTACGTGCGTCAATGTGTCCTATAAGGTGTTACGGGTACGTGCGTCAATGTGTCCTATAAGGTGCTACGGGTACGTGCGTCAATGTGTCCTATAAGGTGCTACGGGTACGTGCGTCAATGTGTCCTATAAGGTGTTGCGGGTACGTGCGTCAATGTGTCCTATAAGGTGTTACGGGTACGTGCGTCAATGTGTCCTATAAGGTGTTACGGGTACGTGCGTCAATGTGTCCTATAAGGTGTTACGGGTACGTGCGTCAATGTGTACTATAAGGTGTTGCGGGTACGTGCGTCAATGTGTCCTATAAGGTGTTACGGGTACGTGCGTCAATGTGTCCTATAAGGTGTTATGGGTACGTGCGTGAATGTGTCCTATTAGGTGTTACGGGTACGTACGTCAATGTGTTTAAAATATAAGTGTCAACATATGTTTGTATTCGTGGTTCGCCTTTGAGAACGACCCGATCCATGGACGCGCGCTGTTGTCTCGTGAAACCTCGACAAGGCTGAGGCGATGGATGACGACGTAACCGTTGAAAGACATCACTTTGCTCGTACGGCTGGCTTTGTAGAGCTAATACATAGACATATAACAGGGAGATACTACGACACTGCTTTAATTGCACTACAAACACATCATGTAAATACAGCAATTGAGACACATGCATCTGCTGCTGCTGCTGCGACAACGTTCCTTTCTCCAACCTACAAACCGATTGCATGAAAGAAAACAGAGAACTGTTAAAAACACCACAACAATATGCATGCCCTTGCATTACCTTCAAAGTCTGCTGCGTCAAGACGTCGACATCAGGCGCTCGCTCGCGGCTGTGACGACCACACCGCCGACGGCATACCTTTTTGTAACATACAACTCAAATGTACGAACACATTTAAACAAAGCATTATCGTCACCAGCACCGCCGCCGCCGCCGCCGCCGCCGCCGCCGCCGCCGCCGCCGCCGCCGCCGCCGCCGCCGCCACCGCCATCGCCACCGCCACCGCCACCGCCACCGCCACCATCATCACTCAGATATAAAATGAATGGTTTACCTGTTGCGCAATATTCGTTCGTAGGCTGTCTGATGACGTCACGGCTGGTGGGACGCATCAAAATACAGAGCATATTAATTAAACTGATCAGAGCAACACACACGTGTATTATTACCTACCTTTACGATATGATAATTAATAATTAGAAAAAGCAGAATCGGTCTCTATTAATTTATCCACAGTAATAGGTTTTTTTGTGGGAATCGTTGCTTCTCTGATACACGCTGTGCATAGTGCAGGTTTGTTCAACTGCGTTTCTTGACACCGACATCATGTTTGACACTGAATGCGTAATTTTTCGGAAACGTGTTGTAATTTAGTTTGTCTGCCATCTATGAAAATGTGTGCTATCCAAATAATACTCCCCTTAGGCTCCTTCTCGTGTTGTGGACGATCTACTCTGTGGACTCAGCTATTCAACGAAGTCGTTGAAGCCTCGTCCTCGAGCGTTCACTAGGAAACAGACATGCGCACCAACCGCATCCACGTCATTTCCGTCCTGGCAGCCGCGAAGTTCACGTGTTACGTGATGGCCGATAGCGTTAAAAAATATAACGTTGAAAGTATGCGTACAACCATAGAGATGTAAATAGAATACACATGATCGCTATACGTGTAACACAGGACACACAGGGCGGGTTGGCGAATGGGACGTGTTACACTACAGCGCCGCTTGTGGAATAGCGGGACACATCCTTCGCGTTTCAACTGTCGTCGATTTTAGTGGAACCACACGTGTTGTTTTTACGAGTTGTCAATTGGATTTAGCGTTCTCGTACGCTTTGAACGCATGCGCGAGAAATGTGAAATCATTTGCGACCATAGAAATAACATGTGCCTAGAAATCTAGATCGATTTTATTGTAAAATAAAAACTTTGAGGCATTACAAAAAGCGGGACATTTCGATCAAACAGCAGGACCTTGAGGAAAAGCGGCCATTCCGTTTGCATATGGCATACATATGGCATACATATTCTCAATAAGCGTCTTTGTCCATATGTCCTTCCGGAGTTGTTGGATCTGGATGACAATCCCACTGTGTCTTATGAAAGGTCAGTGGTGCTGACCGGTCAGTAGGGTTGACCGGTCAGCATTCACTTTCTACGGTCCAGTGACCAAGAGTGTCGGTTTTAGTTAACCGTGGAACACTCGAAGATATAATATTTTGTTAGGAAGCTAGCTGTGTTGATACTTGGCACTCCACGTGGGAGGTTCAGTAGACGTTGTTTGATGTTTACACTTTCGTGTCTTGCTAATGGCTAATGGCTAATGTAGCCCGTGAAGTTTGAGGCAACATCTCAAATATGGACATTCTGTGCCTATGCAGAATTTAGCGCGCTAAGGAGTTTGATGACACGTGGATTTTGACCGATTATGTTTGTCCCATTTCGTATACAAATGTTTGTATCTTTGCAATCCGAAGGTTCCCGTATCTACCCAGAGTTGCCGTGCGCGGATTCTTTCTCTCGGAGGGTGAAATATGCAGCGGGTTACAAAATATCTAATTGGGGTTTGACAGAAAAATGGGTTGGACCAAACCCCCGTAACCCCTCCAGATCCACCACTGACCGAGTCGAGAAAGACGTATTGAGAGTCATCACGTTTCAAAGAAGTCGACTCGAGACCAGAGGTGAAGTGACGCGATACACGAGAGACTTCGACTCCCGCTGTGTGTCCCGGTTGGCTGGCCATAAACACCGTCAACACTCGCTGAACACGCGAATGGATGATGATGACGATGACGATGATGATGGTGATGACGATGATGATGATGATGATGGTGATGATGATGATGATGACGACGATGATGATGATGGTGGTGACGACGATGATGATGATGATCGTGGTGACGACGATGATGATGATGACGACGATGATAATGACGACGATGATAATGACGACGATGATAATGATGATGATGATGACGATGATGGTGATGATGATGATGAAGATGGTGGTGACGACGACGACGACGACGACGACGCCAATAATGATTACGATGATAATGATGATAATCATGAATAACATGACATCATAATAAACCTGATAATTCTGATAGCCACGGTAACTGTGATAATTATGACACTGACAACGATAACAACAACAACAACAGCAACAACAACAACGACAATGTAAACGTATGATACTGAATTAAGATCAGCAAACTGTATCCGAGGCAGAACGCCTAGCGCTGTGTCTGGTCATTTTTTTATTATTCTTATTAAGAAAGTGTCCAGAAACACTTTTGCAAGGGTGTAATTTAATATTGGCGTGTCCAGTAAAATGCAATACCAAGGCTGAGCATAATAAACTCGAGTGAAACATTTCTGGAAAAAGTATTCTGCCTTACGCCCGTCTTTTTAAAACTACACAGAAGAATGCACAGAAAGCCAAAACAAACTACAGAGACGCCAATTCTACGTCGCTGTTTGGAAAACACCCATTTGATTAATGCCCGCCACATATGGCACTGTCACTCGCGTTCAACTGGTGTTCACACACACTAACCCCAGTGGGACAACATAAACGCTAAATCAACGGTTTAACCACAGTGAGTTAGTAAAATTAGTTTCCCCCGGAAACGACCTCTAGTGGCAGCTGACAATGGTGCACTGTTTTGGTAGAGCAGAGAGATGCAAAGGCACTCCGTATTAGAGTATAACAACAGGTGTCGCTAGTGCATTCTTCCCATTTATCATAGTGCTACCACAAAGTTCATTTAGACGAACTTTGACGACGTTCTCTTTAAGTACATATTTACATGTCTTGCATCGCTATCACAATGTTTCTAGCGTAGCAGACATGCTACAGGCAGTGGAGTGGGGGCTGCTGGCATACCGCAGGGCAGATGCTAAGCTAAGCATGATGTACAAAATAGTTAATGGTCTAGTGGGAATACCTTCAAATCAGTACCTTGTTTCTGTGGATATTATCAATAGGAGACAATTCCTTAGCCTATCATATCCCAGATGAAATTACCACTTATTTTTCACCAGTACTATTTGACTTTGGAACTCCCTACCTCAACTCATTGTTAGTCTAAACAGTCTGGACGCATTTAACAGTAACATTCAGACACTTTATTATCCAAAAGTTTAGATGTAGTTTTTTTTTTTAACTCTATATAAGTTATCATTTTTTTTTTCGCCTATTGGTCTGCCTGTTCCCTCAGCATGTTGAGGCTAGGCAGACTTTTGGAAGAAGGGAGAAGACTTGTATTTGATATACGACAGCGTATTTACCTCGAACACAAGTTTGTTATCGACAGCAGCACCTCTAATAAAGTTCTATGTTGACTATTTGTGAATTGTTAGTCACATCAAGGGACCTATTCACCGAAAAACGAAGAGTAAAGGTGAACATGCCTTGCATATTTAAATATACGTGTAATTGAACACGTAAATTCGCAAGCCAGACGCTGGAGTGCTGTTGACGTACATTACTCGCACGTGTACTCTCGTTTCTTGCAGTTATTCTCGTTTCAAAATCCTGGCTACAGCCCGCAGGTGAACGAGATTGAGGATGACGTGTCGTCGACTGGGGAGAGAATCTACCGTCAAACGACGGAACCGGAAGAAGACGACCTGCGCCTGTGCGACAACCGGAAGCAGAAATCCCCGACTCGACGCCGGCTCATACTCGGCGTCGTTGTGATGTTTGTGCTGCTCTTTGCCGTCGCCACAGCGCTCGTTCTTCGCTTTGCAGGTATTTGTTACACGCACGCACGTACGTTTCTAACAAACCAGACCTTTCAAGTTGGCCCAATCAACTAGCGGGAGATCTGTTCAAGCAGGTTTTAACGAATATTTTCCATATTTTCCTGTGATGGCGCTACTTATTGAATGTTTTTACCCGAATTACGAAAAAGAGCTGATATATTTCTACATCCGTCCATTTGCGTCCGTGCACATTTGCAAGTGAAGATATTTTCATGTGTCGGCTTTCTTAAGTTGCTATGCAACCATAATTAATACATCGTACAATCGCATGAAAATAAATACAATCAAGCCACAACACCTGAAAATCACTGCAAAAAAATCGTAACATCAAATGCCACAAAAGTGGGAGCTTTTTGTTTGAAAACGGGAGATCGGAAGGGCGTTTGGAAAATGACGAAAGATTTCCTGCCATATGGGGCGATTCTGACAACCATTATTCAATTACAATTTTACAATCAGACATACACTGTATACCTTAATCGTACATTTCAATATCGCTACAAGCATCACCAATATGCTGACTGGGGCGAAAATGACGTCACTGCGTTTTGCTGTACTCGCAGTGCTTTCGAAACACCCAAAGGAGATCCACCCGAAGATGACGTCATCGACGACCATGTCGGGCGGGATGAAGTCATCAGAACAGACTTTCGGTGCGACGACCGCCATCGAGAGCGCAGTCAATGCCGTCGTGTCGTCGGCGACAACGAGTGCGCCCAGGATCAGTGTCAGAGGTGAACGTTTATAATAATTGATCCACACATTACATTAATTAATTACTTGAATGTGCTTCATCATCGTCGGATTCACATTGCCAAAAGAACATTAAAACTCTAGAAAGGAACATATACAGATACAGTGTTAATGACATTATTATACACATTTTATGTTTCTCGACTATCAAGAACTGTTTATTCCGTTCGTGCGATTGTTTCCATTTTTTTCTCGATATATTACAATGTTCTCTGTTTCGATCCGATTTCCTCGAATTCAGAACGTTAATCGTATTTGCAGTGTCCAATGCATTTCAATGCGTTGCTATCGTCATTGCTGGGAAATACGCGTCGTACATGGGTCCGCACAGAGCGGACTACACCAGGGACCACGAGCGACTAGGGAGGGTCTACACGACCGCTGTGAGTTAACTACAGCAGCGTGGCGAGTTGTTCATGAAATACATGGTTTTATGATATTCACGTAATACAATTTGCGTTTGTGCTTGCGTGCGTATGTGTGATGATGATGATGATGATGATGATGATGACGATGACGACGACGACGACGACGACGACGACGACGACGACGACGACGACGACGATGACGATGACGATGATGATGATGATGATGATGATGATTTGTTAGATCCTGTTTAAATTGTTGTGGTTATCACTGATGATGATGACGAGGAGGAGAATGAGGAGGATGATCTTGTCGTCTCACCTTCTATATGACTTCTATATGACTTCTATATGACTTCTATATGATGTAGTATTTCCTTGATCGAAACCAGCTACCTGGTAAAACAGTACACTTCATGTCTACGTGTGTGGTCAACAGCACTGTATAAAAAAATGCAGAAAATAGTTACAAACCAAACACTGTTCCATGGTTTAGAAACACATCATGAGAGAAACGCTTCCAGCAACAAGGAATGTGTCGAAAACAATGCAATTAAGTTAAAAACATAACACAGGATTATTGAGCGTTTGACGTACATTAATTGTTGTGTCCAAACGGTATTATTGTAATGTTGCAGGTGAATGATCTGTACAGACAGAGCAGGTTGAGCGCCATCTACAGGGGCTGTCGCGTCACACAGATGACGTAAGTGCAAAAAGACTCATAAAACTGCTGCTACACGGTACTCGGATGAAACCATCCGATTGCATCGCAAACGATCAACTCGTAGCGTGTGCCAGACCGTACGAGTCTCTCGGATACGAGTCACTCGTACGATGCCAAGTTTAGGACGTGTTCTAAATTAGTTCCGATTCTGTCGGACGAGCAGTGGGATTTACCAATCGTAGCACACCACGGCATAGCATAGCTGGACTCATCCAACGCTTACGAGAAATGCATTCCACGTCATGTGACGAATGAAGAGCTAACACGATACGAAGTCAGCTTATGTTTATGTTCTTTCAATATCTGATTGTAGACGTTGTAACGTGTCGTATTAAAAGTGCAATGTCTGATTGTTTGACCGCACACATGTGTTTTAATTAATTAACTTTGATTTGTTGTTTAATTTTAATGTTTCGGGCTGAATACCGTGTTTACTTTGCATGCGGAGGTGAACGAATGTACTGAACCGTAAGGTAGATAAACTAGTACGGCTGTATTCATAAACATACATAGGTCAAATTATATACTTTTTCGCCTATTTCATTAAGACACGTTTGGATGGTGAAGAGGTTAGAACATAATTATATAGTTTATATTATGTAACATGATTTCACGATAACACTATCAGACCATATGCCTTTAAATTACCTCTACACATGAGTCGCTGGCATTGTAAGCTTCAAAAAGAACGCATTAATTGACCTGCTCTATATCGAGAACGCTAATCGCGTTGACCCAGCAACAGCATTAAGCTTAAACCGTTTATGTTGAACTTGTATTTGTAATTAGGCCGGTGACGTTGTCGATTTGGGCCGAAATGCAGATTCGAATCGTACGTGTTTGTGTCTGTGTTTGTCTGTCTGTTCAATCATATCTAGGTCAGTTTCGGGTGTATGGGGCTGAACTGTTGTACGTGTGCCCGGCGGGGGTCACGGGGATGGTTGGTGCGTTAAAAAAGTTTCGAAATTCAGCAGGGTGGAGGTATTACGAAGGAATCTACGTGGACGTTTGACGTATATTACGTAACTCGGAACAACAGCAGGAGTTCGTAGTTACGTACAATTGTTGGCAACGCTATGCGTGTTTTCTGCGATTGTTCCGAGTTACGTGACCAACGTCAAACGTTCACATGCGTTTGGTGGCATGAAGTTGTAGACTTCATTGCCATTGCCACTGCCACACCAAAACTTGACTGGGTACTGCAAAGAGTCATAAGCTCTCGCAGTGACTACCTTTTCTCCCGGGCAACTCGGCTAGTATGTCATAAACAACCGATACGTTACAGCAGATTTCACATATATTATAGTGACGGTCGCAAGCCGTGTTTCTTTTTCGTTTTGTTTTGTGACATTGGTCCGTAATATTCTCTTCAATTTTAAGAACTACAACAGTCAACCAAAATGCTTTGAACAAAAGACCGACTGGAATTATACACATGCTCAATTTTAACTGACACTTTTCAGCAGCTGTCTTGCGTTTTTCAGAACCTTTGCTGGCCCAAGTGTGAAGATTCACTTCCGCTTGATGTTCAGTGAGAATGTGACAGTGGAGCCGCCGCTGGTGGTAGCACCGTCTAGGTACACGGCTGATGACGTCACAGCAGAGTTCATGGCTGTCATGCAACCCGTGCCTACGTATTCAACTCGGGTCCGATATCGGGATTTTATCTTCCGGAAGAAGTCCATTGGAATAACGCCAGGTATGATTATAAACACATGCTTCGCCTACCTACCTTCCTACCTACCTACCTACCTACCTACTCAATCGTCTTCGTACCTACTGGCGCATAAGGCAGAAACAAGACATCTCCACTTCAGTCGGTCTGCAGCCTGTGTGTGGAGCCTGAGTTTCTTGTACTTTCCCCTCCACAACTCTCCTCCAGTTCGTTTTTGGTCGTCTTCGTTTTCCTTTTCCTTCAGGGGTTCACCACAAGGTTGTGTTTGTTATAATGTCATCCTCTTTCGCAAAAGTTGCCGATCCATCTCCATCTTCTTGTGGTGGGCAAATCATTCTCGTTAGTTTGTGCAGTTAGTTTCAGCAGTGATAATAATCATATTATTAATAACAAGCGCAACTTGTTGCCCGGGATGTCCGAGAAAGGCAATACGTAAATTTCTATTTCTAGTCTACATATTTGTGTAAAACTTGGGGGTTGACCCCGCATAGGTAGGACGCTTTCACAAAACTCTTAAGTATTTGGTGGATCTCTGAATCAAAATTCCTTACCTGATTTTGTTCATATGTTATAGAAACACACCCCGCTGCGGCAGGAATACGTCTTCCTTTACCACAGAACAATACGTGGATAGTTTGACAGAAACAATACATGCACATTCTATTTACGATTTTCGGTTCACATAACAACGAAAGCTGTGACATTTCGACGACCCGAAACAGCTACTGGAAACCGTTACTATTGATAACTTAGTACTGGAAATACGTACTTACCAAGGTTTTGTTTTGCAGCTATGCTCAAGACGTACTTCTTACCGGAAGGACAGACATTACCAACGGCGCCCATCACGAACACGACGGCTCAGACTACGAGGGCAACGTCGTCATTAAAAGCCACGACGACAACAACGACAATCAGCCGTACCACGAACACAAAGACGACGGCCGAGCCACCAACTACGACAAAACTGCTCAAGACTCCGCCACTCAAAATCACCACAGGTGGTGGCGAGACTACGCCGACAGCACACAGGGCCTGCTCAGACGACAAGTTCTTCTGCGATAGCGGCGTCTTCACCGTGCCGCACAAGCGCCACTCTTGCATCGAGTTGTTCGAGGTGTGCGACGGCTACACGGACTGCGTGGATGGCGCCGACGAAGTCGACTGCGGCAGATACTGCTCGAACGGCGGCTTCAGGTGCGTCGGCGAGACGGCCCGGGACCCGAAGCTCGCGAGCCGCTGCACGTTGTCCGGTGAACAGTGCGACGGCTATGCCGACTGCGACGACTTCTCGGATGAAGACAACTGCACGTGTCCCGTCGGCGAGTTCCGCTGCGAGAACGGATACGACCGTCGTAACTACGATCACTGCATACCGACGGTAAGTGAAACAGTACACTGCATTTCCTGCCGTATCTCAAAGTAAAGACAGCATGCATGTTCTGTTTGTTTGTGTTTGTGCTCTTGTTTGCGTGCGTGCGTGTGTGCGTGCGTGCGTGCGTGCGTGCGTGCGTGCGTGCGTGCGTGCGTGTCTGTTTGTTTGTTTGTTTGTTTGTTTGTTTGTTTCGGCGTGAAGATTGACAGTAGAACTATGTTCGCTTGCAGGAATTCGTTTGCAATGGCGACCAAGACTGCACGGACGGAAGTGACGAACGTCATTGCAACGAGAGCGCATGTCCAGCGGACATGTTCAGGTGCGCCAACAGTACCGGGCACGACGGGTGCGTGGCTGCGATTGCGCGCTGCAACAGACTCGTTGACTGCGCCGACGGAAGTGACGAGCGCGGCTGTGCAAACACGTGTCCTCGCGGCCAGACCGCCTGCAAGACCGGCATCATCTCTCGGTTCCCATACAGCGGCTACTGCGTGTACGACCACGAGCGTTGCAACGGGTTCGCCGAATGCCACGACGGTTCGGACGAGGACGGGTGCGACGTGGAAACCTGCGCCACGGGTCAGTTCCAGTGTCACAACGGCACGGACAAGCACGACGGTGACCAATGCATCTCGGCCATACAGCGTTGTGACAGAGTCGACGATTGCACGGACTCCAGTGACGAACGTCTCTGTTTGTACCGTTGCCTTCCCGGGAAGACGGCATGTCGTACCGGGGTGTTGCTGTCTACGCCGACAGGACGGGGATATTGCTTCCCATCGCACAAGGTCTGTGACGGTGTGTTCGACTGTCGGGACATGAGCGACGAGACGGACTGTCCCCACCAACAGGCGACTTGTCCCCCGGGCACCTTCCGATGTGCAGGCAACCTCGACGTGCAGTCGAAGAACGCCTGCCTTCCCGAGATCCTCCGCTGCGACCGAATAGACCACTGTCTGGACGGAAGTGACGAGCGTCATTGCAACTACACGTGCGGAACAGGAGAGTTCACTTGTCACACGGGACGATGCATCGACGCCACCATGCGATGTGACGGCGTTAGCGACTGCCCCGATAACAGCGACGAGCGAGTGTGCTCCGCGCAGTGCACTTCCACCCAGTTCCGATGTCACGTGGCGAGCAAAGGGGGACGTGACGTATGCATCGACACAATCCTGCAGTGCGACCGGGTGGCCGACTGTCCGGACTCGTCGGACGAGCTCGGCTGTCGGTACGCGTGTCCCTCCGGCTACTTCACGTGCGAGAACAGCACGCTGTCCCACAACGAGGACGGCAGCGGCGGGCGTGGTTTCTGCCTGCGAGAACATCTCATGTGCGACCATCGCCGACACTGCGCCGACGGTTCGGACGAAAGCACGCGCCACTGCGACATGAAGTGTGCCGAGAACGAGTTCCGCTGCGTGAACGGCTCGACGCTTTACAGTCGCCGTCACCGGTGTGTGCCGCGAAACCACAGGTGCGACAGGCGAGTTGACTGCACTGACGGCTCGGACGAGGCGTTCTGCACTTACACCTGCCCGCTGGGAAAGACCGCGTGTCGGACGGGCATCATCGCCAAGTGGCCGTACGAGGGCTACTGCGTCGATGACCACGACGTGTGCAACAAGTACCTCGACTGCAAAGACGGAAGTGACGAGCGCGACTGCAACGCCACCTGCGACGTCGACGAGTTCCGGTGCGCGGACGGCGTCGATCTGACCGACAACGATGTCTGCGTGCCGAAGACTCACCGCTGTGATCGCGTCGTCGACTGCTCTGACGAGTCGGACGAGAGTGGTTGCAACTATACGTGTCCGGCGGGCCAGTTCAAGTGCGCCAACGGCACGCTGCTTCTACACTCGGGCAGAGGCTTCTGCCTGTACGGCCACTGGCGGTGCGACGGCATCACGCACTGCAGCGACGGCAGCGACGAGGCCGACTGCGTGCAGACGTGCAAACCCGACCAGTTCGAGTGCAAGACCGGCATGCGCACCATGCCCAGTCAGACGTGCATCCCCAAGGGGTGGGTGTGCGATCGGGAGCCGGACTGCGTGGACGCCAGCGACGAGGGCGGCTGTACCTACAGCTGTCCGGTGGGCAGAATCGCCTGCAGGAGCGGACACATCCACCGACGGCCGTTCGTCGGCTACTGCATTCTACTGAGCGAGCGCTGCAACGGCCGACAGGACTGTCGCGACAACTCGGACGAGGAAGGCTGTCTCAACATCACGTGTCCTCCACGTGAGTTCAAGTGCGCGAACGCGACAAGTGGCAACGACGCGTGCATAGCGTCGTCGCACGTCTGTGACCGTGTACCGGACTGCTCCGATCAATCGGACGAAATCAACTGCAACTACACGTGTCCGCATGGCCGGCACGCATGCGCAACCGGCACCTTGAGTCGGTGGCCAAAGCGAGGCTACTGCATCGTGGCGTCTCGCGTGTGCGACGGCGTTCGCGATTGCGCCGACGGAAGTGACGAAAACGCATGCGACGGACGCTGCGCCAATGGCTACATCCGGTGTCGCAGCGGCAGCACAAAGAGCGGAAGTGCCTGTATACATCCGCACAAAGTGTGCGATAAAGTACAGGACTGTCTGGACAACAGTGACGAAGCGAACTGTAAATAATTTTATTGTTTCGAACGGTTGGCGCTAAATGTAATTAATGTTGAACAGTGGCGCTAAACCGGCTTTCGTGATGTCAACGCCCAGTGTTGTCTTAGTGGCAGAGCAGTGTATTTAAGAGTAGCATGTATTGTTTATGTCTTACTGTGTTGTAGTAGACACCATTAAATGACGTGCATATAATACCACGAAGTGAGCTTAATGTCGTATGCAATTAAGCGGTGTATATATATTTTAAAATAAATTGCTTTACTTTATATACAACCTGTGCTTTAATTATTATCGCATGCATGCTTACATGCACGTACGTACACACACACACACACACACACACACACACACACACGCACGCACGCACGCACACGCGCAAGCGCACGTACATACACGTCGTATTAAGGGGGTTGTACAGCCCAGAATTGCAAAGTGTGACAAGGGGATGGGGGTTTCAAAACTGCCACAAAACAACGTGACGTACTTTATGGATAGCCGCTATGCACTTGTCATTGTAGGATCCCTTGCGCACGAAGACAATCTCGACCGCGAGTTCAATACTTTGGCTTGAGTTGCACTGAAACGTTTTGTATAACTGTGACATTTGAAATGATTTCGTGGCAACTTTACGTCGCAAAACTTAACCGCAAGGTTGCGCGACAGGTGGCCGTACGCTTTGTTAACGCTGTCGATAGATGTCGGCAGGAGTGCGCAAGGAGGTGCGCTGAATTTCACGAATAGTCGGTCGCTCTCTCGCTGCGTGTCCAGTGGAATCAGCTAAATCAGCATAGAATGGAGGACATCATGAAATCTAATGTCAGTCGCTCACGCGATTATCTTCCCAGAACCCGGTCAAAGAATCGACTGATTGCCGCCTGTTGACATTTAGCTCAAACTATCTGTCGGTCGGTCGGTCGGTCGGTCGGTCGGTCGGTCGGTCGGTCGGTCGGTCGGTCGGTCGGTCGGTCGGTCGGTCGGTCGGTCGGTCGGTCGGTCGGTCGGTCGGTCGGTCGGTCGGTCGGTCGGTCGGTCGGTCGGTCGGTCGGTCGGTCGGTCGGTCGGTCGGTCGGTCGGTCGGTCGGTCGGTCGGTCGGTCGGTCGGTCGGTCGGTCGGTCGGTCGGTCGGTCGGTCGGTCGGTCGGTCGGTCGGTCGGTCGGTCGGTCGGTCGGTCGGTCGGTCGGTCGGTCGGTCGGTCGGTCGGTCGGTCGGTCGGTCGGTCGGTCGGTCGGTCGGTCGGTCGGTCGGTCGGTCGGTCGGTCGGTCGGTCGGTCGGTCGGTCGGTCGGTCGGTCGGTCGGTCGGTCGGTCGGTCGGTCGGTCGGTCGGTCGGTCGGTCGGTCGGTCGGTCGGTCGGTCGGTCGGTCGGTCGGTCGGTCGGTCGGTCGGTCGGTCGGTCGGTCGGTCGGTCGGTCGGTCGGTCGGTCGGTCGGTCGGTCGGTCGGTCGGTCGGTCGGTCGGTCGGTCGGTCGGTCGGTCGGTCGGTCGGTCGGTCGGTCGGTTCGGGTAGATTAGTCTTACTTATCCGACTCTCACTCGTCGAGAAGAGGCGTGGTCTCGTTGTTACCCACTGTCACCGCACCATTTTGTGTAGTCGTTCCCGTGAAGTGCCAGCAACCAATCAGCGTTATTATCGAGATTCTACGCTAACAAAATTTTGCCTGATTTATTTTTTTCAGTCTGACAGTTGTGTCAATATAATCAAAGTTTAAAATTAATTCGAATTGCAAACTGATAAAAAGTTCGCTCTTATTTTTATTAATAATATTAGCCAAATGCCCAGATGACATCGTAATTAGCTAATTTTGCATGCACCCAGAAACTGGGTGATCGAGACTATCAGTAGATGTGCTGGTTGCAGCGCTGCTAAGTGTTGGCGGGGGTCGCGCGTCGCACGTGGCCCTGGACGGTTACATTGATAATGTTTATATTACCGTATCATGTCCATTTGAAGCGGGGTCGCAGTGGGCTGGATTAATTAAAACGAAACAAATAATCTTTCGGGGGCTATGCACCTCAAATATATAATAAAGACTAACCGTGTGGAACTAAAATCAAGAATATCACGCCAGCGGCTTACTTAGTCAGAATGTGTTTTAAAAGTGGGAGATACCGGTCATTTATCCGGTTGACTGAGGGCTGACATGTTAACCAGCGCGACCGATAAGCGCATGCGCAGTTGTATAAAAATCAGGTAACCTAGACTACGCGTTACGTATTAAGTAAGGCCGGCATACACAGAACCATCGCGAAGTCTCAAACAGACGTGCTATTTTCTCAGAAAGAGGACTAGTTTTGCAAACCCATATTACATAAGTTGAGTTTGGACGCTAACAGCATGGCCATATCGTATTGATAAGTATAGGAATAGGTTTATACAAATATATTTTCATTTGGCGAACAAATGTTGCTATACTTTGACACTCGTGACGTAGGGTTATCTAGACGTATGACGTTTACGTATCCGAGATGACAGATCTGCAAAGGCAATCGTGCCCTGTGCGGCAACTGAAAATTAACTGTCAGCAACAGTGGCGCCACACTGTGTGCGTAGTACCAACAAACCAGGATAAAGTGTTATTCCACTCATGCAGATTATCGTCTGTGTTATTCCACCCATGCAGATTATCGTCTCTGTTATTCCACCCATGCAGATTGTAGTCTCTATTATTCCACCCATGCAGATTATCGTCTAAAGTGTGGATTGGTGCTTTGCGTGTTTTTCAGAGCTTTTGTTCATGTGTATCGCTAATGTTTTGTTTCCCGTAGGCCTACTATTGCATTTAGAGCTATCGGGCAGTCGCTTATCGCCGCGAATAAACGTAGCTCTTCACTTTAACATGTCGGTTCCTAAATGCAACACCACGCTCACCTATATGATGGCTGGCCCACCAAACTCACAGTGCCATCCCTCGTGTTGGCGATAGTGGACTTGTCCACCTGATGGTCACGCCTGTGTACACACGCACGCACCTGTCTCACGGCACGCTTGATTGCACACACGACGTAACTGATAAGGCGGCATTCCGATGACGCCATAACATTACCACGCACCCGGCAGCAACGTCGTCTCTCACGCCGACTTCCCGCCGTTGTGGCTATGACCGACAGCAGCAATGTGGCGCGCGGTAACCGCTGCAACAAGAGCGTCAACACGCCGGCGAGGATCTCACAGATATGTCGTCTGCGTCGCTCTTGCTCTTTCACTGCGTCCCCCACCCGTTCCCTGGACCGGTTCATCCCGAATCGGCGCAACTCCGACTTCGAGTCGGCCTACTACAAGCTGATGTCGCCGGTCGAGAGTGCCTGCTCCGACGGCGCCTGTTCCCCGCAGTGTTCCGCCTCCCCAGCCTCGTCCCGCTGTAGTCTGACCAGGGACGACAACATCCTAACATTCTCTCCGGCCAAGAGCTCGTCGACCGGTGAGCTCACATACTTAATGGAATTTTACAAGCTGGACTTATTGTGTCCCACATTTGTTCATTCCCAACATGGTCCGGAAACTCATTCCAGTGGCTCAGTACCCTTTAGCTGAACATTTCCTGTCTAATATGTAATCCTGATCACACATTGTAGAGTTTCAACGAGTTCCGCCGAATTGATCTGGTATCTGCTAACTGAAAAAAAATTCCATAATAAATAGTTGCCCCTCTTTTTGTAGGAGTTTGCAACATTTAATCAGGTTTCCTCTCAGACACCTCTATGTGGGTGAAAATTCCATCATTGTGGCTCGCCTCTGTACATTTTCTAGGTGCTCTACATCCTTCGTGCTTATGTGTAGCTTACGTGTGACCGGACTGTCGAGATTGTTAAAATTCCTTGCACGGACATTCATGAGACTTATCTGATTGGTTTGCTGTGATATTGCACGAGCTTTCTGTACCGCATGGGTGCGAGTAACTCCTCGGCTTCTTCATGTAACGTATACTTTCGATGAACGAAAACATCATGCCTACAACATATGTTGGGGAAGTGTTTCGAAGTTCAGCTCAATTTGCAGTGATGTTTTGGTGTCAGGAATTCCGTAAGGCAATTTATTTTCACCACTACCTCAGGTCAGGACATTATATTAACTCAACACAAATAGAAGGTAACACAAATAGAATGCATACACTAGTCCTACTTACCCAACGGATCACGTCCGTAGACAAATACATGTCAAACCAGGTTCCAGCTTATGATTTTGAAGTAGGGCCTACCTTTTTATCGGGACCGACAATTCCTTGTTGTTGCTAGATTGTCCGTAATGAGAATCCTGAACAGAGCCTACAATCAAATGTAAGTTGATGTACAACTTTATACAACCATTTTTCCACCGGACGACCACAATGTATGCATCATTTATACATAGTCAACTGTAACGTACGTAGATAATATATTACCGAACTGTAACGTAAGTAGATAATACATTACTTAACTGTAACGTACGTAGATAATGTATTACTGAACTGTAACGTACGTAGATAATATATTATTGAAATGTAACGTACGTAGATATTATATTACCGAACGGTAACGTACGTAGATAACATATTACTGAACAGTAACGTACGTAGATAATATAATACTGAACTGTAACGTACGTAGATATTATACTACTGAACTGTAACGTGTGTAAATATTATATTACTGGACATTTTCTATGATAGTTCATCTTCACGATCACGCAATTGCTTGATCATATCCCAAAGGTTTTAATTTTACCTCATTTTCGCAATCTTGTCGATATGGCTTCATCAGTACAAACGAGGATGACGTCATTAAGTAGGTAATAATAAGTAAGTAAATTTGTGGAAAATGTATCCCTTTGTGACAATAAAAAATGCCTATCCGGGACATTCCAATGTGAACTTCACCATCTTTCTACTTTCAAGTGAGCACTGACAGTATCGTGATGTGAGTTATGTGATGCCACCACTAGGCCGCATGAGGAGTCTTGAGCGGATGTACAACGAGCTGAGCCTGAATACGCCGAAGAAGACTAAAACCAAGCGATACATCCCCAATTCGCCTGACCGCGTCCTGGACATGCCGGACATCCGAGACGACTTCTGTGGGTGATTCACTATATTGCATTCTCTGTTGACCACTACGGCTGGTTTTCCTTGTCTCAGCATGTTATCTGTCAAATACCCGTAGATGCGTGGTTGTGTCTTTAAAAGAACCGATAAAAGACAGATATTCCACTCTATAGGGGAGACCGGGACTAGTTGTTACAATTGTTCCACTCTATAGGGGAGACGGGACTAGTTGTTACAATTGTTCCACTCTATACGGGAGACCGGGACTAGTTGTTACAATTTTCAGTTAAAGTAACTTTTTGCGAAATGTGTGTTAGATGCATTATTTATGTTATTATTCGTGTTAAAAAATGTACCATACCACTGATATTCCGTATTGTCGTTAGATAAATATCTGACGTTTCCCAGACGCGGTCGACTGTAACAACTAGCCCCGTAAGTGGGGCAAGTTGTTACATCATACGGCGTACGTTGTTACAGCAAAGAACGTATGAATCGCAAAGCAAGTGTCACACGTACATAATACTGTTATTACATTAATTGGATTATACACACTTATATATCTTTTGCACAGTGTGCATAACAATGTAGGTGTTCACAGCTTCGTATATTAAGTTTTTCATTTTAATTAACAAATGACACTCATTCCCCGGATTCTTACATAACAATCAATTATGAATGGAATGTAAATTATTGAACGGTGCATGAAATAGTGAATGGCAATAAATATGTAATGCGACTTTTATTTGATTGAATGAGACACACACGCCCGTACTCACGCACATGCGCACGAACATCCACATTTTAATGTATTGTGCAATATTTATTAATTGCACAAAAAGGGCTGGGCCATAAATTGTTTTTACAAGATTGCCATCCAAGGCAAAACACTCAGATGGCAACTGGACAAGGAAGCCATTGGCGTGTCAAGAGCCCCCAAAATGTTTTTAACTATGTGTAACCCGCCCTTCTGAGATATTTGTAATTTTTATATGACTCTGCTGGCATTTACAGTACCCGTTCCAGTACGCTAGGCTTCACAAGTGAAATAAAGCGTTCACACGTCGTGGTTAAATAAATTGGGTTCATTCAGTCATTGTCAGCACACAACTCGCTGGCTGAGCCATCGGTACGAGCCGCCCGAGCGTTGTTACAGTTGTAACAAACTTGCCCCAAACACAATTTTGCAGTTGAGTTGAACCACTTATACTATATAGTAGACATGCTTCAAGTTGCGGTCACGAAACAAAGTGGTTGCGTGAGATGATAATTATTATATGGACATGCCAAAACAGTTTTAGGTAGTATAAAAGTCATTTTTATCCATACCTCGTAAATGTCGTCTTCTTAACCCTAGATTTTTGGGCAGTGTGTCGATGGTATTTCCACATGTGTGCAGTGTTTTCGTAAAACGACTCTGTAACAATTTGCCCTTGTATACAACTAGCCCCGGTCTCCCCTATCCTGTTCACGCTGCACGGACGCTAGGTAACTAATCGTTATTTAATCCTTGTCCAACCAAGGATTAAAACATATACAGGAGCGTAAGCCTTATATTATACCTCTAGCTGGGCCTTTACATGGGGAAAACTACTGGAAAAAAATTGCATCCATTTCCGTAGCAATTTATTAGGCCTATTTTGTATTTGTTACGTGAGTAGGCAAAGTCAATCGCCATACAATTTTTTTCTATCTGGCTGTTGCTGTTGTTAGGCGATTTTCTCGCTCGGCGGAAACGTAAGTATTTTCATGAAACGTGAAACCTTACAAAAACGCCATAAACAGAGCAATAAACACGTTTCATGTATGTATGCATTCTCATATGTATATCACTAAAGTTACCTGACAATAACCGTGTAAAGGTGTGAAATTGTTAGCTTTTTGTCAGAACGCATGTGCTTGTCAACATTTGTATATAACCGGATGTTGTTGTGAGCGAGATTACCAAACGGGATTCTCGTAGATCTATATAAGGTCACGCTAAGAATTGCCGTCTGCTGGCCATATAATTACATCATTAATCACCCCCCTATAAACTACTAACTTACTAACGGGTGTTTTATTTATGTCTGTGCTGTTGGCCCACTCTGGCCTCATTTTACACGAAATCGCATTTGATCATGTCACCCAAAGGCAACATCACGTGCAAAGTATGGCGGCTATTTATGAAAACTTTTCTGTGTGACCGATACATGTACTCATAAATAATTATTTGGAGCACATTTCTTCAGTTTCTTGACGCCCAAGTTCCGGTTGTATGTCACGGAATACATATGTGAAACAGTTAGTGCTTATCGGTTTTAAAACTTAAGTTATTAGTTCCGTAGCCATTTGTCTACGGAAAGCCCAAATAGGCGTTTGAAAAAATCAGGTGTGGACGTCCGCCCCAGAGACCAAGAGTAGGGCGGACGAGTCTACCTAGTACGTGAGTAATGCGTACTGTGCGTTACTACCATAGAGTTACATCATTAATCACCCCCCTATAAACAAGAGCGACAAGCCAGCTCACTGCAGTGAAGCGGGTGTGGACCACTGGCCGGCATTTCATTGCACGGCAGAAACAGTTGCATCCACTGCATGACACATAGGGTAGTACTGTTTATAGTGTGAACATAGCATGTTACAAATAGTTGTCTAACATATGTAAGTAAGTGAGTAAGTGAGTAAGTAAGTTAATGTATTTCCTCCTCACCATCATCATTTACAATATAAGGCAAACGAAAGCAATGAAGATGAGGTGGCTACCAGAGAATTATAAACTAGTAGCCAGTGACGATGACACCAGGAACCAATTAACTTGAAGATTTGTCATTGTCATTTGTTCTTAATGGGGCATGGCCACCAGACTGATAAATAATTTGGGTGAGGGTGGTCCCAGCAGTTGTGTTATAAGTGTGGGCAATTGGGTTGTTCATACATGCATTAGTGTTAAACTCTTCAAGACAAACATCTTGGAGGCTTGCTGGAGAAAGTTGTGGGACAACGAATATGGTTATTTCCTGTATGGCTTACAGCTGTACGAATCAGCAGAAGACAGGATCTAACATCTCGTTATTTTCAGGTAATTTATGTTGCAAATTGTTGTGCTGTGTTAGTGTATATGTGAATGAATGTAACAGTTTCAAAAATGTTCTGAAATATCAATATATTACAGATACGTTTGTTTTTCTTGGGGTAACGTACATTAAGTGTTTCCCAGTAGTCACATTGATTGGGTGCAACATAAAATGTTATAGGGGTAGGATTCAGTTTTATAAATAATGTGTGCGTGCATGTATGCATATTTGTAACTCTTTTATAAAACTCTACTAGATGTCAGCTCATCAATAAGATTTTTTTTTCTTTATTAAGTCATCTGGATTTAATGAGACTCTCCCTTTTTGGTAATCGTTTGCCTTTTCTTCGTTGTATGAACCACTATCATGTAACTCATTCTGTACACAGTGCAACATTCATTGCATTCTATGCATTTGTTTGACAAACCATGTGAAAGGTTGCCTACTAAAACAATTGACAGCTTAAATGAGAGAGCACATTTCTTTACATGAGGTGTGTCCTTGGGCAAGTTGGCCAGATAACATTCGAGAGACCTTGATCTGCAGGTGGAAATAGCTGTGATGGAGCAGCTGGGAATGTGTTGGAAGATGGGAAAAGAATATTTTTGGGACCTTAGAGAAGAATGTCCAACAGGGCTTAATGAGATTTTGAACTCTTGCAGTCATTATCTAATACATGTATAGAGCACTTCAGAAAGTTCAGTTTCGATCATGTTTAGTGGTGCTACTGTTATAGTTAATATGTTATGGTATTTGATATACAAGGTGCATGGATAGATTGTGCATGTAATAAGGTATTAAGTATATATAGTTGTATAGTAATAATCTCTTATTAGTACTGTATATCTATAGATATATGATGAAGACTGGGTGCTGTACAGTATAAACACTGGGCCTCCAGTGGGTTCTTGCCGTGCAGTAGTATGAATGTCACTGGTCCATGCCGGCATCACTTTATCATGTGTGAACTGATAAGAGCTTAGCGGTCTTGTTTTTCTAACGGGTGTTCTATTTATGTCTATGGTTACTACTCGAAAGACAGTGAAATAATATTCAGTGTCTCCATCTGTCGGATAGTTATATGACCGTCCACCATTCACCTGTTTTCGAGCTCTAACTCCCCACCAGTGGCACCACTCACCATTTCATTTCATATGCTCGCAATTGGACTAGGAAGCCATTCGTTTATCGAGAGTCCAACAATTGTTTCATCCATGTAAAGCCCGTTCTTATCAGATATCCGTCAATTCTATTTTAAACATATTCACACTAATAGTATTAAAACAATCAGCTGACAGTTTGTTCCAATCACTTATCACTCTCTGTGAAAATTATTACTTTCTCATATCCAACCTACACTGCTCCTTAACTAATGCTGCTTTGTGTCCTCTGGTTCTACTGCCTTCTTTAAGTTTGAAGATCATATTCCTATCAATATCTTCATAATCGTTCAATATTTAAAAAAAACCATCTATTTGCTCTGCTCTTAGTTTTGTGGAGTATGGCTTTCTAGAACATTGTGTACGGCGCCATGGATAACATTGTGTACAGCGCCATGAGTAACATTGTGTACGGCGTCATGAGTAACATTGTGTACTGCGCCATGAGTAACATTGTGTACTGCGCCATGAGTAACATTGTGTACTGCGCCATGAGTAACATTGTGTACGGCGCCATGAGTAACATTGTGTACGGCGCCATTAGTAACATTGTGTACGGCGCCATTAGTAACATTGTGTACGGCGCCATGAGTAACATTGTGTACGGCGCCATGGGTAACATTGTGCACGGCGCCATTAGTAACATTGTGTACGGCGCCATGAGTAACATTGTGTACGGCGCCATGAGTAACATTGTGTACGGCACCAAATACAACGACTGTTGGAATTTTACGATTTGATTTGCAAATGTGACGCCAAACTATCTAAAATACCAAGGCAAAAACCGCGCCATACGACTTCCAGTGGCGGATTCAAGGGCGTTCGAGGGGTCTGTTCAAAACCCAATTTTATTTTGTCATATTTTTTACATGTCAGATAGTCTGTCCTACAATAAACACCATTAAAATGTCACTCTCCGTCACTAGCAACACCTTATGTACTCCACTTATCTGGCAAGATTGCATCCGTACCCATTAACGCTAAAACTCTGCATCAGACCAGCCGTTCGTCAAACACAGACTACCCCATCTGTCGTTGCTTCAGACACTAACGTGCTTGACTGGAGCTGCACCAGCAACATTGCGGTGGCCCTCGGGAACCTCGTGTACAGTTGGAACAGCGAGTCGGGGAAGTGTAACATGGTTCCACTCAATACGGAGGATTCGACGACTCTCGTGTGTTCCCTGGCGTGGGCGCCCAACGGCAGTCATCTAGCACTCGGCTTGGACAATGGTCACATTCTTGTAAGTACCTGGGGTCTTCTTTTTGTGTCCTTCACACGATGTGTTGGTATTTTCTGAAGCATGTCCGTGACGTCTTCCAGTGTGCACGGCTCGTCCAGTAGTCGGCAGGAGGTACTAGTAGCAGGACATTGCCTGGAGTTCCCCGCAGTCACACGTCATTGACTGCGTCTCGTCGATGTAGTGCCTCTGCACAAACGAATGTAACACATGGAGTGAACCACAGGTAGCTTTGCCATTAAAGCATTCCCGGGTCCCTTTGGAAAAGTTGTCCAACGATTTTCTTTATTTAAAGTTCCATAGCACATTAAACATATATTACCTGTCTTCTGCGTGAAACTCGTGAAAATGGCACTGGCCTTACATAGTTGTTTCCGAAAAAACTCACAAAATCCTCATATCCCTCCATTTTTGATCCTATTCGATGTTGTTACGTTCGGCATAATAACAGCCATGTTGATACGCAGAGGTCACCATCTGTCCATTGTCATCGTTGGAAAATTCAGTAGCAGAATACAACTTTACTCAACATGTTTTAAACGATGCAAAAGTGCTCTGGGTAATGGCGGATGCATTCTGATGGCGGTCTCTCCTGCCTTGCAATGTTCCCTTGTCTGTCCCCACTTGGAAAATAGTTTGTCCCCACCTGCATTGTTGTTTTCCCCACCTGCAATGTGGTCTGTCCCCAGCTGCAATGTTGTTTTTCCCCACCTGCAATGCGGTCCGTCTCCACCTAATGTAGTCAGTCCCCACCTGCAATTATGTCTTCCCCACCTGCAGCGTTGTCTTTACCAACCTGCAATGTAGTCTGTCCCCACCTGCAATGCTATTTGTCCACACCTGCAATGTTGTCTTTCCTCACCCGCAATGAGGTTTGTTCCAACCTGCAATGAGGTCTGTCACCACCTGCAATATGGCCTATCCCCACTTACAATGTGGTATGTCTCCACCTGTAGTGTGGTATGTCCCCACCTAAAATGCTGTCTGTCCCCACCTGCAATGTCATCTGTCCTGACCTGCAATGTTGTCTTTCCCCACCTGCAATGTTGTCTTTTCCCACCTGCAATGTCATCTGTCCCCACCTGCAATGTCATCTGTCCACACCTGCAATATTGTCTTTCCCCACTTGCAAGTTGCCTTTCCCCACCTGCAATGTTGTCTTTCCCCACCTATGACGTTGTCTTTCCCTACATGCAAGTTGTCTTTCCCTACCTGCAATGTTATCTTTCCCCACCTGTGGTGTTGTCTTTCCTCATCTGCAATGTTGTCTGTCCCCACCTGCAATATTGTCTTTCCCCACCTGCGATGTTGTCTTTCCCCACTTGCAACGTGGTCTGCCCCACCTGCAGCCTTGTCTGTCCCCACCTGCAGTGCTGTCTGTATACACCTGCAATGTTGTCTTTCCCACCTGCAGTGAAGACTGGCCCCACCTGCAATGTGGTCTGTCCCCCACATGTAATGTGGTCTGTCCCCACCTACAATGTGGTCTGTCCCACGTGCAATGAGGTCTGTCTCCACCTGTAGTGTGGTCTGTCCCCATCTGCAATGTTGCCTGCACCACCTGCAATGTGATCTTACCCCACTTGCATTGTTGTCTTTCTTCACCTACTATGTTGTCTTTCCCCACCTGCAATGAGGTTTGTCCCCATCTGCAATGTGGTCTGTCCCCACCTGCTATGTTGTCTTTCCCCACCTGCATTGGTGTCTCCCCCACCTGCAATATTGCCTTTTCCCACCTGAAATGTTGTCTTTCTCCACCTGAAATAATGTCTTCTTTCTCCATCTGCAATGTTGTCTTTCCCCATCTGCAGTGTTGTCTGTCTACACCTGCAATGTTGTCTGTCTCCACCTGAAATGTGGTCTTTCCCTACCTGCAATTTTGTGTCTCCACCTGCAATGTTGTCTTTCCCCACCTGCAATATTGTCTTTCCCCTCCTGCAATTTTGTCTTCCCACCTGCAATGATCACATTTATGTATTTCCCTACCTGCAATGTAATATGTCACCACCTGCTATGTAATTTGCAGTATTGTCTGTCTACACCTGCAATGTTGTCTGTCTCCACCTGAAATGTGGTATTTCCCCACCTGCAATTTTGTGTCTCCATCTGCAATGTTGTCTTTCCCCACCTGCAATATTGTCTTTCCCCTCCTGCAATTTTGTCTTCCCACCTGCAATGGTCACATTTATGTATTTCCCTACCTGCAATGTAATATGTCACCACCTGCTATGTGGTCTTTCCCCACCTGCAATGTAATCTGTCCCCACCTGCAATGTGGTCTTTCCCCACCTGCAATGTAATATGTCCCCACCTGCAATGTAATCTCTTGCCCACCTGAAATGTGGTCTGACCTCCCTTACAATGTGGTATGTCCCCACCTGCAATGTGTTGCCTTGTTGTATATTCAACAAATACAAGTCTCCTCTCAAAATTTACGCTGACCATAACGTTAAATGGATACCTGTGTTTTTCAAGTGTAACGATACTCGTTGATTGTGTGCGTAACTTGTCGTAGTTGTGGGACGTTGACAAGGACCAGCTGTTACAACTCAAGTCCCGCCGTACGTGTACACACGCCGGCAGCGTCGACGTCCTTGCGTGGGCGCCGGACGAGAGCGCCCTCTACAGGTAATGGTCAGGTACACATTATTTGGCCAATTCATTATGAGCCTCGTCAACAATGTCCACACTGTTAGTGGGACATTTTGTCAGAAGGACACACGTTTCACAAACACCGTTACTGCACTCACTCACTCACTCACTCACTCACTCACTCACTCACTCACTCACTCACTCACTCACTCACTCACTCACTCACTCACTCACTCACTCACTCACTCACTCACTCACTCACTCACTCACTCACTCACTCACTCATACACTCACTCACTCACTCACTCACTCACTCACTCACTCACACAGCATGTTCCGCGTCTGGACTCTGGAGACGCACGAGGCAGTCAAAGGCTCCACTTCGATATATTAGCAGCTAGCATCGTGACGTCACTCCATCTTCTATTGACCTGGGTCCGTATTCGTCGACCGGACGTCCACGCATACGTGACACAAATTTCAGCTTTATTCGAAAAGCTCAAAGCCGTAAGGAATGTCTCCTACGCTCGCCTATAAAACCCTCAAGACCTCCGGGTAAACTCTAAGCGTTGGCATCTAGTCGAACCTTGCGTTACGGTCACCTCAGTAATACAGCCACCTCAGCAAAATAGTCACACTGGGACAGCTCACGTTATTTCCATAACATTACATTAAAGTATAGGACATTAGTCTCGCCACGTCGCTATTCATATCACTTTGCCCCAGTAGGTGATCTTAATATCGAGGTTCGACAGTGCTGTGTAACAAGATTTAGAATAAAACATTCACACTTTGTATATACCTTTAATCGCCGATTGTCTTGTTCGTCGACAGCGGCCAGAATTGTGGCTGTGTGCAGCAGATTGACCAGCGAACCGGCGTGACGTCGTTCACCAAGCTTAGACACAATGGCGGCGTGTGTGGCCTCAAAGTGTCGCCAGACGGTCACTACCTGGCCAGTGGCGGCACCGACCACCAACTGCACGTGTGGCACATACATCAGAAGACGACGCACCAGCGGATACGGGCACACAACGCCTCCATAAAGGTCAGTCGAGTAGCAAATGTTTTATAGCATTACATGTACTAGCTTGGGCCAATATTGGCAAAGAACGGTAGCCGCATGTAACGTCGGTAACCATTGCATGGCCGTATATTGGTATGTCAACCTTGAGCCAATGGTGGTATGCAAACATTGGCCCAATAATGGACCAGTCTTGGAGTACCAACGTTGGTCCAATGCCGGGTCAAGCAACGGATTGCCATGATTGGGCTAACATTATTGCCATATTGGCCCAATGATGGCATGTCAACATTGAACCAATGTAGCAGCATACATTGGGCCAACATTGGCCCAAGTTGGAAATGCTATATGGGATGGTTGTGTTTATATACGTCTGGAAAGATAAATAGTCCATGGGCCAGATAGGGGACCCCCCAGGGAATTTGTGCCACAATGTTTTTTTTAGGAAACTTATAACATACACATATGAAATTCAGTTGTTTGCCACCTTTGCTGCAATCGTGTATTTTGGTTGTTCAATACAATCAGTTTCATTAACCAGGCATGAAAGTAAGGACGGGGGTAGGGAAAGATAGTAGTCCATTTTATCATCAACAACACATTTGCTCACCATTGCAAATGAGGTGTCAATAGAAAGATATTTGAATACTCTTCCCAACTGTGTGACACTCATTACATAAGTATGCGTGAATTACGCCATTATGACATCCTACCTGAACTATCTTGTAGAAATGACTGCACATTTTAGTCAACAAACCATAATATTATAGGGGAATCCGTATGTTGGAAGTTTGTCTGCCGGCGATAGCGTGGTGTTGTGTATTCGTCTGCAGGCAATGACGTGATGTTGCGTGTTTGTCCGCAGGCGATGGCGTGGTGTTGTGTATTGGTCTGCAGGCAATGACGTGATGTTGCGTGTTTGTCCGCAGGCGATGGCGTGGTGTTGTGTATTGGTCTGCAGGCAATGACGTGATGTTGCGTGTTTGTCCGTAGACGATGACGTGGTGTTGTGTATTCGTCTGCAGGCAATGACGTGATGTTGCGTGTTTGTCCGTAGACGATGACGTGGTGTTGTGTATTCGTCTGCAGGCAATGACGTGATGTTGCGTGTTTGTCCGTAGGCGATGGCGTGGTGTTGTGTATTCGTCTGCAGGAATGACGTGATGTTGCGTGTTTGTCCGTAGGCGATGGCGTGGTGTTGTGTATTCGTCTGCAGGCAATGACGTGATGTTGCGTGTTTGTCCGTAGGCGATGGCGTGGTGTCCGTGGCAGTCGACGGTGCTGGCGACTGGAGGCGGGCTGGGCGACGGCTACATACGCATATGGAACATCAACTCCGGCAACAAACTGGCCGAAGTGAACACAAACTCGCAGGTCACTTGGGGGAGACCGGGGCTAGTTGTATACAGGGGCAAGTTGTTACAAAGTCGTTTTACGAAAAAATAGCACACATATGGAGTCACCATCGTCAGTAGTTGGTTGGAAGTCCACCAACAGACACAATGTCCAAAAACCGGTAATTAAGAAGACGACATTAACGAGGTGTGGACAAAACTTACTTTTTAACCACCTAAAATTGTTGTTGGTAAGCCCACATTATATTATTTCAGGCAGCCACTGTTTAGGTTTCGTGAATGAAACTCGGATCACATCTCTTATATAGTATAGGCCTAAGGGGTTATGTCAAGTAGAAGTTAAACTAAAAAGACAGGATTTCTTTTCGTCCACGTGCGTTCAACTGCAAACAAAAATAATTGTGTTTGGGGCAAGTTGTTTCACTTGCACTGGGACAAGTTGTTACAACTGTGACAACGCTTGGGCAGCTCCAATGTCTCAGCCAGCTAGTTGTGTGTTGGCAATGGCTGAAAGCACACAACTTATTTAATCACAATCCCTCAGAAGGGAGGGTTACACATAAATTAATTTTGTTTGGAGTCTCGATAAGCCAATGGCTTCCTTGTCCACTTCCCATCTGGGTGGTTGCCTTATATAACAATATTGTTAGATCTTATTAATTTGTTTATGGCACAGCCCTTTTTGAGCAATTAATTAATATTGCACGATTCATCGAAATGTGGATGTTCGTGCGCGTGTGCGTGAGTGCGTACGTGCGTGTATCATTCAATCTTGTAGAAGTCGCATTTCATATGTATTACCATTCATTATTTCATACTTCATTCAATAATTCATGTTCCTTTCACACTTGTTTGTTATGTAAGAATACGAGGAATGAGTGCCCTTTGGCAACTAAAAATGAAAGTCTTAATATATGAAGCTGAGAACACCTACATCATTATGCACACTGTGTATAAGATGTATAAATATGAATAATCCAATTAATGTAACAGTGTCATGTACGTGTGACACTTGATTTGCGATCCACACGTTCTTTGCTGTAATAGTGTGCCCCGTATGATGTAACAACTTTCCCCGCTTACGGAGCTAGTTGTTACAGTCGACCGCGCCTGGGAAACTTCACATATCTACCTAACCACTATATGGAATATCAATTGTACCGCACATGTTATTAACACGAATAATAAACTGAACGTATACGTTGACAGAAAAAATGCATCTAACATACTTTTCCACAAAAAGTGACTTAACTGACAATTGTAACAACTAACCCAGGTATCCTCTAAATGCTAGAAACCACAGGGACATGAACGCACATGCACAGGTCAGAAAATTAATATCACTAGCAGGTCAGAGAAATGTATATTATCGTCAGAAAGGCTATAAATAACCATGCACTTAGTGGTTGATAGATCTCTACGAAGTTAACTTAAAATAGTTATATACTTAAATGAATGGAACAAATTGTCTACGGATTGTGCAGCGTGAATATGTTTAAAAACAAGTTGGACACATATCTCAGTAGGGCGGGTTACACACAGATGAAAATTGTTGGACTCTCGATAAGCCAATGGCTTCCTCGTCCAATTGCCTTTAGCTTGGATGGCAAATCTTGTTAAATCTTGTTAAATAGACAGTTTAGACAGTGTTCTCTATTTTGAGAACTGGTCCAGTTTTTATTCAGGCTTAAATGTTTAATACAACACAAATTACCGTTTCATGAAAAATAAACCGGATTGCGATTGCAGTTCGCAGTAAATTTATTTCCATTTTCACAATTAACTAGAATCTCTCACAACTTTAATGAAACTTCTTAATGATAGTTTATGTTCAATATTTACACCGTAGATCTGCTGCATGCTGTGGTCATCGCGACATCGGGAGATCGTGACTGGACACGGCTGTGAGCGCCATGACGTCACCCTGTGGAGCTACCCTCAGCTCCGTCCAGTGGCCACCCTGTCTGCCCATGACGGACGCGTGCTCTTTCTAGCTCTTAGCCCCGACGGTAAAACTGTCGGTACGTCAGTAATTATAATAATTTTTTGAGCTATACTTGTAATATAATAATACATTAAAGTACAATCATTATTCGAATACCATAATTAGTATACACAGCTTAGCATGAAGTTAAAACGAGATTGTACATATCTATAGATATATTTAATTTTAAGATTAACTAATTTAGTGTCGTGAATAAACAGACTGAGTCATGCATTTTTTGCAGACGTTAGATTTATTAACCACAATTATTTTAATATAATTTGACCGTTACGTTTAATAAGAATTTTCATTGCGAATATCATAATTACATTGCACGCGTACGGGAACGTAAATTTACAGGTATTAATGATATGCTCATCACGTGATCGCCTCATCCAGATAATCTTGGACATTGTTGACAGATGTTTGCAAGCGTACTGAACGGAAAGGTCGATGTTTATAAACATCTTACGGTAAAATCATATTAAACAAATTAGGGTTCATTAATTAAAGATTTCCATTTTGCAGCCTCGTGTGGTGCAGATGAAATGTTGATGCTCTGGAAGTGTTTCGACTCGGATCCACCACTCTTCCGACGGAACGTGCCTTCTCTGCCTTGCAGTTCACCCCTGACACGAACAATTCGATAGTCCGACTCCGGTTAGAGGTCTGCGCTATTGAACTATCGCATCTGTGCTGCACAACTTAGGCAGTCCGTAGATGTAACCGGACGTGTATTGTTAGTAATTAAAATGCAAGAAAACCCACACGAACACTGATAAAAGAAGGCAAACAAAAAACAAGCACATTGTGATACTTTATTATTCCGTTTACTCCTGTTGGATTTATTCATAGTTTATATTACTTGTATATATATATATATATATATATATATATATATATATATATATATATATATATATATATATATATATATATATATATATATATATATATATATATATATATATGTATATATATATATATATATATATATATATATGTATATATATATATATGTATGTATATATATATATATGTATATATATATATATATGTATATATATATATATGTATATATATATATATGTATATATATATATATGTATATATATATATATGTATATATATATATGTATATATATATATGTATATATATATATACATTTCTTTCAACTTCCGGTTTGTAGTTCACGAATTTACTTTTACTTCTCGATTGTGATATTTATAATATTATTTATAATATTGTTTTCAGTGGTTGACATATTTTTGGAAGTTTGTTTATATTTTAAGCCAATAAATTGTGTCTTGTTTGCATGTGTGTGTATGCATACCAACAATTATAAACTCGCTTATCTGTTTTTTTATTGTACTCGTAAAGGTAAATCATGAAATTAAAAACTACAATTTGTCATAAGTCATATTTACATTACAACCGGCATATGACTTGGTTGTCATAAGTCATATTTAAATTAAAACCGGCTTATGACGTGGGACAGGGAAATATATGTTGAGTGGTGTAAACAGAACTGGGTTTTGCTATATATTTTGATTACAGCATTCAAGAGATTTGTTATTCATTGCTTGATTATAGGTGTTATTTTCTACACATGCTATCACAAGTGTTATTTTCTACAAAAGGAAAAACGCCCAGTCAACAACAGTACTGGTGCTAGTTTAATTACACTGTCAGTGCCAGAATGGTGTAAGAAATTATCTAAAAACTAGTGTATAGGAAGTGTTCAGCTGGTTAAATGTTAGTGTCGCAATTATTTATTAATACTGGGTTGACAGCAGTAGGTGGTAGCAAGTTAGTAGTTAATGACATTGGGCAATTACAAGGATTACAGACCATGAATACAGTGTTTACCGTATTCAACCTAATAAGCGTAGTTCACTTATTGGGCCCTGAAAATATGTCAAAGAATCTGTTCTTATCAGCATACACCAAATTTTTTTCTCTAGACAAAAGGTATCTGTTTAACACTAGTGATGTCATTTGGTGATTAGTGTAGAACAACTGAAAAGTGGTACCAACTGTTTAACACTTCAGTTGTTCCACACTAGTCAAACTACAATTATGGATCCTACATGTATGTTAATTAGGGCATGCATGCTTAATAGGTCGAATGTGGTCAGGGTTGTTTGATTTAAATCATTGATTTAAGTCACTCCCCAAAAAATAATTGATTTATGATTTTTTTACTTTAGATTTTTTTATCGCTGATTTATATGAATTTAACACATTTTTTTACAAGCATCGAGATAAACAAAGTTTTGTATGTTTTTTTAATACAAAAGCACAAAGTGCGCACACATGTGTAGCTGTACTGACACTAGATAGCCTGACAGTCAAATATTTTATGACATTGTATATGTTTGAGCTATTCCCTTTCTGAATGCAGTGAAGTCACACAAACTTGTCTTCCAGAGCAAGTATCTTTTCAAGTCAGTAGCCCTGAGTTAAAGTTCACTTAGAGCTTGTGCTAGTTGTTACCAATTCAGTATGTTGACTCAAGTGAGACAGTCTGGGCTACAATTGTTTAATAATGTACCAGTTTGCAGTCTGGTTAGAGACCCTTAGAGTACACAGGGCCATGGACAGGTGCTAATCCACCCTCTCAGCAAACAATAATTAGCACTGCTACAGCCACAGAGACACAGCATGCTTTCCTTTCCAAGACAGAGAATGCAGCTACAGGGGGAAAAGCCTTGTGGACAATGTCTAATGTCTTTATATAAGCAAAAATCATGTATCCTCTGTTAAGACAATTACCCAAATCGATTTGAATAGAACACGTTTGAAAGAGTTTATAAGTATAAACATCTGTATAAATGTCTATATACCAGATTTCAAAAAAATCAAATAAATACAAAAAATCTGATTTAAATAAAATAAATCCGATTTTTTATTTTTTTTAAATAATGATTTTTTCAACTCTGAATGTGGTACCTATATTATTAATTTAATCATGATTAGGTTAATGATTAGGTTAAAATGTAATAATTTACCCTATTTCTGTAATCTGACTAATACAAGGATGCCATAAAATGTTTTACAACATAATCCACAAGAGCAACCCTGGAATGACAAATAGTTTCCACTTTATTCATCACATAACTACAAAGGGCAACAAGTCGATACCTGCAACTGCTGTAGTTAAAACGCCAACAGGGTAATCGGTAATAGTCTCTGTACAATAAATATATGCACATATTCAGTGCACTGAGGATGTCCAAATGGAACCAGAGCTATATAATATATTTAACTGTTGTAATGGAAAACGTAGCTCGTTTCTATGTGAACAAATAACTGAACAATAACACTGTTTTATATTTCATATATTGAATAATGAAATAACATTACATCACAATCAGTATCTTCATTAACATATTCCATGGATACCATTCTGCAGTAACATGTCCTGCTAGTCATCCAATCTTATCATAATCGGCTTTTTTAGAAAAACAAAATACGTTATTAAACGAGACCAACCAAACTTGATAGCACGTATCACATAGTAGTAGTAATACTCCAAACTTTAGTTTATTTACTGATATTTTCATTCATTCCTGTTTAAACTTGCTTCACAAGGTTATTAAAACAATGTTGCACTTTTATTTTTGCTGAATATATATTAACAAAGTGGTGGCGGCGGCGTAGGAAACACCCAACTTTGTGTGATGGTGGTAGTATCATCGGATCACGGACAGCCAGAACTGGCTGAGATTGCAGAGGTGCTCTGTGATGAGCCATAAGAGATCATTCACAACAAGGTAACAAAATCCTCCTTGAACAAAAACAAGGGCAACATCATTCGGTCTTACTACTACCACATTCATTGCCAACACCTTGCTGAACATGATTTCATCAACAAAGTCAACACTTTCAAGTAACAAGGTTGTCGAACAAACACAACTGACAGTATTGCACAGCTGGTCCGTCCTCTGTGCAAACTATGCAAAACACCATAAGCAACAGTACGTGTCATGAATACTGATTGTCTATCGTGACAGTAGGTGAGCTATGATGACATGATAAATGATGCTAAGAATAAGAACAATAGTTCATGGAATATTTAGACAGACCAGTATATACACAGATGTACAATATATACACAGCAAACAGTAGAGTTCATTGCAGGAAGAGTGGCCCATACACCACAGTCAATAACCATTTTCACTCATGTAGGTGACTATTTACAGATGTGAACATGATAAAATTTAAAGGTGTAAAGATTGACTGTTTTTATTTTAAAATCATGTTATATATTACAAATTATATCTACTCTAACTAACATCTTGACCACCCAAATTTGTTCACATTAAAAAGTATACTTTGACTGCTATGTTTAATTTGAATGTTTCGGTGGAAAAGGGGACATAATTTTTACATTTCAAGTGGAGAGTGGGAAAGTAATTTTATGGGTGTTAATCCCGCGAACACCTGACCACAATAAACTTTGTCCACAGGTATTGAAAATTGCGAACATATTGAACTGTAATGTCGATATTCACAAACAGTCAAATTATATCAAACAAATTGTAGCTCATTAAACCACCTTTGGGCAATCTGAAAAGTTAGAATAGACAGTTTATACTATATAACATGTCTTTACTATATAACATGACTTTATGATAAAAACAATCATACTTTGTACCAATTAACACAATGCGTTGCTGGAAGATCATGTTAAATGGATTGAACATAGTGAATCACTTCAACCAGGAAACATTGAATTTATAAACTGCAAGCTGCTTAATCTTGCAGACAACTAATTCATTGCATATCACCACTTTGACCTAAAGAAGTGCAACTCTTACAAAACAAATTTTAACTGCAATGAAAGTTCAGTTTATTATTTAATAAAAATTATAAACATTACATTATTTTAATTTTGTTTACAGTGTTATGCAGCATGAAGTAGATGCTGAATAATCAAAATATCTCCATGATAATTATTCATTAGTAACTAACCTAGGGTTCAACAGGTAATGAATGAATCTCCAACAGCTCGTCTTTTGTAGATTTCATTGTGGTATATTGTAATAACTTTATTTTCCTCACTTAACATATACAATATTACTGAATGAGCTTGCATAATTTAAGTAATTTGATTGCCAATGTATATTAAACCACACATTGCACACGAATACCGATGATATTAATGCCCAGTGGCATAGATAATACATACAAGTACTCAATGTCTCGTAACATCACACAAGCCAACCTGAAGTCGCAACTTTAGATAAAAGGGAACAATGTCAATGGATCAGAGCGTCTACTATTGACTAGTGTGCGACCACACCTTCTGGTAGGGTGCTGACCATTCACCTCACAGGAGGGTATCACCCCTTGTTTGTAGTCTCTCCACATGTGCATATATTTTGAGCGCTGGTCCGAGTCTCAGAGCCAGACCCATTAGAACGTCACTCCTCTTCATTAGCAGAAGAGACTTGCCATCAATTTCCTGGGAGAAGAAACCATATCAGTAAAGAGTATAATCGCATTTAATGGTACAAAATCTAATTATTGTTATCATAAACTATACATGTATATATAAATAGTATAAACTATGTCTGTTCTATTAATCATAATTACCTCTCAAGAAACTTGCAGTTTGTTTTGGATATTTCGACTGCATCTCGCAGTCTTCTTCAGCAGACTGAAGTTACGGATGTGTCACATGACATTGGCCATGTGACACAAGCTGGAGTAGGACTGGTGGGAGCTCCTGGCCGACGTCTCAGTTCAGCGTAGATTTGTTTCTGCGGATGTTAATCGTCTCCTTTATTTTTCTCCTGTGCCAGTTCTCCTCGTGGTCTAGAATATTGACGTCCTTCATAGAGCACTGATGACCTGTGTTCAGTTTGTGTTCACTTATAGCTGATAGGGGTTGGCGACAAGATAGATGTTCTTTGATTCTTGTGCCAAGTGTTCTGGTTGTTTCTCCTATATAGTGTTGGTCACATTCTGGGCATTGTATGTCATATACTACCCCACACTTTGCTGCCTTTGCTGTTCTGTCTTTTGGGTGTACCAACAGTGACCTCAGGGTGTTGATAGGTTTGTGGTAAACCGGGATGTTATAGGACTTGAAAATCCTTGCTACTTGTTCTGATAGTTTACTAATGTAGGGCAGACCTATGGCATGTTGTCTTCTGCTGGTTTCTGTGGTAGTGTTCTCCTTCCTTCTCGTTGGTTGCATGGTGTTAAACATCTAAGTTTTGTAACCGTTTGCTTTCAGCACTTTCTTGATGTGGTCCACCTGTGTTCTTGTCTTCTCCTTCCGTTATCAGGTTTTCTGCCCTTGGGAGGAGTGTCCTGACTACTGAGCGTTTGTGTTCTAGGTGGTGATTAGAATCCCAGTTCAAATATTGGTCCATGTGGGTTGCTTTCCGATATATCTTGACCTTGGTTGATCCATCATCATTCAGGCATACACACGTGTCTAGAAAGGCTAACGTATTGTCCTGTTCTGGTTCTACCGTGAACTTAATGTTCTCGTCCATTGAATTCAGATGGTGTGTGAAATGTTCTACTTCGCTCTCTTGTAATACTGTGAATGTGTCATCTACATATCTCAACCAGATGTCTGGAGGATGAGGTGCTTCTCTGATGGCTCTTTCCTCAAAATGTTCCATGTATAGGTTCGCCACTATCGGAGAGACCGGTGAACCCATGGCTGCTCCCTTCTTCTGTTTGTAGAATACTCCATCATAAATGAAATATGTGGTGTTCAGACAGATTTCTAACAGTGTGATGATCTGATTTACTGATGGTTCACATCTGTCTTTCACTGTTGTATCCTGGTTTAGTCGGTCCTTTATCACTGATACCGCCTCTGTCACAGGGATACTCGTGAACAGGGCTGTCACATCAAAAGACACCATTTTCCTCCCTGGTGGAACTTCCAACTCTTTGATCTTCTTTACAAATTGTGTGCTGTTTTTCACAAAATGTTCTGTTTTTCCAACTAGTGGGCTCAAAATGCTGGCTAGTAACTTTGCTGTCTTGTATGTGATGCTACCTATACTTGATACTATAGGTCTTAATGGTACATTGTTCTTGTGGACCTTAGGCAATCCATATAATTTTGGGACTGTTTCTGATGTAGGGTCGAGACGTTGGCCAGGAGCTCCCACCAGTCCTACTCCAGCTTGTGTCACATGACATTGGTCATGTGACACATCCGTAAATTCAGTCTGCTGAAGAAGACTGCGAGATGCAGTCGAAATATCCAAAACAAACTGCAAGTTTCTTGAGAGGTAATTATGCTTAATATTAATAACCAAGAAACCGGATCATCTATCCATTCAAGGATTATATCTGTTCTACCTTCTTGACCACCCACATTTAATGACCCACAATTATTAAATATAATTTGACCGTTATCTGTTTATGAATATTTAACTTGCCATTCAGCAGGCAATGCAAACACGATATTCGGGGCAAAACATTCAAACTAAACAAATAACGGTCAAATTATGTTAAAAACTGATTCATTAAAACACATTTGGACAATCAAGAGTGTAGAACAGATACAACTTATAACATATATAACTTAAACCTTATAACATGATTTTATAATAACAAATAACTGTGAACTTACAAAATGTACCTGTCAATGATCATTAATCCAAACATGGATTCAAATATCTAGATGTTTGCAGTGTGACAAATGCACTAATGGTGAAAACAAATAACACAGCAACTACACAGTTGTGAAAGCAAATACACAGTTCGTATTATTGTTATTATGATGCCAATGTGAAAACTAGTTTTCCTTCGTGCAAAACGAGAATTATTATATGCTGCCCGTGAACTGCAGGTTCCTAGAAACACGCACCAGGTATTCAACTGAAAAGTAGAGTGAACTAGAACAATGTGGAGTGCACAAAATTGCATAGGCATCGAATGGCAGCAACAAGTTCTTTAACACTGGTTTTCTTGATGTAGATACCAACACAGATTTACACACAGAAACAACTAACCACAGTTCATGTCATGTGTCGGGTACACAACGGAAACGAACCTGTTCTCTGAATTGTTCTGCTTGCTCTGTGAAGCCAACATCAGTGAAGAATTTAACGACATTGTCTATCGTCCAGTCTGACGCGTCAGGCACAGAGGCAGGCAGGGTCTTGGCTAGTTTGGGAAGTGCTGGTAGTGGTGCATCATTCAATATGGTAGAACTGAAACAAGGATTACATTCAGAGTCAGCCTCGGAAACAAAATATTCCAACTGCTTAGCTACTTCCTAATTTTAACAAGATTGCCACCCGAAGTGACAAGCTCTAGATGGTAAGTGGACAAGGAAGGTTTTTTATGAAGCCACTGGTAGATCGAGGGTCCACCAATTTTTCATCTGTGAATAGCCGATCCTTATCAAACATCTGTCTATTTTTTCTATAATATATTTACACCGCTAGTATTAACATAATCATTAGAAAATGTGTTCCATTAATTTATCATCACTAGTAAAAATAGGTACTTCCTCATATCCAAATGTTGATTTTTTAACTAATGCTACTTTATGCCTTCCAGTTATGCTCTCTTCATTAAATTTTAATGAAATATTTTATCAATATCTTCAAATATTTTATTTGCATGACACACGCCTAAGTCTATTCCCAGCTCAAGTTAGGCTATTTATCACCTAGATGGCACTTAGTTATTAGGGACGGTTGCATGACAGGCGCCCAGCTGAGTTCACGCGCAAAATAGGCCATTAATCCTGGGGCAACCCCGAGCAGCCCCAGCATTCTTAGGCGTCATCTAGCGTAATACACAGATGGCAGCTTTCGTCCACGACTTGTATTGGCGCAGACAACTTAGAAGAAATCGCGTGTTTAGAGACCACTTAAATCCACTGGATACTTACGACGACGTTCAGTTGTTTGAAAGGTTCAGGTTTAGAAGAGCGGATCTCTTTAGAATTGTTGACGAAGTTTGCGGTGACTTGGAATTTCGGTATCGCCGAAAGAGATTCTTGTCGCCCGAGCTGCAAGTGTTGGTTGCCTTGCGATTTTTCGCGTCTGGGTCATTTCAGATTGTTGTTGGTGATACCATTCTTACACATAAATCTACCACAAGTAGAACAATCAATCGTGTGACACAAGCTTTGTGTGCGCGCGGGCAAAGATGGGTTCATTTCCCCCAACAGCGGGAAGCGAATCGACAGAAACGATTGTTTTATGCCATGGCGAGTTTCCCCAACGTTATCGGTTGCGTCGATGGGACTCATGTAAAATTGCAGGCTCCCGTCCTTAACGATCACGACAACCGGAGTGGCAAACACAGCATAAACGTACATCTCATTTGTGACGCCGAAATTTGTATTCTAAACTTTGTTGTAAAATACCCGGGATCAGCGCATGACGCACAAATTTTGAGGGAGGGCTCTGTTTGGAGAGCTTTTGAGGGGAATCCTCACCCACTTGACGGCTGCATTCTGGGAGACAGCGCGTACCCATTACGAGAATGGTTGCTAACACCTTTCTTGAACCCCCAGACACCAACAGAAGTTGCGTACACCTTGCATTTGTCAGCACAAGAGTGACAATAGAAAGGTACAACGGCGTTCTGAAACGATGGTTTCACTGCCTCCACTCAGAGCTGCGGTACAGCCCGGAAAGAGCTTGCAAAATCATCACAGCATGCTTGGTGTTACACAACATGGCTATCGAATTTGGCACACCTGCACCCGACCCACAAGATGATATAAACGACAATGATGATAACACTGTCTGCAACGACAACCCAATGCTCTCAGGAAGAGCTATGCGTCAACGTATTGTTTAACAACACTTTACAAGGCAAGTATTTTTTATAGCGCTTTATTCAGTATCAGTAGGTGTCACCTATTTCATCAGTAAACTGACCGAATGTGCCTGCTCAAATAAAATATCAGACAAATGTATTAAAAAAAATAGACTACCACCTAAAATGTACTAATTAAACAGCATATGTAATATTAACACAATCTAACTGACTAAGCACAACTGAAGCAGAACACAAAGTCAGTAACTCAAGATCAAATTCAAATAATGTCATGTCACTAATTGTACAACCACATGTTATTAGAATGAGTCCCCCCCATCGTGCCATGTTGTTTCTTGTGGTCATTACTGTGCTAACTTCTTTTGTAGCAGCTGGATTTCAAGCTGGAATTTTATTTTTTGTATGTTTTGAAGTTCTATCTCGTTTTGTAGATACGTTGTGTAAAGTTCATCAACAGTTGAAGAGGAATGCTGCCTCTTTCGTTTCTTGGTGGTGGTGACGACTTGAGACACGATTGATGACGCTCTCATCCGCAACAGTCCAGTGTCATCTGTGACCACTTCAACACCATCCCCAATATGTACAGGGGTGCTGCTCCTTGTTATCTGCTGCTGGTTACTGCTGCTTGGATGATCTGCTGTGTCACAATTAAGTTATGTAATACCAGGTGTAGTGTTAATTAAATATTATTTATTTAGAAAATAGAACTGTGACATTCTGGCTGTGAAGAAATAATAGACAAGCGTATTGATTGACACTTTTTTGACATATTTCACAGTTGTTAGCATTTGATCTGAGCATTATTAGATATGTGTGCGTGCGTGCATGCACAGATGTGTGCAATGTTAATATTCATCAACTTAATTCATAATTAATTACATATTTTTCACCTCAAATGAAATGTTGCATGTACAGCATGTACAGCACATGTCATCTTACCGTGAAAGTTCTCACTTGGATCACACCTCACTGGGATGACAGGCACTTCCTCTGTGACAAGGAGGGAGTTGTTCTGTTGCACCATGGACTCTGAAAAAAGTTCATCCTATTTATGTCACTGTGTAACTCCATCGCATAGGAATAGACCAAAACATTTTTTAAGTGCGCTTATCATTTACAGCACGGACATGTCATGGGGTTTTATTTAATGTATGCGTGAGCTACGCTAAACATTATGTGAGCGAACAAGTAGATGAATGCTTCACAACGCCCCCAAAAAGCCTATTTTACATATTTTATCTGGCTTCAACAATGACTTAGAAGGTGACTGTTAGTAATTTGATCTATTAATTGATTGCATTATTTATGGCATCGCGAAAAGAGCAATGTGGCGCTTGAATCTAGACGCGAGTCAAATCTGCACATACGAGAGTCAGAAAAGGTCGTGAAATGAGTTTTGTACACACATACAAGTACCCAAACATTAATATATGATTATATTCGTAGTAAATTATAAATGTATGCACATGTAAAACAACTGACATTCGCTAACCTTCGGCTTCGCTAGTTGCGAAGAGGCCGTCATCGCCCACATCGATACCGCCTTCCACGCCATCGATCAGTGCTGATTCATCGCCAAACACGTCAGCAATTAAATCAGTGTATATCCCTTCTTTTCGAGGCGGCCCTCCTCCAGTCCCGGGGTTTTTTCGATGTGCGAGATCAGCCCTCGCGTCACTGACTAACTTCTGCTATTTTTTCTTCAGCTCGGCTGCGCTGCGATGGGACTTGGAAACAGGGTTTACGTCCACTGTCACCAAATCCCATGCTTGTTTTTTGTCACGATTACTTAACTTCGACTTGAGTCGACCTTGCAACGTCTCTTTGCTTCGTGCATATGATTGTATCAATGCAATGATCTCGTCGTGGATGAAGTTGTCTTTTCGATTACGGGTAGGTGTTTTTTTTCTGCCATGACGAACTAGTGAATTGAATTGCATTCTGGGAAGACGTGCCCTGAAAGGGCGGTAATCCGCTTATCGGTTAATCGCGCCGGGATCACCTAGTTGGGTGACGGCTGGGCATCAGTCATGGAACCGCATATAAGCATCGGCCCAACTAGGTCGAGTCTAGGGAATTGGGTGTTACTTTACGGCGTAAGTTGCGTGGCTGTCACGCAACCGGCCACTGGTCTCTAGTGCTGTCAAACCACTTCAATTATGCTCCTTTCATAACTAATGTCTCTCAGTTCTGGAATCAATTTAGTTGCTGTTTGTTGTAATCTTTCTAGCTTATTTATTTCCTTCTTATGTAAAAACCTCAATAAAATGTCCCAGATGATATGTTTTTCTTATCCTACTAATAAACATTGGAACTAAGGTTTTTACAGTTGCCGCATCAGCTCTTTGGAATTCATTCCCTGTTAGTGTTAGGTCAGTAAGAAACAATAAAACTGTCCCTAAGACCCATCTTCTTAACCATGCTTATCCTCTTTAGCTCCTAGAGTGTTCATCCATCCATCCAACTTCAACATTGTATACCGATTGCCCAACCCTTTCCTTCTGATGTGTCTTCGGGCCTGGGATTCCAAGGATTTAGGTGCAATGGAAGTTCTTGTGTCATTATTAGTGCATTTGTAGTAGCGAGAACTCCGCGAATCCCAAATGAACTACTTGGCAGGGTTCTCACCTAACAGAGTCTTTTGCAGACTCTGCCTTCTGGTCCTCGGGGAAGTGTATGGGGGAGTCGCTGGGAGTCGGCAGACAGGAAGGACCCCCACCATCTACAGCATACAGGGTACATACAGGGTGCATACAGGGACTAACCTTAGCATTCACTCACTTTTACATGTACAATACTAAATTGCTATACTTGTTATCAAATTCGACTTAATCAGTAATACATATACGAATGCACGACTCCTATACTATCTATTATAATTAATATTACATATTATCACACATATCTCAATATATACACTCAAATATTCATGCACACTCTTTCTTCCTCAGCACACACGCACTGTCACAACCTTTTGTATAAATGAGTTAGTTAATTATATTTCACTGGTGGCTCCTATAAGAGCAACTATAAAGTTTCTATAGGAGTCTCTGACCCCTTATTAAGTTATAGTGTGTTTGTATTTTTAATTAATGCACATTTTCTTCTATCATGAATTTTTTTATTTGTATCACAAACGGGGTCTGCAAAAATAAAAATAAACTTTCTTTCTTGTACTTTTCCCTGACTAAAATGACAACATGAGTACATTTTACAATGGCCTCTCAGTTACCCTACAGCTGTCTAATCCACCCCACAGCCATCCAATCAAAGTGACTGCTACAACAGATTCTAGTGTACAATAGGGACCTGTGCATGTTGTATCCCCGACATTGTCCCAGCCTTGCTATAACATGTTCCAGTGTACAGTAGGGCCCTGTGCATTGAATCCGCTGGCACTGTCCCAGCCTTGCTATAACATGTTCCAGTGTACAGTAGGGCCCTGTGCATTGAATCCGCTGGCACTGTCCCAGCCTTGCTATAACATGTTCCAGTGTACAGTAGGGCCCTGTGCATTGAATCCGCTGGCACTGTCCCAGCCTTGCTATAACATGTTCCAGTGTACAGTAGGGCCCTGTGCATTGAATCCGCTGGCACTGTCCCAGCCTTGCTATAACATGTTCCAGTGTACAGTAGGGCCCTGTGCATTGAATCCGCTGGCACTGTCCCAGCCTTGCTATAACATGTTCCAGTGTACAGTAGGGCCCTGTGCATTGAATCCGCTGGCATTGTCCCAGCCTTGCTATAACATGTTCCAGTGTACAGTAGGGTCCTGTGCATTGAATCCGCTGGCATTGTCCTAGCCTTGCTATAACATGTTCCAGTGTACAGTAGGGCCCTGTGCATTGAATCCGCTGGCATTGTCCCAGCCTTGCTATAACATGTTCCAGTGTACAGTAGGGCCCTGTGCATTGAATCCGCTGGCATTGTCCCAGCCTTGCTATAACATGTTCCAGTGTACAGTAGGGCCCTGTGCATTGAATCCGCTGGCATTGTCTTAGCCTTGCTATAACATGTTCCAGTGTACAGTAGGGCCCTGTGCATTGAATCCGCTGGCATTGTCCTAGCCTTGCTATAACATGTTCCAGTGTACAGTAGGGCCCTGTACATTGAATCCGCTGGCATTGTCCCAGCCCTTTCCACCACCATGCTTTCATACACACACATGTATTCGAATGCATGCATACATGTACATGTCTACAATCCACATTACCCTAGTTCACTCAGCTGTACAAATGAGTACCTGGTGTTTACTGCTAAGGGAATCAACCTCCAATACACAGGCATCAAATAATTCTTATCTTGCACCAAGGAGAACTGGCTTGCAAGTTCTAGTGACTCATGCCTGATGTGTCTGTCCACCTGGTGTAAGGCAGGTGTGTTGCTTACCTGTGTTGTTATCTGTTGGTGGAGACAGGTGTCCCTGTGCAGTGTCGCTAGGTGACAGTCCCAGCTCTGCCTCACAAGCACTGCACACCCACTTCCCTGAAACAACCCCACATTCCATATCACTCAGTGTACCATATTCAACCCATTAAGCGTACATGCCCTAATTAGCGTACACCCCGTTTTTTAATCACCAGGATTCATAATTATTGTAATTTGACTAGGAACAACTGAAAAATGTTGCTATCTGGTGTTAAACTGTTTTCAGTTGTTCTACACAAAATTACACCACTAGTGTTAAACAGTTACCATCATGTTGCAGAATAAACCATTTCTATTCTAACATGATTGCCCAATTGTGTTTTAAATGAACCTCAGATAATTTGGCCATGCTTTGCTATAATGGAAAGTTTCGGTCTGAATATCATGTTTACATTGCATGTGGGAGGGAATGATATTTAACGGGTGGCAATGATATGCCCATCACAGGGTCCAGTGAAACCCTGACCACAATCAACTTTGTCCACTTGTATTAACATTTTTGATAGTTATTCATGAATGTACTGAATTGTAAGGTTGATATTCATTAACGGATTAATGAAAAATTGTGGTTAATTAAAACACATTTGGGCAGACAACGAGGTACAACAGATATAGTTTAAATTACCACGTATACAACATAATTTTACTATAAAACAATGAGAACGTGTACTTTAACCCAAATCTCACAACCAGTCTGATTTTTCCTCTGGTGTACACTGTAAATGGCTGCATCCACATCTAGATCCAATTTTACCTTACTTTGATTTAACTAGTTTTCCAGCTTGTTCTCATTGGGTGAAGATATCACACATTCAACTACAGTTGAAAGGACTAACAAAAATGATCACACATTTAAATTTAGTCATCAACATCAACGGTTTTAAACTGCAAAACATTTTCCTTGGTATACTTCTGTTTCGAACAGACAACAGTACAACATAACATCATATGCCAAAAGTAATACAATTTTACATGTCTAGGGTATACTGTCATATCCAAACATTTAGTTACCTGTTGGCTTTTCTTTAATTGGTGGGCTATGACAGTTCATGTGATACCCTTTATCACAGGCATCACAAAAGAGCATTGCATCCTAGTAAATAAACAAACCAGTCAGAAAACAACACATTTTCATTGTATCTCTTTATATATGTTTTACTCAAACCAGTTTTAGCTGTATATTTTTAACCCCAAAAGTAAAAGTATGAATTTTTTTGTGGGTGAGTGTCACACACAAAGAAGGCCACTCAATAAGACCATACACTGTAAGAGTTTATTTATATACTGAAGTAGGGTAGGATTTACAAGGTACATTTAGGTAGCTAAACCAACTAGAGTGAGTCACACGGAAGCAGAGCATGCTTATTTTGTTACAACAAATGGCATGCAGTTTTCAACATTGATATAGTTTTAATAGGTGTAATTTGAATAACAGGCCCAACATGCAAGTTTCATTTTCATAAATTCTGCAACCACATACACTGTACAAAGCTGAAGCTGCTAGAATAATGTTTCCTTAGATGTCATAATTGCTGGGTATTAACAGCTGATGTCCGTAAACAAACCAAATGGTAGAAGCCTCCTCCTCACCCCTTACGTTTCTTCACAAATTTAGACCAGTGCCATTAAACAGGCATTATAATTATAAACACTATCAAAATCACTACATGGTGTTTCCTGACTTTTGGTCAACTCTGCTATCAATGCAACATTAAAACAAGTTGTATATATTTCAATTCCTAAACAAGACAGACGTACAGCATCTCCCGAGTCTTCACAGATGAAACAAGTCTTGCAGTCAATACATTGCCAGGGTGAGTTCTTGGCCCGCCTGGCCAGTTCTTCCGAGTAATCCATACATGATGGGTGAGCTGTGTTCAACAGAAGGAGACTGTCTTTAGTGTTCCACCATCGGTCCCTCACAGTATGCATTTATATATGAGGGCACTAAAATATTTTACTATATACAGTCGCGCCTCGTTATAACGCGCCCCGTTATTACGCGGATTCGGATATAACGCGGTCGGTCGTGGACCCCGAATTTCTGCCGCCAGGGGAAAATGTCAAATGGGCCCGCTTAAACCTACTTAGAATTGCTTTGACAATTCTCAAGAAACATTAGGTGAACAATGTGAATGAACGAGTATCAACGTGTTGTTTGTTTTGCGCTGCCGCCGACATCAATCGCTGTCGCTGGCTTCACTTCGTCGGTTTGTAAATTGCAATCGAGATTCACAAATATGCCTCGCGTAAGAATCAGATTAACCGTTTTAAATGCATTTTACATGCAGTACCAATATAACACTTGGGTGAAAATACATGCTTCCGTTACATCGTAAATTTAATCGTTTTCGCGACGCGAAACCAACATGCCAAATTCCTAACCCAAGGCGCTACCGGTGGCGAAAATACGAATTCGTCATCCGCATATGAAATGATGAATCGATGTTAAGTGGTACGTAATAAATTTATGCTTCGGTCGAGATCGGTTGAAAGACGAAGTGAAACAATTATTAATTCTACCTATTGTCTTTTTATGTGTGTTATCAGCTTGCATACTACGTTTGTCAAATCATATACGTTTTCGGCTGCTCAGGTCCAGGTTATTATTTTCGATTCGTAGGCCTGTTGGTCCAGTACATCATCATCGTAGTAGATCTACTCCATACGTACATGTGTTTTATTCAGTTCAAGAGTCAAGAGGGTGTGACATTTAAAAATAATACACGTTGATGCTAGTATACACGTTTAATAAGTTCCATAAACTGCATATTGCCGTATAAGACAATGCTGCAAGCACACGGGGCTTCGACAGGGTTCATGGACTTAGTGCGGCGGTCGCTGTTGTTTAGTAGCTCCCTGGTGGCAGATATGAGAACATCTAACGCGCCTCGCTTACAACGCGGTCCGAAGTCGTGGACCCCGACTACCGCGTTATAACGAGGCGCGACTGTATTATTTATGGTTGGACTATTTGGACTAACTTTTAGAATATTTATTATTGGTATGACTGTTTTTAATATAATTAATATAAATTATATATTTATTTTTAATATAATTAATAATATTTTAATAAGTTATGGTTGCATATATGTAAAGCACCTGAGAGCAATCTTGACTGATCCGGCGCTATATAGATACTTTTATTATAAAATGTTTTGAAGTGGCTGTACCGAACCCTCCACTCCAACATGCCTGTCCCTCCGATGAGGGGACACCTGCCATGTAGGGACACATTTGCTTGGATACAGAAGTGTCCGTTCAAGGCAAGTACTACTGTAGTAGTAAACAAAATGAACAAAATACCTACACATACATAACTGGCAATTTGACCAAATCTCTCCATAGCAACTACCCTTACCTTTGGCTTGACAGTCTTTACAGAAGAGTAGATCTTCCGGGACACCCACTTTGTTTGACGAGGACGTAAGTAAACAGAAGTCACATCGCGGGTCATTAGAGACTAGCGGCGTGTCTTTTGTCATGGCTTTTGGTGTAGTTTCTTTCTGTTTCTCTTCTCTGTGTTCGCTGCTGTCTCTCTTTTGGCGTTTGGCTTCTGGCAACTCATGGTCAATGCTGTGAAGCTTCTTCCGGAACTTCTGTAATTAGAATCAAATACCAATTCCATGTCAAAATAAAAGTACCATATTCGTCCTAATAAGAGTACAGTATGGTTAATAAAAAGTAAATAAAAAATTTTCATGAAATTTATTCTAATAAGCAAACACCCAAGACAATGTCGATGACTCGCTCGGACTATGTGCAGCCCTGGGCGCACAGCTGGCTAATGCCACTCGACAACGACGACGTAGAACCAATAACTGAAGAAACCACACTAACTTATATTGTCATTGACCCTAAGTCAGCAATATAATTCACGTGTTCTTGTCGAAAGAACACTTCCCATTAATGTTAAGTCGGCAGGAAATATTTTGTCGTTGACTAAAAACCCACCTGTTTAAACTCGCTTACAGTCCGTAACTCCTCAGTGTACCAATTCCACTGTTTACGACTGGAACTGTTAAACTGACCAGAACTGTCTAACCATTTTGTTTTGGTATGCTGCTGAGCTTGGGTTTCCTGAAGATTTTAATGCAACAGAGGTTTTTTATTGTATTGTATTGCATAGATCTACGTTTGGAAGTCGGCGATCTTTATTCACATCTGTGCAGCATCATCTGGCGGAGTAGTGGAACACAATTTCCTGGGGACTTATTTAAATGAAGCATACGATGAGTTTCATTGTCACTGCTCATTAAAGTGGCCCATGTAAAATTTTCACTGCTGCTAACAATTAAATTGGGAAAATACTGTCACCTTACTGCAACACGAATTAAAGTTGACATACGTATTGTTCCTGCACTTGTAGTTTTACCTTTAAAGTTTATTAGTGTTAACAGGGTTATATGAATTTTATGTGTACTTTTTGTATTTTTATTTCATGCATTTTATGTAAAGCTTTCAATGAAACTGCACTACATAAAAATAAATGTACCAATGATATTTATTATTATACCCACAGCAGATACACAAGTCACAACTACAATATAGGAACAATAAGACACAGGCTATCAAAATAATCATGGCATATTAAATTATTAAAAAATATTATGATTACAATCATGACTATTGAAAGAAATAGTCACAATTGCAGTTATAATCATGATACTTTATGACAACTAAATATAACTGATTTCACTACACACTGATGTAATAGTAATTGTGGATTCCCTTTTGACTGTTTCAACTGAAGTTCGCAGCCACCAGAACTAGGCACCAATAAGCATGATAAGATTCAGATTCAGACAGTTTATTGCCAAGTAACATTTAAAAAATGAACAAGGAATTTGTGGCATTGTGACATAAGAAGTCACCCACTCACCCCAGAAGCAGCCATCCAATTGTAAAAAAATTGTACATATAAATCAGAAACATTACAAAAGAGACACAACTAGGCTAAAACACGAATAAGTTAATAACAAAGCCAACTGCCAACACATTTTAATGAAATTCACCTGTCTCCAGGCATAAAAGTACTAACTTGGTAGGATAAAGTTAATATAGTAACAGTAATGTTCATGAATGCACCATTGCAACTGTCTGAACATTACCTAAGAAATAATAAAACAGTAAAAATACATACATGTAGTTAGATGAGTAAAATGGGCATGGCGACTGGCAGAAGACAGAGTTATGACACGACGAAGACCTCTACTGTCAAGTGTTTCACAGCCTGTGGGTAAAAGCTGTTCCTAAGCCTTGTGGTTCTAGTCTTGATGCTTCTGTAGCGTTTACCAGAGGGAAGAAGTTCAAAGAGATGGTTGGCTGGGTGGGTTGTATCCCGTGCAATGCTCCTGGGTTTACGCATGCAGCGAGCATGGTAAATAGACTCTGTGGGTGGCAACTCGCTCCCAATGATTCTGGATGCGCCCTTCACAATGGCTTCTAGCTGCTATTTCTCCTCCTGACCGGCGCGGCCAAACCACACTACACTCGAAAAAGTTAGGATACTTTCAATGATTGCGCGGTAGAAATGGATCATGATCTTCTGTGCAATGCCGAATCTCCTGAGCTGCAGCAGGAAGTACAGGCGCTGTTTTGCCTGTTTTGTGATGCACAGTGTGTTCTTGTCCCAACTAAGATCGCCTAAGATTGTTGTCCCAAGGAATCTGAAAGATTCAACTTGTTCGACTTCCACTCCATTTAACGAAACAGGGCGGATGGGAGTCTTCTTCCTGCGAAAATCAACAATCATTTCTTTTGTCTTTGACACGTTCAATTCGAGGTTGTTATCTGCACTCCAGCCAACCATTCTCTGAACCTCATCCCTGCATGCCGTCTCGTCTGCTTTCTCAATGCAGCCCTCCACTGTTGTGTCATCACAAAACTTAGTCAGTCTCTTCAAAGTATCATCCAATGATAACATAACTACATCAGACACTTATCCATATTACTAATTCCTAGGTGTGTGAAGTCAGTGAATATGAATCTCAAATGAAACCATGTATGACAATGTTATGCTTTTCCATCTAGAAAAAAACATGATGGATTATGGTTCATGGGAATATTCGAGGGTCGGTGGTAATAACCTTGTTTTATGAGCTGAGCCAGGGATATCAGACGTTGAGCATTGCAGGCATTACCACTGCATGTAGGCAGATACTAGATCCTCGTGAAACAATCGTCAGCGAACTACTCCAACTAGGGCAGTTTCTGACCTGTTAGCTGAGATTACTGCTATCCTAGATTTAAGAAAATTCTGAAGTCATGTTTCTTCAAGCCTAAGAATGCTCATGGTTTTTACCAAACAAGCATTCTCAGTAAACCTACTTTTTATAGGGTTTTATAAGCACTGGGAAATACACCATCAATCTCCTGTCAATCATTCTTTATGCCATCAGTCATTCAAACAGTATATCCTTGATCGTATGTATTGTATATTATTTATTGATGACTATCATGATATGATAAATATCATGCAACATCAGGCACCATAGAAAAACACAAGGGCATAGCCCCAGGAAATGCCCTTCTTAGGACAGCATACAAATAAACAATAAGCCTATAAGTTGGTGTGCAACTGGTTGATTGAGAACGAAATGGTTCTGTTGTTTAAAAAAAAATTCCTGACCTTCAAATAGTGACTAACATTTTGTATATCACTTGCCCAGCAGAATGCATGTTTGAAACACTGCTGTAGTATTGACACTTTCCAACTGTGTATAATTGTTTATCAGACTATGGCACTTTTTGGCCCGTAATCTAAGATTACAGGCTGAACCATGGATTAATTTCTTAATCTTAGTGTCTTAGTTAGTTAGTACTGCAATGTATTACTAGAAAAACATTGGATCTAAAAATTGCACCACTGCATCGTGCTTACAGGAATTTTTGAATAAACAGAAGCCCAGAGTTGATTCAAGATGGTGTGCTGTTACTGGTACACAAACGACGACGTTAAATACTGGATTCGCCGTCTTCTAAATTTGGATGTCACACTGACTCCAACCAAGGAATGTATAAGGAGGCTGGAGTGTGGAACAAGGAGTCTCAGACTCAAACGAAAAAAGAAGCCTGAATGTTATTATTAAGGCAATCTTTGTAGTAGCATTTGATGGGTGAACATGAAAAAGATGACGACAAATGTCTGAAGAATTACTACTAAAACAATATTTGGGTTAAATTATTTTTGCATCGCTTTCCAGCTACCTAGCTAACAGTGTCCAGATTACACATCCTTCATTGGTTTTCAAGTTTACAACACAGTGTGATGACTGATCACTGGTGACCTAACTGCTTCTCACTACCACAGCCTTGCCAGTTGATGCCAGGCTCAACATGATATAATGCCATTTTATAGCACACACACACTGGCATGCATTATGCATTATGATCAAATCTGTTCAGTGGCCAATATTAGTAACATACCATACTCATCAAACCAAGAAATCATCTGATTACCTGGAAACCATCACGTTTACATACCACAGTCACAAAAAGAAGGATTTCTTGGCAAGAACAAGCACGTACTAGCTATCCAGTAACATGGCATCAGCTGTAAATGGATCACGGAACCGGTTGCTGAAGGTCTACACTAGCTAATAATATCGTGAATGTGGTGTTGAGGGCCACACAACGCATGTAGGAATGGGGAAGTAAAGGCTATACCTTCCTGGTGTCTGACCTGCTGATCCTGGCGTCTGACCTGCTGATCCTGGCCGGCATTGTGTGACTGACTGTTACTGAAGCCGGGCAGCCATCTCCACTGACCTGATTACAAGTCATGTGACAGCATACTAGCCGGTCAACAGGTGATCCTACAGTACTTCACTGAACACTGCATTAATACACTGACACTCCTGCTGCCTGTTGTCTTAATGAGATTCATTTTGCTGCAAGGGCAGGTCAGCACTGTCAATCAAATATACGTGTTTCATAACATGTTGATACTGATATTAACATTTTCTGTGTAGGGAGCTTTGTGGACCACCAGGTCAGGAAATCTGGTGGTCCTACCAAATTTCTGCATAGTGGTCCAGACCAGTTTTGTGAAATGAAGATAACATCAAACTCAGATGACAGAATATGCATATTGCCAGAAAAACATGATTTTTATTATGTTTTTAAAGTGAAACCAAAGGCATTGTTTGGGCGTTTGCCCATGTGAAAGTGCCTAAAAACTAACCATTTGCAACTATACTCAAGAATATCACGCAAGTGGTTAACTGGGAAGTGTTCTAAAAGTGCGAAATTCTGGTGTTATGTAATTTTTCTTGGAGGCTGACATATTCATCAGTGTTTCCAATTTTGACCAATCAGTGGCGAGCAACCCTTTAACCCCCGACGTAGCTCTGACGTAGGATGTGCGTATCGCATGTATATATTATTTGTGGTGTAAGGTTACATTTTTATTTGCTTTTATATTGGATTTATGCGCAGCAAAAATTATTACAATGTCGTACTGCGCCAACTTAGTTTTATTATAAAGATCAGAGAAATACCTACACAATGATACCTGAAATGTCAAATTGTGACGGCTTGAATTAGAGATTCTGAAAAAAACAATAACACAGCATGCACGCTTGCGTTCGGCAAACTTCACAAGTGGGTGGCCTTCAATGACATTGTCCGCCACAACATGGTCGACCACAAGGTTATCGATGGCTGGTTGCACACGCTGTGCCTGGTACACGTGCTTGTCGCACATGTTGTGGATGAGGTGGAGCTTGAAGCTCTTCAGTCCGAACAGTCGTGTAGAGGCAGGCAGAGGTCGATGGGCGATAGTCCACAGGATGTAGGCGTTGATGAGACCAACGTTGAGGAGTCCCCAGAAGATATACTTCCACCAACGCCGGCCAGCATGCCCAACACCGAAGTAGGCTTGCATCTGATCGAGCCGATCCACACCTCCCATATGACAACACAGACTGGCACCGACAACTTGTCGGATGCGTCATGTTGGCCGTACAATGTTGTCCCCAGAGTTCCCTGTCGCGATCATATGGACGTCATGCTTATCATGCCACTTGCACAGCATGACGCCGTCATCACTTGTCCATTTCACCGACTCGCCCTGCCGGAGGCACACACCTGTCAGCGTCTTCGGAAACTCTTGCCTCGTCGCACGCGTCGTCCCACACAGGTAAGTGTCCACATGCAGCAGGTGGATGGCCAAGTGAAGAGACATGAAGAAGTTGTCCGCGTAGAGATGGTGGTAGGTGAGCAGGTGGTGGTGCATCAGCCTCATCGCTACGTGGTAACCCAGGTCCAGGTTGGCTGCTGCATCAGTGGATGTCCCTGTGTAGATGGAGAAGGCAATGCAGTAGCCGGTGTGCGAGTCGCACAAGCACCACACCTTCACCCCCCACTTGACGGGCTTCTTCGGCATATATTGGTTCCATGCCAGCTTCCCGTCAAATCTAATCATTGCCTCATCGATGGAGAGGTAATGACCTGGCACGAAGCAGTTGGCAAAGTTGGTTTCACACACAGTGATGAGTGGACGGACCTTCGCCAGCTTGTCTGTCGCCTCTTCCTCAGCGGCCAGTGAGACGTGAAAGTACTGGCAAAGTTTTTCATAGCGTCGCCGAGACATCACGCTGGAGATGTATGGATTATGGTGTATGGGTTCCTCCGACCAGTAGTCCTTATATTCCAGCAGGTTGGCCATCCCCATAGCAATGTTAATTCCAACAAATGCCTGCATCTCGGCCAGTGAGGATCAGTTGTCGCATACACATTCACAGTGGGTTGCAGTGGTGGACGTTTCGCAGCTGCATTTGCATTTGTTGCAGCAGCCAAGTTCACAAAAAAGTCCACCCCAAACATCTGGTTGAAAAATTACGGAAGGCTGGCAGAGTGTGGCAGTGGGTTTCTCGGTCCTGCCTCTTGGGAGAATGGCTGCACCACAGGTGGCTGAACATCAGCAGTTCTCTGCCAGCCAGGCTCCAATACCAAAGTAGCTGTGTTGGTGTGGCCATGTCTTCCAGCACGACGATGGTAGCCATGAGCACGTCCAATGCCATGAGCACGTCCAATGCCACGAGAAATACCACAAGCAGCAGTTTCCTCAGTCTCTGTGTCATCGAATTCCGAGCCACTCCATTGCTGCAAACATGTTGAAAACATTTTAGTAACACATAAAAAAAAATGAAAAAGGTTGGCTGCACAAAATGTGTCAATCTTTAGACCTGTGTTCATACTAACATTTTGTACTACCATGGAGCAATAAGTAAATATATATATATGTCTATATATATATTAGCAATGTATAAAATAGGTGTTCATTAGCAGCGCTATTACTAAACTACACAAACATAAAAGCAGGTGTAAATCTTTGGCTTATGCATAAGCGTTAGCCAAAATAAACGTTTGCATGCACATTACACCACCACAGTACACATAGGTATAGTGATCAGTGGCAATACATAATATTATTTATTACTAATATTATCAAATATATATATATCTAAAAGTATCAGACAAGGTTGGATGTAAACAGTATTTATAAAGCCATTTATAAATGTTGACAGCCCACTCCCAATGTCACTACTGCGTGACAGGGAGTACCTGGACACAGGCACTCCCAATGTCATTACTGTGTGACAGGGAGTGTCTGGACACCAGCACAGTCAAGTGTCAGCAAGTGAACAACAGGACAGTCCCGCAAGTTACAACACTTACAAATCCCGCAATAATACAACTACAGGATCGTCCTACTATGTCCTAATCAAAATACGAATAGCGCATTGACTTCGTGCAATAATAAGGGAGTACGGGACTCGTAGCTTGTTTACAAAATGGGCGTGACCGACCAGCTTCCCTGACAACAACAATGTCAATGATCGTCATGCCGAAGCATCGAACAAATATACGTATATAATTACCTGATTCGATGTCTGAAGCACTTTCTTCCATATCGCCGTCATCGCAAACACATTGACAAACTTCTTCTCCAGTCAAACGACTAGGACCAGCAGACGCCATTTCGCAAACTCAAAAACTGGGGCAGCTCGAAAAACCGCATGAAACTTTGATAAGTCGAATAGCAACATTCATCAGAAATACCCACAATGCATTGCCAATATGTGTTTCAAAAGTATCCTCCAGAGAGTGCCTCTGGAATAGATGGAACCATAACGCTAATATTTTCGGGCGGGTTTGGCCGACTTGAGGAGTCGGAACTCGGGCGGGTTTGGCCGACTTCAGGTCTGATGGGTTAACACAAATAATTGTTTACAAGCATCGAGATCAACAAAGTTTTGTATGTTTTTTAATACAAAATACAAAGTGTGCACACTTGTGTAGTTCTATTTACACCAGATAGCCTGATAGTCAAATATTTTATGACATTGTGTATGTTTGAGCTATTCCCTTTCTGAATGCAGTGAAGCCACACAAACTTGTGTTCCAGATGAAGTATTTTTTCAAGTCAGAAGCCCTGGGACCACTTAGAGCTTGTGCTAGTTGTTACCAATTCAGTATGTTGACTCAGTTGTTTAATACTGTACCAGATTGTATTCTGGTTAGAGACCCTTAGAGTACACAGAGCCGTGGACAGGTGCTAATCCACCCTCTCAGCAAACAATAATTACCACTGCTACATCCACAGACAAACAACATGCTTTCCTTTCCACAACATATTATGCAACTACAGGGGGTGAGGCCTTGTGGACATTATCTAATGTCTTTATATAAGCAAAAATCATGTACCCTCTGTTAAGACAAGAACCCAAATCGATTTGATTAGAACATGTTTGAAAGAGTTTACAAATTTAAACATCTATATAAATGTCTATATACAAGATTAAACAAAAATAAATTAAAAAAATCTTATGTAAATAAAAAATTAAATTTTTTTAATCATGATTTGTTCAATCCTGGTTACATAAGATTACACCTCCTATCCATCAATCAATGACATACAACCATGAATATAAAACATACGAGGTTTAAGGGGCACCACTGCTGCACTGGGTTTGTTTATCCCGCGAATCGTGGTCATACTCAAACCACCACCTATCAATACATAATGCTATACGTTTTAGGACTTCGAAAACTTGGCAAGTTTCTGACGAGATGGTAAATACCATGGTATTTAGCACCTCGTCAGAAATACCTTTCTGACATCAAAATGTCAGAAAATCAACGTAGTAATGCATTAGTAACCTGTCACATGTCATATACAATTGCAACTTTTACTCTCTGCAGTTGTTACGGTTTTTATTTTTATGTCAACACTCTTAACGAAAATCAACACTACATTATTTTGATCTACAGGGAACTAATCTACTTTACACATAGCCAAATCAATGAATGAAATAAAAACGAACGAACGCTCAGTTCGAACGAATTTTACCGTACCATAGTAACGGTAAACATGTAATTTATTCGTCATATAGAATCTACTATTTAGTGATTGATGTTCTATGCAAAGTTCTAGTTTTATAGTTTGATATTTTACCAGAGGTAAATACTTTATCATAAAAGGTTCATTATTTACTTATCAAATTGACGGTATATCGGATATGACAAAACTTAGTTACATGAGACTTATTTCACAGATTAACAAATGTCGTTAAGGGCCGGGCGCAAAACGCACATCAAATTCCCGCCAACACCAGTAGTTTACACTTGAAATATGACGTAGGGACGCTGAAATTATCAAGGGATACGATTTGATTGGTCAGATCACAAAAACCTCCAAACCCGTTAGTAGCGTCGGTAACGACAGCGAGCGTCATTCGGAGTTTTATCTTGATCGGAAAAAGACGTACATTTATTTCTCCCCGCGTGTGTGCGCCCATCGTTTATTAACGATGTGAAGTTCAAATTAGGGCGAACAATGCCCTGTTTAGTTAATAAGTTGATATGTTAAGTTTATAGTATTCTAAAAAGGATGAATTAATCCTTACAAGATGTTACGGTTCTGTAGAGTAGTAATCTTACGATAGAAATGTAACCTTAGGCTTAGCCCAGATGTATTCCAAGTCTTCAAAATTCTACATGTGAATGAATATACCGAAACGTTCAACTTGATGATCAAAACACTCGACGAATCGATGCGTGTATACAACAACTCTTCCCATATGATTCTGCGAGATATTTCGACCTGATGATCGCATGACAATCAAACTTCTACGTCTACGACGGCACTTTGAATTCCGACCATGAACTACAAATCGTTCGTCCTGATGATCGCGTGATTCTCCTACATATTCCGTTCCGTCGACAACACGCCAGTCATTCTTAAAATTTCTATCGTCAGTGTTAGAAAATCCCTGTGACGACCCAGGGTAGGAGTTCTTGATAGGTTATTTGATTGATTTTCCCACATCTAGGGATAAGATGTGCGCACAGTTTCGGACCTTGTATTTATATGAACGCTATTCCGGTAAGCTCCATAAATTGTTAGTAATTAGATTTTTAGTAGAATATTCCGTGTAAATGGTATTAGGGAAGTAACATAACTGTTAGAGAAACATATTTGTATAATATATGGGTGTTGATGTTACGAATACATATTATAATATAATATATAGTGAGACTCATATTTGTTATAATATATGATTAATGATGTTACAAATGCATATTGTAATATATATATAAGAGAGGAAGGTATTTATAATAATATATGATTGACTGTGACAAGAACATATTGTTTCATTGTTTATGTAATAAATGTGCAAATTGTTATTACGTGTTATAATCTCTTATATATATCGTGTATATTTGCCATAGTATTTATAGATTAGTAGAACCCACAAACGAAATAAAGTCACGTCGGCCCATCCACCGTTATTTATTTACCCCTAGACAACGAAACTTATCAGATTTTATCAATCAATCTATCTATCTATCTATCTATCTATCTATCTATCTATCTATCTATATATATATATATATATATATATATATGTATGTAATCTGTTTGCATGTTCTACCAATTTGTTGGCAGATAGAAATGATAACAGATCTATATAATTGTTGCTGCATGATTTCACGTGGCAGCTAACTTTTAAAAGAGCAGGACAGGTGTCAATTACAACTGGGAAAGCATGAAAGAGGTTGGGTGGGTGTGGGTGCATACCAGTAATAACGTTGGTGAGGACTTCAAGGGACTGGGTTAGGACTATGTACAGACCTGTGTGGCTGTGTCAATAAGCCAATTGGAAACCAATAAGCAGATGAGATAGAACTTCATTGTGTAAGATTAGACAAATCGATATCAAAGAAAGATTCAAGGCACGTTCAGGCAATCATTTGAAGCCCCAATTTCCAGAGCTGAACTATCAAGAGTGAGCTACAACTAAATTTTGTATAGAGTTGTAGAGTATTGTATCGTCTGAACTTGCTTTTATCGTGTGCACCTGCCTGTGCTTGATGGAGGTATAAGCTGATTGGCCCAATGCTTTCTACTTAGCAAGTTGCATGGCCTGCCACCTGTTGCTACACCTTCACATAGAGATACACTGTTACATGTAAAAAAAAGTGCAAAATGATTAATGTTTGTGTAGATATCGCCAGATTAATAAATAACACACATCATTAATTGGATGTGAACTGACACAAAATTATCCAGTTTTGAGACTTTGAGATGGACTTGAAGGTGAATTGTGTGTGCATAAACTTCTAAAAAAATTATAAATTGTGAATGCATATAGTTTAACATTTTGCCTCTGAGCTACACTATTAATTAATGTAAGGTACCTTTAAACGTTGATTAAAATAAATATTAATTGTATATGTACAACAACACTTTTGTTGTTCTATTATGCAAGAATAATTGTGCATTGCTGTCATTATATAAGGACTCCTGATATAAGGAAATCCCTGTGCAGCCCTTTTACAGTATTCTGTTATACTTATATAGCCATGGAAATAAGGAACAACAAATATGAGGAACAGTTTGACCAAGTCCCAATGTATTCCTTGAATTTCCTTCTGAATATAGTGAGAGTCCACTGCATATAATTTCTCCAAACAGTCAAATGAAGTCAATATAGACAATTATCACTCTTCCATTTCATAGGTTATATAATTAGCAAAATCATAAATTTATATAGCATGCACTAGATTCTGACAGTTCTGACGGGTTTCTAATGTCAGAAACTCAACCCTGGGTACCACCCCATATGTCTCTGTGATGGTTCAATAATGTATTTATATAGTGCTAAGGTCAGTAAGATTATATACCATGCATATGCAGGATAAAGGAAACACATAGCAGGGTTTTAATTTAGGGCCTGCAGATTTACTACCGGACACCCAATAGTTCTGAACCTTGGGGTCCGACTACGCCCTAAAACTTGGCAAAAAACTATGATATCAGTGCATCTAGAATAACACATGTACATTACCTGATTTTAAGAATCCAACTAACAGACATTATCAGTGAGGTCTTAATTTTTTATGGGAGTCAAAAGTTTGCCGTACTTCGTAGGGTAAACAAACCCATTTGTGTGCCGCCGTTGAAACTTACATAACAGCTGAGAAAGCTTAAACTTGAGTGGTCAATAGTTAATTCAGTCATCCAATGTCACATGACAATAGGAAAGAAACATGTTTTTGATGCAAAACGCATTTTGATTAGTTGACTGATGACCAAACAACCAATCCATGGCCACAATATATTTATAGCCGAGCACATGGCAATTTTCTTAATGCGCTATCGATTGTATTGTTTTATTGGGGAAAAACGGGAAAAAGTAGTTGAAAAGTTGTCTGATTATATAACGAAATGTGATGTGCCAGGTTACGATAACATTTTACTGATCGTGGTCAGCAATTATACTGTTTGGGATTGGCATTTAGAATTCAAACAGCTACCGAGTTCTCTGTCACAGTCAAACAATGTTTGTGAATACAACATTCGTCCTACTCATTTATTCTTTAATGTTTGTGACTTATGATAATGTGACTGATTGGGAACAAAATTTATAATGGTTTCCGTTAAGTCCTGACAATGACTTATTTTCACTCAGTCACAAAGGTATGGTTTTCTCAGTTGTAATCTTGGACGTTCTGTGGTTGATAATTATTCTAGGCTTTTGTAATTATTAGTTACTGCGTTCGAAATTACAGCTTTTTTATCGACGGCTGCTGGGAAGTTATTGGCCCCACCTTGCCGATTCATTCTGGCGGCCACGACTGGGTTGGACTGTATTAATGAAGCATATTACAGTACTTACTAATTCGATATAAAATACACTTGTGACAAATTACTTCTTCCTTGCAGCTACAGCGCCAAGTTTGGAGATCTTCAGACAGATTCTCTCCAGCTTGCAGCATTAGTTGATATTGCAGTTTTCACGCTATAAACTTTTCCTCTCCTTAAATTGCAGTTCTGCATGCACACTATTATCTTTTCCCTTTCTTCCAAATATGTTATTACTTTCTCTTACATCACTTTAGCATGTGTGCGTGAACACACACACACACACACACACACACACACACACACACACACACACACACACACACACACACACACACACTCGGGAATGCAAGAGAAACACCAAAACAAAGATGGCAGACGAAGTTACGAGAATCGCAGTCTGACATTTTTAAAGGATATTACGCCAATTTATTTCATACTGATAGGAGGCAGACAACCCGATTGACAATATAATCTGCCAATATATTCTGACTAATTTGATATTTGGCTGTGAAAATTAACTCTGGAAGCTTGGATTCGGTGAACTGAGAACGGCATAGCTTTTTATCCATGCCACGGCAGTGGCCAGTGCGTGTGAAATGTTGGCATCAAACATAATGTTACTTTCAGCAATTGTAAGTGTTTCACAAATAAAATTCACATTTAAATGTTTATTAAATTCATAGCTTTACTTTATTGGTCTGCTAGTTATAAGAAATGAATGACAATATTTCGCATGGTTTATAATTATTACATTATTATTGTAATTTAAAGCAATGTTTCAGTTTTATGCACAAAAACTTTGCTTTAATATGTATGCGTATAATTTATACATTCTTGTGGGGCCAGTTCAAATATATGACACCTAAAAACAGTAGTTTCCATGGATTTAATTTAGCATATGTGGATGAAAAAGGGTCGCAACCCAGATAAGAACAGTATCAAACAGCTCAAGTTTGTGTCCCCAAGATCCCAGGTTGAAGATTTCTTTGAATTTGGCCATGCACTTGACTGCATGCTTCTTCAGCCTTTCCATAAATTTTTTCCTTTCTGTGAATTGTGTTTTGGCAGGCAGGTTTGTCGCTGCTGCAGTCAGTGTGGCATGATCAGCTGAATCGTCCACTTGTGTAAGAGAAGGGAAACCCAGGCTCTGGTGTAAGAACGAGTGTGCTCAGTTCTTGCTTACACTCCTCGGGACCATCGGTTACGAGGAAACACATCGGTTACGAGGATACACTGACCCTGCATGGTCAGGCTGGGATGGGAAGTAAGACACAAGATTGCGATACAGCTCTAGGACCCCAAGTCACTCACTGGTTGTGATAGCCTTTCAGTTGTGCATTTAGATCGTGTCTGTAGGTTTTGTTGTCACCCTCAATCATATTTTCAGCAAACAACACCAATGTGAGGTAGTTCACAATCATCACTCTGATGTTGTGGTAGTGATGCCCTTGGAACCTGATTCCCTTTGTCTTGACAAATGACACCCATGTGACCGAGAGCCTCGGTGCTATCTGAATTATGAACCGCTAGTTCTTTCCAATGTTCCGGAATAAATACCGTGTTCATTCTAATAATGGTGCAGTGCGCAGAGACAAGAAGTAAACAGAGCGCCATTAAAAGGGACCAATGCGAGTGTTTTCCACCAATCCACCAGGTGGCACCACCACATAGTAAATTACATAATGCCAGCAGGCGGCAACACTCAAAGGGCTTGAGTGATCGAGGTTACGTCATGGCGTTCGAATTGATTTCAGTCATTCACGGATTTCACGTGTACAAACAGTGTTGGGATCCTAAAATCGGAGAAACTGTTCAGTGTGTAATCTATGAAAACAATAAGTACGATAACATGCTGTTGTTCTGATGAAAGATGAGACCATTACAGGACATGTACCTGCAGAACATAGCAAAATCTTCAAGTTTTTTCCGTCGGGGAGAGAGTATGTCTGCAGTTGTAACTGGCAAGCGAGAAAAGGGACTCGGTTTAGTAATCCCTGCTGTGTACTTGTTCACTGGTGACGAATCCGACATAAAGAAACTGCAAAGGTTGCTCCCACTCGTTGTGTAAGTGTAAGACTGTAGTCTTCTTTTATTGTTATTCACTCAGACTCAGTTCCATGGGACAAATGTGATGGCTGCTTCAACTTCAAGTAGTGATCAGACAAAATATCACACATACACAATTTCATTCAAACTCCATGTTGTTGACTATGTGAATGATGGTTACTCGAAAAAAATCTACTTCAAAATACTTCGGAATACACAGGAAACGTGTTCAAGTGTGGTGTGCCTCAGAGGAGCAACTCAGGAAAGCCTCAAGAAATGCCAAAAGGCAGGAGGTGGAAGACCAATCCAATATGGTGCAATAGATGACCAGCTCATCCAGTGGTTCTATGACAGGTGGGCTGCAGGTGTTCGTGTCACCGGGAAAGTTTTGAAACAAGAAGCTCTCTGACTACATAGAAATAATGCATACATGTTAAGTCTGGAAATCCACCAAATCTCCCGATCTCCTGGAAAGGAGAACCAATCTCCTGAATTTTCAGTGAAACCAAAAAAATTTTTTTTCTATGTTATTTTCTGAACTCGGCATGATGTAATTGGGGTTTATTTCCGGCTGACTCGAGTATGTTTTTCTGGGTCAACAGAAAGCAGTCTATACTGGTTAATACCGGTTCTGATTTTCCGTTTTCTGTAATGTTCTCGAACTTGCAACGTAATCACGACGTATTTTTTGTGCTCGGTCTGGGCTTGCCACCTTATACAGTTTTCAATTGGCTGTTTTTCCCCATGTGTTCTGTGCATCAAGTGTTATAAAGCGTCTGATTTGATGTTTGTTGCATGGAAACAATAGTATGGCGAAGCATGGGTCTGATTCGCCATGCGCTAGTTCAGTGAAGAAGAAATACGCTGCAAAATACAAGCCGGAATGGGCAACTGACTTGCAATTTATAATTATATGCCACAGTGAAAAGGGACCGACATTTGCATACTGTAGAATGTGCAATGCGTACACAAATGTATCGCACGGTGGCAAGAGCGACACTGTTTGCCATGCAAGTTCGGACAGTCACTCTACGCTGCAGAAAGCCGCATCATCGCCCACAGCAACGCCGACAGCGAGCGTGTGTTCTCAATGTGTCGAAAGATCGACACTGATTCTTGGTCGCAGCTCAGCAACGACACCCTGCGTGCACTGCTGTCATGCAAAATCAACACAGACGATCCTTGCTATTCTTTTGTGCCAGAGAAGGATCTTCTCAAGTCGGCCATGGTTGCGACATGGGATTATGTGAAGGTTCACCAGTAAATGTGTAGGCTCGTGCCTGTCATGCATGCTCTGTGAGATCGACATGGATGTTATTCTTTTCTGGTACATTTCTGACATATGCATGTGGGTTTTCATAAATTATAGGCGTGTGCCTGTCATGCATGGTAAAGTCAAGTCACCCTGCATGCTCTATGTGAGATCGACATGGGCATTATTCTTCTGTGCCAGATGTCTAGAGCTGATGACTTATGTGTGAATATATATATAATGTGCTTTTGTATCATATATGAATTGTTGGTGATTGGTGCTTATAAAACATGGTTGTTACTGTTATGGAAAGTATTCTTTTTGTAATATTTTGTTCTCTTAGACCCTCCGATTTACATACAAGTCCCTGATTTTCCGAGACTACCCGATTTACGTATAAATCTCCTGGACTGGCATTTCTGAAACTTAACATGTATGATAATGGGTCTCAGAGTTTCAAGGCTAGCTGTGGTTGGTTTTGCAAGTTCAAGAACCGGCACAATATTAACACACATCAGACAGCAGTCTATGGAGATCACAGATGATCGGGTCGATAGATTCCTACCTTTGTTTTGAGAATGCGTCGCAATTGCCAATACCCAGACCGGTGTATTGGTAACATGGATGAAACACCCACGTGGTTGGAAATGCCTGGGTCAACCACACTTGAAGATATTGGCACAAAGACAGTCTCTGTGAGGTCAGCAGGAAAGCATAAAGTGCGCTACACCTCCAAGCTTGCAGCAATGGCAGATGGAACAAAATTACCAGTTTTGGTTCTGCTGCCAGGAGTACATCCACCCAAAAGATAGGATGTTCCCAGAGGTGTGGTTGTTCACATGTGTGGAACAGGTCGTAGCTGGTCAAATGCAGAGATCACCAAACTCTGGTTGAATCGTATATGGGGGAGCAACAACACAGAGAAGCGGATGCTAGTTTGGGACACATTCACAGGTAAAAAATACTGCTGTACTATTCATAGTTATAAATTTCACTTTAATACTGTACCTAATTGTAACAGTGTAACAAGTATGTGTCTTATTTTAGCATGGTGCGCATCTGTATCTATAATATGTAATTATATATATATATAATTTATATATATATATATATATATATATATATATATATATATATATATATATATGATAGGTCTACATGTACATTTAATTGTAAGACATATGTTAATCACTATGGTTAAAAATTGTACTTTTTATCTGCTGCTGCTGGTAGGCCGAGATGGAAGATATATTATTTGAAATGTACCCCATCCGTCAATCTGTCACATTTAGTTCTGGATGATAACTCAAAGAATACATGTATTGGTTTGTTTTAGATTTGGTGGGACCATGCACCAGACCATAGCATTGTGCCCTATTATTTTTGGTAGTGATCCAAACCATTTCTTAACCATCATAGGGCACACCCGGCCTGATGTGAAAGAACTGGTGAGGACAGAGTTCAACACGGACGTGGCTTACATTCCTGGTCGCTGCACCCCACTCCTCCAGCCAGCTGATGTTAGCTTTGAAGGCTAAAATTCAGGTAGAGTATGCTACTCTATATTAGATATACATGCATTGCTTAATCACCTCACTTCACATTCTCATAACCTGTAAGGATCGTCGGGTCACCACTGATGACTTTCTAACTAGCTCTTTGGCACTGATCTCCATGTCATATGATGTAGAGGTTTTGTCATGGCACTCCGCCAAAGTGATTAGTTCTTGTTCTTCTCCTGGTAAGCCGTCAATGTCGTCAGAAAACCATTGCTTAATACAATCAACAAAGTTACAATGATGTTTGTACTATTGACATTATGGTCCTTTGATTTCAGGAGTACTATGATGAGTGGATGTTTTCCGGTCCCCACACTTATACGGCACAAGGCAACCTGCGGCCACCAACAGTTCCAGACCTGCTACGATGGATCAAGGCCTCGTGTGACAGCATTAGTCCAGATTTGATCTGCAAATCCTTCAAGAAGTGTGGGATCACAAATGCACCGGATGGAACAGTGGATGACATTTTCCATGCAGGGGACAAAGTAGATGATGAAGATCCGTTTGAGGGCATCCCAGGGGAAGAGATAGAGAATGAGCAGTAATACCATGACAATGTCGTCAGAGGAGCCGACATTGTTGTCTCAGATGAGAGTGTAGACTCTTCAGCAGAGGACGATAATGATGATTACTATGGATCATCTAGCCCAGGCCACTGAACACTGCAAATGTAACTGAAGACTGTATTTGATGCAAGAAAAAACAAGAACTTATGTAATGCCTAAAAAGATTTTATTACGTGCAGTAGTTACAATAATTATATTAGTCAATATGATGCTTTTGTGTTAATTTTTTTAAGTTATCGAATAAAGTTTGTGCATAATAGTTATGTGTTATTTTGAAATGTATAGGAATTTCACGGGAAGGTATGACTTTGACATAGTGGGGTGCTCTTTATTAGAGCGCGCGCCATTATTAGAATGAACACAGTAGTAGATGCTGATCATCATTTCATCCAGACATTTGAAGGATGCATCTGTTAGGAAGGCATCCCCGATGAGCAGTTCAAGCCTATGGTTAACACAGTGAATCACGACTAGCCAAGATCTTCATGATTTCATAACAGTACAGGCACCAGATATTCTGCCCATGTTGACACTTGCACCGTCAGCACAAACTGCAATTAACAGATTGTCGCATCTCACATCTGAAACACTACTCTTGTAGAAACGCATCATCAAATGCCTGCTTCGTGCTGTATGCATTGACTCCCCCGAAATCGGCCATTTTCTTACATTTCAGAAACACTTCTAATGGCTGCCCACAAACCACGACTTTACAATAGATGAGTTCTTTCTCATCTTTAGTTTTCTGGGCCTCTGAACTATCCATTTCCCCAGCGAAAAAATTCACCAACGACAAGACTGATTTCATGTCATCCTTCATTGCTTCTGCCAAAAGCTAAAACACAGTGCCAACATTGTGTCACACAACTCCATGTGGTGACATTTTGATAATTCTTTTCCACGAAGTTATGTATTTCCAAGATGTTGGACTGTATTACAACTGTTATACAGTTATGCAATTTGAAACAATAGTAGTTCTGTAGCAGTTCATGGCGCTGTATGACGCAACAGTGGTCATATTTGGCATGCGACTGACTCTAAAAAATATTATGCAGGCATCTAGTACAAATATGTAAATATCGAAAAAAAATTGAACAGCCCCTTACAATAATGATAAAAAGAAATCAGCAGCTGCCTAATGAAATTGAAACAAACTGAAAGTGAAACAACAACCTACTGCAAGTTTACACATACAAATGAACTTTGTCCCAGCTTCCAACAAATGAAATCATGTGTCATATCATATCAATGATCTTTGGCCAGTGATCAACTGCTGCTCTAACAATAAATTGTAACCCTTTGTATCGTCCAAAATGCACAAAATATGCACAATTACACATTATTTTATTTCACTGACATGTTTAAAACATGCATCATCAAGCAACACTTCATGGATATATCTACAAAACAGTTTATTTTATGAAAAAATAAAATCCCACTGAAAGTACACATAGTTGCATTATGTGTGGCTATATGTATATTGCTAGCTAGTGAAAACTAGCCTACCTGGCAAGCAGAAAACAATCTTTGTGCAACTGCGGCTAAACATTACTACTAGACAGTAAACTGGTATAAAAGCTAAAAGGTAATATATTGACAAATATAATTTGCAACACAAGACATGCAACAACACGAATATGCTTAATCGCTTGGTTGGTAGCAATTTAACAAAGCTTATCATCGTTGTATTGTTTAACAGATTACTAATTTATTTGTAGGAATAGGTCACCATGCTTTAGATGAAAGAATTTGTGATAAACTAAAACAATACAGAATAATGATTTATGTTTTAACTGCGTTTTTGTGTGTCAAAAACGCTCTGTTGTGAAACTGGAGGCAAAACACATGAAGACAAATTCATAAAATATGAGAATAAAAATAATAATACAGAATTTAGACAGTACACATACCTTCCGTTTGTTTGGTGGCCTGCCTTTCCCTCCTTTCTTGGTGGGGCTGGTGGTTTTTCCGTTTGGTGTAGCGGGTGAGACTGTTTTGCTGGTGCTTGGCGTTGGACTGACATCAAGCGCACTGCTGTGTGACTGTGTCGGGCTTGCCGGTTCATTGACCTTCGGCGAAGCTTTCTCATTTTTATTTACACCCGACAAAACATATTTTCCATTGGCAAGTCTAAGCAGCATGTTTGCGTCAACAGCTCTGTGTAATGCCAGCTGCAAACGGAACCGATTTTTCGCCATTTTGGTACTTGCATCTTCGCGTAATATCCACTTTTGCACATCTTTTGCCGACGCACCCAGCCGTTTTTCCCTACGGCCGTCTTCGCCGGGCTCGGTAAGTGCGATTATAGCACGGCACAGGATATCGTTCGTGTTATTTGCATTTTGTGTGTCACTTCCTAATTTATTCGTCTTCAGTTTTTGTGCATTTCTGTAGCTAGTGTTACCTTTGTAGTCGACTTTTATCACAATTCCCTCTTCGACCAGCTTATCGAGGTCCATTTTCGTCTCTTCCAAACTTAGCCCATGTTTCCGCTCCACCATGTGACAAATCCGTTCGACGTCGGGTCGGGCTTTTCGCTTCCGCAGTTGGTCAATCGATTCGAGAATCACATCTTTATATTTCACCGCTGACATTATCGTAATTTAAGTGCGGTTGTATTCTCCTTTTCTACAAGCACAACAATGTTGATTATTCGCTGTTTCAGCTCCGAATCAGTCCGAAAGTGCGAGTACAAAACGCGAATTAGTAATGAGGACACGGCAACAAGCCGGATTGCGCATGACTATGGCCGAATAATGTTGCATTGCGGGATACATTTTTCGCTCCGGCTCGTTAAAAGCGCGCACGTAAAGCGACGTATTGATCAATATGTGCAGCTGTTTGCGTTGTTCTGTTCTGATTTTTCTTTTCATTTCTGTCGACAAATGAAAGCACTGATAATATGATATGTTTAGGTATACCTATGTTTACTAATTGTCGGATCAAGTGCAATGTTAATACACTGCAGCCGTTGCAAAGGTGATTTGAAAGAAAGTAAAAATCGCTGCAGGGAATTGCGTGCGCCGACTCATTTTGCGCAGTATGTTACTCGCGGTTTTGGGTAGAGGAAAACAACAGTTAACTACGTAACCAATTATCTAGATGCATTATTAATTGTCAAAGGCACCGGACAGCTTCCTAATTCAAACTTTCCAGGTGCGTGCGCAGGCAAACATGCCATAGAAAAATCTAAAAACAGTCCACACCATTCAGACATTTTATCGCGTGGTTATCTGCCTTTGCTTCCAAGAGCGCTCGTGATATACATCACGGACGTGACAAAGACGGTTAGGCCTGAATACACCCCGGGTTACGTCCGCTGTCATTGATGCTGATTCTAAGCAGTGTAGGACATTCTTTTACACGATATTTACTGTTTCGGAAGCTGTTTCATATTGTGAAGATGTGTGTAATGCGCGCAAATTATTTGGTGAGCATGTCACGATATATTTGGTCCGAAGCCAAAATTAGTCCGGCTGACCAATTTTGGCATCAAATTATCAGCTAAAACAGATACATGCATTCTGCCTATATGCATGTGTGCTAAACATAGACACGTTCTAGTTCTATAGACACGTACTTTATGTGATATACTTATGTCGGTGGTAGATGTAACTATATATAGGGGGTCTACACTTAATAAAAATGCCTAGTATTCGCTCAATTTAATTTTTACTTCTCTGAAAAAGCCCTTCTGAATATTTGAAGTCCTACAATGGACTACTTTTGTGCCACAAAACTGGTCTGGGATTAGTTTTATTCAAGAGCCTTTGAAGACAAGAGACTATAATATAGCTGCTTTTGGGAGCAAACATTGGTCTGGGGGACTAATTTTATCCAAGGGGGACCAGATTGGGCTACCAAAGTTGGTAGGGCCGATACATTTTGGCCGCCACATTCAACCCGGGGAATCAATTTGGCTGTCAAAACTGGTCCCCCGGACATATTTCGGCGGGGACCGAATTTTGCGTAAAATCTCATATAGTGGCTTCTATATAATAAAGCAAGTGTGGTAAACAAAAACTTAAATTCGTGCACCCAGATATTGATGTTTTGCGCGGTAGGCGGAACTTAAATAGATTTCGGATAGGCCTATTTTATTAGACGTCTACAATTAATTATGTTACTACTACTAGTTGCTGGTTTAATTTCACAATTTCCCCAAGCGTAGAGTCAAGTTGTTAATGCAGTCTATTAGTAGGCGTTATAATTAAACAATGTTGAGCGCGGATATCAACAATTCATATAAGTCTTGGTCACGCGGCAGGTAGGTCATGAAACACAATGTGGCTTTCTTGCACTCGACGACCCAATCGTCAATTATTTACCAATTTTCATGTCGACGCCTATTGTTGTACAACGGCATTTTATCACGGTTGACATATCGGGTGCATGGTACATAGTAAATACATGTAGGGCAAAGTTTAACAATATGACCTATCCCTATGTATATTTTAGACACCCGTAATTTGTTATGTGAATCAATTACACACGCACGCACGCACGCACGCACGCACGCACGCACGCACGCACGCACGCACGCACGCACGCACACACACACACACACACACACACACACACACACGTATCTTCATCGTAGGCCTTTCAACAATATGACCTATCCCTGTGTACACTTTAGATACACGTAATTTGCTATGTGAATCAATTACACGCACTCGTAACTTCCCCGTGGGCCTACATTCTGGTGTGAACAGGAGTATCACTTTCCTATGTTAATACTATAGCTACATGTCTGAACGTAGATGTTCACGCGTGCATGCAAACATTACACATTGCATGTGCAGCGCACACTATGTGGGACCCTTTTGTAGGGGAAGACGGAAGAGCCACACGCGGACACACAACAGTTGACTTGGAAAACGAAGTATGACGATCTGATCAGAACGGCACAGTGCAGGCACGAGTGACAATCCGTGATAGCCGACCTTCCAAGAGGAGATGGCGCCACACGATGATGATTGTATTGTCACGTATTCTACGTAACAATCGTTCGGCAATAGTAATGGGTTTTGGCCGAGAGCGATCCCTCGGTGGCGGCTGGCTATTGTTGTTCTCAGTCAAAGCTGCCGATCGCGCAAACGGCGCAGCAGTGGTTATACGTTGTCAACGTCATTATATAATAGTAACAATACAGTGGTTATACGTTGTCAACGTCATTATATAATAGTAACAATACAATGTAATTCGCTACACGTGTACCTACATTTCCATTATGTTGTCGTATATGTTTAACCGGTTTCAAATGTTAACAAAACAGCGCAAATGTAATTAAGGTCACCACGCACGCACGTATATATGCACGTACGCGGCACGCACGTACGTTCGCGGCACAGATCTATTGGGCGCGCTATATTATTTTATATTATGTATTACTACTTTGGTATATATTTATGCAGCTATTATAGGTCTACATAGGGTATTATAGCCCACGTCCTTGTTCACCATTCAGCAACGAATCGGCGTGTCGCAGACTAGACGCAGCGACCTTCAGCCGTTTACGCACACCGCGTAAGTAGGGACCTGGTAATAATTATTATTATATTATTATTATTAACGTGATTTAGCTCAAGGGGGTTCGAATTCACCCTTTACGTCGGAGTGTAGACCCGCACCATTACCCGTTTACACCGACGATATATATTATATACGTGTGTATACATGTGTGTATATATATATATATATATATATATATATATATATATATATATATATATATATATATATATATATATATATATATATATATATATATATATATACACATACATATATATATATATATATATATATATATTATATATATATATATATATATATATATATATATATATATATATATATATATATATATATATATATATATATATATATATATATATATGTATACATATATCAGGCTTGTTAACAAATGCAAATGCATTTGAATGTGCATTTGAATGTTGAGCATTTGAATTCGCTTTCAAATGCCTCCATACAATGTTAATGCATTGGCATTTTAATGCGTACCTTAAACATTTGCATTTTAATGCGACCCACAAACATTTGATTTGTCAAATGCACAATCAAATGCATGCATAATTCTCTGAATAATTATTGCTAGATTTACTTTTACAAGTTCACAACCTACCATTGGAAAAAGTGCTATGTAGTGAACAGTACCCTCAGCAGATTATGAAATCATTGTCTGACCTTTCACAATGTGCTCTTTGAAAAAGTCAATGCCTGAGCTGTTATTCATACAACATGAAAAGACCAACTGGTCTATAGGTTGATGGCTTCAGAGTTTACCTGTTCATTGAAACAAATCAACCAATGCAGACAAATGACTCCCTTGTGTTGTGTTGTGTTGGCACTGTTGGGGGGGGGGTTCGGGTGGCAGCTCATTGGGGGAGTAAACATTAGCAGTGCCAGCCCTGAATATTTGCAGCCAGAGAGAGTGATTAGTGGTAGGCTGGTAGCTGTAATTATCCACCAGGTTATCTTCCCAGTGACCCCACCAGTGGACAGTCTTCCCAGTGACCCCACCAGTGGACAGTCTATTGTCTTGGGAACTATGTTCATGTAGTGGGAGTGGTATGTAGTGGTATTTGGTGGTTACAATAATGTACTACTGTATTTATTAAATACATTAATAATGTGTTTGTATACATTATTACATAACAAGCAAGAAACTAAATAAGTGTTGCATAAGAAATATACATACAATCAACTGTGTTTGTATACATTAGTTGTTTTTTTCTCCAAATAAAACACATCTTTAATATAAAGCCAAAACATTTGAAATTAATTTAAATGCATTTGCAAATTTGTAACCAAAATATTTGCATTTGCATTTGAATGCGACCCCAAAACATTTGCATGCGTTCCTGGAAAATGTCATTTGTATTCGCATTTGCATCAAATGAAACATTTGCATTTGCATTCAAATGCGTTGACATGCATTTGTTAACAAACCTTATATGTGTGCGTGCGTGCGTGCGTGCGTGTGTGCGCGCGTGTGTGTAAAAATGCAACGGAAAAAAATCAAAACATCGATAGGCATCCATTACCGTTCGTGTGTGATAAATAAGGGTAAAACTGACTTGCAAGCATTCATTTGAAACTGGACCAAAGCCAAATGTATCAGCTTTTGATCTCACCTGTGTGACGTTCAGCAGCGTACAGCGGCGTGCTTCGGAGACGAGGCGAGGCGAGGCGGGTAGCATGACAGATGTTATGGGTTTAGACTAGGCGAGGCGGGTAGCGTGACATATATTATGGGTTTAGACTAGGCGAGGCGGGTAGCGTGACATATATTATGGGTTTAGACTAGGCGAGGCGGGTAGCGTGACAGATATTATGGGTTTAGACTAGGCGAGGCGGGTAGCGTGACAGATATTATGGGTTTAGACTAGGCGAGGCGGGTAGCGTGACAGATATTATGGGTTTAGACTAGGCGAGGCGGGTAGCGTGACATATATTATGGGTTTAGACTAGGCGAGGCGGGTAGCGTGACATATATTATGGGTTTAGACTAGGCGAGGCGGGTAGCGTGACATATATTATGGGTTTAGACTAGGCGAGGCGGGTAGCGTGGACCCATTTCACCGGACCAGAAGGTGCATTTTATTAACAGGTAAGCGTGTTCATGTTCTGCTAAACTTAAAAGTCCGATCGAGGTACATTTTACGGGGTTTGGGAATAGCTAAGTGCGTATAGGATGGTAAGCGTCTGCATTTTTGTGTTATAATGCACTACAATGAAATAGTAACCATAATCTGTCCTTGAGTGAATTCTGCTTATATGTATTGTGGAAACATCAGTTTTATAGCTTGATGTTGGTCGTACAAAGTGACTCAAATTGTCTGCCGTATTCTATCTCAGTTGCCATTTAGGGAACGTTGGGCATAATGGTGTACCAAGGGGAAACGGGATTAACGTGATTTAGCTATATATATATATATATATATATATATATATATATATATATATATATATATATATATATATATATATATATATATATATATATATATATATATATATATATATATATATATATATATATATATCTTATATAATTTTCGAACATATCTGTAGAATTGTATATTAAGCTGTGACTTTGTCACTGCTATGCTGAATAAATTGCCACTACGGCACAATTGAGAATGTGATGTGTGTTTCGGGTGTAGGAAACATTTGCAACTAAATCAAGGCGGCGGGGTCGCGTGACAGTTTTGACAGCACGCGTAGGTTACCAGCCGAGCGAAACGGGACAGTTCTGTCGAAGAAAAGGTGCAATATATATCATGACACCCCTTATGAATGAAACCGGTTTGATGTCGTCGCTCGTGTCATTGCAGTGTCTAAGTAGTGGCAATATACAGTGGGCTCCGTTTAGCCGAATCGCGGATAACAGAATCTGCCGCCTATGCACCCGTTAATGGCACAACAATATATTGACGTCCCATTGCATGTTTTTGACGCACCCCTGAAGACATTTTGACAGACCATTTTCGACCAATGACTGATATTTTAAAGTCGGACGCCTTATCGATTACGTCATAGGATACATCGCGGGTTTTTGGGGTCAGGTTAGGTTGCTTGCAGGTGCGTATGTTGCGAATAATTGTTAAAGCTAATGACATAAAATATAAAATATAGCATAACGGCAAGGGGGCGAACGATATATTGTCGGACATGGTCGTTTATCTGGGTAACAATATGTTAGAGTCAATTAGGTCGCTGGTTGTCGTCATTCTAATCGTTTGCGGCTAAAATGTGCAGCGGACATTGACGGACCTTGACGCACCCCTCGTAGAGATTTGAGACCCACCAAAGTTGGAATTTGACGTAATACTGCGTCATTATTTTATGGACATGATGCACCCATGACATACAATGCCCGGGCTCGAGGGGCGCGCCCAGCAACTGACGGGTGCATTAGTATAGAATCATATATATTGGCCCTATTCCCGCTGTATTAAAATGCGCGGCTTTAAGTGAATCTGTCGCTTAATAGAATCAGATTGCTCCAGTCCAATGTAATTCTATTAATCGCGTCCACTTTATAACAATGTGAACACATTATACGTTAGTGACTGTATAGTCGTGGCGTTGTAAGTCTTGCGACGAGATAAAACGTTTTCTTGGCGTCTGGTGTCTCACCTTCGAACGATCATGCACTAAAAATCTACCTAGAATTTGGCAGCTCGCCACGGTTTGGGTGGTCGCATATTTTTGTAACGTTCACGTTTTCACAAACGTTAAATTAGTAGACCATTGCGAAGACAATTGAGCTGATATGCATTAGTTATGTAATCTATTATACTATGCCCCACGTTCCTCTATTTTTTTAAGCTAATTTCGTAATCAAGAGCGGATTTACGCGGGGGGGGGGGCGCACGAGAATAGGTGTCAACATAAACGCTTTCGGGCGGGAAATACTGCGTTTTTTCCCTCGTTCCCGCTATCCTGCTTTTTGGACGAAATGCCCCGCTTTTGTGTTCCTTTCAGAAACAAATAACATTAACAGTATCGGTCCATTTGTTGTGCACAGAGCCATTCTAGGCACATTAATTTTTTTATTCTTTTTTTCCCAAGTGATTTCACGTTTTCTTGCGCATGTGCTCTGAATGGCAACCCGTAAAACAGCAGCTTAACAAACGACGAAAAACGCAAAATCGTTGAGCAGAGGAGGGTGTTTACCGCTTTTCCCCGCTTTTCGTGAGCAGATGTTGACACCTGTATGCACGAGACGCACGCGCCTCAAATCTGACCAATGAACACCATTCGGGCATAGATAGGCAGGCGTGACCACGTGATGTGAACTGGAAAAAACATATTCGTATTTTAGGTTCAGACTGTGCTTAACGTGGTGCAGGATGTGGAGTTGTCATAGAGTTACATCATTAATCATCCCCCTTTTAGTAACGGGTTTTTTATTTATGCGTGTGGGTGTTATGTATCTAGTTCAAGCCGATGTATTATGTTCTATTTTTAGAACGACGTTTACCTACCGATCCACGGACGCGTGCTGTTGTCTCGGAAAGCCTCAACACGGCAGTGGCGATGGATAACGAAGTAACTTGTGGAAAACACCACGCTGCTCGAACGGCTGGTTTTGCAGAGCTAAGACGTAAATGTGGGGAAACCCAACGATACTGCTATCACGACGCTGCTTAAATTGCAATACAAACACAGTATGTAAATACTGCAACTCAGACACATGCATCTTCAACAGCAAATAAGGATTGCTGGTTTGGTTGCTACAGCAGCTGTCCTGCCCGACACTCCTTCGGATGACGTCAGTTTATGCCGCGATTGGCTTTGAATGACCTCGCACATAAAACCAGACAACACATACATAATTGAACACGAGAATTAATACCACCGTACAACCTATATGAAAATATGTATTAATTGTATTAGTGTCATGGTTACGTGTTATATATGTATATTATTTTCGTATCAAATACCATACCTTTTTGGGTAGTTAAGATTTAGCTTAATTAAGTCATTTATACTATATGTATGGAACCAGTGTAATTGTTTACTTTTGGGAATGCAATTTATAAGTTTACAACTTCTTGCGTTTCCCTTCAACATTTTCTGATTGTCGTTCTTTAATTAAATTTTAAATTTAAATTTTAGTGGTAGTTAGGCTTACAACTATGTATGTTTACAATTTTTGAAAATGTACACTGATTATGTTGAATAAATTCAATTCAATTCAAACGTTAACCTTCAAAGTCTGTTACGTCAAGACGTCAAGGTCACGCGCTCGCTGACGGCCGCAACGACGTTTTTGCAACCTACAGCACTAATGTGTAAAAGAAAACGCAGAACAGTTCAAAATACCGTCACGGTATCCGTAACGAAAAATATGAACGTAAAATATGAACGAAACCGCAGTAACGTTCAAAACTATCATGCTCATCACAGTCAACATCACTCAGATATCAAATGATAGGTTTATCTGTTGCGCGAAGCACAACATCAAAATAATATTGTTACTTTTACCGTAAATTAATAAAATATTAGAATCTGCAACTGCAGTCTGTACAGCCATAACTACACACATACCTCATGATTGATAAGGCTTCGTATGGTGTAGGTTGACGCCTCGGGTGATGTTGAGCTGCTTTGCAATTGAACAACAGAAAACATATACACTATAACATTAAACTGAACCGAAGATAACTTTACAATATCTTAACCGTAGCCCTACCTGTATAGGTTGCGAATTCGTCGACAACCAGTCCCGTGACCATGGATAGGGACATTTTCCGAGTGTTGGCAGCTGGGTCAGCTGCGCCCAGGGCTAGTTAAGGGCAGGGACGATCACATATTCTGTGTTCTAATATGTCCTCTTCTACTACGTCCGCTTCTTCGTCCTCTTCTTCTCCGTCGTATTCGGCGTCCTCTTTTGATTATTCTTCTACGTCCTTTTCTACGCCATATTCTGCGTCCTCTTTTTGGTTCAACCTGTCCCGTGACCCTGGGTAGTGACCCTTTCCGGGTACTGGCAGCGAGGTCAGCTGCCCCGGAGCTAGCAACGAGCAGGGATGACAACACCCAGGACTGCATACCTTTTTGCAGCCTGCTACCCTATCGTCTGAAAGGCAAACATCAGTTAAGAACCTGTTTCATCAGCAGCAGTTGACTGACTGACACAGAAATACCATTTGCTCTTCATATGTCCGCTGACGTCACGGCTGAGGCTTAGCACACGAATACAGGAGACAACAGTAGTGTAGGTGTGTTTTTAAACTTCAAATGTGGTTGCATTTTGGGTGGTAACTATAAATAGATTTCGGGGAAACCCCCAGAGAAACCCCGATGACATCACACCCCTGACGACAGTGGCGCCCCTGGCGACTGGAGCTAACCTTAACCATTACGTAACTCTGAACAATCATAGATTGTGGCGCCCCTAACCATTACGTAACTCGGAACAATTGTAGCCCTAGCAACGGGGTTTCCCTTGGGGTTTGCGCTGATACAGTCGCCAGGGGGCACTCAAGGGGTTTCCCTTTAGGATTTCCCTAGGGTTTCCGCTGATGCAATCGCCAGGGGACGCTCACGTTGTTTCAGGTGACCACGTGCACGATGGACTTCCGCTTCCGGTTTCATGCACAGCATGCACACAACCTTATGGGTAGCCTCAGCGCCCCTGACGACTGCAGCTAACCCTAAGCCACCTACTCCGGACCTCACAACCGTACAACATCAACGATTTGTATACGATCATAGCGAAGTCGTTGCAGTCGATAATGTGGTTTCCGTAAGTTCTACACATGTTTGCTTATTTATATAAAAGGTGAACATATATTTTGCAGTTCCAGTGTATAAGAATTACGCCAATTTACGGGTGAATAGTTGTTCTAACGCGTGTTTAGGAGGATGTTATGGTTACATAAGTTTTATTTGTTTTCTGAATCCTTCTGTATGAAAATTAGCATCGTGACGTGCCTTATCTCTCGAATGACGTCACGCACTTCCATATTTGGTATTGCGGACATGCAGCTGACGTAAGCCGCATTCAGAACAATACCAAATAAGGACATGCAGCTGACGTAAGCCGCACCAGACGTATCACGGAAAGTGTACCATCAGCATATTTTCGTTATATGTCAATATTTAAAAATAATGCGCTCTTACACTTTACCCATAATTCCTACAGTTCACCCATAAATCCATCGTTTTGTTAGTTTGTGTATCATTTTGTTGGTTTGTTCATCATTTTGTTAGTTTGTCCGTTGTTGTGTGTTTTTGTGTGAGTTGTGTGTGTGTGTGTGTGTGTGTGTGTGTGTGTGTGTGTGTGTGTGTGTGTGTGTGTGTGTGTGTGTGTGTGTGTGTGTGTGTGTGTGTGTGTGTGTGTGTGTGTGTGTGTGTGTGTGTGTGTGTGTGTGTGTGTGTGTGTGTGTGTGTGTGTGTGTGTGTGTGTGTGTGTGTGTGTGTGTGTGTGTGTGTGTTGTGCGTTTTGTGACTTCCAATTTACAAATTTTCAAGTCACAAACTTCCAATTTGCAAACTTCCATTGTACAAACTTCCAACTCACAAACTTCCAACGTGCAAACTTTCAATATGCAAAACTTCCAATTTGCAAACTTTCAACTCATAAACTTGGAAACTTCCAAAGTGCAAACTTCCAACTCACAGACTTCCAACTCATAAACTTTCAACATGCAGACTTCCATCTCGCAACTTCCAACTCATAAACCAATTTGCAAACTTCCAAAACACAAACTTCGAAATCACAGACTTCCAACTCGCAAACTTCCAACTTGCAAAATTCCAACTCGCAAACTTCCAAATCATCAACTTGGAAACTTTCAAAGCGCAAACTTCTAATTGACAAACTTTCAAATCATCAACTTCCAACATATAAACTTCCAATTTGCAAACTTCCAAACCCAAACTTCCAACTCGTAAACTTCCAACATGCAGACTTCCAACTCGCAACTTCCAACTCATAAACTGCCAATTTGCAAACTTCCAAAGCACAAACTTCCAACTTGCAAACTTCCAACTCACAAACTTCCAACTTGCAAACTTTCAACATGCAAACTTCCAACTCGCAAACTTCCAACTTGCAAACTGTGTGTGTGTGTGTGTGTGTGTGTGTGTGTGTGCGTGCGTGCGTGCGTGCGTGTGTGCGCGTTCGCGTGCGTTTGTATTTGCGTGTGCGTTTGCGTGTGCGTGTGAGTAGGAGTTATGGGTAAACTGTAGGAGGTATGGGTAAATTGTAGGAATTATGGGTAAAACATGAGAGTCACGGGTAAACTGTAGGATTAATTGTTATACTGTAGGAGTTACGGGTAAACTGTAGAAGTTACGGATAAACTGTAGGAGTCATGGGTAAACTGTAAGAGTTATAGGTAAACTGTAGAAGTTATGGGTAAACTGGAGGAGTTATGGGTGAACTGTGTAAGAGCGCATTATTTTTAAATATTGACGTGACAAAAACTGTTCATAGTCGCCAGTCCAAAAGCTATTAATATCATTCAATTGCATGCCAGTTCGCGATCATATTTCCATGCATACCTCTCTTCGAGAAATCGACGCAACCACTGTTTTATATCTACGTCAGTGAACGAAGTCTGCCAAATATTGGTATAGGTCAGGTCAAGGCCGTTGACATGAAATGTCCCTTCGAGCACACAACGCTTGAACGCTGTCACAAACGACGATGCAAATGTTTCCGTTGCACCATATAAACTACTAATCAGTAAGTTTCCAGTACGTATTATAAATATTAAAATGTGCAATTTCGACAACGTGTTGATAATCCCCATACACTGACACAATTCTGATAATCGTGAGCGAACGCGCATCGTGGATCGAAAACGAGAACCTATTTTCGCCCATTGTCATTGTCAGCAACGGCCTTACCGGCTTACGTCAGCATTAAACAGCATTTTACTTTCACGAATAAAATTCATATTGAGATGTTTAATAAATTCATAATAATGATTACTCTACAGAACTAAACAGTAAAGAATTGATACTCTGCCATTTGGCAGCATCCTTTCCAGCTATGGCTAATTCAAGCTGACCCATAATTTAATATCAAGGACAGGGGCCCTGACAGGTCACTCTTAATTGCAATTAGCAACAGCATTCCTCTGTTGCACTGGTCTGTCTTCTGATGAATTCTACCAGGTAACCAACACAGCTAGCTGCTAAAGCGTGTTGTTTCAATGTTTGTGTGAGCTGATAAGACATGTCTGGGAAGACATGAGAGGATGGGGGATCACAAGCCAGATGGCTTGATCAGCAAGGCATCAAATGTCTTAAAATTAATTTTACTATGGGCAGTGCTAGGTTGTATTACCTCTGACCAGTTTCCCTGAGAGGCTATTACTAGTACTGGACTGACCCTCTACCTACTCAGATACAATCACACCTGCCTATACATATCCTGTTGTACAATCTAGCTCCTCCCATACCCCAGTGAAACAGGTCGATAAAAAGACAGATTGTGCCTAATTATTAATTAAGTTCTGTATTTAACTGAATTTATTTGATGTTGTGAGCTCTCATTAAAGATAATGTAATTTTTCAAAATACTTTTTACTTTTACTTCAAGTACTTTTGAAAAGTGCTTTTACTTTTTACTCAAGCAGTTTATTTTACCAGCTACTTTTACTTTTACTCAAGTAGTTTCAAAGTTAATTACTCTTACTTTTACTCAAGTACAAAATAAAAGTAATTCATTCAACCCTGCGCGTGCGTATGCGTTTCCGTTTGCATTTGCGTGTGCGTGTAAGTAGGAGTTATGTTTAAACATTAGGAGTTATGGGTAAACTGTAGTAAATTGTAGGAAATGTGGGTAAAACATGAGAGTCACGGGTAAACTGTAGGAGGTATGGGTAAATTGTAGGAATTATGGGTAAACTGTAGGAGTTATGGGTGAACTGTAGGAATTATGGGTAAAGTGTAAGAGCGCATTATTTAAAAATATTGACATATAACGAAAATATGCTGATGGTACACTTTCCGTGACGCGTCTGGTGCGGCGTTCGTCAGCTGTATGTCCTTATTTGGTATTGTTCTGTGTGCGGCTTACGTCAACTGCAAGTTAATCAATTCAGAGCGGTCGCGATTAAATTTCGCGATGCAACACTACGCAAGCTGCATGTCCTGACACGCTTATAGCTGACGTAAGCTGTACATCGGCTGTCTGCATTGTTTAATGCTTGCTATATAAGACTGCTGATACCATTGTTTAATTATATTGCAATGCTTTAATAAGATATCCTATGTCATTATTTAAAAATATTTAATAAAATTTGCTCGTACTCTTATTCGATAGGAGGGTGTCGCGTCGATTTCTAACCACGCTATAAAAAGAAACACGACCACGTTTCATCCTGCTAGCAGCTCGTGACCGAGCATGCAGCGAGAAAAACGTAGTCATGCATGTAAGCTATAAAAACACGTATCGCATCATCACATTATATCGAGAACTTTTCGTCGTATGTCGTCTCATGTCGACACCTATATACTGCCTATACTGCCTCAGTCCTGCATAAATACCGCACTTGGGAGTTCTGTGTACAGCTTATGTCAGCTGTCTGTCCTTATTTGGTATTGTTCTGTGTGCGGCTTACGTCAGCTGCATGTCCGCAATCCCAAATATGGAAGCGCGTGACTTCATTTGATAGACAAGGCACGTCACGATGCTAATTTTCATACAGAAGGATTCAGAATACAAAACTTATGTAACCGTCCTCCTAAACACGCGTTAGAACAACTATTCACCCGTAAATTGGCGCAATTCTAGTACACGGGAACTACAAAATATTTGTTCGCCTTTTATATAAATAAGCAAACATGTTTAGAACTTACTGAAACCATATTATCGACTGCAACGACTTCGCTATGGTCATATACAAATCGTCGATGTTGTATGGTTGTGAGGTCCGGAATAGGTGGCTTAGGGTTAGCTGCAGTCGTCAGGGGGCGCTGATACAGTCGCCGGGGGTACTTAGGCTACCCAGAAGGTTGTGTGCATGTTGTGCATGCGCAGGAAACTGGAAACGGAAGTCCTTCGTGCACGTGGTCACCGGAAGTGGGGTTAGGGTTAGCTGGCCGGATAAAAGCACACACTGTGCATGCGCAAGAAACCGGAAACGGAAGTCCATCGTGCACGTGGTCACCTGAAACCCCGTGAACGTCCCCTGGCGATTGTATCAGCGCAAACCCTAGGGAAATCCTAAAGGGAAACACCGTGAACGCCCCCTGGCGAGTGTATCAGCGCAAATCTTGGGGAAATCCTAAAGGGGAAACCCCGTGAGCGCCCCTGGCGACTGTATCAGCGCAAACCCCAAGGGAAATCCCGTTGCTAGGACTACGATTGTTCCTAGTTGCGTAATGGTTAGGATTAGCTCCAGTCTGTCGACAGGGGTGTGACGTCATCGGGGTTTCCCTGGGGTTTCCACGAAATCTATTTATAGTTACCACCCAAAATGCCACCACATTTGAGGTTTTAAAAAATCACCTATACTACTTACAACATTAACATGACCAAGGAATGGCATCACAATATTAGAACAGTTACCCTACCTGTATTAGTTGCAACGTTAAATGTCAACAACCTGTCCCGTGACTCTGGGTAGGGACCCTTTCCAGATACTGACAGCCGTTTATCGCGCGGCGCTGTAATACATCAATATATTTTCGATTTGGAAATGTATTCACATTTAAAGTACTAATTTAAATTTAATGTATAGTATAATTTGGGGAGGAGGGTGGGTAAATGTCAACGAACGACCCCTAAGGGTAGGGACGACCATACCCTGGACTGCATACCGTTGGGGTAGCAGCCTGCTACCCTACACATATAATCCATAAATATAACAATAATAAAGTAGGGCATATAATTACTGTAAATGTTAGCTGTAAAAGATGCTCGAATTTAGTTTTTGAAATAAACTGTGAGACGGGGAGTCAACAATGCTGCGGATAAGTATTAATTCGTCCACAGTAATAACTTTATCATGATGGAGCAGGAGTTATAATGTTAGCCATGATAGAAGTGGTCTACCTCTTCCGCCATTTTTGTTCTTCAGTTAGGGCCTATTATTCGACTGAATGTATCGTTCGGAGATGTCTCTACTGGGATATTTGACACCAAAACGTGGGGTTTTACATAATTTTCGCAGTCTTTCATGTGGTAGAACCATTAACGATTGGTGGTGTTCTATCATTTTTTCGTTGATCACATGGAATATAGTGTTACTTGTCACCGCTTAATAGTATCTCGGCTGGTTCGTGTTCACGTTGCGGACGATCACTAGTACACGCCGTTATTGTTCACGAAGACGTTGCAGCCTCGCCCCCGAGCGTTCACTACGGAAACAGACATGCGCACAAACCGCACCCACGTCACTTCCGTCGAAGACGTTGCGAAATTCGTGAGTTACGTGATAGACGATAGCAGCAGGCCAGGCACATGATTTTTTAAAGATTTTGAAAACAATATATTCCCACCAAGCAAACACCGCTGTTCTAAAGATGGCAACAACTTCATAGGGGATGACAAATGAAAAATAGATTCGTCTATAGTAGGGGAGACCGGCTCTAGTCCGCCAACCGGCTTTCATTCCGTGCATTTGCAGAATGTTGTAATTTCGGTCACACGACTAAGTCACATGATCATCAAACTACCTGCAGCAGGAAACTGGCGTACACGAGTTGCTGGCTGGAAAGTTATGAGCTAGAAAACTGATTTTGGTGACTGAAAGTAAATTTTAAAAGTTTTGTTTCGATCAAATTCCAATACTTATAAGTGGCATTGGTTATACATTTAGAGTGCTAAGTAAAGCCCTTATATCAAAGCTATTGTTTGGATCTTATGTTGTTGCTCTATCCAGTGTCAGTGATATTAAGTCCCCCCCACACACACACACACCAAATATGTCTGTGTGTTGGGACATGTCCGCCTATGTGCCACGGGGCAAGATATCAGATATAAAATGCTCAGGATCACTTGTGAGCATAAACCCAGTAACATACACTCTTATAGAGACTTTCAATTGTCCATTTTAGTGTTATTTTCTAGTCAAAAAAGTGATGAAACCACATTTTGATTTCACCATTTTCTAGCCGATGCAGTGTCAAACCTTGTTTTTTTTGTCTAGTCTATTTCATAGATAAAATAGAATTTGTGGGGATTTCTAACAGAATGTCTGTCACAAACATGACGTTTTTTGACATAAAAATAAGACAAAATTGCACTGTTCTTGTGTATTTGCTATTTAAAGTACGTGTGAGGCGAACTTACCCCGGCCCCTGGGCTGACTTGCCCCGAAATGGGGCAAGTCCGCCCACGCTTGGGTAAGTCTACTAAGAGTCAGATTTGAATATTATCTTGTAACAGTTTTGCATTTGTAGATAGCAGAAATGTTGGCAAAATATTTGCGTTTAATATAAGGCCGAAGCTGATCCTCTAGATCTACAAATACAGTCTCCAGATCTATCAGAGTGTCCAAAGTGCGGACTAGCCCCGGTCTCCTCTATCTGAAATTATGCGTTTAACGTAGGCTTAGAGAGCACACGGTGTGTTGGCGTATAGGGCGGGTAATGTTTTGGCGAAAGATAACGCGCTTGTAGAAAAAACGTGTTTACATCTGTCCGATGAAAAGCGTTCTCCGTTTTAGTGGAATCACCGTTTTGTTTTACGGGTCGCTATTTTTTTGGCGTTCTCGTTCGCTTTGAACGGACGAACGAGAAAATGTGAAATATCTTAATACCCTCCCCTTAGAGTAAAATGACATGCATGTACCTAGACCGGCCTCGTCTGCAACAAATGGACCGATTTCACTGCACTGTAAAAATAGTTTTGGGGAGAATTAATAAAAACAAGTTAGAATTATTCGCTGTATTGATACACTTATGACACATTCGCTGTATTGATACTCTTATGACACATAAAAAAGACACACCACGCACTTAGACATGTTGGCAAATGGTATAGCAATATTATTATATCTAATATAGACAGCTAGACGAGCCAAAACGTTAAACAATAAACGTAACGTAACGATTTCCAAGATACCACTAGTCGCTACACCTAGGCTATGTAACGCTCAGTAACGCTTACCCAGACACCCACTTCCACGTACTTTGTGGATGACCGTTTTTTCGTGCGTGCATTCGTCCGTGCGTGCAGGCGGGCAGGTGGGCATGCGTCCGTTGAGTGCGACTACTGGATAAACGACGAATCACGCAAAGCTAACCGACACATAGGTGGCGCTTCCACACAAAAATGGCGGTGGCCATGTAAAAGTAAACTTACGAAGTTGTTTCAGAGTCAGAAGTCAAAAGATAAAAATGTTAAAGCTTAATAACCCATACACCTACATTTTCTGACAGGATTGCTTTTGATTATTCACCATGGATCAGTCATGCAAAGAACAGCACGAACGGTTTGTGAGTGACCACAGTGGAACAAACGTCGTTGAGATCGCTTGCATGGTTACGACGGGGCCGCTCGTTGTCCTTCTCAGACATGTCGCTCTGCCTTGGGCAGAGCTGCTACGAACTAAAACTTCTACCAGGTGAGAATAATTTACGCTTTGCCAGTAGAGTGTCGATATGATAACTTTAATTGATGCTGACATATATCTGACAACGGTGGGTCCCAACTGTCGACATAAACAGTCGTGGATTCTCCAAATCATGTTATATATTATAATATTATGTTCTAAGACTAATATAATGCTTCTAAATGAAGTAGAAGAACATTTTGAAATCAACACTTCAATGTTTACAAAACTTGACCTCGCTGGAAGAGGCAGAGCTTGTCACTTACAAACGATTTCAGTGGCAACTGACAATTCATGGAGCTGGCATATCACCCGGCACAGAATGGGGTGGTATGGCAAATAGCATTCAGTGGTGCTCTATATAATGATGTTTAGATTGTTCTCTGCTAAGTTACTTCAGAACTAATTCGTAGGTTATTTGTAAATTTATGTTTTCACTGGCAAATGACAGTCAAAAATAATAACCTGGAGATGAACATCCAAAGACGTATAGTATCATCAGCTGAAAGTTGATTGAACATTAAAAACGACAATAGGTATAATCATTAATTGTTTCACTTCATATTTGAACCAACCTCAAAGCATTGATTTAGGAATGCACATATCCCGTGCCACTTGATATTGCAATTCACTGTGCACCAATTCCATATTTTCCGGTATGCAGCTAATGTGCTGGGAAGGCACAGACTACTTTAATAATTTTACTACAAACTGTTTCATGTATATGGCTAAAATGTATTAGTACTACTTTATCTTTAATACCATGCAATTTTTCTATCTGTCATAATAGTTGTCTTTGACGTTGTTAGCATCATCAGGTTAAACTGGTTTTACATACATTAATGCAGTTGGAGGATTAAGCCATGCCTTCTCTGTAACTGGTAAACACTGGATTTCATGGGGCCACAGATTTCGACCATTTCCAATAAAATACAAACATTTCGTGTTTATTAAGCATGTTTGGGCGGGCTGAATACATTGAACATATTTATTCTAGTATCAAGAACGTTATATTAATAAATAAAAAATAAACAAGGATCAGACCAACGCGTATTAAATCATGATAATCTGAAAATAGGAAGAATTCCACACTTTGAGCATGTATTTTAACATTTAGCCTTAGAACTAGCATGTTAATTTTCTTGGAAACGGATTTGTGATCAACCCATTTCTATATGATTTTTTTAATTAGTAAAAAATCATTGATAATCTAGGAAACAGCATTTCCATATTTGTGACAACAAATGTAACCTTTTGCACTTTTCCTGTATTGAAAAGCCCGTGTGAATAATGTGATGTCACCTGTTGATGTGTGTAAAATTTGTAATATTGTTGCTTTCAATTTTGAGAAACGGGCATTGTGATAAACGATTTTAACTTGCTGTTATATACAGATTTATTTTTGCACTTTCAGGACAAAGTTTGTGTTCGATTTCATTCTACTAGTCCTGCCAATAATAGCCATCACCACTGTGCTGTCAAATCACACGGATGTTGTGTTGACAGCTCTGCTCTGTGCCATCTTTGGCATTCTCATCTGTAATGAAATCATGAACAACTACACCCAGTGGAAACCACCAAAACAGAGGAATGTAGCATCATTACTGGACATAAAGACACATGAGAGAATGTCTTTTATTACCAACTATCGAGCGCTTATCAACATCACATCGTGTGTGTGCATCTTAGCTGTTGACTTTGTTGTGTTTCCACGTCGATACTGCAAAGCGGAGACGTACGGTACAGGACTGATGGACGTTGGTGTGGGTGCCTACGTCATGTGTAATGCTGTTGTGTCACCAGCAACCAAGAAGACATATTTAGGTGACAGGTAAATAAAAATTAATTGTATCCATGCATTGTTCCAGTTGGAATGAGCTAGTTGAAGAATTGACATATAAACAGAACATATGGTTTATGTACCATTGCTTGCACATAATTTCTATAATCCGTGAAGCTGCTTACACATATAAAATAAAAAAAACCATAATTTCAGATACGCCGTGATTTTCATCACAAATACTATAACAACACCATAATAGTTATAACTTTAACACAATGTTTGGCATTATTCAAATGATGATGTACACAATTTCAAAATATTCTTTCTTTGGTGGTACTTACGCACAGTCTTAGTGGCTCAGTTTGAAGTACAGGTGTATCGTAATAAATAGTGTTTTTCGCCTTGAAAATTATACTATTAAAGTTGTTCTCCCATTGAAACTGTCAGATGCATCAATCATAATCGTATTACTATTAATATTACATCCGATGAAGGACAGTGTCTAATATCACAGTTCCTGAATGTCCGTCTATACCAGATCAGTCATGTAAATGTGCCTCCTTGTTTTAGGACATTCTCAGACAAATGCACTGCCATATTCAATGCAGTGATATCTACAATTCCACTACTGACGCTGGGGATGATCAGATTTCTCAGTGTGAAGGCTGTTAACTACCATGAACACGTGTCTGAATATGGCATTCACTGGAACTTCTTTCTCACACTAGCTATGGTCAAGGCATGTAACTTCAGTTGTTCATATTTCTTTCCGAGGGCCGAAGCCTGGTATTGCTGTGTGTCAATTTACAAGATTTTTGCCCTGATTTGTTGGTGACATGGTGTTGCATGCAACTAAATTGTGTGTGTTTAGATAAGTGACATGTTTAAACACTTCGACCTAGAATTTGTCTCTCACCACAACTGTGGGTCACTGATTATCCATTGCATCAAAACTGGAGTCATCTGTTAGATCACATAGAACCAGTCATTATTCTCCCGACAAAATCATTCTGCAAGTCTGCATTGTGTGGGTGTTTGCATAATCGATTCTTGCAGCACGTGACATCGTAATGGCCAACAAATTGGGCCAAAATCGTTAGTTTGTCCACAGTATTGTTAAAAAACAAAAGCCACCTCGTAGAATCACACAGTTTGGCCAGTTGGTTCATATTTTGAATGGCATGGAGAAGTTTGATTTTGAGGTCCAATATCAACAACTCTAAATACAGTTTTGAAAGTGGAATCACACCAGTAAAAGCTGTGGTCACAATAGTGGTGCCACACAGTGGATGGAACCACACTAAAACTGCATATCATGAAATGGTGCATTATTGTTCCATGCATTGGAACACTGTTCTTTGTGTACAGTAATATGTAACAAGACTGTGTTGTAGGCTACAATGAAGTGTGCACATATTTTATTCCCTGCATTGTTGTTATTTATTCTACCACACCCCGTTGTAGATGTTACCTTTGCTGGTGATAATAACATTTAAAGAAAGCAGTGCATTTTATATATTGTGACTTCAAATAATCCTACTCATCATTAATAGTCATACTACATATATTCAGCCGATCAAAAAGAAAGCTTGCAAACTGTTTGACAAATGGCTCTAAATGATAGGTAAATAATATATTTTCTGCATGATAAACAAATAAAACAGGACGTGTCTACTGTCTATATAGTGTTTTGTTCCAGGTCCTGTCTATTGTCATCCTGTAGTGTTTTGTTCCAGGTCCTCTCTATTGTCATCCTGTAGTGTTTTGTTCCAGGTCCTCTCTGTTGTCATCCTGTAGTTTTTTGTTCCAGGTCCTCTCTGTTGTCATCCTGTAGTGTTTTGTGCCAGGTCCTCTCTGTTATCATCCTGTAGTGTTTTGTTCCAGGTCCTCTCTGTTGTCATCCTGTAGTGTTTTGTTCCAGGTCCTGTCTATTGTAATCCTGTAGTGTTTTGTTCCAGGTCCTCTCTATTGTCATCCTGTGCATCTTCAGACCATCGAGGAGCTGGTTAATTTCCATGGTTCTAGCCCTGGGCTATCAGTACCTAAATAAAACAGGACGTGTCTACTGTCTATATAGTGTTTTGTTCCAGGTCCTGTCTATTGTCATCCTGTAGTGTTTTGTTCCAGGTCCTCTCTATTGTCATCCTGTAGTGTTTTGTTCCAGGTCCTCTCTGTTGTCATCCTGTAGTTTTTTGTTCCAGGTCCTCTCTGTTGTCATCCTGTAGTGTTTTGTGCCAGGTCCTCTCTGTTATCATCCTGTAGTGTTTTGTTCCAGGTCCTCTCTGTTGTCATCCTGTAGTGTTTTGTTCCAGGTCCTGTCTATTGTAATCCTGTAGTGTTTTGTTCCAGGTCCTCTCTATTGTCATCCTGTAGTGTTTTGTGCCAGGTCCTCTCTGTTGTCATCCTGTGGTGTTTTGTGCCAGGTCCTCTCTATTGTCATCCTGTAGTGTTTTGTGCCAGGTCCTCTCTATTGTCATCCTGTAGTGTTTTGTTCCAGGTCCTCTCTATTATCATCCTGTAGTGTTTTGTGCCAGGTCCTCTCTGTTGTCATCCTGTAGTGTTTTGTGCCAGGTCCTCTCTGTTATCATCCTGTAGTGTTTTGTTCCAGGTCCTCTCTGTTGTCATCCTGTAGTGTTTTGTTCCAGGTCCTGTCTATTGTAATCCTGTAGTGTTTTGTTCCAGGTCCTCTCTGTTGTCATCCTGTAGTGTTTTGTGCCAGGTCCTCTCTGTTGTCATCCTGTAGTGTTTTGTGCCAGGTCCTCTCTATTGTCATCCTGTAGTGTTTTGTTCCAGGTCCTCTCTGTTGTCATCCTGTAGTGTTTTTTTCCAGGTCCTCTCTGTTATCATCCTGTAGTGTTTTGTTCCAGGTCCTCTCTGTTGTCATCCTGTAGTGTTTTGTTCCAGGTCCTCTCTATTGTCATCCTGTAGTGTTTTGTGCCAGGTCCTCTCTATTGTCATCCTGTAGTGTTTTGTTCCAGGTCCTCTCTATTGTCATCCTGTAGTGTTTTGTGCCAGGTCCTCTCTATTGTCATCCTGTAGTGTTTTGTTCCAGGTCCTCTCTATTGTCATCCTGTGCATCTTCAGACCATCGAGGAGCTGGTTAATTTCCATGGTTCTAGCCCTGGGCTATCAGTACCTCCTGAATGCACACGGCCTGAAGGAGTTTGTTCTGTATGGGAGTGACGGTCAAGGCACCAGACGTGGCATGCTCGATGCTAACAGGGAGGGCATCTTCTCATCAGTTGGGTATCTCTCAATCTACTTTGCGGGAATCCAACTTGGACGATTTCTGCAAAAGCCCAGGTGGGTTAATATCTTACTATAATCCAGCTTGTCTGTTTGTGTGTATGTTATGCTCCTCCTAGACGCTTTGTATCTCAGGTGCCAAACTCTCAGGATTTCATCTACGACCACAGGAAGGAGACGTGAAATTATAATTTTTTTTAATTCACCACACATTTACCCTTTCTATGAACAGTTGAATTACCCATTGTAGTTATTACGTACAGTTGTTCACAATGCTATGCGAACACTTACGTACAATTGTTCACAATGTCCTGTGTTTTTTCTATGATTGTTCGAAGTTATGTAAACACCATTGCAAGGCACTTCTATAACTGTCTATAACTGTTATTGATTAGCCGTACTAAGGCATAGATGGATATTTATGCAATAATGTTGCGTATCATGACATTTTTTTAATATTGTTATCATCATAGTCGCTTACAAACCACCAAGGGTATTTTTGCTAGTAATAATTTCAGTGCAGTTAATTTTGTCAAAAAGTGGACCTACTTCCTAAATGCCTGCTGTATCCTCACTCTTTGTTTGGTCATTCTATGTAACCTAGTTTGGTGATCTTTTGTTCTCTGTATACAATTTATGTAGTACATCCAGTTATTTTTATCAGTGATTATTTTTACTATATATATAATATATATATATATATATATATATATATAATAATATATATATATATATATAAGATACATATGGATATTGTTGCAATACAAGATTAGTTATAAAAGGTGGCAATTTTCATAATTTTTTTAGAAAAAAAATTGTACAATTTTCGTTGTTTGCATGTTAATTTTTATTGGGCAGTGCATTCAGGAAAGTATTTTTCCTAAAATCGAACAATTTGTGCACACTCACAGAGCTAGAATTTGTGCACACTCACAGGGCTACAATTTGTGCACACTCACAGTGCTAGAATTTGTGTGGGCTGATAAAAAGTTCTAATTCTACTACTGATTGTTTTTACATTAAAAAATGCTTACTTAGCATTTTTTTAACATTCTGCTTACTTGATGTTCTCATTGTGGAGGTAAAGGAAAGTTCTTAGGTATCCAATCCGTATGACCGCTCAAGGCATTTTACACTTTCCCCCTTGCGGATTTGCTCATTCCAACACCAACTTGACTTCTATGGGAAGCATTCAGCCATGCTGCAATTACTGCACAAAGACTATTCATTCACATAACCACCTCCGTCTATGGCCATTTATAAAGCTGAGTGAACTGAAGCAACGTGGAGTGAAAACTTCACTTTATGATTGCTGTACATCATGTGTCTGACATTGACAACGGGATCAATTGTTCTTGTGATTTCAGAAAGAAGTTACGAGACTGGTTACGTGCAGTCTCTATGCTGATTGCTGTACAGAGTCTCTTTTGGCTGCTGTTGAAGTTCAGTGAAGTTGGAATCGATAATGTGTCCCGTAGGATGGCCAACCTTTCCTACATACTTTGGATGGTAGGTACTGCAGTTTTTATGACAGTGTGTGTGGTGGCATTAGTGTAGACATTAGCGAAACTGCCTTCAAAATTATGAATGTATAAATACACCCATCTACACTACAGTAGCAACATGCGGTGTCAGTGTGTCTTTATTTAGTGTCATATAAAAATTTATGTATGATATTATTAACAAAATTGGTTTATATTTACAGTTGAACTCATCATGACAGATGATACAATAAATCTTACATTTTGAAAGTGAAACAATGGGTGCTTTATTTGTCCGTTAGATTCCCTTTTCCTACAATTTCTTATAGTAAGCGTACTACAGCAGTAAAGATTAAAACATGAAGTGTAATATTGAAATTGGACATTGTGTGGTGTGGTGGCGTACAGGTTAGACCATCAGAATCTCAATCGAGAGAACCCGGTTTCGAATCTTCCTGCTGTCGTTTCTAAGCTTGGGTAATTTTGTTCATCCCACGTTGCTTCAGTTCACTCAGCTGTATAAATGAGTACTTGGCTAAAAGTAATTACAGCATGGCTGTATGCTTCCCAGAGAAGTCAAGATGCCGTTGGAATGAACAGGTCTGCCAGGGTATCCCATCTGTAAAGTACTTTGGGTAGTCCCAAGGACTGGATACAGCGCTATATCAAAACATATTAGACATAGTCAAGTTCTTTGCCATGATTGTGTGTTTAATGATTTCCTTGTCTTCCCTTTGTGTTTCTAGGTGGCTTTCAATCTCCATGTCGTGTGTGCAGTCCTGGTTGTAGAACTTGTGACTATAATACTCTCAGAGCTCCAACTCACAATTCGCTTCAAGTATATTGGTAAGTGGGACATTACAAGAAACTGCCATTTGATTCAGTGATAGATAAATACACCCATCTACCACTGCATATCTCGATGTAACCAGTATATCACTTTTCACTTGTTTCTCTGTATTGTATAACTGCACAGGGTGTACAGTGTATATAGGATAGTGCCCTGCGCAGGCCTATAATTTGAGCCCAAGCCTGGCCCGCAATTAGCAGTTAGAGTCCAGGCCTGGCCCAGGCCCGCAGCAATTTTTCAGGCCTGGCCCAAGCCCAATGTGTTTAAATTGTTTTCAGCCCAGGCCCGGCCTGGGCACGCAGTATATAGGCCCGGCCTGGCCCGCGAAATTATGCAGGGCACTAATAGCTAGTACTAGCTAGTAGTGTATAGCTAGTAGCTAGTACTAGCTACTACTATATGTCACCCACTGGCACTGACACCCAGTGGCATTTCCAGCAGGCCTGCAGTCACTAGCCAGTCTGAGACAGGTCAGGTTGAGATGTGTGAATTAGTGCAAGTGTGAATGAATCAGTACTGGGGAAATTGTGGATACTAAATAGTAGTCACTAGTTCACACAATTGAAAAATACCAATTACCAACTGGGGTGGGCACTGGGTACTGGCACTACTGGGCAGTGGCCAGTTGGCTGGTCATTCAGGCAGGCAATGTTTGGAGGGAAGATATAGACAATAGAATGCCCACTGGTTTGGTCAAAGGGTGATTAAGTTGATGGTTAATCATGGCTTGATTGCCTCTGCAAATATGTCTGAAGTATGGGGTCATTAGATCTATGCAAAATGGTACATTCATGCCAAAAATATGCGGTTTACAGAGTAGACATCACGGATTAAGGGATAGGAAGTTAAGTTGGAGCTGAAGAATGATGGGAAACATGCATTAACTGTGATGAAGCCAGTGAAACAAGTGCCACTACTCCAGTCACAGTGTCTTGGAAAGCCAGTACATGTTTAAAGAATTACAGTGCAAATATATGGGCATGTGACTATGCATATATTTTATATGAAATGTCTCTATTAAAAGAGTGCACATTATTAAAATGATATCATAGGAAGTCCCATTGTTGAAAAGAGGTTAAACTGCATTCCAATGTATAAAGCACTAGTTTCATTTATAATTCCATGCAAGGTCTCAATTTGCAACTATATAATAATAAAGAAATAAGTTTAAGCATTCATTAACCGGAATTACAATTTATAATCAGTTTTTATTAATAATAAAATTAATAATCTGGGTTTTGTATTAATATTTTTATTATGTCCAAACCCGGCCTGCTCACACTAGGCCCAGGCCCGGCCGAAGCCCGATGTGTTTAAATTTTTTCAGCCCAGGCCCGGCCCAGGCCCGCAATATGTAGGCCCAGCCCACAAAATTATGTAGAGGGCTTGGATCCAAAGCCCAGCCCATGCAGGGCAATAATATAGGAATGCATTCCGGCAGAATCTCTAGTCAATCTCGGTCAAACTTACCTTTTGGTTGAACTAGCTAATCAACTAATCCTTGGCACTATAATTAAGTAGATTCAATATGATGCCCAGGTAGAGATGATTAAAAGTATAACCTTCATTGTGCCAGTGGTTTATGTTTACTTTAACTCATGTTTAATAGAACATTTAAACAATACTTAAGAGATACATTTGTGAATGGCATACTGCTAAAAACTTCAGAAAAACCTTGCCAATTTCTGCTACAGAAATGTCTCCTAATAGCTCGTTTCTGTTAGATAGGTAACAGAAATTGTAGCGAAGGGTTTTATTGGTTGATACAGAAATCAGGGCAAGATTTCAATTGATGTTATAATAAATACATGTTTGCTGTGTTGTTAATTCTCTTGTTACTGTTTTCCTTACCTATTAATGCCAAGCTTTCTACGAATCAAATCATCTGTTACTATTTATGGTTAAATACAGTTGTGTACGTGCCATAGCCTTGACAAAAGGTGGACAACTGAAGATAATCTTTGATACAAAACATTTTGTTGCAGATTTTAAGGAGAAAACGCCAGCATTTTGCCTCTTGGAAGCTGTCAACAAATACGGTCTCTTCTACTTCCTGGCTGCGAACCTACTGACCGGCCTCATCAACCTTAGCATAGCAACGCTGCACACAATGCCCGCCACTGGCTTCTCTATCCTGTGTGGTTACCAGTTCGTTGTATGCGGCCTCACAGCGTATTTGTATTGCAATAGGATTAGTTTAAAATCCTGCTGCAAGAAGATCACTTTATCACCCTGGTAATGAATTATATATGTTTCACATACATTCCATCCTAGACAGTGGAAGCTACAGAATTGTTGAATATTTAAAGCAAACATCAAGTAGTGCTACTAAGCAGCGGAGAACATTTCAATAGCTGCCATCGAGTTTTTTATGGCAACAATCTTTTTACTGTTGTTTCTAATTGCCAAATTCACATTTGTATCAATGCATAACCTTATATGGCACCATCATAGAACATCAATGTACGACACTGCATGAGAGCAATGTCATTTTTAATTACATTGACCTGTGGATGTCATTGTAAATGTCCTGTTGCAACCATCACGCACGCATGCACGCACGCACAATAACACGATTATAGTAGAATGTTGTTTATTTGTTCCTCTTTCATCAGCACTCTTCTGAGCTGGGATTGGAAATAAACAATGTCTTTTTGAAAACATGTGCATCGTTAAATGAAATAACTGCTAACCCCCCAAAAGAATGTTTTTAGATGGCCCCTTGCTGGCAAGATAGTAACCTATCGGGACTGTGCAACGTAAACAAATGAGATTGGTCACATGGTTGTAATCACTAGATGTTCGATTCAAATTTGTCCAAGATTCTAATAGTTGACTATGAAGTTTGAACTGTTGTTTACATTTCTTGTACATTCCGATATTAAATTCACCTTTCATTGTTGTTTTTATAGCCGTTACACATTGATTACTGTGAAATTCAGTTGATACATTCTATCTGCTGGCTGTGTATTGCTTAGCTTGTCTGAAAACAAATGTTCGTTGTAACTGGCTAATATCACGCCTAAAGTGCTTATTTATTAACCATTTGCACTAGAATAGCAATTATCAGTATATTCAATCTCGTCATGCAGCTTGTTCAGTCGTTATAAAAACTTGATTTGCATAAGGCCGAACCAAACGTTTCCTCTTTCTCATCCCACCATCCAGTGCCAGACAATACAATGTTATTGTTTGCATGAATGTCTCCAGTTGCGAGATATTCATCCTTACAAATTGTATTACAAAGATCTCTTTCTGGTGGAATTATCATCATCTGTGCAGATCTTTATATTTCCCCATCTGCGACTTGATGTTGTCTGTGCATGAAGCTCTTGGTCTTCCCCTGCTTATTTTACACTCCCCCATTCCCTCCAATATTTCCCGCTGCAGTACTTCCTGTCTGATGATGACCCAAAAGGTTTTAGTTTTACCAGACACCCTGGACAATATTTACCAAATACCATGGATGATTTGTATTTAGCCAGCATAACCACCGACACAACTGCCAACATGAAATAAACTACATCTTGACAATATACACTAGTTGGAATCATATATTTATTCAATGTATCATGGATATGAAATGTTGTGTTAGTTAATGACATAATAATCCATACATTTGCAAACATAGGTAACTGTATAAGGTCATAGAAAGAGACAGCTAACTTTTCCTATATCTACGACTAACCACACAAAGCAAGGCAAGAGCAGTTTGTTGCAAGGCTTTTATTTCTGCCACTTGGAATATGAGCGTGCTGCATATATAGAATATGTACTAGAAAAAAGACCTGCTTCACATTCCAAGTGGGAGCGATAGCACTGTGTGCCAGCGTCTATTCAAGCTCTTCACATTTTCAACAACCGGCACTCAAGTACAAAAAGTCAGCTCCAACGGGCACAAAAGGATAACGCAAAACCGGACAAGGATCCAAGAGGTCTTGACATAGAGGCAGTGAATTCTATGACAAATATATGCCACTCCACTGGGACAATAGCAGAAGACCATCAAGGCCTTGGTGTAATCCTGCAGCCAGAAATCTGAAATCTGCCACAGTTATTATCATGGCGGTTTTTCCGCAGCCACAACTGCCTTGCTTTCGCATAGATATATGTCACTCTGAATGAAGCATTAGAACAGTGAAGGAATCTGCGCTGCTAGTTCACTTCTCCCTTTGATGCCTCGTCAAAGTTCTCCACCAGATCTGAAAGACATCAAAGCATCTCACCACACTGACAATAGTTTATAAACTTTTTTAACGATTGCATGTCCACTTTTGAAGGTACTTATTGAAACGCTTTCTACAAACTTGACATTTTTATTGTAAAATCTATATCATTGGTTTGCCATTCTATATTTTCATTCAAGACTAATCATGCTGATGAATATAGCACTATCAATATAATTCATCACTGATGTCAAGTTTATTCTACAACCATCTCCATTGAAGCACTTGATCAGATCTGTTGAGCTTTAATTTGTGATCATCATAAGTCACAACAGGATCTTTCATCACTTCCAGAGCTTCCTATAGCAGACCCTAATGTCTGGCATATAATTAGCACAAAGAATTTATCTGTGGATATACCAAAACCAAACTTTGCCATAGTTTCATGCCTCAAACAAGCAACAGTTGAGAAATTAGTAAGTAACTATAGAAACCTGTCTAGTACATTAAATAAGTGGAAGTAGAGCTTTACCTGGCACATCATCATCATCGTCATCAATCTCCTCGGCAGTTGGTTTGCCAAGATCACCTGTAAATACGACAGAGACACACATAATAGTTCAACCATTATTAGACAAACATACAATACCGACTTAAGATTAACAAACGTCTATACGTGCATGCACTTCATTTGTACAAGAAAACCACTGGTCTGGCTGCACCTGATCAGTCCTGTTGAGCTTATGTATACGATCATTTTTTTCACAACAAAATATGTCATCATTTCAAGTGCACCAACTCAAACATTTATCTATCTTGTTACCCGGTAGCTGCTTTCTGTGCTACATTTTACAACTTCTGTTCAGATAGTATGCATTGTGGAAACAAGACATTTTGACACATCAAATTAATAACTTGAATGTTTGATATATATATTAAAACAACCTAAACAGCCTTGTGAAGGAGACTAACCACTTTGACCTGACCATCAATGCTTACAAGGATAATTCTTATGAAAATATGATACGTTATTACTGCATTTGTGCAGAGAACTTGACAATAATGTTTGCCCATTTGGCTTTCGCAAATATAATAACTGTCAGGCAAAACTGTTTCAGCATAACTTGCCTACCAGGGGATGATCAACATTTATGTAAACACATGACTAGGTGCACTTATGTATGTGATAATTTTTTTGTATCACAACAAAATCTGTCAACATTTCAAGAACAGTCCTAACATAACAACTCGGTGAGAAAAAATAGTGACGGATAACAACATTGACTGGATGAAACAAAGCTATTACCCATTGGTAAATCTGACTGTCACTGACTGAAAGGGCATCTTTTAGCCACTTTCAACCACTTTGCTAAATTATACGAGACAAGAATGCGTACACGTACCTCCACTTGACACAGTTGTAGCTATTTTCTTCAGGTTAGCCAAGTTCTCAGCTCCAAGCTGGTTCAGGATGCCTGGCAACATCTCGGTTATTTCTGAAGAACACAAGACAATCATATATCAGTACGGAAAACAAGCAACAATGGAGACAGTGTGCATGCATGTGTGGTACAATGTGCATGCGTGTGTGGTACAATGTGCATGCGTATGTGGTACAATATGCATGCGCGTGTGGTATAATGTGCATGCGTGTGTGGTACAATGTGCATGTGTGTGTGGTACAATGCATCCTGCTTACAATGAATGCAGTTGCTTTAGTCTGACGACTAAATACAGTATACATCAATTATGGCATAGCCGTTAGTGTTGATGCCTTTGATCAGTCCTGTTGAGCTTATGTATACAATCATATTTTGTATCATAACAAATGTTATCATCATTTCAAAGGCACCAACCCAGCCTATACCTTAGCATCATAAAATTCTTCCTGTTTATTATTCAGAAATGACAAATACATAAAATTTGTGTAAACTTGTTACAGTTCTGACCAGTTAACTTTGTGACAGGTACTTCTCAATTTTTTAAAGAGAAATGTGGCCTCTTAGAACAGCTCATTTCAGATTTTACATTAATTCCAGTTTAGATGTGTTCTTACATGGAAGAAACAACATGTGATAGTATAACTAACATCTGCACTAAAATTCACGTGTTCATCACAAGACGAGAACAACTGTTTTATGTTGTGGTTTAAAGTAATGCTGCCTGGTAGATAGTTTGGAATGAGTCCTATGGCAACATATTTGCAACTTCGTCAGCGTGGCAAGCTGGTACAAAGGTTACTGCTGAGCCCTGCTGTGTAAACAAAAAACAATTATTTGGCTGCACCTGATCAGTCCTGTTGAGCTTAAGTATACGATCATTTTGTATCACAACAAAACCTATCATCATTTCAAGTGCACCAACTAAAAAATTCCAACTTGTTTACGTAATCCATTTTTTAATAATGCCACTTTATTCTACTACTATTATGAAGTATGAACAAGCATAAAATATAGTTTCACAGACAAATCAGTTTAATGACGGATGATTTAAGCACGCACACACACGTTGACCATCAGGATTTTCTGCTGAACTTTTACTTTATAATCTTTCTATTCTTAAACAGACCTGTTTATGTTGCAGTGTTGTTTTTGCTACATGATTTCTGGAATTGGTAAATGATGCACTGGGTGAATAATTTCATGCACATAAAAAAATTCACTACCATTCCCGGTAAACTTACGTTTGGTTTCTGCGTGGCCGGTAATGGCGAATGTGTTGGCTGCTAACGACGCTTGTACCTTTGGGTTGTTGAAGTGTAATACCTGACCGTCGTCTTTGATCATATTTACCTGTACAACAGTCATTCGGTAAATTTTTTTTTACAAATATGTAGTGACACCATATCTTTCTGCATAGCAACATGACTGCAAAAACTAACTATCAATCAAGATGGTTTATTATAGTGATCCTGTTACAAGAATATATAAAGAAAAACTAGAACACATTAAATTTCACAGTACATAGACATGAAAGTAGACTTTGTAACCGATGGCCTCCATGTGTTTCTGCCTGGTTTTATTGTGCCTGGTACACAATGCAGCTCTTTTCTCAACAGGCCTAATGTACGGAATATTTATATTTTATGTTCAAATAAAAATTATGCTTATGTTTATAAGTAGCTTTCTTCCAATTTTCAACTGAATTGTTTCTTTGTCAAATTTTAACACAATGTATCCACCAATAACTGTACTAAACTGTGGAAAGGCGAAACACAAACAAGAGATAGGGAGGAAGTGGAGAAATAATTCAGTTAACAAGTTTGTAAAAAAATTCTGATGATGGGAGTGGTCTTGTTAGAGTTACGGTTTTTGACCACAGTACCTACCTCTTCAATGCCCGGGATATTATTAACTGCTAGCTTTTTCAGTGAACTCAACAGCTTCTTATCGTCTGTTGTGGCCGTTCTGTGGATCACCTTCCTTTTTCTCCGGGCGGTCCCCTACAACATTTGTCACAACGTCAAATTGTGTCGGTGTGCGTGCGTACACTGAAGACTAGGTACCGGTTTTATCTGTTTGCATGCAAATTTGCAGAGGAGGTTTGTACACATGTGCATACATATATACACTTGTTATACATTGAGGGTGGGGAAACTGTCACTTATTTTGGTGACTTTGTCAGATCCTATCTTATTTGATGGGCAAATATGTCAGGAGAAAGATAATATAACTTTTTTGAAAATCTTTGAAAACATTCGCGTGATTTCTTAGTTTTTCGTGAACAAGAGCTAAAAAGTGCATTTTTCGAGGGAAAAATAAGTTGTTGGCTTAATTTTGTCAATTATATGGCAACAATCACGATTTATCTATCTAATCCTATGTTGTTATACTTACGGAATTCATTAAAACCATATTCAAAAGCCTAACAGTGGTCACGTTCATTAAAATAGCAAAATAGGCTTCCGTCAATTAATTCACCATATTTCTTGAGGAAGACACCACCGTACTTCAACAGAATCCACAGGAGTGGGATATCGTCACTGGTAATGGCTACCCGACTGGACACTGTGCACATGGTCAATGACAATTCAGTCATTATCAATTGAGGTACAGTACCCACTGTACCATGATGTTTTCTCCATTTTCCTCCCAAAGTGTTGCATAGAGTTCATTCACTTAAATTGCATCGACCAATTGTCGTTGTTCGCTTTTTAGTTTTTCTGCCCGACATCTCCGGGTGTATACTGAAGAATGTCTGTCACTACCTCATGGACTAGTGTAAGCTAGTTTACAGCCCTTCCAAGTCTTCTGCTTTATCGGAAGATCTTCCGCTTTTTCCGGTTTTTTAAAAAATCTTCCGCTTTTCCGCTACGTTTTGAAAACCTTCCGCTTTTTCGGACGTGGCTGGTGATCGCAGAAAATTAAGAGGTTCTATTGAAAATTAAGAAGTTCTGTTGAAATATTCAGATCGAATACCAAGTTTCTTAACGGGAGACTCGGGTCGGATTTTACGGATTTTTGACAATAAAATGAATTTCGAGTTGTTGCTATTTCCGTGTATAAATATTATTCAACTTGCCATTCATGTAAGTTGCACTGTCGAAATAAACACGTTTCTGTCATAAAACGTGTCTTTTGTATGATGCCTATCATTGCTAAGTCTTTGTTTATGTCAAATGAACCGAGACTAATGGGACATTAGGTGATTTTCCGCGAGCAATTGCATGCCGGAAAACGCTGTCATTCCAACATGGCGCATATCACGGGAAAGCCCCATTTTCGCTCTGTATGATGGTACAAACAGTTTTAAAATGTGCCCGGAGGTATCCGAGTAATTCCGACTATAAATGACCGCCTCTGAACCATCTCGGTGACAAAGGAATGGGGAATGCCAGCCACGACGATTCGCCGGACTTCACCACGTGATGTCGGATTCCATCAAATCAAGCGCTCTAATTGGTTGTAATACTAATTTCCATCCTCTGACGTCAGGTTGAAATACCAGCCACGTTCGATTCGATCGACTTTTTTTATCCCATGAGTTTCGTTCATTTATATCGCTTTGTAAAACGACATTATGCCGTTTGGTCGAAAGCGAGTGGGCGGTTACGGTACTGGGAGGCAGCGAAAGTTTGCATCGTTGCAGTTAGCACGCGATGCAAAGGCATCGATGGTTGAATTCGCCAATGAACCTGCGGCGACAACTTCGTCTTCTTCGACTATCACCGTCCGTGGTGCCAACGAGAATGGCACGCAGTGTAAGTTGAATTCTGATATTTCATATGTTCACTTGTGTTTTATCCAAACATCGCCTTTGTGGCATAACTATTACTGTATAAACGATTTGACGCTGATCTAGTTCATGCTGTTGATGTTCGTGGTTGTGTTGACATTCACGCCCAAGCCCAGGGCAGGGGCCATCCAGGCACATCAGAAGCAGAGTTGTAACTATGGTTTATTATATTACTACAATTTGCCCTGGTAATTATCGTATACCTATAGCCTATATACACATGCGCGCGGGTGTGTGTGTATAATATGGCAATGCCAATAAAATAAATTGCATTCAATGCCATACCCTTGCATACGTAGTAAGGGGGGGGGGGGCTTTTGTTGTTGAACATGTCTTGGGTACTTTTTGTTCATGAAATACATTTATATTGTGTATTTTTTCCAGGCATCAAGGCGGTCATCAACAGTACCAGCTGATCTGTCTCGGAGACTGTCTGTCACTGAACGGAAGTTTGGTTATGCAGATCTTCTGGAGGAGATAGGTGTCCCGCGATTCCTGGCTGAGGATGAGACAGATGCTGATGGAGATCTTTCAACAGTACTTGTACGCTGTGCCGTGTTGCCATCACTTGTTGCGAGCCTGCTATGCACGTTGTGTAGGAAGCATACACTCTCCACCCCAGCTGTCGACCGAACCGCACCCTCGGCATGGTGTGTGGCCTCGAGACTTTCTGCACCAGTTGCGACAAGGTCATCAATGCAACTCTGTCATCAGACTGTATCGATAGGACTCAGGCGACGAATGTCCCATTTGTCGTGGTGAGATCAGCTGTGTCGGCAACGATGGACATGGGTGTCGGGTACTCGGGACTTGTGTGAAATTTATTTTACAATGCCAATGACTCTTAACTTTGCCTTTTGATAGATTATACATTCATTAATATGTATGCAAAGTTTCAATCATCTAGGTTGCTTCTCAGATGTTGAAACGTATGTGCCAATGTACATAAACTTTGAATATGATTTTCTCAAAAACATGTTTTCCCTCACACCTACTGCCTCCCGTGTCACTTATCTCTGCTATTGTTTGACAGAATTACTTGAAACTTTCTACAGTGTTTCTTGATAGTATGCTCTTGAAAACTATGTAGTAACTTTTTAGAAAACGTTATTTCTATTTTATATAATGAACCATCAATGTAAAATTTCATTATGAACAAATACATTCAGATGTAAAAAAATCATGAAAACAAAAGTTTTTTGAAAACTTGGAAAGTCAACTGACTGTTTTCATTGGGGTTATGTGGAGTAACTACACACCAAATTTGAGTCCTCTAAATCCAATGGTTACTGATATAAGTCACACGCAACATTCAATCCAAGATGGCGGCATACCGTGGGAAAATATGTATGAAACTTTCTGAAAAAAATTCACAGCATTACTCTTACCTGGACTTGCAATCTATGAAAGTTTCAGCTCTGTAGATTCAGTGATAACGAAATAAGAAAATAAAATGCGTTTAGACCCAAGCGACGCCTTAACAAGATTTAACAAGATTGCCATCTCGAACAACAAGTTCCAGATGGCAAGTGGACAAGGAAGCCATTGGCTTATCGAGAGTCCAACAATTTTCTCATCTGTGTGTAGCCCGGCCTTATCAGATATATGTCAATTCTATTTTTAAACATATTCACACTACTAGCATTAACACAATCGTTTGGCAGTTTGTTCCATTCATTTATCACCATCTGTGAGAATGAGTACTTTCTCATGTCCAACCTACACTGCTCCTTAAGAGGTAATCATGTAATGGTTCTATTAAAAGGTTTGAAACTCCGCCATTTGGTGGCGCGTTGTTTTTCAACAAATGATATTGCAGTAAAACATTTTCTCCATATATTTTTCACCCCGCCATTGTTAAAGTCTCTGTTTACAGCGAATTTGAATCCTCGTGAACTTTTTCGTTTATAGTTTTAAGGTTTTGTTCGTTGTTAAATATAGTGTTGTTAGTTGTGAATAGTTGTTTCCTTGCGCCATGAAGCAAGATGGGTAAAATGACAGGAGAGAACGGAGGCAATCCACCGACAAAAAAAAACTACGCCGCAAAGTTTTGAGACGAATACGCCTCTGAAGACTGTGCCGCTGCTCAACCCAGCGAACAGACGTAAGGGCTGTTATTGGTAAATGATTGGTCTAATGATTTAAAAGCAGCTGTTATGCTTATTTTAAGGATTCTAAATTCTAATACACTTTCTGACTACTGCTAGTTTAATGTGTTTTCACTTAAAAATCTATTTGCACTTACATACCATGTCGTGTATGTTTTCCATATCTTTATCTAAAAATTATTTCAGATAAACAGAAGACAATAAATTTTTTTTCAAAATGTGGACGAGACTGCATCATTTAATGTTTTATGCTGTACAGCAGTCATTCATCTTCATGAACCATGTGCTTTTCTAACCTTTTCATGAAGAAAATGTTTATGATTTTATAAACATGGTTCAACATTTTGTTTTCATAGCTGACTCTAGTTGAGAAGTTTGTCCCTGGCACTTCAGATGATGACCTGGATAACACCGTTCAGGAATGGATGGACTTCCAGGTAGACACAGATTTGCCCGAGTTCTTCGAGGTGGACGAGCGGTGTTGCAGTTGAAGGGCTGTGGTGGCCAGGTCAGGTTCGATCACCTGGCTACACTCATGAAAACTTTAGTCATCCTTCCCTACGACCAGGCAAAGAATGACAAGAAGTTCCGAGCATCACTAAGTGCAGAGACGCTGTGTAGCCTGCTGTACTGCAAGATCAATGTGGACTGCGAGTACCACCAGTTGTACAATGAGGACCACAGACCGGTCATCTGAGACCTGAATGTGTGGCGAGGAAACACCTATGATAATGGATATAATGTAGTCTGCACTGGCAATCAGCTGTCTGAGATGGTAAATAAACTGTATATAATGTTTGTTATGTTCTTCACGTCGTTATTTATTGTCATCAAATTTGATTGTTTTTTCGAGAAAAAGTCTTCTGTCTTTTTTTTTACAGGAAGAGGAAGATCTTCTGCTTTTTATTGGTAAAATGTTGGAAGGTCTGAGTTTATCGCCGATAATGAATACTACTTTGGTCATTGTACTGATCCACCACCATCTAAATAATCGCTTACTACTCATGCAAGTAATAAATACAAAATCTTTCTATATGATGAGGAAATACAGTTGTTTTATGATTAATTATTATTTTCAACGAATAAATTATTTTGTCACAAATTCTTTTTACCATTTTCTTATATTTGGTGGTTTTTCAGTTTTAAAATAAAATTATCTGGCAATGTAAACCAACAGAAGTAGCTAGATTATATTGTAACTGTGTTATCATCAAATCCTGATTGCTAAATGTCCTCCATTTATATGGAGGTCATCTTACAGGACTGATTTGTTAGAAATGCCTCTATATATATATATATATATATATATATATATATATATATATATATATATATATATATATATATATATATATATATATATATTTGATTATAAACAATTTAGCCAATTGTATTAATTTATCAGTTTCTAATAATCACATATGCATAGAGCACAATAAATAAACTTACCTATGCTTGGTGAATTAAACAGAGCAACAGTCACAGTTACTTCATCTGAGCTTATGCGAATCAGACAAATTAAAAAGGGGGATTAACCCATTAGAGCCCGCAACGGCCGTGGCCGGCCACTCTGTCCAGTCCTGGAACGGCCATCACCGGCCGATTACAGGACCCACTATTCCAAAAAATCCTGGCAATTAACTACTGAACTAAACGCTACCAAATTCTGCCACACCCTAGCGGATACATTTTGCAACATCAGCGCGTTATGTGCATGGGTCGCCCTTTTTGAAATCTTGATTTTCATCGGTTTTGTTCACGCCATCTCAAAAATTTTTATTTCTATATTTTTCATGACAAAATATGGTGTAACCTGAAAAATAACCGTTAGAATTTTATAATTTTTTTTCAGTGGTGCAAAGCTAACACATATAGCTATATTTTCTTTGTTGGGTTGCATAGGGTTATAGCATGGCATCATTGTCAAATGTTAGTTGAAACTTTCAAAGTTTTAACAAATTTATTATTTTGTCTTTGTAAATTGTGATCAAATGTCAACATTTTATTAATATATCCTATTTCTATGCATACATGCATGTGGAGAATTTACTACTCTTCAAAATAAACACAACTTGTAATTGTCAATATTGAATAGTTTTTTTCTACAGATTTCTGAACACAAGGAGGTAAAATCGCTTGAAATTTGCCAGAAATCCAGGGAACATGTTTTTTTTATAAAATGCTAGGGCCTAATGGGTTAAGGGTATATTTTCAATTCAATTGGTGCATATTAGCAACTAATTTATAAGTATTAAAAGCCTGTGAAATCACATTTTGCTATAGCATGTCATACACATAATGTAGCGATACATGTGTGACACTTATATTTCATGTTATATTATAGTTAAATATTTTTGCTTGTCTTTTATATTTTGGTATTTCATAAGTAGTCATACATGTTGATTGATGAACCATTTGAAAATTAAAAAAAAAAATTATTTTTGGAAATTTTTTTTAGAAATTTTTGTTGTGTTACGTAGCAATTATACTTTTAAAAACAAAGAAAATGCTATTTTCATGAAAGTGACAATTCTCAGGCTTTTAAATATGATTTTAATGGATTCCTTGTCTAAAAACATACGATTAGATAGATAAATCATAACTGTAGCCCTATATTTGGCACAATTATACCAAAAACTGTTATTTCACTTGAAAACCGTACTTTTTAACCATAGTTCACACAAAAAAGGAAGAGATCATGTAGCTTTTTCACCGTTAAAAATGTTTTGTTTCTCCTGACATATCTGTACAGCAAATAAGATGGGAGCCCCTGGGATAGTTCACCCACCTCTACATACACGAACACACACCGCATTATAACAAGCTTTATTTGTAGCAGCTTTATTATAAAATAATGAAACCTCAGCAAATAAGTCATTATAACATGACAATGCAACACATATTTCACACTAACCTTGCCACCTATCCGCACTTGTGCTTGAAGCTGCTTTAATTTCTCAGCATTCATAGTGATTTATGTGCAGAACTGAAATTAAAATAAACATTTATTACTGATGAGCAAAACACATGTAGCAGTGCATCATGTTGATATGCCTTCACACTGACACAGCACATATATCTGCTTCGAAACCATTGTTAATATGAGCCTATGATGTAGCAGAAACAAACAAGCGTTATTGGTCACACAGCAGTAGGAGAGACCACTGGGCTAAATTCGGTCCGCACAATCAGTGCAAAAAGCTTTCTGGCTGATTTTGGGCCAATTTTTATATCACTCTGTAGGAACAATTTTCGTTTCCATCACCAGTACCTCACACGGGAACAAGTGGTATCATTGGAAAGCTGAATCACTCTTCATTCTGATTCATATTTATTCATAAGCATAGTCAATGATAGCTAATGACGATCTAGCTTACAAAACGTCTCACATAGTTGGTGCCCATATGTGGCTGCTTTTACTATGCTCCGCAGAATAAATTTACGTTTCCATTCATAGTATCTAAACATGTAACACGTCATCTTTGGAAAGCTCTATTATGACTGGCCTATTCGAATACATGTGAATGAGCCCGCACTGCCACTGTATACGACGCGGGACCGATGGGCCTGTCTAAATCAACAGTCCAGTGTTGAAAAAAAATTAAGTTCTCAAAATATTTGATTCATTTTTTATTTTGTAGCTAATATGTATGGCTACATTTTCCCAATTGGACATAGGGTCGTACAGCCACTCGGTAATTATCTGGTAGCAGGGTGAAAATAAAAAATTTGTTTTCTTTTTTGATGAAATTCTAAAAGTAGTACCCCCATAATAAAATTATGTGCTGTAGTTTTTATCATTTTATTATAATAAAGTCTTTTTAGCAACAAAATAATGCATCAATCACATTTGTGAGGTAATTATTAGCGATGTTGATTTTTTAAAAGCACCCTTACGAATAATTCTGATTTGTGTACACCATGGAAATTTATCACTGGTCACTCCTAGGGTTAAACTGTTGTTTCCTTCCACATAACTTTATTATGCATCTAACCATGTTCAGTTTTTGAGTTAAACCCCCATGCCTTAAATTGTATAAAAAGAACTAACCTAATGAAAATAGAACTTTGTAATTCAAGTACTTTGAGAGATACAATCTCTTGTGCATAATTTCTGTCATTTTTTGGCTGATAATAAAGTATTTGTTGGTTGGCAAGTCAAAAAATAGGATGACAAAGTGGACTAATAACTGGAAGAACAATGTAGTTTCAGGCTAAAGCAGACCACAACAAGACCCTAATAACATCAATATATAGAAATACCACAAGCCATGTGGAGTATGCACAAAGATCAGCAGTTTGCATAGCGACTGGCGTCGTACCATAAACGGCAAGGATGGCTGTCAGCCCCACAAACCCGTATTGGCAATTTGGCACCGTATTTATAACCTGGCCCTGGTATTACTAGATAAGATGAATATGTTGATCAACAAACTGGTTCACTTAATAATACATTCGTAGTCTGTTTCACCACTATATAAATGCTGTTTTGGTTTCCGGTTACAAAGCCATCTGCATGAACATGTCATGCTTGTTTTGTAACTTCGAGTCGGTGACGGTGAATGAAGATCCTAACATAATGGCCGACGGTGCGCACGTGCTGTAATCTGAATGGCATATACGACATCATCAACGTGTTGATTAGTTGTGTATGCGGTTGTTCGTTTGTATGCAACAGGAAACATTCGAATTGTAATGCAAACCATAACAATCAACTTCTACTTACAAACCCACGAGGAGCTAAAATGGCGCTTCGGGTAGAAAGGGTACACATGACTCAGAACGTCACTCATTTCAGTGGTACCATCTCGCGGCATTTCCACGGTCAAATGCAAAACTCGGGAACGGTACCGCATGTTGTGGGGGCGCAAGTTGGTTATACAATTTCACGATGATTTTGCCGATAATTCTTTGGAGTTTTGGTGCATCACCTGAAATAAACAAACTGCTCCAAGGACAGCAAAGCCTCCTGGACCACAGCAGCTGACAACACCGCCTCCTGGACCACAGCAGCTGACAACACCGCCTCCTGGACCACAGCAGCTGACACCACCGCCTCCTGGACCACAGCAGCTGACAACACCGCCTCCTGGACCACAGCAGCTGACAACACCGCCTCCTGGACCACAGCAGCTGACAACACCGCCTCCTGGACCACAGGCACATCAGCTGACAACACCACCTTTTAGACCACAGCAGTAGACAACACCGCCTCCTGGACCACATCAGAAGACAACAACGCCTCCTGGACCACAGCAGCAGACAACAACGTATCCTATCCCACAGCAGCAGACAACACCGCCTCCTGAACCACAGCAGCAGACAACACTGCCTCCTGGACCACAGCAGCCGACACAACACCGCCTCCTGGCTACAGGAGCAGACAACAACGTCTCCTATACCACATCAGCAGACAACAACGCCTCTTGGATCGCAGCAGCAGACAACAACGTCTCCTGGACCACAGCAGCTGATAACACCACATCCTGGACCACAGCAGCAGACAACAATGCCTCCTAGACAACAGCAGCAGATAACACCGCCTCCTGGACCACAGCAGCAGACAACACCGCCTGCTGGACCATAACAGTAGACAGGACCGCCTCCTTGACCACACCAGCAGACAACAGCGTCTCCTGGACTACATCAGCAGACACCACCGCCTCATGGACAACAGCAGCAGACAACAACGTATCCTATACCACAGCAGCAGACAACACCACCTTCTGGCCACAGCAACAGACAACAACGTCTCCTATACCACAGCAGCAGACAACAACGCCTCCTGGATCACAGCAGCAGACAACAACGTCTCCTGGACCACAGCAGCTGACAACACAACATCCTGGACCACAGCAGCAGCATAACAACGCTTCCTGGACCACAGCAGCACACAACAGCGCCTCCTGGACCACAGCAACATACAGTACTGCCTCATGGACCACAGCAGCAGACAACAACGCCTCCTGGACCACAGCAGCAGATAGTACTGCCTCATGGACCACAGCAGCAGACAACAATTAACGCCTACTGGTACACAGCAGCAGACAACACCGCCTCCTGGACCACAGCAGCAGACAACAACGTCTCCTGGACCACAGCAGCAGACAATACCGCCTCCTGGACCACAGCAGCAGACCACAACGTCTCCTATACCACAACAGCAGACAACACCGCCTCCAGGACCACAGCAGCAGACAGCAACGTCTCCTGGACCACAGCAGCAGGCAGCACCGCCTCCTGGGCCACAACAGCTGACAACACTGTCTTCTGGACCATAGCAGCAGACAGCATCATATCATGTCCCTCAGCAGCATGACAGGCCACCAACATCAACATATTCTTTGCAATACTCGCCGAGGGGCATCAAATCTTATCCGGAAGTAGACCCAAGAACACAGTCCGTAAAGGACGAAAACGTGGTCGATCGCGTATCTTTACAGACACTCCTGATAAGCAACGACTCTCCGAATACATGCTTAAACAGAATAGTCACAAACCACCGAAGAGTAAAAAGAAAGCAGCATGTAAACACATAGAAGTTCGGCTCCAGTCAGATTCTGATAAAGACGAAATAGCGGCAGACCTACCGATGGTAAACAGTGGTGAGGAAGAACACGATGCAACCAGTCAGGCTCCCAATGATTACATCACGGTGATGTTTGCGTCTAAGAAGGCCATACGCTATTATGTGTACATGATTGTTAAAACCACGGGTTAATTTGCTGACGAATTTGAAGTCACCTTTTACGGAACGTAGTAAGAAGAGCTCTACCGCTCACCGTTTCCTGACGAGGAAGGCATCGTCGATGTGCCATTTGATAACAGACGAAGAAGATGGTGGCTTTTACTGTTGACGTATCTCAATATCGCCCTCAGTTCTGGGAAAATGCCTACGGAGTAGGGCATATGGCCTACGGAACAGGCCTACGTGGCATATGGTTGGTTATCAATAAAAGTGTTTCAAGGACAAATTGCGTGATTATTTGCCTGACACTACAAACTTAAACGTGTAAAATTGAACCAAATATTACGAATTAGGAAGTTATGCAATGATAACTAGCCTTAATAGTTTGGTACATGAAACAGTTAGTCCTAATGGTATCTAATATCACCTAATGACACGTGAGCATAGTGTCCCACGTACCTGAACATGGTATGAGCATGGTACCCCACTTTTAATTATATGTCAATCAACTATAGATAGTATGGTGGAGCTTAACATACAATATTCCATTTTATGATATCCTATAATATTGTTGGTACAAGCGGAATTTGAAAGAAATACGTGCATTGTGCCCCGGTCTCCCCTACTCATGCAGCAGTGGGTCTTAGTGATCTCAAGATGCCCCCTATACCATGGAGGAGGTCTTAGACCCCTGTGTCCGTCGGAAATATTACGGTAAGGGACAACGTATATAGACCTACATCGGAACTAGTGTCAATTCATGTAAAGACTGAAGTATTAACAGTCGGCTAATAATATTAACTTGTTTACATTTTTATTTTCTTGTTACTATAGACATAATGCATATTGCATATGTACGTTTTGTCTGAAATAAAATATTGTTTGACTGACTGACTAGCTGACTGACTGACTGACTGACTGACTGACTGATTAACCCTTCTGTAAGTAGAATAGAATAACACATGTGTCGTCCTCCCCCCTCCCCCCGGTTCGTAAGTAGAACGACATTTGACTACAACTGACTGAGACCCAGGGCGTTTTTTTATAGAATTTTCACTGGGGGGGGGGCTATGTCCTAAAAGGGCACTCCAAATGGTTAAAAGGGCAGCTTTATATATATATATATATATATATATATATATATATATATATATATATATATATATATATATATATATATATATATATATATATATATATATATATAATCAGTATCTTTTTATCCCTATGGTTGCACACTGACGACTGCATCTCGGTTTAAAATTAATGTTACATTAATATCCCAGAATTTTTTTATTACAAACACATGTATAGTAGTTAGAGAAACATGACAAGTCTCTAGCAACTTGCAAGTCAGTACGTTTGACAGTCGTCTCAATTTTACTAGAAGAGCCCCGTTTCGCGGGTGAATTTCCTAACGAATTCACGCTGCCTGTAGATATCCCAATCTGGAGCCCCGCTTCTTCTGGTCTTCTCCAGGAATTTGACAACAGCGGGTCGAGGGTCAAAGTAGGCGGTGTCCACACCATTCAGTGCTACCATGAGGCGGGCGTTTCTCGTGTTCTCACCCATGCTGGTGCGGTGATTATCGACAACGAGGTTGTGATGGCTCACGATTCTTTTGGTCTGCATATAGTGTGGACTCATGCAAGCCAGAGATGCCAACACCTTCTGAACTGAACCTGTGGTGACTGGCAGAAGTTGCCGCAATCTGACAGTCATCTTACAACCGAGATCACAGCCATCAGGCAGGAATGGCACATTCATCATGTTCTCCCATTGCTCGGCTGCCCCGTCCGCAAAGTCAGATGCATCGTCTGGAAAAAGACGCCTGACGACGCGCACGCCATGCTTAACGAAAGATCCCAGATTGCGTGACATCACCAACCCCTTCATGTCTTTGATGATGTCCTCCTGCTCCGGGTGCATGCGTTCAGAGAGGTATTCGTGGGATGCTTGCGCGACCTCCAGCCTGATTGCTTGTACATTACAGCGGTTCGTACAAACGAACTGGTGGTTCGACTTTCGCTGTGTCCTCATTGGTGCTATCGGTTGGGAAACTCTCTTTCTCCTCTCTTCTTCCCGGGAATGGTCCATCCCTCATCAATCTCAACTTCTTGACGGCAGCGCCAGTCACAGTGAGAAGATGGCTGATGAACAAATCACTCCTTTGCAACTTCTTCTGGAGTGTTTCAAATATCTCCAGGATGTCGCCCATCAGTGAGGTTATCCATTTCTGTTGGTGGTTCCAAATTCTCAGAAACCCTTTGGCTTCAGCCTTCTCCTTTCTGTCGCTGGTACTTTCTGGTGCCTGCATCTGTTCCCACACCTTAATGCAGGCTGGTAGGTTATTCAGCACAGCATCCACCAGCTGCAGCTCGTTCTGGGCAAACCTGACATCGTGGTGCTGAGGGAACTGTTTGAGATTCCCGGCTTGCGCTGACAACATCTTTTTCCTTCTCGGCGTCCGGAAGAATCGTACGAGCCCCAGTAGATTAGACTTCCACATGCCCAGCTCCGGTACGGTGTTGACGACCGACTCAATGGCTAAGTCCGACCGGTCAGCAACACACAGAAAGTTGTCAGACCTCTCTGCACTTGGTCAGCAAGCAAACGCCATAACCCACCATGTCTGTCAGTGTTTGCCGATTCGCCGTCAGTGGTGACACCGACGAGCTTCGTGTCTTTACCTCCGGTCAGATCCAAAGCTGTGTTCACCGCTTCCAGTAGTCAAGGGGCACCGTTCTTCTCTGGCGAATGCTTGACGACGAACACACTCGTTGTTGCTGCTATGTGCGGTTCAGAGGTCATATGGTCAATGACCCTTTCCAGCCTATCACTACAGTCCGCCCTTACGCCGCTTGCGATTGCTATAGTGCCATTTTTAGAACTTTTCTTTGCCATCTCCTCATACTCCTGACATGTTGTGCATAGAATGTGAGCCCTTGTTCGGCCACATTTCTTTGCCGAACATCTGCAATAATTAACGGAATTCCTTTGTACGTCGGTGTGCGGGAACTTGACGGTCTCTGGCCTGAAGTTGCGTTGTCGGTTTCCTGTCCAGGTGTCTGGGTAAGGTGGTGATCTTTGTCACCAGGAGTGTGGTCAGGTGTGATGGCAGTGGACGGATCATGGCTGCTTGATGAACTGGCTATCGGGCGAGAACACGACGAAGGCAGTATCTCTGTGACTGGTGGTACAATTTTATCTTTGGGAGTGTCATCAGATGTGATGGCAGTGAACGGATCAAGGCTGCTTGATGAACTGGTACTCGGGCGAGAGCACAACGAAGGCAGAATCTCTATGACTGACGGTACACCTTTGTCTTTGGGAGTGTCATCAGATGTGCTGGCAGCGGACTGAGCATAGATCCCTGGCGGCATTGTGGGTATTTTTGGCAATGAGTCATTGAGGCTGCGTCAAAAATTTGTGTCTAGGCGATGCCATTTTGCGGCAGATTTCTATAGCTCTTCTTGTTTTCGTTTTGCATTTCTGTCTCTCTTAGGCATGACTGGCAGGATATCGACCTGGACAAATTAGATGGTTAAATGTAATAACTAACTCAGGAAAAGCATGTCTATTTGAAACACTTTTATAGTGGAATTACAATGCGAGCGGCGACATGCTCTAGACTCTAGACATAAATATACTGAAGATATAGGCCTAAGGCAGAAAAGAGAATAATACAAAACATGCATACCATGTCTATCAATCAAATGGTTGGCTAAGTACATAACAAATCAAAATATAGAAAATACGTACTTCCAAAAGTGACATGTGCAAATGTTGATTACATTTTATGTTAATATGTGGACCACCAACTTTTGAGTAACAATTTTCCAAACTTGAAGTCCCTGCGGACCGCCAACTTTCCATCTGACATGTAGACCACTATCAACTACTCATACATTTTAAAATATATCTGTTTAGTATGTATACAATATGCTTCTTTGAGTTACCATGCTTAAAATTTTTATTTCTCAAAGATGCGGAGAATGAATTGGCTAGGTTACTGCCTCAATAAAAATCTACCCTGACAGGTTTATGGCTGTTGTGATGTTTGTATCATCTTAACTACAAGAGGGATCATTATTAAAATGTGATTATTTTGTGATATTTGTTAAACGTTTCCTATTGCTTTCGTTGGACACTACACACACTTTGCCAGGTTTATTTATTATTTGAAAAAAAAACAGCCGACTGAAAGGTTGTTGATACATCGTTAATCCCCGCCCGCTCGCTCTCGACCAATGGTAATAGCAAATGGGCATGCATGTACACATATTTACATATACATAATCATTAGCTATTCTAGCACCGGAACACTGACGTCATAAGTAGACATTTCTATGGCTACGGTATGGCTATGCCAACGGCAACGCACGTTTTCAGTTCTTCGCATGAACTATATGAAGAAGCCATTCGGCAATACGTCACTGTTAATGCTATGATGCTATTACATTCCTCACTTCCTGTCGCATGCATTAACATAAACACACCATAACTCGGGTACTACTGCCTATGTCCATGATATTGCCATTATTCCTCGACTTTCGAGTCGAAAGTAAACCTCACCATTCGAGACGCATCGAACATGAAAATGGTAACATGAAAATAGTAACCTGGCATCTTGTTGTGGAACAGGAAATATAAAGCCTTTTTTGAAAATAAAAGATTCCCCTCTGAGCCATATCAATAAATTGATCTTTTGTAGACATATTGCCCTTCTTTAACTTTGGTACTTTCTTGATTTTGCCACCAATGAAAATTAACTAAATCACACTAACAAAAAGAATACAAATTATGACCTACATTAATACAAGGGGCTGGTTAAGGAGAATGGGGGCACGCATTGGGGGGGCAAGTTGGTTTGACTGGGGGGGGGGCAAATGAAAGGGCTGGGGGGGCCATTGCCCCCCCCACTTTGTATGTTAAAAAACGCCCTGCTGAGACCCCCCTGCCAACAAGCATAGATCCGCCCCCTTGTACTCATAAGGGTATCTAGCTACTGGCACCAATGTTTAGATCATCTATGTGAGAATATTACCGCCTTTGGACGCGAAATACCGTATAAATATATAAATTTTCATGAAATGTCGTGCATCTTTGTAATAAAAAATCATGGTAAATCGATATTTTTAATAGTTGCACACGAGCTTGGCCATATTCTGGACACATGTTATATTTCTTTAGACTTCAGTGGTTTCATATTTTCACGCGGGTGCGATCAGCGCGAATGAAAACGGCACGCCAGAATGGTGACCCGTAAAACGCGTTAGAACTTCACCCTCATCTGATTTAGCCTATCGCAAATCCGGTTTGCTGATGTCCAAATATGCAGTGTGTGAACAGTTTATGCAACATCCGCAGTCGATTTAATAAACTTGTCGTGCCTATTTTTTTCCTTCAAATTATCGAAAGAATTTATTTTAGTGGTTATATAATCTGGTAAGGCTCAAAATAGTGGATATCCAAAATGGTAAACTGTGGCTGTGCGGGCCAGTGCCGATCATGGGCGAGACTTCCATCCTCTCGCTCGTCGCACGACAAAGTTACGAAATTTCACTAAGTGTGAAATTCGTGAGTTTTTATCGTTTTAATGTTCACTTCGTTCAAACAAATTGAATAGTTAGTCGGATGATTTAAAAAAATACACACAAAAGTAGCACAAGCGAGCATGCATGTTGCAGTGGTGTAGGTTTGGTTTTTCGCAAAATTTATTCGATTGTCTTCATCACTGCCTACCGGAATAAAACGAGTAAAATATTATTAAGTAAGATAGCACACATCTATTAGATAGACCAGATATTTCTATGCCGCCTTTATAAATTAACTAGTTTGTGATTGTGTCGTAACGGTGACTGTTGTGTTATGTCATAAGGACATTATATATTTAGTGGAATGTGGATGTCCATTTAGACGTGAATGCATGCGTTTAAATCAAAACGGCATCCGGCCATTAATTACTCTTTGCAATAGGCCAAAGTAGGCCCAAGGCCGCATTTGCTTTGTACATCACGGATAATGTGGTTATTCCGTAGGCGTCGCTACAATGTACGAACATTAATTACTTCTAGTTTGATAATGTGAAAATGTATAATTAGACCCATTGTTTAAATCACAATTTAAACTAGTGTCAATTAATTAATTAATAATTACAGCACATTTGCATAATAACCGCCATAATTATTATTATTATATCGGAATTTAGCTACAATAATTAGTAGATTATACAGGTTATACAGATAGCAAGGGCGATTTATGTGTGCAATGTGGCGGGTGTGGCCAGTGGACACATTGGGAGTGTGCATTGCATGAGTGTGAGGCGTTTACGTGCGCGATTTGTGCCGATGAGTGATTTCACTCTTATCATTTGAGTTAGCTCGAGAGTCGCGCAAATAACAGAACATATGTTGCAGAGATTTAATTTTCGAATCGGTTCAACAAATGTTGCGTCGCCAAAATAAATCAACACGCGACTGAAGTTTTATTGAGTTGCGGACCAGCGCGCGATGTAGGCTACGACTGATCCGTTTAATTAAGTCGAATAAACACACGACTCGCAACAAAACTTTAGCAATGTGCGTCTGGCTTTACATCACTAGAACGAATACATGACTGATTCAAAATAATTATAATTTAATTAGAATAACAATAATAGCAATTAACAACATACACATATTTTACGAGACATTGTGTTGGCTTAGTCAAGTGTGTTGGGTTTTTTACAGTAACCAAATCCTTCCCGCCGATATTTTTCTCTTCCGAAAGTATTATAAATATGGCTCGTATTTTTTTATTCGATAAAACATTCCCGGTTAACCTCCCCGGGCGCAACCGCGTAGAAAATGCCACACGTGATTGTGTTCCGGGATCAGGGACTATTGTATAATCTAATATAATGTAGGATAACACGCACGCACGATAGTACGCACGCACGATGGCACGCACACTAGCACGCACGCGCGTTAGCACTTACATAATGCATGCACCGGTCATGTGTACGGCATGCACGGTCCGCGGTCTCTGGCAACCCAGAGAAAACAGTGCAGTTGTACCCCGAGCGTTATCTGACCCTGGCTCTGTAATAGTAGGCGAACCAGAATGGGCAAATGTCAATCAACCGGTTTTAGGTGAAGATCAATACTCTTCACGCATTACCTTTTAATTAAACATTGTGACAGTCCAATAAGAGAGCTATACAATATAACATATGTATTTTTATTTTATGTATGCATATGTGTTATTATAGCCACCAAAGGTGTAACATTTTCTTGTTTTTAATGTTAGCAAACTGGTTCGAGATTTAAAATCATGTGTCTGACGTCACATGTGGAAGGCTGGCATAAAAGGCGCGAAATTTTCACTCGGTGTGGTTGAAGGAATTTAGTTTGCTTATAGAAGAGCTAGAGGATGGCTGACACAACTAGCGCAGCTACTGAAAAGAAAGCGGGGTAAAGTGTCTCTTGTGAATCAAACGGCTCTTCGTCCTCATTTCAATTTCACATTTAGGCGTGTGTTTATAGCGCCTGGTATTCGACAGTCTTCAAAAGACAAAACAAAATGCCCGAGCCGAAGACGACGGAAGAAACGTACAATGTGGTTGGTGCCGGTTTACAGAACAAAGCCGGCTACGTATCGCGTGGCGGTAGACGTTACATGGCATTTCTGAAATTTTTATTCGAAATACATGTCCGTTTTTCCATTGTGCAATTGAATAATGACAGCGTCAGCGAAATTAAATACTGTTACACTTATAGCAGTGTTTATATCGTCGACGTTTATTTTTGTGTAAAATGTTTCGGTTCATTGAACGAATCCATTGAACAACATAGAAACCCTGGGTATTGCCTCTCATATGGACATATAGTAATGTTAGCAGTAGTGATATTATTATAAACCTTCAAACCTTGCATTCGATGGATGCACTCAAACTAATGTCGAATACCGGTAGTGTCCCTGTTGTGGCATTGACCCATTGTAATTTTGTCATTGGCCATTGCATTTTTAAATAAAGTTCCAACCTCAATTCGATTTTTTTGCTCGTCTTTTTTCAGATTCATTTCATGAAAAATTAAACGTATCTAGTATCCACTATGACAAGTACTGGCGAGTTTTAGATGTTTTAGTTTTCGTGAAATCCTTGGACAAACTGTTAAATTATTTACAAAGTAGCTAGTGCTCTGGACCCGTAAGCACAACTGTACAGCTATTACTATTATCCGACACTTTTTCTGCTTTGTATGTGCAGCAAGCGTATTCCTGGCGGCATGTAATGTGCACATGTAGACCAACAAATCATTAATAAACCAGGTACTAACGGCATATTATATTATGCACTAAAAATTTACAAAGTAATGATACGTCATTATTTGAAAAGTATAGCTGGGTCTCTTCTTCCAACGATCTCAAAAATATTAGAGACATCTTTAAGCAGACAGTTATATCTTCATGCTTCGATGAATGACAGTGAGTATGGTAGTATACATAACTGCACTTGAAGGTACATATAATTGTACAGTTAGACAACAATTATGTTCTAATATAGCAACATATTCCTCGATTCCTTTTGAAGACCAAGACAGGTCTATTTTTTTACTCAGAGGTGAGCTACTTTTTAGTGCCAAACCTATACTAGCGTACCTGATTCATATGTTGTCCAGCAGTGACAGAACTTTTATAGCTGTTGCTATTTTTTACCGGCAGGTTCTCATTGCGCATGCGCACACGAAGTGCTGGACCAATAGCTGTTTTACACTACGTATGAGTCCGGACCTATAGCAACAGCCAATTATGTTATGTTGTATTAAAAAAAAATATTTTTTATTACAAAAGTGGCTCCACCTTTATATAGGTCTAACAATCAATGATTTGAACAAAAGGTACACTCTTTTTAAACCAGCTGGGAATTGTGTGTGGATTAACTGTACATTGGCCTTGTCCATGTGTATTTGTACACGTTTTCGGACACCCTAAGAATCTGCAAAATTCATTCATTTTGCATAGGTTTCCTGACAGGTCTGTGAATATATTTTCTCTGTATGAAATCATTTGATCTGACATATCTCAGACATGCAATCTGCGAAGTTTCTCCCATGCATTTTCTCAAATATGATTAATAGGAGCGTGGTTATTTATGTTCTAGAGTGTTTAATTTTCCATAGTAAAGTTTTTTGTTTCCACAAAACTGCAGCAGTTTCAATACACATTAAATTACTTATGCTTAGTAGTACCAGATTTGTTGATGGATTACTGAATTCAATACCTTGGTAATCCGTCTGATTGTAGTAAATTATTTTTAGTAAGAGCCTCTGCACTAGTATGGAAAAATTTACTTGCAGCCGTTATAAACATAGTACATAACCTAACTGATTTTACAGACGTGATATAAATATTGTGAGTGACTTCGTTTTCCTTTCATGTAAGTGAACTTGTACTTTAGGTCAGCTGATGATGGCACTGTCCAGGCGGTCAGCCTGCTGGCCCAGGGCAAGCGCAACCTGGTAGTAGGAGACATGGTGGAAGCCGTCGGTCAGTTACAGGAAGCATGTCGACTCTTGTGAGTATTGCTTTAGTAAAACCCATTGATACAGTTTTATTGGGAGTAGCTGGCCGTTAATTTCGACCCAGTTAACTGTTCATACCAGAAGGCCAGGGTGAGTTTCTTCCATCACTGATCCTGTCTATCTGAGATTTGAGTTTTTCACATGTAATATTTGACAGGACCTTTGATGTTACGCTTGTAGGGCAGGGAAGTTTGGGGAAACAGCCGATGAGTGCGCTGAGGCATATCTTGTGTACGGTAAGGCGTTACTGGATCTTGCCCGGATGGAAAGTGGGGTGCTTGGCAACGCTCTACAGGGAAGTAAGTAACAGTTCAATATTAGTGTTCTAGATGTACATTATGACATTTTATTACATATAGGTAAATGCTACTCTGCCCTGAATAGGGAAAATGCAGTATCTACAGAAGTGTCAAAATGAAATAAATAGCTCTTTTTTTGCTCTGCCAGCAAGTTGCAGTTACTGCATATTTCAAACTGCTTTCACTCGGAAATATGATGCACTAGAACCAGTAAACTTGGATAAAGAATAGAGCAGATATGGCAGAAGTCAGTGGTTCAGTAACCTGATATTCATAAATTACTGCCTTTTTCCTGATGACGTGCTGTCTAGGGTAATATACGCTATCCTACACAGTGTGACATCCATTGCAGTCAAAACGGTATCACACTGTTATGCATGCACGCCTTATGCGTTTCGTACATGCAGTCTCGCATGATACAACATCCTGAAGCAGCTCATGCATAAACCCAATATCGTTCACTAAACGTATGTTCTTAATCATTAAAAAACGTTTTTTGTAGTCAATCGATGTTCCAGTATTGCAGAGCGAATAACAAACATTAAAGTGAAACCAAAGGCATTTTTGGGACTTTTGCATCTGTAAGTACTTGAAAACTAACCGTAATCATAAATATCACACAAGTGGTTGTGGTTAACTAAATATACCTCGTTGAACACCGAAAGTCTTTTGCATGGACAGCGCTACATTTGTTCAGAATCCTACGTCAAGAGTGCTGACTAGGTTTCCCACAACTTTAAATGCCTGATCATAGACGTAGACGATCACATGCTTGCCAATAAGTTTGGACCAGGCCCTTAGCCAGGGACCAGTCTGCCCGTCTTGAAGATGGGCCAATGTCTGATGATGACGGGTACAATAAAAATAAGACAGGTTTTTCTTTTTACAAGATGAGATTTTTTTCATAATAAATTTTGTTTAATTGTCTTGGTGCCTCTTTTAGCGCACGCAGTTGTGATTCAACGTATGTTGCCGATGGCAGAATAGCGAATACCACTGATCTATAAGACTATATATTTTTAATATATTTTTAACCTTGACATCGTTGGAAAATAATGATACTGCGGCTGATCTCTATTTATCGTAATCGTGTACATCGTTGATTGGAAAATGTGTTTCTATGGCCTTTCTCAGTACCTATCCATTGGCATTTGATTTGTCAAAAGTTCACGAAAATCGATGCTTTTTGTAAACCTGAATAAAAGGATGGTTCCTGCGATTGTCCCTGAACAGTCCGCATCGTTTGTTACGTTGGTGGAGATCCATAATGTTGATATGCCAGCCGCTAATAACCAAATGCTACTGTTGTTGCCCACCGCTGGCACTCTGCAGTGGCCAAGTAGACGTCGAAACTGAGTGTGATTCGGGTTCCGATTCACATACCTAATCGTCACATAGGCCCTACTATCGGCAGCAGTTTCCCAGTTGCTGAAAGGAAACGACAGACAAACAACGAATGATTAAACCGTGCTCAATCTAGTAAATTCATATTGTTTTTTGGCAATAGGCAATACTGAATCTGGATGATTGCTGTTTTATCAAAGAAGTAATGTTTCAATGTATTACTTTCAAGACCAATTGTATTACTGAGTGCTATATCTTCTATTTTGATTTGTTGTATTGCTTTACTTTTAATGTCAAGCATTTGATTTGAGTGTGATTGTAATCATATTTGTTCAAATTAGACGTATTTGCATGTGTGTTTTTAGATGCTTCAAACATTACTTCCATGTTAATATATTTAAAATAAAGTGTCAAGTTACTTTCTTACGAACCTTGTGTTGGTTCTTCTATTAGTATTACTGTGCATGTGATAATACCAACCTTGCTGCACTGCTAGTAAGACTCGATTGGGTCATTAATGGTTGAACCGGACTTGGCCTGCCATTGAAAAAACCAAATTCGGCCAGTAATGGCTGTCATTTGACATTTACTCAACTTGCTTTGACAACAACTCTCTATGCTTCGCTGAATGATGTTTACATCCGAATGCTGCACAGTATGGCATTGTAATAATTTTTGGTGCGCGTAAATCCAACATAAAAGCAAATAAAAATGTAACCACGTATCTCAACCACGTTAAAAATACACGCGATACACACATCCTACATCACAGTCGCGTCGGACGTTAAGGGGCTGCTTGCCGCTGATTGGTCAAAATTCCAAACACTGATGAATATGTCAGCCTCCATGAAAAATTACGTAACACCAGAATTTTGCACTTTTAGAACATATTCCCAGTTAACCACTTGCTTGATATTCCTGATTATAGTTGAAAAATGGTTAGTTTTTAGGCACTCTTATAGGGGCAAAGGCCCAAACAATACCTTTGGTTTCACTTTAATGTGTTTGTTGCTAGCATTGCCAGTGAAATGTTTCCATCGGTGTCTGGGTGACCAAAATGACTGTATTTAGCTTTCTAATCTAGACGAACTAGTTTCATGTTAACTCAATCTCGCTTTTCCTCCAGTCGATAGCGAAGACGAATCGGAGGAGAAATCATCGACTTCCGATGAGAAAGTTGACGACTCTGACAAGATGACAGGTACTGTTCGGTGTCATCGCTGATAGCTGTTTGTTGCGGACAGTTTACTCACTGCGTGTGCTTTTAACAGTGCTTATGTGTTGCATCTCTTGCTAGTTGCTTTCGTGTGATCTTTGTTGTATGCTAGCTGCTTTCTTACAGTTGTGTGTATGCTAGCTATGCTACGTGGAAATGATGGATCAGGTTACATAAATTACAATGCCCCAGACATTTGTTACAATTGTGTCCAAGAAATTGACAACTGGTGAAGCTGAACTGGAGTGCACTGTTGGTGGCTGCCAGATTTATAATTGGTTCAAATAAATCCTTTGACCTTATTTACAGCTTGTGTTGTAATTAATTGTAATCGACTACAATTAATCAAACCCATCCCTCACGCTGTGAAAGACTTGATATGTGTTGGGGTGGTTTTCGGTTGTGTAGAAAGGAAATAAACAACACGTCTAGTTTCAATTTGATGCTATTTCTAGTTCAGGTTGTGTGTTCTATTTGATAGTTAATTATTAATTAATTATTTATAATATAAATAACATAATAAATGAGTCACATAACTGAGAATTTGTGACCTTTCTCCAGCCGAGGAGCGAGAGAAGTTGTCAGATGAAATTATTGAGGCAATGGCTGAACGGGAGGACGAGGAACTGGCTAAAGGGAAGAAGGAAAATGGGAAGGAAGGGGCTGTTGTGAACGGGAACGGCAACAAAGAGGAAGAGGGTGATGAGAAAATGGATACAGAGACAGAAAAGATGGACACGGAGACAGAGAAAGTGGATACGGAGACGGGAGAGAAGACCGAGACTGGGGAGAAGACCGAGACGGGAGAGAAGACCGAGACGGGAGAGAAGACCGAGACGGGGGAGAAGACCGGGACGGGGGAGAAGACCGAGACGGCAGAGAAGGCTCAGACGGGAGAGGAGGCTCAGACGGGAGAGAAGACAGAGGCTAACGCTGAGACCAAAGGTCAGCGCTAAGTGATCTTTCTTATGTGGGAATATTTAAGTGTCTTTAGCGTAATGTTCTGATTGATGCTAACAAAGGGTTATGTTTGCTGTTGGCAAGATTTGGATTTCTCCATTGTTGATGCCAAGGTGTATTTCACCTGTGCAGACACTAGTTAGCAGCAGTATTTTCCCAACTTATGCAGTTATTATATTAATTAATGTTACAAAATGACTGATTTTCTTGGAGATGATCTTGTGAATTCTCACTTTGAGATTTGGGTTTGATGGTGAATATGTACTTTGAACCAGAAGCCATGATAGGTCGCTAGAACAGTGGTGAGATGGCAGTTGCTGTTAATATTGTGTTGGGTCATGCTGTTAAAATTGTGTTAGGTCATGAGGCGTCAGGCAGGGAACACATTCACTTCTATCTCCTATGGAATGTGTCGACCAGTGCGCCTGTCTTCGCAATCTTGCTAATGTCGGGTGACATTTTCCCATGTTACCTGGGATGGGCATGTGGCAGTTGAACAGTAAACCAAAGAAGTTCCAGTCTTAGCAGATGTAGTGGGGAGATTTTTAAACACTTATCAGTTTTATTGGAATGTTGTCCACCCACAGAATATTCTGATGTTACATACACTAGTTAGTTGGCATTATTTTGGTTTGTTTATGTTCTTATTTGGTAATGTGTTACACCATGTTTTCTCTGGTTTATGATGAGTGGACGTGCGTCAGGGATGTTGTCTAATGGAGTCAGTTACGGTTTAACAGACAAAACAAGTGACGACAAGGATGAGAAAGATAAAATAACAAGCAATAAGGATGAAGAAGCGAAGGAAGATAATAAAACTAAGGCACCCAGTGAAGATAAACTGGAGAAAAATGGCAAAGCTGATGTAGAAGAAGAGAAAACTGACAAAGAAAAAACAGTCGAATCCGAAACTACTGACAAAAAAGGTTTGGATAGTAATTGTGAAGTCGTTTGGTAGTGTCAGTGTTAAAAAAGTAAGAGTGATGAATAGACCCTTCCCATTACACCATCACACTACCTGGTGAATTATAATGGAATGTAAAGAATCGGGTGAGAGAACCACATGCCTATACATTAAATTTATGATCGACCTTCTCGTGGAAATCAAAAGGGTCTGTTTTTGTTTAGAGTTAGATTTTTTAACTTTGTTGTGTCCTAAAAGTAGCAACTAAAGTAGTTTGCTAATAAAGCAAACATGTCTGCACCATTTATCTTTGTAATTTGTGGAATAGCTTTACTTCGCCCTTCTATAAATCAACCTGCACTTTTTGAAATCTAGCTACGGGGGCTGAGGAGGAAGTAGCTGATGATAAATCTAAGGATGAAAAGAAACAAGATGACTCTTCAAAGGTGGAAGAAACAGTCGCTAATGAAAAAGATATGGAGGAGAAGGAGAAAACAAAAGTTGATAAGGAGAAAACAAGCGATAACGGAGAAAAGAAAGACATCGAGATGGAATGTGAAGACAAGAACGGTGATGATGGAGGTTAGAAAAGCATGTTTTTCAAAAAAGGAGTCTACATTTTGATGCACTGGTGGGAGTGCAAGGACGGCGCATGTTGTGTGTTTTATTTTTGTGCACACATGTAGCATGTTGTAGGTTACGCATGTAACATGTTGTAGGTTATGCATGTAACATGTTGTAGGTTACGCATGTAACATGTAGGTTACGCATGTAACATGTTGTAGGTTACGCATGTAACATGTTGTAAGTTACGCATGTAACATGTTGTAGGGTACGCATGTAACATGTTGTAGGTTACGCATGTAACATGTTGTAGGGTATGCATGTAACATGTTGTAGGTTACACATAGGTAGGCACAACCCCAAATATCTAAATACCTCCTGGAGTTGGACTAACCACGTTCCTGATTTTTTATGTTTTGTAACATTGTGTGCATTCTTGTTTTTAACAGCATGTTGAGTGAGTGCTTCTGCATGTATTCGTTCGTGTTTTTCACCTTGTTAAATGAGCACCTCACTGCTCGTTCATGTTTTACCATTAATGTTGTATCTCTTTGTTATCATTGCATCTAACAATGATAATGATGTGATTTTCTAAGATGTATAATTATTGACAACATGTTTTCTCCAGATAAATTGCTACTGATATCCTTTAAACAGTTCAATGATGTACAGTGAAATGTGCTTTTATAAACTACACATTTATTTGTTAAAGCGCAAATTATGTTTGGCTTACCTGTGGCACTGATCCATTCAAAATATGTTGATATCGTGATCTTTCATCACGTAATATTTGCGAACACATTAATAAACCAGTTTTACAGCATTAAAGTACAACTTTATGGCAATTATTGCCAGTATCAGTTTATGGCAATTATTGACAGATCTTTTAGTCATCCAATTGTTCATTCCTTTTAACCCTTTAGACCCCGCACATTGAATTACGCGTGTGCTGCTTTTCCCCGGGCAACTGAGGCAGATTTTGAAAATTATGGGTGCTTGTAGTTTTTAAGCTGTAGTTTCAAAAGTACTGATATCGTATATTGCAAGTTATGTTTATTTTGAAGCAAATTGAATTGTCTATGCAATGGTGTAACTGTGGTGTATATAAGCCTGTTATATGTTGTCATTCTGAGGTATGGAACTTCGGAAATAATTTTTTTGGACGAATATTGAGTGAAGTTTGACATGATAGTCATATTTTATTACAATAACATCACCAACTGCTGGCTCCACACAAGGAAATGTTCTTCCTATGCATGGTACTGCACAAAGAATCCAATTTTGCACAAATGCACATTGCATGTCAGACATCCAAAGCATGTCTCAATTGCACGTCCAGATGGCCGTTTCACTCCGTTTTCGCGACACAACTGATAAGCTCATTTTAATGAAAATGAGTTGTTGGAGTTCTCATCAGGGATGTCATCACTACTATTACTTGCCACCTGAAACAAACAAACAGCTACAGTAATGAAAACAGAATAAGAATAAAATTTTGTATGCATTTGTCACGTCATATCCATCACAACAATGTAAAATTATAATTTTTACAAGCAGCCAATAATTATAAGACTTTTTAAATTGACTAATATCTGAAATATAGATAAATATAATTAATTACACAGACCACTGACACCGTCAATATAATAAAATTGTCAACAATGTCCAAAGGCAAAGCAACAACACCACCCATCCAGGCACCGCCCATCCAGATTCCAGGGGCCGGGCTTGACTGTTTACATGCTCATCGGGCCAGATTTTTCTGTTTTATTTACTCATTTCCTTTATAATTCATTATATAACAACATGCACAACTAACAACGTAATCTAAGCCGAGTAAATGGCACAGAACACACAATGTCAGTGTTGAAACAGTCGACAAGTTGAAGAAGACAGTGACCAGGCTACTCTTGGACGAAGAAAACCAACCGATGCCATCTACAATTTATCACTCACTCAGTCAAAGATCGAGCCACATATAAATCTTACCTCCACATCCATCTCAGAAGCACTTTCATCCGAAGATTCATCTCTAAAATCGCGCAAACTTCATCTGCAATGAACGTATCTGTTCTAAGAGAAACGGCCATTTTTAAAGCCCACCAGTGCTCGACTTAAAACGCGATTATCTTCGAAACTTTCAATACGACCATATGTTAATTTTACCCACAATTCATAGCTAAGATATGTAGAATTCCGCTAGTTTTAGTTTCATATCAATCCACCCGATGACGCCACCTCCACAGCCTTTTTCCCCAGCAGACGCTTGCGGACGCTGTGGGGAAAACAAGTTCGGACGCTTTCGGACGCGTGGGGTCTAATGGGTTAAGAGTTTTAAATAAGACCAATTTCACCACCAGCGTCAGGTGAAATAAAATTGTTTTCCTTACTGTGTCATGTATTTCCAGATGAGTCGTCAGCAAAGGGTGACACGGAGGAAGAGGAGGCCGAGTCAGAGGACATCGCAGAGGGGGAAGGGGAAGAGAAGGAAGGGGAAGAGGGAGAGAAGGAAGACGAGGAAGGGGAAGCGAAGGAGGTGAGTGATAGTAGCCCTCTTGGCCAATTTGTGATTGCGTTTCATTTTCTTTATACTTTTTTCATTCAAAACCTGCTTTTATTTTAAAGTACTAATTGTTGATACTAGTTATGTTGTTAGTAACATTAATTATTTTTTAATACATTATTTAAAATTATTATTTATAAAAAAATTAATCATCAATGTCTAGAAATGTGTGCACAACTGATTCCACCCTAGTGTTCCAATGTCACTGCGTCACAGAAAACGTTAATCCGCATGTGTTTCTTCTTCAGGAACCAGAAGAAGATGTTTCAAATCTACAGCTGGCCTGGGAAGTCCTGGAATTGGCGCGAACTATCTATAAAAAGTAACTTGCACATTATGATTATTAAGATGCTGTAAAGAAATTTTCATGGGCTGAATTTTTCGTTAACATTTTTTCGACGTGATCTTCTTAAATTAGAATGTTACATTTGTAGATTTATATGTAATTATTGTCTTGTTCATTCCAGACATGAAGCTAAGGATATGAAGTTGAAACTGGCTGAAGCACATCTGAAGCTGGGAGAAGTTGGACTAGAAACAGGTAATGCATTCATGCGCACGTGCACACACTTATTTCAAGTCAGAAAAGTTGTTCAGTTACATTGTAACTCTGATGCAATTTTGACAGACTTCGAAGAGGAGAATAGGGATTCAATTCCCAAAGCCCAGTTTCCTTATGAAATACTCTCAAAAAGTCTCAAATATATAATTACCCTGCTGGATATGGTCAGCAAATTTGTTGATTCTACAGGACAGCCGCCATTACAGATTTTCATTGCGGAAATTATACGTGGATTACAGCATTATGGATACTGCTGCCGCATTACGGAATATCCGTGGGTGGGTTTGGGCCCACTGTGGGGGGCATGCGGCATGGGAAGTGAGCCACATTACGGAATTTGTTTTGGTGAAGTAGGCAACCCTGATTCTGTTGTGTTTTCACTAAGCGTAATGTGTGCAAGACTTTGACTATTATTGTCGATCTAGTGCAACTATTTTTCATTAAAAATGTGACTGTTTGAAATGTAGGTGTATTTCTATGATTAAAACTAGTATTGTCTGCCATGCTGTTACCATACGATCAACGTTTGTTCTGCAGAACAATATGAGCAGGCGATCTCTGACTTCAAGGAATGTCTGACGATACAGAAGGAACTCCTAGAAGCAGAAGACAGACTTCTTGCCGAGACATATTACCAGCTCGGACTCGCCTACACCTTCGACAAACAGTACGACCCCGCCATCGACAACTTCAAGAGTGCAGCCAACGTGATTGAAGCCAAAATAGGTAAATGACACAGCTGATGCCTGCATTACATGACATTTGTCTGGTGACTTGTCTCATTGGTGCAGGTCATATTGACATTTTCTTGTAAGTTGAGGGATGTTGAGGGCAGCTGCTTTCTGACTAATCAGTTCATTGATTTGTTTCAGCCAAACTGAAGAAGGTCCTTGAAGACGGGGAGAAGGAGGGAAAAGGAAAGGGTTAGTTTGTATAATTATGATATATCTCTGTATATGTGTTCTCCATTAAGGTTTTTCTAGGTGATGCAGTGCTGTGGTCTAATACCTGTTCAAAATTGTTATATATGAAAAGAAGTGTGTGTATAAGTACAGTAAACTATATTTAATAGTTACACAAATAATCAACTTGCAAATTCTCATGTTGATGTTGCTAGTTTAGCAATGTACGCCTAGCATTTTTCCCTCTATTTAAAGTATGACTTGCGTCTTCAACGTTTTCACATTCATGTTGCTGGATCTTGCAGACTTGGTGGACTTCGATGACCCGGTGTACAAGGCCAGGAAGGAGGTGGCTGAGCTGAAAGAGATTCTGCCTGACATCATGGGCAAGGTGGGTCGGCCATCTGCTCAGTTTAGGCTTTGCACTATGAGCCACTGACAGTTGTTGACATTTACCAATTTGTACAAAGCACTTGCTCCGCAAATGGTGATTCCAGAGTGAAAAAAAATTTTTACGGTGCCACTTGGTGAACGGTTATGCAATTTAAAAAAATGGTAGTTCTGGTGATCCTATTTTGTATGCAGGCGACATTTATTTAAATTAGTATGCTGGCCTTGACCCCCCGACCCCCCTAGTATGCATTGTATGTATAGGTAACCGTCGGCAATTTTAAATGACTGCTTAGTAAGATATTCAAGAGTTTGGTTTGGTAGCACAAAACATAATGTTTATTATCCGTTGATATCATGTTTACAAGTATTTCTAATTATGTGATCAAAAGATGGCACCATGACAGTAATGGATATCATCAAAACAAATGTAAATATTGTAGACCAACAGTAATTGTGTCAAGCTTTCAGCAAAGGCATGCATTGGATACCATTGTTGCAGTAGCCGTTCTTTCTTAGGTTACCATTGTTGCAGTAGCCGTTCTTTCTTAGGATAGCATTGTTGCAGTAGCCGTTCTTTCTTAGGATACCGTTGTTGCAGTAGCCGTTCTTTCTTATGATACCATTGTTGCAGTAGCCGTTCTTTCTTAGGATAGCACTGTTGCAGTAGCCGTTCTTTCTTATGATACCATTGTTGCAGTAGCCGTTCTTTCTTAGGATAGCATTGTTGCAGTAGCCGTTCTTTCTTAGGATAGCATTGTTGCAGTAGCCGTTCTTTCTTATGATACCATTGTTTGCAGTAGCCGTTTTTTCTTAGGATAGCACTGTTGCAGTAGCCGTTCTTTCTTATGATAGCATTGTTGCAGTAGCCGTTCTTTCTTAGGATAGCATTGTTGCAGTAGCCGTTCTTTCTTAGGATAGCATTGTTGCAGTAGCCGTTCTTTCTTAGGATACCATTGTTGCAGTAGCCGTTCTTTCTTAGGATAGCATTGTTGCAGTAGCCGTTCTTTCTTATGATACCATTGTTGCAGTAGCCGTTCTTTCTTAGGATAGCATTGTTGCAGTAGCCGTTCTTTCTTATGATACCATTGTTGCAGTAGCCGTTCTTTCTTAGGATACCATTGTTGCAGTAGCCGTTCTTTCTTAGGATAGCATTGTTGCAGTAGCCGTTCTTTCTTAGGATAGCATTGTTGCAGTAGCCGTTCTTTCTTAGGATAACATTGTTGCAGTAGCCGTTCTTTCTTATGATACCATTGTTGCAGTAGCCGTTCTTTCTTAGGATAGCATTGTTGCAGTAGCCGTTCTTTCTTATGATACCATTGTTGCAGTAGCCGTTCTTTCTTAGGATACCATTGTTGCAGTAGCCGTTCTTTCTTAGGATAGCATTGTTGCAGTAGCCGTTCTTTCTTAGGATAGCATTGTTGCAGTAGCCGTTCTTTCTTAGGATACCATTGTTGCAGTAGCCGTTCTTTCTTATGATACCATTGTTGCAGTAGCCGTTCTTTCTTAGGATACCATTGTTGCAGTAGCCGTTCTTTCTTAGGATAGCATTGTTGCAGTAGCCGTTCTTTCTTAGGATAACATTGTTGCAGTAGCCGTTCTTTCTTATGATACCATTGTTGCAGTAGCCGTTCTTTCTTAGGATAGCATTGTTGCAGTAGCCGTTCTTTCTTATGATACCATTGTTGCAGTAGCCGTTCTTTCTTAGGATAGCATTGTTGCAGTAGCCGTTCTTTCTTATGATACCATTGTTGCAGTAGCCGTTCTTTCTTAGGATACCATTGTTGCAGTAGCCGTTCTTTCTTAGGATAGCATTGTTGCAGTAGCCGTTCTTTCTTAGGATAGCATTGTTGCAGTAGCCGTTCTTTCTTAGGATACCATTGTTGCAGTAGCCGTTCTTTCTTATGATACCATTGTTGCAGTAGCCGTTCTTTCTTAGGATACCATTGTTGCAGTAGCCGTTCTTTCTTATGATACCATTGTTGCAGTAGCCGTTCTTTCTTAGGATACCATTGTTGCAGTAGCCGTTCTTTCTTAGGATAGCATTGTTGCAGTAGCCGTTCTTTCTTAGGATAGCATTGTTGCAGTAGCCGTTCTTTCTTAGGATACCATTGTTGCAGTAGCCGTTCTTTCTTATGATACCATTGTTGCAGTAGCCGTTCTTTCTTAGGATACCATTGTTGCAGTAGCCGTTCTTTCTTAGGATACCGTTGTTGCAGTAGCCGTTCTTTCTTAGGATAGCATTGTTGCAGTAGCCGTTCTTTCTTAGGATACCATTGTTGCAGTAGCCGTTCTTTCTTATGATACCATTGTTGCAGTAGCCGTTCTTTCTTAGGATACCAGAAAAGACTTTTTAATCTTTGGACATTCGTTGTTGTTGATGTTTTAAATCAAAACTATTTTATAATTGATCAGCATGAATTACATTGATTTAGAGCATTTAGATTAGGAGGTTTTTTTTTAGGAGTGTATTTTGTTTCAATAACGTCTGCTAACACAATGGCACCTTTACAAATTTAACCATTTTAGTACTACAGCCCTGATCTGCTGTGATCACTGAATACTGCATTCCCAGTGAATATGCAAGAAAATCAACTGCATCACTTCAAGTCAAGATCTCAGCAACAAAAATGCATTTTATGAATAGGAATATTACATATATTTTGAAAGTACGATAATCAGCGAGTAAAATGAGCCATATCATTTTACATTTCGTCGTCTTGGTAACCAGATATCCAAGATGACCACCACAATTTCAAAATTTTTGCAGTTGCTGAACGCAGTTGTATGCCAATGTATATATTTAATGTAAACTACTCATGTTGATCATGCTACGGGAGTGTACTATGATATAAAATACAATATAAAGTACATTTTCTGGAGTATGAGAAAGTGAAAAACAAGTTATTTATCTGTATTTTGACATATATGACAGAAGTGTTCATTTGTGTATGTGGTAACACATTCATCGCTACTGGACCGATTCCAATCAAACTTTGCATGTTAACGGATTCACAGACACATTTTTCTTCTAACAAAAATGAAACTATGCATCATCCAGCATTGACAGTACAGTGCGCAGCTCATCCTCAGCGTTTACACCGTCACATTCTTTACCACTGACGTCCGAATAGCCATCGAAAGTACTCCCGCTGTCGGTATCCGTTTTGCCTCTGGCTCGGTCGCTAAGTTCACCAACATCATCGTTGTTTCGATCGTCAACATCCGACAAAGATTTGTCGCTAAAACTATCAAATAATCTGTTATTAGATAGTAATGCCGTCCGCCATTGCGGCCATAGCAGATTTTGATAATACATCATTAAACAAGCGAAAATCTCCGTTAAAATTATATTGAGCGATAATAAACGATTGCCGCTACCGAATAGCTAATTCGTTCGCCATGACAACCGTATATAACAAGTGGCTCCACTTAGTGGATAATTATGAGTAAAAGTGATTTAAATGGTGAACATAGCCAATGCCGGTATAATGGCCTGTCGTACTGTAGCATCATACACCGTGAGGCTGGTATACCGGCCTGTTGTACTGTAGCGTCATACACCGTGAGGCTGGTATACCGGCCTGTCGTACTGAAATGGTTAAGATAAATAACCTCAGTGTTGCATGCAGAAATGTGTGCATACGTGCACTACTTTTCAGATGATTGCTACCCTTTTTTAACAAGATTTGCCATCCAAGCCAAAGGCCCAGATGGCAAGTGGACAAGGAAGCCATTGGCTTATCGAGAGTCCAACAATGTTCACCTACTTGTAACCCGCCCTCCTGAGATATGTGTCAACCTTGTTTTTAAACGCTTTTTGCACGCTTTATAAGAATTATTTCTTCACAACAATGTCTGCTTTGTTTGTTCCAGCTTGAAGATGTTGAGGATGAAAAGAAGAACGCAGACCGAGTAAAAGCAGCCGTGATGGAAAACGTTGCCATGGATTTTGTAAGTTGCTCATTATAAGAATTTTTTTAGAAATAGCAAATATCATGTGATGTAGCAAAAGTGTGTGTGTCAATCCATGTCTGATTTGTGACTCTTGGATCGGTGTATTATACCTATACTATAAGAGTTTGTGACTGTATTGGTTTGTTTGTTCCCACATATTTCCAGTTTCGCATGTATGGGCTAAAATTCCATAAAATCCACCACGGCCAAACTGCCATTCCCGCCGAAGAATTCTTACACCCAGTTAAGCGCCACTCCAGAAATATACACAATCTAGCAACCAACCAGCCTCACTTAACAAAGACTGCCACAAGTACTTTTTTTTCCCACAAGTGATACACGACTGGAATGAACAACCATTAACCATTGCTAACATCTGAAATATCAACAAGTTCAAACAAGAAGCGTATAAACATCCACGCACCCAGAAAGACCAACTTTATTGCTATTAGCTGCATTAAAAGTTGAGAATATTTCTTATATTCAGAAATTGTGTAGGCATGCCCGGGGGCCCAGGGGGATGGTTTATACATGAAAAAATTTACGAAATTCCCTGGGTGTTGGGAACCTTCATACGAAGGGTAGTTCGTAACTACATAACATTTTTCATAGCGATATGCATGTTTTCTATGATTGTTCTGAATTATGCAATCTACGTCAAACATATACATACTCCTTATGATACTGGCGCTTCATGAAACTGGCCCCAGCTAAGCGCATTCTCCGTATAAAAAACATGGCAGTGTGAATTGAGAAAATGCATAGCTCAAAGTGACTCGGCTAGTAGTAAAATAAACCAGGCTTTGTTACAAAGACATGAATGTTTGTGGTGAAGCACGTACAACAATATCTTCATAAGTCTGCCACTACCCGCAGCATGAATATGTTGGACAGTTGTTTTTAGGCATGGGGTAATAGTAATAGGTAATAGCCGGTTTTTTTTAATAGATCAGATTTTTTCAAAAGTAATAGTAATAGATTGTAAAGTAATAGATAATAGTCTATTACTTTTCTATTATATCTACTGCCGGGAACTTACAAAAATGTCAGGGTTGTTTGCATGTTATTCCAACTGCTAGTAATTGTAAACAATGGCTGAACTGTTATTCATACTTGTAAAAGATCACTAGGCTGATAATTTGAAATACTTGCTCAATGAAACAATGCAGGAGTAGCAAGCCAATTACTAATTGTTAAGATGACCCATTGGGGTGGCTATGGCTTCACACATTCCTAGCACACAGAAAGGGCATGGTTTCAGATATGTGCAGGCAGACAACAAATGTTACCTTAGAGCAGGAGCTGCAACCTGTATTGAATTCAAAGTAAGCTTTGATTTGAGCTGAACTGAAGTTTTTTTGTCAAAATGCCACATTGTAACATTGCCACACAGACCCTTTGTTCAAATTTGGACAAATGTTCTCATCTCATATCTTCAAATGGTGTACAAATGTATGTTTAGCTAGTGCTACAAAGACTGAGTTCATAGGCAATTCTAGGGTTCACAGACCTATCAAAAAAATAGTTAATTGACATTCAGTGATAGTAATAACGACCCAGTAATAGTAATATATATCCTGGTACTAGTAATAGATTATAATTAATGTAATAGTAATATAAACAGTAAGAAGTAATAGATTGTCTGTAATAGAACCCATCCCTGATGAATTTATTGTTTTATTTTTATTGGTTTTATTTGTCAGGGAACAACAACAACAGGCTTTGGAGCGACTACGTCAGCTGCCCCGGATGTAAGTATTTCTCTCGCCAATAATGGTTCCATGTTCAAATAGTTTCCTGTAGCCTCATCCCAAAAGAGGGTTTGAATCCTCTAGCTGCCATGTGATGTGATTTTGTTCAATCTGTGTTACCTTGGTTTTTCTCAGCTTTGTAAATTAGTATCTGGAACCTGTGACTGGGTGGGTATCCCGAGATTCTATGGGAATATAAAACACTCTTCTGCATATGCCAAGAAAATCAGACATAAACCAGCATCTGTGGACCTTTTCACCCTTGAAATTGCATTTTTATCAATTTTTTATTGTACATAAAAACAGCATGTGTGGTCTTGCGAGATAGTTTTGGGAATTTCAGTTTCCTTGAAATGCCGGGTTCGACAACTGATGTCTGGGCTCCTAATACAAGCAATCTATGGCCCATGGATGGTGTGTTCCTACAGACTAATATTACATTTTTAATGGCAAGCAGTATTGCGCGAGTGAACCGTTAACTGAATAGTAGCAAAATAATAAATCGACATTGTCATTGAAGAGTCAATCTGCCCCACATGTAATGCTGATGGCCTTGTTAATGGCACTGAATGCCTCTAGTGCAGTATTTAAGTAATTGCAGTTGCAAAATAAATTACATAAATAGAAGTAGTTTTCTCAGAATTGTTTTGTGTAAAATGTGTCATTGTTGCGGTTTCAGACAGCAGCAAAGGAAGTTACAAATATTACACATTTGGTTAGGAAGAAAGTGAGTATTTTGTTTGTTTGTATGTAGTGGATAAGTATTTGTATAAGAGAGTGTTTAGCAACTCACATAGTGGGCCATAAGTGAAAAGAATACTAAACGTTGAAAATACATTTTCTGGAACTAGAGCCACGCATGAATAAACATTTGCAGTGATTCCACTGTAGGATCCCTGGCTAGTGACAATATCATGTACTGTAGGATCCCTGGCTTGTGACGATATCATGTACTGTAGGATCCCTTGTGAAGATATCATATACCGTAGGATCCGTTGCTTGTGAAGATATGATGTACTGTACGATCCCTTGCTTGCCAATTGAGAAATAAATAGTGATCTGACCTCATATGGATGTGAATGCAAGTGATATTGTTGTTGCAGAGGAAACCAGAAGATGAGGTGGTGAAGGAAGACGAAGGGACCAAGAAGTTAAAGACGGTGGAAGAGGGTGCAGGGGACGCAGCCACAAGGGTTAATGGCAACAGCAATGTCAACGGGACGAAGACATCGCCTGAGAAACCAATGGTAATTTAATCAATTAACAAAGCTATGCTTTATTAATCTCTATATGTATAAATGTATGTAGTCATTATAATAGTACTAAATTTAGGAACTTTATATATACATATGCACGTTCTTTATTTGTATTATGGTTAATATGTTCCATATTAGATGCAAACAACTTTGTACTGTGTCCACCCGGCACGAAAATTCCATGGGTAAAACTATGGTTACACACAATAGTAATAAGAAAACTTCTGTAGCATCTAAACCATCCGTGACCTGAGGGATGTGCAGTCATCGTCCGAGTGAGGCACTGCCAAGAATTTTGTGTGGAAATTCAAATCTTGCACAAATGAGTAATTTGAGAAGAAATTAGTGTGCCACTTGCCCACTTAATCAAATTTGGAATCTGGCAAATTGTTGCATTGTATTCACCATCTCGGTGTTGTTCACAGGAGGCGGACACTAATACAAAGACAGTGGAGGATGTAATGAAGAGCAAGGAGGCCGCGCAGAGTTCATCGTAAAGCCACCCGAAAAGACGGACTTGTGGACAGGGGAATGGGGAATTTGTTGGGGTTGAGATAGTTATTTTGTGACATTGTAGCAACAGAATGTGGCATTTGCAGAGTGCTGTTGGCATCACCTCAAAAAAAATTTCATGCGGCAGCTTTCTTGCTCTACGATTGGCTGTATGATGGCGATAAAAGCATCTTCCATTTCTGTGGCGAATTGCACAACTATGTTACGTTTTGTGTTCAGTTTGCATTGTGATGCTGTGTGTCGGGTCTTGTGTTTTTGATATTAAAGTGAAAGTGGCATTTTCATGTTCGATTATTTTGAGTTTTGTTGAGTGAATGGTACAAACTAGTTATAAACTTGTATATTGTGTCTTGGTGAATGACGTATGTGCATAATAAAATACTTCATCTTAAGTTTTTGTTGTTTTTGCAACTAGTGGTGATTGATATGTATTTTGAATTTATTATTTGAATAGAATAATTTTTTTATGAAAGTATGTAATTGTGTTGAGTTAAGTTGGTGTTTTCTAGAGACAACTAAAAGGGTTGTGATTATTGTCCTTTAGCTAGGGAATTATGCTGCGTTCGAGTGCGCTCGTGTTTACCAGTTTACAATATGTAAATACGTGCATGGCCCCGGTGAAAACGTAATTAAAAGTCGACATTTTTGAAGGAGCCACAGTTGACGACTCGTATTTACGAGTTTACGGGGGTCGTGAACTCGTATTCACGAGAAGTACGAGCATATTCGAACGCAGCATTATTGACGTTCCCAATCTGGGTGTCATTGCAAATGTTCCTAACTACAATGACGCCCTCACATATTCAGTCGGCGAGCGAACACGTGCGCAGTCGTGTCGTCGACATGATGGCCGTCTCTACGTGGACCTGTTTCTGCAGGATAAATTCCCGATCAACGGCGTCGATGTCAAGACTCGCAGCGACTTCCGGCACGGCTACACCTTCGGTTTTGACCTGACCCCCGACCAGTGCGATGGCCCCTGCTTCCATGTCGACCACCGTGAACGTTGTGAGTTCCGAGTCCGTGCTGGAAATCGACAAGAGCCGCAACGACTACTGAGATGGACACCCTGCAGATCGCCAGACTACTGGCGATGGACCCGCGCACCAGATCTATCTTTCGCGGTGTCGTACCCAAAAGACGGACTGCCTGCGACGATAGACGCTCTGCCTGCGGCCTTCATGTGCAACACCGACGACGGTGATGAACCGGGCGAACATTGGATAGCGCTGTACCTGGACGCCGACGGACGCGACGATTACTTCTGCTCGTACGGTCTGCCGCCACGACACGTGGCGTTCCGCACCTTCATGAACGAACATTGTTCCGAGTGGACTCATAATAGCAAGATACTTCAAAGTCCTCTGTCTAACGTTTGTGGACAATATTGCGTAGCTTATGTATTGCTTCGTTGTAACGGCTTTCCGATGAGAACTTTTATAAACATATTCGGCACCGATTTAGTAGCTAACGATTGCCGCGTATTTGATTGGCTTAAAGAGCTGCGACAAGGTAGACTGTACTATCGTACATCGTACATCGATTCAGCCTCTGGCGAGGTGGATGCATCCATGAGCTCACGACCTCTGGCGTGACTGTCAACATCCGCAAGTCGCCTCATCATCACCCTCGAGCCTCTGGCGAGGTGGAGACACCCTAAGCTCGCGACCTCTGGCGTAGTGGTCAACTCCTCATTAGTCCCTGTTAATGACCGCTGCTGCTAACATACCTTTTGATCCCTGTTCACAAATGCAGCCGCCCCCGCCGCCGCGCGCCAGGGGGCGCTCAGGCTACCCAGAAGGCTGTGCGCATGCGCAAGAAACCGGAAACGGAAGTCAATCGTGCACATGGTCACCGGATTTAATCCTTCAGATGGATCCCTATATTAGTTATATATATATATATATATATATATATATATATATATATATATATATATATATATATATATATATATACATGTATAATAATATATACATATGTATGTATATATATATATATATATAGGTAATCGTTTACTTAACTGGCCTAAATTATTACGGCTTTATGCCGACGGTTTTTACAGCATTTTTGTACCTGAAAGCGTTCCTTACATCATTCCGCATATGTTCCAGTAAAAAAAGTTCATATATTCTTTAAAAATATTGTGTTTTAGGCCACTTTTAATCAGTTTTACACATCAAAACAGCGGAACCGATTGCATGATAAACATGGCGCGTGTGCGATTTGCGCATTAGTCACGCCTAGGTGCCATCAGAACCGCGAAGGCGATGTCTGTGTGTACTGGGCATACAATTACGCAACATAAAAACGTAATATTTCATATTTAATTTAATTAAATATTTGATGTTGCAAATATTATTTGTATGAAAATTATGTGGTCGATATTAGATGTTATGCGCATGCGCATGGAGGGAGGGAGGGAGGGAGGGAGGGAGGGAGGGAGGGAGGGAGGGAGGGAGGGAGGGGGGAGGGAGGGGGGAGGGAGGGAGGCAGGGAGGGAGGGAGGGAGGGAGGGATTCTGTGTTGTCCGTTTTCGCAGCAATATCCTGCGGAGAAATCGTGATGTAGTACCGCCTTGCCAGTGATTAATGGGAAGAAGAAGATATAGCTCAGAAACAATTTTAATTATTCATATTAAATAACATTAATTACTTTCTCATAATACACGTGAATTAAAAGCATCCTTTCATTGCGCATACACACATTCAACAAAATATATAACATTAATTTACATATTAATAATTAATTAATCAACGTGCTACACTATTGTAACTGCTAGTGTGATTTTGACGTGTAATAAATAAAACACAACAGTTTACAGTTATTTAGTTTTCTTAAAGGGATGGAGTCGTCACAGAGTATTCAGTATCCTTGCCACAATAATTACGTAAAACAGAAATGTATTATTATCATTATGGGACTACATAACTTTTCATTATCATTACAAGCCATCATTGTCAGTTTCATTATCATTACCATCAATGGCCAGTTATATGTAAAGAACTCCATGAACCAACTATTGTAAAAGTTTCTTATATTTATTTGAATGAAAATGTTGCAAAGTAACAATGGTGTTTTAAAGCTGTCTGCTGGTGTAACTCATACTGGGCGGGTTTATTGATACAGATGTTAAAGACAGTAAGCTTACCCCTGGTCTGGAACCCACATCAGTGAAGTGACCACCAACGAATGAATGACGTCAATTAAAAGCCTGTCCCCATCAGGAGGCTAGTTTGAAAAGGACAGTTAGATGCGGACTCTTGATAAGCCCATGGTGTCCTTGTCTGCTTGCCATCTGGGCCTTTGCCTTGGATGGCAATCTTGTTAAATATTGTTACAAATGGAGTATGGACATAACTCCTCACGGACAAAACCCCTAACGATCGTTATTATTTTGACCTTGCAGTAATGCAACATAATTTGTCTGCATCTTGTTTATTTAAAATAATTCAGTCACGTACATGTGGACACTTCATATGTATTGAATAGGAGAAATACCAGTGGTGTGGCTAATTGCTTATAAGATGATCTTTACACTTTTTATTATACATCAGTAGACCTAGCATCACATCACAACATACATTTATTTTGTCCGGAGATGGTAATGTAGGTATACAGACACACCTACTCCGGATATAATTCCCCTACCTAAATGGAAACTAGGACTAAAAAACTTCCTCACATAACTAAAAAAAATACAACATGCGGTATATGTAATAACCTTTATTTGCATTGTAAAAAAATAGTTACACATCTTTATTGTGGGAGGAGGGGTGAGTGCTGAGTACGAGTACACCACCTGTACCATGGCTAATCCGGCACAGGCTTTATACAATTTTCCTGTTATTGCTGTTCCGATTAACGCTACGTATATATACCCCTATGTAAGCACATGCAGAAATAAGGTAAATTGCTGTAGGAAATCCTTGTCCAACCCTAAATAATAACACTATTTAGTAAGTATTTACATCGAGGCAGTTGCACAAAAGAAATTGTGTGGCATTTGCACATACTGCGGTGACTGGCGCATAACCGTCGAATACACATTGAATGCACAGGATTATGTATCCGCTGGATGTGAGCTGTGAATGTGTTATCAGTCATTCGATCAAGAAATGTGTATTCAGACAAATCCAGTGATACTACAACTGCACATAGACACAGCATATACGTAAAAAGCAATACATATGTGGTTTGGTTACTCGCCAGTTTAGAAATAAAAAAAAAACTAAATATGTATTTGGTGTTCCCCCAAAATATGAATATACATATAATTTAATTATTATTTTAAAATTATTATGTTAATGTAAAGAGAGTACATTAAATTGTAAATTTATATAACTTGACTTAATAAAATTTTTGTGTGAAACACAAGACGGCAGAGCTGGGATAAAAGTATTTAATGACAGTAGTTTTCACGTAACGTATATACACGACAAGTCAATTGGCAACAGTTGTGGTACAATATAATAATAATGCATGAATACACAGTGAAACATAAACTGTCCATAAAGTTAGCAACACTAGAATGTTTGCTAATTGTCCCAGCATGTGTTCTATAAAAATAAAACAAGTATAGATGGCCACACAATTCTAGTTGTCTATACATTACTATGTATCAACATAGTAAACATATAAGGTGACACTGGAGATACCTAAATTTACTAATATGTCCTAGAACAATAGGTGGGATGTCACTGAAAACGCCAAAGCCTTGTGTGTACAGGAAGTCAAGGCTGTCATCCCACACAAAAAGTTAAGTACTCGTTCCCTCCCTCCTTAAAGATGCGCATGACATGCAATATCATCAGTATATATTTTAATTACAAAAACAATAAACTTTGCTCACCAAACGACAGATAATCTAACACATGCATTCTTTTTAATTTAATTATGTTAATGACATGCAATGAGTCGTCCCTTTAAAGTTGCATATGCGCATGACAAGGAATATCATCAGTATAATTATTAATTACAAAAACAATAATATTTGTTCATCAAACGACAGATAATTTAACCCATGCATTCTTTTTAATTTAATTATATTTACAATGACATGCAATGAGATGTCCCCTTGCAGTTGCGCATGTGCATAACATCTAATATCGATCACATAATTTTCATACAAATAATATTTGCAACATCAAATATTCCATTAAATAGAATATTAAATATTACGTTAGAAGTGATTGTATGTGCTCTACAAATGTTGCGTTTAATATGAAAACTGTGGAGAATGTTTGAATTTTTTTCTAGAATTTCTTCGTTTGAAACATTTTTGGAGCCTATTTTCTAAAAAAATTCTCTTAATTTTTTACGTTGTGTAATTGTATGCCCAGTGCACACAAACATCGCTTTCGCGGTTCTGATGGCACCTAGGCGTAACAAATGCGCAAATCGCACACGCGCCATGTTTATAATGCAATCGGCTCCGCTGTTTTGATGTGTAAAACTAATTAAAAGTGGCCTAAAACACAATATTTTAAAAGAATATATGAACTTTTTTTACTGGAACATGTGCGGAATGATGCAAGGAACGCATTCAGGTACAAAAATGCTGTAAAAACCGTCGGCATAAAGCCGTAATAATTTAGGCCAGTTAAGTAAACGATTACCATATATACATATATATACATATATATATATATATATATATATATATATATATATATATATATATATATATATATATATATATATATATATATATATATATATATATATATATATATATACATACATATGTATTATATATATATATATATATATATATATATATATATATATATATATATATATATATATATATATATATATATATATATATATATATATACATACATATGTATATATTATACATATATTAATCAACGGTCTCGGACGAACTGGTGGACGTTACAAAACGACAGTCGTCGACATCGATCAGGGCGTTCGCTCTTCAACATTACGCGATCGTCGCCGATCTAGCTAGGCTAAAAACGTCCTTCTAATTGTCAGGTTTGTTGATTAAATTGAAGACAGCAGCAGACTTAACAAAGTAATCACGTTTTATCATGGAAAGGTAGCGTACACGCATGTGCACTGACCTACTTAAGTCGTCCGTTCTCTCTTCCTGGATGATCTGCAGTTTTCCATATTGATGTCACCTTCCAGGCTTATAAACTAAGTTATCTAACATTATATAATAATAATTAAGTCTTGAATAGCGCCGGCATCCGCCAAATAAGCCGCTTATGGCGCTTGTATAATTTAAGCATTATTCAAAATATAAATTTAAGATCAGTGTCATAAAGGAAAAAAATGAGTGTCATATATATATATATATATATATATATATATATATATATATATATATATATATATATATATACATATACATATATATATATAATATATATATATATATATATATATATATATATATATATATATATATATATATATATATATATATATATATGAATATATATATGAATATATATATATATATATATGAATATATATATATATATATATATATATATATGAATATATATATATATATATGAATATATATATATATATATATATATATATATATATATGATACTAATTATATATATATATGTCATAAAATAAAATCAGTAAATATTATTAAGATCATTATCAAAATAATACTTAATCGTTATCAGAGCTTTACTAAAAATTAATAACTATACTAGATTAATATAATAAATAATCTAAAATCTTTATTGTAGATAGTAAAAAATCAGTATATTAAAACATGCAAAACTAATTATCACAAATATTTTAGAAAGAACATTAGTATATTTAAAAAATCATTGTCTCAGTATTAAATGTCTGAATGTCTTATTTTATGTTCATATTGAAGAAATGTGTGTTCAGGGCTGTTTTTAAGGTGTCGACCGTTGCTGTAGCTCTGGTGTTGTTTGGAAGTGCATTCCAGAGCTTTGCTGCGGAGACAATAAAAGATCGTGTTCCCCACAAGTTTTTAGCTTTGCGTTCTACCAGGAACAGCTTGTCTGCTGAGCGCAGATTCTCACGGGCTGGCACATACGGCTCAACAAGGTTGCACAAGTAGGTCGGAGAAACACCATGGATTGTCTTGAACACAAGTGTTCATCTATGTGTAACCCGCCCTCCTAAGATATGTGTCAACCTTGTTTTTAAACATATTCACGCTGCTAGCAGTTATACAATCCGTAGACAATTTGTTCCATTCATTTATTGTCCTCTGTGAGAATGAGAACTTCCTGATATCCAATCTACGCTGATCTTTTTCTAATTTTGCCTCATGTCCTCTAGTTCTGCTATCCTTCTTGAGTGAGAAAAACGTATTTGTGTCAACATTTTCATACCTATTCAATACATTAAAAACTTCAATCTGATCTCCTCTTAACTTCCTTGTCTCTAGAGTTGTTAAAACCACATTCTTTCAAGCGTTCTTCATAACTAAGATCTCTCAGTTCTGGAATAATTTTAGTTGCTCTCCTCTGTATGCGTTCAAGCGTATCTATATCCTTCTTGCGATATAGTCTCCATGCTTGTATACAGTATTATAAATGAGGTCTAATTATTGCTTTACAGAGAGATACAATTAGCTTTTTTTCTTGTACGTTATGTTTCTTGTAATCAATCCAAGAATTTGATTACCCTTTGAAGCTGCAATACCACACTGCTCTGAAACTTTCATGTCAGCGCTTATTATAACGTCTAAGTCATTTTCTTTTAAGTAGTACCCAGAACAGTATCTCCCATTTTATAGTTTACATCCAAGCTCCCATGTTCTGTATGTAGGCATTTACATTTCCAAAAATTTAACAACATCTGCCATTTCTCAGACCATTTCACTAATCTGTCTATATTGTTTTGTAAATGTTGTTTATCACCATCAGTATTAACCTTTCTAAACACTTTTGTGTCATCCGCAAATTTCAGTACGTTACTTGTTATCCCGGGGGGGGGTACTGCCATACCAAAGTGGTGGGGGTGTGCCGCCAGAGCCCCCGTCTTCTGTCAGTCAGCCATTGTTCTATCCAGTCAAGTATGCTATCCCCGATACCATGGGCTTTTAATGTAAATAGTAATCTTTGATATGGCACTTTGTTAAAAGGTTTCTGAAAATCTAAGTAGATAATATTTTCTGGCGATCCCTTGTCTGTCCACATAGTGATTTCCAAAAAACAACATATTTGTTAAGCATGACCTCGCTTTTAGGAATCCATGTTGAGATGAATTTAATAATTTATGCTTCACAAGGAAGTCCACAACGTGGTCTTTAATTAACCTTTCTAATAATTTACAAATCACTGACGTTAAACTCATTGGTCTGTAATTCTCGGACTTATTTCTTGAACCCTTTTTAAATAATGGTATGATGTCTGCTTCTTTCCATTCAGACGGAGCAACTCCGCCTTTTATTGACAAGTTGAACACTCTTCTAGTTTTGGAGGAATTCCATCCACTCCCGGTGATTTATTATCCTTCATTGCCTTTATTTTCTTAGCTACCATTTCTGGAGTTACAATTAACGATCCTAAATAGTAAGATTTAGTTTATCACTGAGGTTTATTATTGAGGTTAGTAGTTAGTATAGGTTTCTGACACCCCCAGTGAGGAGGCTACGCATGACTGACATCAAAAGAAATACACCATAATATCGCCCATCCAGCGTGGTTGCGCGCGCAGCCAATCAGAACGCCCCCTGACGGCTGTAGCCGCGCGCAGCGCCCCCTAGGGACTGGAGGAGGAACGAAAGATAACCAGGAGTCATCGATAGTGGACATAGGAACAAAGAAAATACACGTAATATCACCCACTCACCCACCCACCCCACCGTGACCTTGACCTTGACCCGAACGGAGTGACCAGTCCGAGTGGCGAGCTAATACTAACTGGACACCCGAACGACTGGAGTTAACTGTAAGCCGAAGCGTTTATCCAGCTGTGAGCCGTAGCGCGAGATCAAAGGACGCCAATCTGAACAATGTAGCAAGTCGAGCTAATCAGTGGAAAAAAAACAGCAACTATGTTGCAGTGATGACATTGATGTGGGACTGAGGCATGTTATAGCCGGTTATATGGAGTGGACATAAGACGTAATAAAAGTAAAACTGGTAAAGATAAGGCGATGATGTAATATGTATTAATTAGCCGACATGCATGGCTATAATATAACCGCTGGACTATGGAAATCTGACCGTTCATTAAAGAAAATGTAGCAGGGTGAAAAATGGACTATGTGTATAATATGCACACACCAGTGCAAGGGAAACGAGAACGCAATACAAGACGGGAATTTATATAAACTCAAGCAAAATATATATATATATATATATATATATATATATATATATATATATATATATATATATATATATATATATATATGTATATATATATATATATATATATATATATATATATATATATATATATATATATATATATATATGAATGGAAACCGGACCGTTAAGTAAAGAAAATGTAGCAGGGGAACAATGAATATGTGTATAATACGCCAACACGCTGTTGGAACAAGAACGCAATACAAGACGGGAATATAAGGTGATGTAAAATTTAATACACGAAAAAGAAGCACAAGTACAATGAAATAGAAATTAAAACAGTATAAAATAAAAAGAAGGTAAACATTAAAATGTGCATTGTTAGACGTAATCACACGAGCGATTGAACGCCGTTAACAAGGAACGACGAACGCAACGGGCTGTTATTTTGCGAGCCAAGGCGATTCGTAGCGGAACCGATTTGCGGCGACGGCGCAGTGCCGCGCGATCGATGGGACCTCTGTGAAGGTGGACGAAAGTGTGTGGTAGGGGCGATGGTACATGCAACAGCAACAACTGTTGCATGACACTCCCCCACAGCCTCCTATGGTCGATGAGAGCTGCAGCGGAGTCGCATTCGTCGTTCCAGGATTCAGGTTCGGTGACCGGTGGAACGCGATATCCGCCGATGTAGTGACGTATGTCAGATAGCACGTGACGCCAACGACTGACGTGAACCATGAAAGCGTTCATGAGACCGGCGTCGTAGACTTGTTCGCGTAATAATAGGACGGTAGCCTGACTGTCCCGACGGTTCATGGCAACCTCGAGGAGTTCGACCATCATGTGAGGCCAGTGAAATCGAGGTATGCTGTAAGTAAAGGACACAACCAGAGTGAGAATATGCATAGACATTATATATATATATATATATATATATATATATATATATATATATATATATATATATATATATATATAACAGACGTAACCAAGCAACGAGAGATATGTAATACGAAACCGATCGACTAGCAGGCATTATCGCTAGGCAAGCCGCTGCATATGGAACTTGGAACGTGGACTCGACGAACACTCAGCGAGACATGTATACACAGGAACGATAGAACAGTATGTAAAGTGAACAGTTATGAACTATGTAGAGCTATGTAGAGCTATGTATATATATATATATATATATATATATATATATATATATATATATATATATATATATATATATATATATATATATATATATTAAATATAAATATAAATACTCACACACGAAGCAGTACAGGCAGCAGTGAATCCCCCACGAGATCCATAAAGACCAAGAACTCTTCAAAATGTTCTATCGGTACGACAACACTAAGAAGACGAGACATAATCTAGTAAACGACTACGTCGACGAAGGCAATGGCGGGTGTGATGACGACACGACGATCGCAGCAGCTATATATACCATGCTAGAAATAAATCAGACAGCTGGCGTAACCCGAGGAACAATACCACACTAATCAGAAAACAGATAAGCGGCCGGCAACTGTCAGCTTACCGACACCGGGCATCCATCAAACAAGGAAAAAGCGGGGTTACGAGTACTCGACAGCGCTAGAACGGCGTGTATTTAAGACAGTAACTGTACATTTTTAACGTCATAAAGTCACCATGAATCGTCCTATACGCTTCAGAGGCGGCAAAAATTATCTGTCCAATTTCTACGTGTGCAGGATACATGTGTGGAATAGAGAATTCACCAGTGTTGAAAATGCTTACCAATGGCGTAAATGCATGCATCATGGTGACATGCAGACCACAGAAAAAATGCTTTCCACGCGCACGGGTCTACAGGCGAAACACCTCAGCAAGAGCATACGAGAAAAAGAACAGTTACGCGCAGCATGGACCAAACAACGATATTCAGTAATGTATGCGTTAGTTGCTGTTAAATATCGCGATCCAACCCTACGTAAACGTCTGTTAGACACCCGGGAATCCGGGAATTTGAAGGAATGGGTAAGGAGTCGGGAAGGATACTGGAGGGCACTGACATACAGTGGTCAAGCCGGTCAGAACATGCTAGGACATATACTCATGCGAGTACGCGAGTTCATTCGATTGCATAAGACTCCCCCCACAGCGAAACGATGGCCAGACGTAACGCGAGACGATGACAAGACCGGTGAACAGAGTTCAGCGAGATACCATGACACGATCGGTGAACAGAGTACAACGAGATACCAGACATCCAGCACTCAATATCAGCATCACGCGCGCGACCAAGGGTTGTGATAAGAAAGCGCGCCATAGTCAGTGAGAGGGCTATATAAACCCGGCGCAGAGTGAACGCGGCATACAATCGCTCTCCGATCACACAGCAGACGTCTATAACCAGCATCACCAGAGAAGAAGAAGAAATGGCCAGCCAACAACTCGACATGAATATGACAGTCAGCCGACTCGAGCGGGAGGTAAGTAACGGAAATTATATATTTACACGTCCGTTAACCATAGTACAAGTGGCTGTTCAAGAGAAATATATCGTATATCCAGCATGTCAGGAGTGTAACAAACGTGTGAGTCCTGAAAACAATGGGTATGTGTGTCCGATCCATCGATGGCAGCGTGGTGCAGTGTATAAGTTCGCTCTGCGTATCCTCCTACAAGACGCCATTGGCAGTGAAGTGTGGGCAACCTTATTTAATGACAAGGCTGTCCAGGTGTTGGGATTCACGGGTAACGCATACATGAGCATGAAGTCTGACGCCGAGCGGTATGCATCACTGGACATGCTGCGGGGGGCCCGAGTCATGGTGACCATTAGGAAACGCGTAGCGGAACAGTATGTAAATTACACGGTGTCAGACGTGGAAGTAGTCACCGTGTGATTCTGTTGACAGGCTGACGCCGCCGCCGCTGCTGCAGCTACTGCAAGCAGTGACGTCGTCAGGGAGGGAAGCATGAAGGTAATGGAATGGTTACGTACTAATAGTTCTGAAATACTATTCTCCTCCTCGGCGGACAGTTGTTCACCGCCACCATTAATTATAATATCAGATGACGAGGGGGAGGATAGTACGTCACAGACCGATGTCATATCGATAAGCAGTAGCGATGATATGGAGGCTACGGTGAGTGGTGTGGACAGGATACGGGACCGATCCGAAGCCATGACGAACGAAAATAACTTCTATAAGGCGCTAGAGGTCGCCAGCGTTCGATATGCCTGTAACGAGGTGAACCGTATAATGAATTTAAAGGACGACAATAATGAGCGTTACGTACCATCGACCAGCATGGTCATGCACGTCTTGCGATGGTTATCGATAGATGTCATCGCAACGTGTGGGAACATGGACTGGCGTCACAAAGTGACAGAATTGGTTAGAAAGAGTATGTACGAACGATACAGCGATATACAGGGCGACGCGGATGAAAATATGCCGAATGTAACTGGTTCTTTCTGTTCAATAGACTGGTCTGACGCAACTGCAGAGGGCATACAAACGTCAGGTGGCGGACATGTATGAGGCAGATGATGAGGATGAGGTGACGCCATCGTGGAAACGCCAAAAAACAGCCCGGCAGATGGCGACACCAGAGTGGTGGAGCACCGCTGCGACTCGCCACCAGCAGCGCAGGAGATACCGGGGGGACCACTCTACCAATCCTTGTCTGATGATGAGGATGCTATCGCCTCATCCCCCGCTCACGAGGATGAGGACGATGACGCTGACTTCACATTCAGCCCCGCTTCGCCACCACTGACACAAAGAACGCAAGATGAGAGGGCATCACCAAAAACACTGTACGTCTTCCCCGACGAAACCATCGTCCTAAATCCAGACGGCGGGTGCGAGCGCAGTAGTAGTATTATTGTTGTTAATTAGGAGTAGCATTATAACCACGGTATATGAACAGTATTATTATTATTATTATTATTATTATTGGTGTTATGTAGATTGAAGTGTACGACGAGGCACCCATACTCCCAGCCAGCATTCGGGAGCGATCTGGAGTAGTGATCTCCACGTATATGACGTCGTCAACAGAATATTATTATTAGTAAACATAACCGAGTTAGTAGTAGTAGTAGTAGTAGTAGTAGTAGTAGTAGTAGTAGTAGTAGTAGTAGTAGTAGTAGTAGTAGTAGGTAATATTAGTATATTTGAATTTGTTCTGTAGGATGACGTACCAGTGCTACCGGTTGAAGTGCGTAGGCGTGCAAGCCAGGAATTAGTGGTGCTACTATTAGAATATATTATATCGACACACGATGAACAATAGGCCTATTTCTTTTATGTAGGAGGAGGATGAGGAGGAGGTGAAGGAGGTGAAGGAGGAGAAGGAGGAGGAGGAGGCACCCGTACTAGCAACGGACGAGAGGAAACGTGCATTACATAGATTACTACAGATAATTATTGATTTTATGATAGAAACGCACGATTATTAAGAAGCACCGTTTGCAACGGAATAACAGTAGCGTAGTGTAACGTGTCGAACTGTATGGTATTTAGTAGCTCTCTCTCTTGTATTGTATGACATATATGGTATTTAGTCTCTCTCTCTCATATTGTAGTTGTATGACATAGAGTAATAGCTATATATATATATATATATATATATATATATATATATATATATATATATATATATATATATATATATATATATACACATACCGACTTATATAGTACATCATCATCATCATTGTACGTTACCTCTGTCGTGGTGTAAAAGCCCACAAGTTAATAACCATGTTACTAGCCACTGGCGTGTCGATAACCGATCGTAAGCTAGTGGTCACTGTCGAGGATGTAACAATCCCACAAACCATCAAGTCATCATAGTAATTATATAAGTCTAACCGTGTATATGTATATGTATATGTATATGACATTATACTAAATAAAAAAGTCATACAATGATTGAAACGTGTTGTCATTGGTGTTGCCACGGTCTACATAGTTGAAAGAGAACCCGTAGCCATCGATAGCGGACACACAGTAGCCAATACCACAGGATCACACCTTAGGTCATACACCCTTCACCAATCAGCAATCACCAATCACCACCACCACCACCACCACCACTATATCACACGTACTATATAGCTGTACTAAGGTCTGCTGTCTCTCAGTTGTAGACGCGTAGAGCACCATGAAACGTCATATATGTCGTCACTGCGGACTGGCCCTCGACACGTATGCAGAGCTAACACGCCACGTAGCGAGTCATTCGACACCTGCAGTGAACGAACACACGTATGCGGTGGCGCAACCAATAGAGGTGCCACCTAGCGACCAGGCAAAGCGAACGAAATATTCGTGTAAATGTGATGCAACGTTTGATATATGGGACGATCTGCAGCATCATGTTAGGTCCGTATGTCGTCTTAGCAGTAGCAGTAGCAGTAGCAGTATCAGTAGCAGTAATAGAAAACAGACCACAGTGTACACATGTGCGAAATGTGGAAAGAATTTCAATAGGCTCGATAACCTGAACAGACACGCACGAAAAACGTGTACCGACGTCGTCGTCGTCGTCAAGAAGCCACCATCACCGAAGAGATCAAACAGGGAAGACACCACACCCCACCATCCACTCGTTACCGATGAAGACCCCATTGACCCACCTGCTCGACTCCCCTTCGCCGACAACCTGTCGACGGAACTGTTAGATGTCGTACGAGCGCACTGGTCGACCGTACGGACACGTGTAACGAGAGGGCCTCTCCAGTGTAGGTACGATTACAGATTAACGACTCTAGACACGACCGTTCTAGAGACGCCGTTGAAGAACATGTTCCAGGAACAGACCAACGCTTTCAAGATTAACCTCAGTTACGGGTTCGTTCTGAGGAACAAGAACACGGGTCAATACAAGTACTACCATTCCTCGTGCAACTGCTGTGGACGCTACCTGGACGAGCCCAGTCTTATCACCAACAGCAAAGACTTTGATAAGTTCCTCGAACGTATCCGAGAAACCGACGTCTTGCAATGGGCCATCAATCAAAGACCGCATTCGGCGTGGGTGTGCGAACTCGTGACCAATGTCACATTTTTCGTCAATCGCATCATCGATCATCCGATAGGATGTGTAGGAATGATCACCCTTCCAATGTACATAACGAAGAACAAAGCTGTCATCGGATTGGACAAGGAGTCCAAGTATGGCAAGAGGTACAGTGACAACCTGTGTCTCTTCCGATGTCTGGCCCTGCATCGAGGATGTGAAAGTCGTCGATTGGAACCAGCTGTGAAGACGCTGTACGAGACTTACGCCCAAGGCGGTGTACCCATGGAAGCATTTGCCGGGGTCACGATGGACGACCTCTATCGTGTAGAGACCACGTTCCAAACGAACGTGTGCGTGTACAGTCTCGTAAAACCAGATGGAGAGGATGGAAAGCCAACTGCAGAACTCGTTCGTCGCTCGGTATGTTAGTACCCTGACACACTCTACCTCAATCTGCACGGGACGCATTTTTCCTTCATCCAGGATAGACGCATGTACTGTCACTCGTACAGATGTCGGAAGTGTGGGGACTCGTTGTGGAAAGACGCATGGCATCTACGCAACCACGAGAGCACGTGTACGGGGGGTGTGCGTCGAGTCTATCCTGGTGGCGTGTACCATTTGACTCCATCGGTGTTCGACCGACTGGCCGACGAGAACATTCGAGTGGCCGAAGCCTTGCAGTACTATCCGTACCGAGCCACCTTCGACTTTGAGTGTTGGTTCGACACCGAACACCTTCCATCGGACAGTGACCAGGTTCACTGGGTTGCGCGTCACGTCCCGTTGAGCGTCAGCGTGGCATCCAACGTACCCGGACACGAACAAGTTACATGCATCGTCACGGACGGAGACACCAACAAGTTGGTGAGCAACATGATGACTATCCTACAATCGATGAGTGAGGCCGCGTACGACAAGATCAAAGGCTCATACGATCATGTGTTGGAACAACTCGCCGAAGAGCTGACGAAATGGGACGAACGGGAGGAGGCTGCACGATCAGCTACCGACAAGGACGCTCGACCGGCAACCAATCCATACAAAACGCTGATGGGACAACTGTATGGATGGATGCGTCAGTTACCTGTCATCGGGTTCAATTCGGGGAAGTATGATCTCAATGCCGTCAAACAGTTCCTCATACCGTACTTCCTGACGACTTCAAAGACGTGGAACAAGACGAAGAGGACGAGAGGGAGCAATAGGAAACAAAGAAAGACGAGACCGACGGCGTCGGGTCAATGTTCGTCATCAAACGCAACAACACGTTCATGTGTCTTTCGACGGATCAGCTGAAATTCCTAGACATGATCAACTACATAGCCCCCGGGTTCAGCTACGACAAGTATCTGAAAGCGTACGGATGCGAGGTGACGAAAGGTCATTTCCCGTACGAGTACATGGACCGTCTGGAGAGACTAGACGACACAGCTCTTCCACCGAAAGAGGCCTTCTTCAGTCGACTGAAGAACGAAGGTATTTCAGACGAGGATTACGCCAGTTGTCAGGAGGCCTGGTGCGTCAATGGCATGACGACGTTGCGCGACTTTCTCGTCTGGTACAACAACAGGGACGTGGTTCCCTTTCTACAGGCCATCGACAGACAGTTTGCGTTATATCGACAACGTGGAATAGACATGTTCAAGCAAGGTATCAGCGTACCTGGTCTGACCCTGCTGTACCTGTTCAACGACCTTCCAGAGAAGACCTACTTTACCGTCTTCAACGAGAAGAATAAAGACCTGCATGACCTCGTCAAAGAGAACATCGTAGGCGGGCCGTCGATCATTTTTCATTGTTATCACGAGAAAGGGGTCACCACGCTACGTCAGAACGAGTACGGAGAGGCTGCTCGACCTTGTCGATCGATCGTCGGATACGATGCGAACGCACTGTACCTGTGGTCACTCATGCAAGACATGCCTATGGGATGGTGCACGCGACGACGGATGGAGAACGACTTCCGCCCCGAATCGGCGCAGTTGTACGGACAGATGGCTGCAGAATGGTTGACGTGGGAATCCGAACGCACGGGACGTCCCATACGGCATCAGATCAACGGACGAGAGAAGAGAATAGGCAAACATCGGGTGGACGGATGGTGCAGCGAGACGAAGACGGCTTATCAGTTCCAAGGTTGCTTTTTTCACGGTTGCTCGTGCAACCGCGAAGAGGTGAACGCCGTCAACGGGAAACCCATGGCGCAACTGCTCGCCGAGACCCGAAAGACCACCGCCTACCTACGTCACTTTGTCACAGTCGTCGAGCTGTGGGAATGCGAGTGGAAAGAGATGAGACGAACCCCGGCCGTACGAAAGTGTCTGGATGCTGCATTTCCCCGACGTCGACACGTGCGATGGACGATGACGTCGCAACAGATCCTGAACGGATGCGCATGTTGCAGTTCTATTACGACTTCATCATCCGATACGTGGAGCGCCCCCTGTTCCAGTACTGCGAGATGGATACAGATAGTGCCTATTTAGCCTTGGCCGGGGAGTCCATCGATGCCCTCGTGACCCTAGCACTACGAGACCATTATTTCCGACATCGTTCCGAATGGCTCCCATCCGAATGTTGCGACGACCATCGGAACGACTACGTGCGCTGTCGTCTCGCCAATCGACCGTGGGTCGGAGACGAGGCGTGCTGTAAGGCGCGAAGAGCGTTCGACAAGAGGACACCGGGTTTGTTCAAGGTCGAGTGGTCCGGTGCCGGGTTCGTTGGGTTGTGTAGCAAGACGTACTATTGTTTCGGAGCCACCGACAAGTACAGCACCAAAGGACTGAACAAACGGCACAACACCATCGACAAGGATGCGTTCCTGGCGGTGCTCACCAACCGTCGGAGCGGAAGTGGAGGGAAACCGTGGTTTCCGGGTGCATAAATCTACCGTGTTGACGTACGTGCAGGAACGGGCTGCCCTCACCTACTTTTACGCCAAACGCGTGGTGCACGAGGACGGGGTGACCACGGGTCCGGTGGACGTATAGAAAAGGCGATGCACGCTGCACTTGTTTCATACGCAATCATGGATGCACGATGGAAACACCCCTTCACGTGCATCGTCGCCGGACCGACGGGGTGCGGCAAGAGTACTTTCGTGACGCGTATGTTGCGTCACGCCGCGGCGATGATCGATCCACCGCCCGAACAAATAACGTGGTGTTACGGAGAATGGCAAGAGGCTTACGCAACGACGGACTTGGGTCACGTGCGATTCGAGGAAGGGTTACCGACGGCGGCCATGTTCGATCCGACAACGAGGAACCTCATCGTCATAGACGATCTCATGGCAGAAACGGACGAACGGGTCACGACCTTGTTCACTAAAAAAAGTCACCACAGGAACACGTCCGTGCTGTATCTCGCACCATCAGTCTGAATTCGCAGTACATGGTGGTGTTCAAGAATCCACGTGACGCATCGCAGATGGCGAACTTGGCTCGGTAGATGTATCCGGGACGCGGCAAGTTCGTGCAAGAGGCGTTTAAAGACGCCACTGCGGTACCGTATGGTTATCTATTGGTCGATCTCAAACAGGACACGCCCGAGGACATGCGTCTGCGCACGGCCATCTTTCCAGACGACGGTGTTCAGTACGTCTACTTGCCGAAGGTATAAAAGACCGAACGCGTGACTCTTCTCTTCATTCGCACCATGTCTGCCCTCGTGAAGAAACACATTTTGTGCACACAGACTCTGGCCAGGTACAAGAACACACAAGTGCAAAAGGGCATCATCGCCAGCGCCGACGCCCCTCTGCTGTGTGCACTAGCCGAGTGTGCCTACAACATACTAAAACAGAACATTCCATTGACCGCGTTCCAGAGGCGCCGATTGAGTAAATACAGGACGAAGTTACGCGAGTTGGCTCACAGACGAACGACCGCTACCAGGAGAAGACGCATCTTGCTGCAACTCCAGGTTGGCAAGGGACAGAGCGGCGGTTTCCTATCGGCCTTCCTAGCACCGTTGGCAAGTTCGGTCTTGCTACCCTTGCTCCGAGAGGTGCTGACCAAAAGGTAGATACATGGAGCACGCACGCAAGATGGCCTTGGTGGACCCGCGCCTGTTGGACACGCTTCGGTCACCCCACCCCCACCCGCGACCGACACCTTAGGCAAGAAGGTGCAAGCCCTCGATGACGAGATGAAGACCATCCTCGATAGAAAGGACCTAGACGACGGGACCAAGGTGACACTGTATAATCAGGTGTTGCAGCGATACAACGTCTTGACCGATAAACGCATCAAGGAACCACTACGCGTGGTCACGGTGAACGAGTCGGAGGTGGAGCCGGGGTCGGGGTCGGAGATTGCAGTACGAGCTCCTATTAGCGGACTGGAGGCCACCGTCTTGGCCACCGTTCCCAGGACCATGCAGGCCAAAGCCAGCCGTTTGATGGAGCATCTGAAGAGAGATATCGCGTGGACTGCTCGCGGTGAACTGATACACGAGGGCGTGCCGGTTGTCGGCAGTAACGTGATGGATCTCGTTAATGATCTGTTGCGTAAGAGAAAGACCGCTCCGACTGGTTGGCAGCCATTCGCACGACAACCTCGTGCCATCAACCTACCCATGGCGTTGGTCGGTAACGTCTCCAGGAGAGCCTACATACGTCCGGCGCCGGCGGTCACTCCCTCTCGTCGGTCAATTACTACTCCGCGTGCTGCTGCTGCTGCAGGTAGTGCACGAAGGTCGCTAAGTTGGACAACCCTCGCCCGTCAGGGCCGTCGAATGGAACATACCATGCCCACACCACCCCCCGAATCACGCAAGGCTTTGTCGTCATTGGCTGGTTGGAACGCCCTATAGGATGGTACGATGCGTGTCCGTAGCACAGTGTTCGTCGTGTCGCCCGATCCACAGGACCACGTGTACCGTTCCGTCGTCGGTGCGATATTTATAAGTGGACTTTACTTGATTGCTCACGGTATAGTCCAAAGTTTTATGCAAAAGTCGTTATTCGAACGCCCCTCGCTCGTCGAATGGAACATTCCTTGTCCACCCCCCTCCCCCCGCAGCATGCAAGGCTTCGTCGTCATTGGCTGGATGGAACAACGTATAAGGTGGTACGACGCGTGTCCGTAGTACAGTGTTCGTCATGCTCATCGATCAACAGGACGCATACCGTTCCGTCGTCGCTGCGCTATTGTTTGAAGGACTTACCTTGCTTGGTGACGTTGCAGCCGGCGTTCTTATACAACTGGTGTTATTCAGACTATGGTTACGCTACTAGACCGTTGTTGTTCCACCGCTTGCGTTGTGGGTGCCATAGTGTGTGTCCTAGTGCACGTCGGCGTGCTCCTCGTCATTCGTCAGCAGTCGTACTCCGGAGTCAACGTCACCGCCCCCGTCAACACATCGGTCCTCCTCCTCTTTTGATGGCGGAGAGGCGAGAACGACCCATGAGTGAGGTCTACTTCGATCCCAAAAGGGTAGGCAGTTATGGCGGCGTCGACGGCTTGCGACGCGTCACGCGCCTGCCACTGAAGGTCGTCACAGAATGGTTGTCGGCACAGGACGCATACACCTTACACAAACCAGCGAGACGTCATTTCAAGAGACGCCGCGTCATCGTGGGTGGTATGCATCAGCAGTGGCAGGCCGATCTCGTAGACATGTCGAAGGTGAAACACGACAACGAAGGCATGGCCTTTATCCTCACGGTGATCGACGTCTTCTCGAAAGTGGCCTGGTGTGTTCCCATGAAAAACAAGTCCGCGGCGTCGTTGGTGGCAGCGCTGCAATCCACGTTCGTCGACGTTTGGCCAAAGACGTTGCAGACAGATCAAGGCAAAGAATTTCTGAACAAACCCGTTCAGGCTCTATTGCAGCGTTACAACATCAATCACTTCTCCACGCACAACGCGGAGACGAAGGCATGCGTCGTGGAAAGATTCAACCGAACGTTGAAGTCGCGCATGTGGCGATACTTCACGCAACACCAGACGTGGCGGTACATCGACATCCTTCCGGACTTGGTGCGATCGTATAACAACGCCCCCCACCGCAGCATCGGTATGGCTCCGTTAAAGGTGAATGCAAAGAATCAAGAAAAGGTGTGGCAACGTCTGTACGGTCACGACGGTAAGGGCGTGCCCAAGTTGCACGTGTCCGATCGCGTGCGCGTCAGCAAGTACAAATGCACGTTCGAAAAGGGCTACGAGACGAACTGGAGCGAAGAGATGTTCACGATACACGAGGTTCACCCCTCCGATCTACCCGTGTACCGCTTGCGGGACGATCTCGGCGAAGTGCTGGAGGGTACCTTCTACGAACTGGAGCTGCAGAAGGTGTCGGTACCCGTCGATAAAGTTGGTAGACGAAAGGAGGCTTTGGTGAAATGGTTCGGCTATTCCTCCAAATTCAACAGCTGGATCGATGCCAGGGCACTCGTCCACTCCACTATAAAGACTAGTCGCGCACATGGCGACACTTCATTCGAGAAATGACACACGACGCGACACCACAGACCTGCACCACCATCGTAGACGAGGCACAGGTGGAGCAGGAAGACCACAAGGATTGTACTGACGCTGCACCGAACGAACCAGACAGCACTCCCTGGCATCTTTTCGGTACCGCGTGTCCCAAAGAGGAGATCGTGTTTGTGTCAGGTCGTCGTCTTGTACACGGTCATTCTGATCAGCATTTACAACCTGACGAAAGGTCACGGCGATTCTAATCTGTGGACGGCTCTGTTGAGTAGTTCTTTGGGTTACCTACTGCCCAATCCCACGTTGAGACGCAATGGCGACTGATTTCTACATGACGCTGCCTAGCAACGCTTCTATGAAGATGCACCCCGACAACACCTTGACCCATTACGTCACGGCCTTGCCTCAACGCATCGATCTTACCGGCGAGTGGGAGTGTGGGTTGGCTGAGTTCCAGTATCCGCACACTTGGTACAACGTCACAGAGAACGATGTCTGGTTCTTCCTCAACAAGATAGATGCTGCGGACTCGTCCCAACGTTCGAAGTTGTCGTGCGGGTATTACGACGATCCGTTAACATTGCTGTATCACGTCAACAACGGACTGTACAGTATGCGGACGGAGGAGACACAGGCTCAGAAAATGACGTTACACATGACAGCGAACACCCTGTTCACCATACCGTACCACAGCGCGACGGCGTCCATGTTAGGATTCCGTGAAGCCGTAGCCAGCGAGTCGGAGGCGGTTACGTCATCTCCCGTCCTCCCCAACGACTCTCGCCATCCCGACTCGGCGTACCCCTTCCACATCGAGGCCGACGATGTGGTGAACCTGACGCAGGGGTTCGACACCCTCTACGTCTACACGGACATCGTGGAGTCTCGTATAGTGGGTGACACTCTCGCGCCTCTGTTGCGCGCCCTTCCGATTAGCGGACGTCACGGTGACAGGGTGTCCGCTCGTTTCACTAACGTGCACTACGTACCCCTGTTGTGCTCGAACTTCAACTCGATCGAGGTGGATATAAGGAACGACATGGGTCGACGCGTGCCATTCGAATACGGCAGAGTGACGGTGACGCTTCATTTTCGTCGACGTAGACCCGGACTGTTCTGATGAATTACAACGATTATTACGCGCGCCAGGCTGGCGGTGCGCTACCCTACTTCGCCGGTGCGCAATACCAACGAGGTCACGGACTGGGCAGTCTGTTCGGCAGTCTGTTGCGCAGCGCCATGCCGCTCATCAAGAGAGGTGCCGTGGCGTTGGGCAAGGGAGCGTTGAAGACCGGCGTTCGCATAGCCGGCGACGTCTTATCAGGCCAGAACATAAAAACGGCTGCCAAAAGACGCGTCACCGACGCCGTGCTGAGCAGTATTCGGGCCCCCCCTGGTAAACGTATAAAACGAGCGGCCGCAAAGGCGACATTCACTCCAGTAAAGAGACGCCGCAAGAAACGAACGTCCAAGAAACGCGGTGCCGACATATTCGACGACAAAGATGGCTTTCGTGCATAGACAGTCGTGCGAGGGAGTCAAGACCGAGCTGGATCTGTTTACCGTACCCCCCACTCAGAACTGCATCACCGACAGTCACGTGGTGGAACATCAACCCATGGCCTCTCTGGACTCTGGAGGACCGATAGAATTCCTCATCCCAGGATCGGGAGACGATTACCTGGATCTCGCCAACACGATGCTAGACGTGCAGGTGAAGGTGACGCGAGCCAACGGTAACGATATCGACGCGGACGAACCCGTGGGACCGGTGAACAACTGGTTGCATTCGCTGTTCAGCCAGGCCGACCTCTCCCTGAACGGCGTGCTCGTGACCAACTCGTCCAACTCGTATCCGTACCGATCCTTCATAGAGACGCTGCTGAGTTACGGATTCGACGCCAAGTCGACGCAGCTGACGAATCAGCTGTGGTACAAGGACAAGGCTAGTCGCATGCACGCCACCGAGCTAGCCGCCGGACCCGATCCTAACCCCGGGTTCGTGACTCGACGAGAGTACATAGCTGGCAGTCGCGTGGTTGACATGATGGGTCGTCTCCACTTGGATATGTTTCTGCAGGATAAATTCCTGACCAACGGTGTCGACGTCAAATTACGACGGGTGCGCAGCAAGCCCTCGTTTGCGTTGATGGCTGCTGGAAACGAAGAGTACAAGATAAACATCCTCAACGCGTCCTTGTTCGTCAAGAAGGCCACCATCAATCCGGCCGTGCAGATGGCTCACATCAAGGCTCTCGAGCGGACCACCGTCAAGTATCCGTTACGACCCGTCGAATGCAAGGTGTACTCCATTCCCACGGGAGCTCTGTCGCACACGTGCGAGAACCTGTTCCTCACTGCCCTGCCGAAACGTCTCGTACTGTGCTGCATCGACAACGACGCCTACAACGGCACGTACGCCACAAACCCGTTTTACGCCAAGAACAACGCCATAAGCTTCAACTCGGTGTACGTGGACGGTCGTCAGATACCCGCCAAACCCTTCCAGCCCAACTTCGCAGAAGACCTCTTCGCCAGGAGCTACTCGAGCCTGTTCACCTCGACCGGCAAGATATGGCAGGACGAGGGGAACGGTCTGACTCGCGCCGAGTACCGAGACGGCTACACCTTCTTCTGTTTCGACCTGACCCCCGACCAGTGCGACGGTCCCTGCTTTAATCTGGTACAAAAGGGCAACCTGCGCATAGAATTTCATTTCCGTGAAGCGCTTCGGACCACCGTGAACGTCGTCGCCTACGCCGAATTCGAGTCCGTGCTGGAGATCGACAAGAACCGCAACGTCATCTACGACTACAGAGATGGACACCCTGCAGATCGCCCGTCTAATGGCGATGGATCCGAACACCGCGTCCGTCTTTGGCGGCGTCGTACCCAGAGATGGACTGCCTACAACAATTGACGCTTTGCCGATCGCCTTCGTGTGCAACACCGACGACGGCGACGAACCGGGCGAACATTGGATAGCGCTGTACCTGTCCTCCGACGGACGCGGCGAATACTTCTGTTCGTACGGTCTGCCGCCTCGTCACGCGGCGTTCCGCACCTTCTTGAACAAACACTGTTCCGAGTGGACTCATAATAGCACGAGACTTCAGAGTCCTCTGTCTAACGTTTGCGGACAATATTGCATCACTTATATCATGCTTCGTTGTAACGGCGCTTCTATGAGAACTTTCGTCAACGCTTTCCACACCGATCTGGTCGCTAACGATTGTCGCGTGTTCGATTGGATTAACCTGCTGAAAAAGGGTATATCGTACTATCGCATATCGTACTGAGCCTCTGGCGCGGTGGTCGCTCCACCCGTAAGCTCGCCCTCGAACCTCTGGCGTGGTGGAGACACCCGTAAGTTCGCGACCTCTGGCGCGATGGTCACCATTCGCAAGTCGCCTCGTCATCGTCTTCATATTCATCATACCCTGCTCGTTGTATCCAATCACATACGATCGCCTCGTTTGTACTGCTGCTGCTGCTGCTGCCGCTTTGTTGTATTCAATAAAATACGTGTGCACCGTACTATTTTGTTCGTCTCCTTACTAGGTTAATGGCCCTCCGGTAAAACGTAACTAGGTCCATGTTCGTTCCTCCTCCAGTCGCTAGGGGGCGCTTAGGTTACCCACTGGTTATCTTTCGTTACTCCTCCTCCAGTCCCTAGGAGGCGCTTAGGTTACCCATAAGACACTGCGCTCAGGAGGCGTTCTGATTGGCTACGTAACTAGGTCCATGTTCGTTCCTTCTCCAGTCCCTAGGGGGCGCTGCGCGCGGCTACAGCCGTCAGGGGGGCGCTCTGATTGGCTGCGCGCGCAACCACGGTGGATGGGCGATATTATGGTGTATTTCATTTGATGTCAGTCATGCGTAGCCTCCTCACTGGGGGTGTCAGAAACCTCTACTAACTACTGAAGTTTATTACTGATGTTTATCACTGAGGTTTATCACTGGGGTTTATTACTGAGGTTTATCACTGGGGTTTGTTACTGAGGTTTATCACTGGGGTTTGTTACTGAGGTTTATCACTGGGGTTTGTTACTGAGGTTTATCACTGGGGTTTGTTACTGAGGTTTATCACTGGGGTTTGTTAATGAGGTTTATCACTTGGGTTTGTTACTGAGGTTTATCACTGTGGATATTCACTGAGGTTTATCACTAGGGTTTATTATTGAGGTTTATCACTGGGGTTTGTTACTGAAGTTTTTGATTGATGGCTCTGTGCCGGTCATACCTCCTGATAAATTGTTTTCGTTTCCAAAGACCAAAAAAAGACAACTACAGCCGAAATGTTTTACAGACTGTGACCATTAATATTGTTGAAAGACATCAAACCAATAACTACAGATGCTTTGTAGTGCTTGTTGCCCACACAGACCAATTCAAGAATTCTTATTTTGTAAAAAGACAATAGTTGAGTGGAATAAACTCAGTGACAGCACACGACAATCAGGTCCTAGCATTCACGAGCGCTTTACTACGTGTTGTCTTTATTTTTGTGTGAACAATGTCTGTCGCGATAAAATATGGTTGCTGGATTATTGAGCAACTACAAATGAACTTAGAGATGCTCGTGTATCAAGCAAAAAGAGGGACGTTTGAATATTTCGAAAGAACACGCGTTTGCATAACTACGCAAGACAAATCAATCACGGGTCTGTTCAGGAGATAATAAACGATTTTCTTTTAATCACAACTATTGGGATATACTCAACCTTTCGGCTGCCGTCGGTAGTCATCGGCAACTGAATTATGGGACGACTAATTCTTATTCTGCTCGCCAGTTGGCATGGCAAGCAAGCCGTCCCATACGTGGCTCGATTCATGATTGGAGTCATCTTTCTGATCAACATCCTTTAATCTCTCGTCCTGTTACTTTCTCTGCCTATCACCTTTGCTCCCTTCTAGTCAAGGCTTCTATCTGCATGTAGTACGCCTAGTTGGTACTACATTTTTATAATAAGAAATATCGAACATAAGGCGCTGATTGGAGGTTCTATAGCTACAATAACGTTTATATCCAAACCGTGTACATTGTGCAAACTACAAATGCTTACAATATATTGATCTATATTTAAAGTCCAATGTACGCCAGTATATGAGGCTGTTTTAGTTGACGAAAACTTAACGCCATCATACAATTCTTTCGTCACATCAAATTCATGAAGCCATCTTGACAAGATTGAGAAAGCTCTACAGGTAAGCAAACCTTTGGAATATGATAAAAGAATTGGATGATTATAAAAACGAACTATTCTGAGAAATGTTCCATAATTTGATAACTTAACATATCTGCGTAAATATTTTGGTCTTGAATGACTAAGCAAACATGCATGTTTCATATACAGCGAAAACTAAACATTTGTTGAATATTATCTTCCTTCCACAAACACACACACGCACACACACACACACACACGCACGCATGCACTCACGCACACACACGCACACACACACACACCTAAAGAATTAACTAGCAGTGGCTATGCAGTGCCTACGATATGCGTGCGAATAAAATTTTATAAAACAAACACGCACGCACGCACGCACGCACGCACGCACACACTCTCTACGTATGAACACACTATTCGTCGTTTCTGAATGTATTATTTGCATACACATTGTACGTGCAGCCAGATACACATGCACACAAATAATGGGATACGACCTACGGCCTTGTCCGATTATTTGTACTACTTCTTCAGCCGTCGAGTACGATTCACGGGCGATTCACTCCACAAAGGTGCCATAGAGTATATAATGAAATACGTTTCGGATGCACTGTGTGTTGCGTTCCTACTTCAGTACATATTCGCTTTCATCTCCTCATGCCGTCACTTGTATGACAGTTGTGCATTCTGCTGCCGTTGCGCACGCGACGTCGTTTGCTGGTACTGAGCTATCGCTGTCAGTGCACGTAGAGGCCGCTTTGTCGGAGATGTTTCCCCCTGATGCCACGTTCGCCGCCATCTTGCGCTTGAAATTCGGCTGCAACAAGTCGTTCATAATGCGAATACCAATAACAGATGGGTAAGTCTCATTACGGTGCACCCACGTGTAACAGTTACACAGTGTGTATCATGTTGTCTGGAAAGATTAGTTTTGCATTAAAAAATGTTCTTGTTATTTGTAATTAATATTTCATAATTACCATAGTTGTGTGGACGTGTTTTTCAAATAGGCATGTAACATAGAGACTGAATACACACCTATCTGGATTTCAGATAATTTCTCAAATTTGCAGATTATCATACACAACTTTAATCCACATAGAAACACGTGACACGTGTATGTCTGATTGTTTATTAAAGTAGAATCTTCATGCGAATTTGTGTTATTATTCTACCTTAGTTGTAAACTATCTCGTTTATTTAGTGTTATTTCGTGTTATACTCTATAGGTCAAGTTAATTCAAGAAACCTCCTTTTTACCATTGTTACGGTTTACCTCGACAAACTATGCTACTGAACAACTCCATAACAACGATATTTCGATGACGTGCTTTATACAAGAACATAGTATGACACAAATGTCTTCCCGACGGCTATGAAATATCTCCGAGTAAGTAGCCAGCCGCGTGTTGTCTGCATGTGACTTCCAGCATAAGTGTTCAAAAAAGTTCGAGCGAGGCTGCTTTCCTTTTGATTTATTGTATACATGCGCGCGACGCAGTACATTTTCAGATCCTTTATGGTAAAACGCGCCCGATACAAGCAAACGTTTGTTTAACCAAGTAACTACGAATGTAAGATATTATCTGAGAGGAGTGCTGTAGTCAGTAGTCCAAAGACGTGCAAACAGATGAATGAGGTGTGTGTGCCCTCGCACGTGTCGCCGTGTGTGTCTGTGCGTGCATGCACTGCGAGTGTACATCTTGGAAAGTGATATGTCTACCAAGTGAATGTTTATTATGTATGCGTGTACATTATCACGTCGGCGTTCCGCTGCCGACGGTTGCCGGTAGTAAATAGCAGGTAGGGGGACATAAACCATTGAATGCTGCAACTATAAACAGGATACTACATTCAAATGTCCATAAATATCCAACATCACCCAACAGATCGGAGAGAAACCCACGTACCGTGTCCAACACGAGTGGGCCCGACATCTCTCCCTCTTCCCTTGCGTCTTCATCGTTCATGAAGTTCGAGTCGAGGAGGAAGAGCTTGCCGGCGACGCGGGGCGTGACGACGTAGAAGATGAAGACAGCCGCGCCAACGACGAATGTGAGGACACCTGGCGGCACACAAGCAAGTACTCGGTCGTAATGGAAACACATAACCTGCAGCGCAACAACGATCCCTCAAACTGAAGTTTTACTTTTGTTTCCTATTCCAAAGCAATCAGCGGACTGGGAGATCGGTATGGTCTTGTTTCTCCCGGTCTAGTCAGTGTTCCGGCATGTCATGCATACAAAGGATGTATCTTCGGTGTCTACACGAAATCGCCATCCGCATACTGGGATGCTAGGTGTTTTTTTTTCATTTTATAAAATGGGTCAAACATTACAATTTAACGAATGTACCTACGTAGATTGACTTTCTTTACAACTAGTTCTTACCTGACACTATACACAGCCAGAAGCACCAGCCGAAGTGTAGTCGTAGATGGGCGTCGACGAAACGCACGACGAACGGGGGTGCAGGCTGACACAACGCATAGATGACGCACGCGGCGACCATCATGACGCCGGTGAGCGCCATGAGCAGCGAGCCGCGCGCCACGTCGACGCACACGGTGATGTTGGCGACGAGCCACGAGGCGAACGACGCCCTGGGAAAACAACGGTACTTAGAGGACGGTGATGATTGAGTTTATATTGATGACGATCTTGAAGACGTACTTTCTGATTAGTTTTAAATTGTTTATTTGCAAAACGAATTGTATAAACCGTGCTTGCGGGTATGTTAGTATGGCTGGAATGGGAAGTCGACTATCAATGTAAGGTGTGTAATGAAATAAATCTTAAATGAATTCTCATTTTTATAAATATGAAAGTTCATGCAATTATATGATCATCGTCTTCAATGACGATAATAATAAACAGAAATAGTAGTACGACAAATATAAAGCTACAAATTGTGAATAATGAATAGTAATTATTATTATGGAAAAAAAACCAATGTAATTTGTGTGGATATACTGACCAGAGCAGTATGTAGGCGAAGTGACCGGCCAGTCGTATGTTGCGGGTCCAGCGAAGACCCCCCTCGTCCATGTGGAAGTATTCGGCGACGTAGAGGATGGCATCCGGCAGTCCTCTCTGGCGGGCATCTCGGTACGAAGTGTCCATGTCCGTGACTGCGACAAACGACGAACGTGGAAAATGTTAAATGAAATATTCGATAACAACTTTTAATAGAATGATAACGTTTTGTCAGCGTCCTATGATGGAAATTGTTTAGTGATCAATTTTCCAGATATTGCTGATATTAGCTGATGATTTCACAAATGTACACATATGCAACAAGCATATATTTGTATATTACCTACCTACATACATACATACATATGTACGTACAGTGTACGTATGCAGGTATATCTGTCATTCAGTATTATGCATAATTTGTGTTGTTTCACTGTAAAGGTCTTCTTCAAAAGTAAATTGTATTTTGCCTTTCCTAATGCTAAGCAAAATTCTTGAGTATTGGCGAACCTGTGGACTACTTTGCTAACACAGAATTAAAGTTCAGTTAACTTACATTCTTTGATGCTGAATCTTTCGTTGTAGTTATAGCCGCCGCTCTCGACACTTCCTGAAAACATAAACACCACACAGAGATATTTCATCGACATCACTATCTCGAGCAAGAGAGTATCTAGAATGTTTCATTGCGGGACAAACATCTTTTTAAAGGCCAACTATGATGGATAAGGTGCTTCTGACACACACACGTACACGCACATACGCACACAAACACGCACGCATGCACGCAAACACACACACGCACGCACACACACACACACACACACACACACACACACACACACACACACACACACATTCACCAAGTACTATACTTATGTAAAACAAATCTCGCCCCCCTAAATATGCCGGTGATCTTGAAATAAAGCTTTGGTAGTTTCACTTATAAAACAAAGCATATTTAACATCCAAACGTGAAGACATACGATGGGTATAAAACTGGTACATTAGTCGTTGGGAAAACGACCGTTGAGCTGCTGTCCAACCCATCCGATACTTGAAAAGATATAACCAGATTTAATAATATCTAACGATGTTTAACAATATTTAACAATATCTAACACGATTTAATAAGAATTAACAATATTTAGCAACCGTCAACCGTCTATTTGGCACCGTTATTCAAATCAGTATAATTTGCTTGATGTTAGTATTTACCTTTCATGGTAATGTTGATACTCTTGAGCCCGATGTGCACGCCCACATTGGCCGTGACGTCGTCGTAACCCGGCTGTGAGATGTAGGAGCAGTGTGTCCGAACGTCCGCGTCCTGCCAGTGTTGGCCAGTTAGGCAGACTAGAACATATAAGTATTAAAATCCGTTTGTTCTCATTTCATCTTTAAGCCGTAAATAATTTGCCTAGTTTCATGACTGGGCACACCTTTCAATAACTGCGTTAGCGTTACGCAATAGCCGCTTGTAACAGAAACACGACAGTGTGGAGGTATAGTACATGTAATTATTAATGTCCCTGTTGTCTCTGTGTGACACTGACAGCGTCCGTCGTCGTTTACATACCAAGAATGTTTGCACCCGTTTGGAAAGTAAAAAGCAACTTGCTAAACGTCATCCATCTCTGAAAAAAAAATATGATGTTACACAGGATGTCCTTAAATTGAATTACTTATGTTATTCTTATCGCAAATGGCACAACTTTCGTGTTAACGACATATTGCTTCAATATTTCATATGTCTAAAAAGTCTAGGTACATCTGATAGGTGGCGCTACTTTTACCGGTCGCTGGTCTTCGGCATTTTAATACGATAAAGACCAGTGTCAGTGCGTATACAATTCATGCACGTCCATTGACTCAACGGTTGATCCAAAGCGTTTAAATGGTTTTATTGGATAATTAATGTTTACGTATGGCGGGAAAGTTTATGGCATCGAGTGAGTCAGAACGCTACTTTAAATTAACACAGCTTACAATCGCGAATAGTGTATACTGTATAGGGCTAATTTTGGGGAAATCCCAAACACTTTTATTTATACCGACATCTGACTGCGTATTTCAACGACGACAATTAATGACAAGTCTACTTACATCCCGTCCTCGACTGCCGACTACGACAAGCAGGAAGGCGACAGAGATGATCGTGACGAAGAAGGAGACGAAGATGATTTGCACGTCAAAAAAGACGGGACTCTGATCGCGCCCCGAGTAGTAGGTATTCCATCCGTTGTTACGGAACGCGTCGAACCAACCCATGACTTCAACACACGACAGCAACAGATGACATTAACATGCGACATTCCATGTGTGGTTTCAAAGAACAGAAGACGTTTCGCCATCGATCAAACATTGCGTTTGAAATTACACAAACTGTAAATGTTTATTAAAAATAAACGCATAGCTGTATTGTGTATATTGGACCACAGCAATGCTACTACGAACGAATGTTCAGAGCACAAAGGGCGCGTTCAGTATCGTATTATTATATTGGATATCGTTGTTTGTGACTGCCACCAATGTTTGTGACTGTCCAATGTATACACGCAGTATGTGTGACAAATTAAATTACAAATAATGACATGCCTTCGAGGTGGATCATATCTGAACGACTAGATACATTTACCCGGCAGAGGTGCCAACTGCTCCGATTTTATCGGAAGACTTCCGATTTTTAGAACATTCTTCCGACATTACGATCACATCAACACATCTTCCGATTTTTAGACCCGATGATAAAATATATATGGCCCTACTAATATAGTTATATTAATTCGTTTAACATGACAGCCAGACACTGATTGACAGCAGTTCTCGATAAAGTGATATAACTCATTCCACTTTCAAAACAAAACAACGCACGCTGGTCGTTTATTAGATGCATACGTAATCAAAATGTTACCTGCATGACCTAAACAAAGCATTTAAATAAGGAAGCAGAGTCATTCAACGATATGCCATTTTGATTTTGAACTGGTAGTGTATACAGCGTAATTGCTTCACACCAGAATAACAAAGGGCGCCGCGCGAGTGACTATGCTTCCTTATTGAAATGTTTTGCCTCAACAACCCAGTTGATTTGTTATCTCTGTTGTCAATGGTGGGATCAAATTTGCTCAACCAATCAGCGATCTCGAGGTGTGGGGAGTCAGTTTGACTGGTGTTCACGTTCTCGGTTGTGGACGTGAAAGACGAAGAAATGACAAAGATAAACGAATACAAGTTTAATTACTCAACAACAACAGCATGACGAACCTCACTCTCGACTCCGTCTATTTTAGGATGAGTAAAGCTAAAACGTTAACTGGGCAACTGCCAACACCCCCCTTTTCGAATTTAAAACTTATAGTCTTTATACCACACTAGTTTCTTCACCAAGCGTCCACTTTTAGTGGTTACACTTACTTAGTCTTTTGGGTCACTGTTAACGCTCTGATGATCGATTTCCACTGGGTGGTGGTGGCAGGCTGGCAGTCGGGTGATAAACATCTACGGGTACTGCTTGAGGTACCACGCTAGTGGTCGGATGGTCGACATCCTCTGGTACCACCTGTGGTATCAGGTGTCTACGGGTACGACGCAGCACTTGCCCTTGAGAGACAATGATATACGATATGTCGGTCAGTTGTTTCAACACTTGAGCATCCTTCCACTTTTGCTTGTGAGAAGTGAAGTCCCTCAAGAGTCCACTGGTACCTTTCTTTATCTTTGTCTCTCGCTCTCTTGTAGTGGTACTGCGTTTTACGTTGCTTCCTTTTTTCTCTGCACGATTCACTTTGACTTCCGCGCTTATACATTCTCGCTGCGGTAGTATAGATCGGGCTGAAATGTTGAAAAGTCTCTGGATTGGACTGGTTGTCATTCTTGCAGTGACTGTATTTCTATATTTCAGTAGCGCTAGTTGTGGATCGGCTGCTCTCTTCAGCATTCTCTTTGACAGTTTTACACTGGATTCCGCTTTGCCATTCGACTGCGAGTGATATGGCGAGCTGGTCGTGTGCTCAAATTCCCAGTTTGCACTGAATACTGCAAATTCACATGCGGTGAACTGAGGTCCATTGTCTGAATGCACACATTATGGGATACCCAGTCTCGCGAACCATCTCTTGCTGATATCTACTACTGCTGGTGCTGATATGTCTATTAGTTGCTCAAACTCAAAGTAGTCAGAGAAATAGTAAGTGATTACCAGGTAGTTGCTTGATTTGTGGGTGAAAATGTCCATTCCCACTTTCTTCCACAGCTTGTTTGGTATGTTGTGGTATGTAGCGTCTCCTTCGTCTGCTCAGGAGCGTCTCTTTTGCATGCATGACAATTTCCAATGTTATGTTTCACATCTACCGCCATGCCTGGCCAAAACATGGTCTGTCTTGCTCGACGCAAGGTTGTTTCTGTCCCCTGGTGGCTTACATGTAGACGTTTCAGCATGTCTCTACGCATACTGTTTGGGATTACCACTCTTGGCCCCTTGTAGACAACATCATCTAGTATCGCTAGTTCGTCTCTAAATGTCCACCATTTCCTTACTGATTCTGGTACTTTGGTTATGTCTTTTGGCCATTCTTGATGACGTCCGATAATTGTTGGAGGAGTTTGTCTCGCTCAGTCTCCTTCTTTATCGCACCATATAGCGCTTTTGACATTGGACAGTCTCTGACTAGATCGACCGTCTCGAATTGTCGACACTGTAACGTGTGTTGTTGTCGTTGGAACACGTGTTCTCGTGCGGACGGTTCTTCCGTCTGTTTGCAGTTACGTGTGTGTCGTGATAACAAATCGGCTATGATTTGTTCTTTGCCTGGTTTCCATTTCACTGTGAATGCATACCTCTGTAGGGCTAGCATCGTCGCTTGTATTCTCTTGGGAGCTGCGAGCAGTGGTTTATGCATGATCGCTTCCAGCGGACGATGGTCCGTGTGAATAGTCACATTCAGGTGGCCAAAAATGTTTTGATCGAACTTGTTCATGGCGAATACTATCGCTAGGCGAGTGCCTAACGATAGTGTTCTTTATTTTATTGGTTTCGTCTTGCAGTAACACTGCCCCTAGTCCGGCTTACGATAGTCGTAATATTGCAGCAGTTTCTCAGATGTGAGCATTTTTTTCAAAGTCTTATATGCTGTTCTCTGGTGTACTCCCCAGCAGAACTCTTTGTCTGGTAGATTCAACAGTCTACGCAGCGGCTCACTCTCAGCAGATAAGTTCGGCATGAACTTTGCCATGTAGTTGACATGACCTAGGAAACGTCGCACTTCCTCTGCGTTTCTGGCCGCTTCCATGTCTTTGATTGCACACACCTTCTTCGGGTCCGGTTTCACACCTTCTGACGTAAGTATGTGCCCGATGTACGGTAGTTCAGTCATGTGGAATCTGCACTTTTTCTTGTTCAGTTTCAGTTTACACTCAGTAACACGTTTGAGGAATTTCCACATATTCTCATCGTGCGTCGCTCGTTCTTTTCCGTATATCAGTAAAGTAAAAGTAAAGTATCAGTAAAGAAGAAGTACAGTAAATGTATACACACAGTTCAGGAAACATGCTCTGAAAGTATGGTGTGGCTCAAAGTAGACAAAGAAGCCTTTGGTCATGAGTTTATTTTAGGTGCAGTGTACCTACCACATGAAGGCTCTATCCACTGTCACGATGAAATTGATGATAATGTTGCCAATGATGTTGTTACCATGAATTGTATGTATGATGTACCAATACTTTTGATAGGTGATTTCAACTCTAGGACAGGAATTATAGAAGACTTCATTTCTATTGATGATGTTGTAGCAACTACATGTGGCATTGAATTAGCTAAAAATTATATTTTTGAATCAAAACACAAATTGGAATGCCTAGGGATCACAACAGAAAGACACAACCTAGACAAAGTTGTAAACGACAATGGCTATGAACTCATTGAATTGTGTAAAGGTCTGGATATGAAAATAATCAATGGAAGGCTTGGTAATGATCAGGGTGTGGGTGACTTCACCTGTCAAAATGCTTCGAGTAAAAGTGTAGTTGACTATGATATAGCATCCACTTCCCTTTTTTCAAAACTAATAAATTTTCAAATTGATACCTTTGATAAATGCTTGTCTGATGTGTATACTCCCATATGGGTGACACTAAAATTTGATGGAAAACCCCAGAATTGCCCAGTTACTGATAATGTAGTAAATGTCATGGTTAACACCAACGAATATTATAAGCCAGTCAACATAAGATGGAAGCCAGAAAAGCAGGAGAATACAAAACTAATTTCAATGAACAGGACATTGCTCATTTAGACGCCAAACTAGAAAGTGTTGAACTAATTTCCTTATCACAGAGGGAAATGGATGGTCTGGTGAAAGATATATGTGACATATATTTAACTACTGCAAAGAATACTGGTATTTGCAAAGAACCAACATATATAACACATCGTAATAAAACAACAAAGAATAACCGTGTAAATAACAAACCATGGTTTAATGAAGAATGCCGAACAAAGAGAACAGCATATTTGAGAGCCAAAGGTAGACTGAAGAAAATTTAAAGTGATGAAGCAAAAGCAGAGCTAAGAGAAATGGCCAGTGGCTATAAACGCTTTATCAAAAAAACATCAAAATGTTACTATAAACAATTGCACCAAAACTTGCGAAACCTAAAACATAGTAAGCCTGCAGAATACTGGGACATACTTAATAAAGCAAGTAAGAGCAAAGAAAAATGTGGACATATTTCACTGGATACGTTTATGAGCCACTTTGAAAAACTTGGTGAAAAACCTGAAAGTGAAACAGCCACAGTGGATAGTGAGATACCTTTTGATCCAAGAAAGATTACGCAGTCATTCAATGAACACATAAATAGACCATTCACGCAAGATGAAGTAGTAACTTTAATTAAAAAACTTAAAAACAAAAAGGCATGTGGTATTGATAATGTTATAAACGAATACTTGAAAAACAGCCCCACAGAACTAATTGTACTTATTGTTAAAATGTTTAATCTAGTTCTATTATCTGGCATTGTGCCAACTGACTGGTGCATTGGGATCATTAAGCCCATTTACAAAAAGAAGGGGTCAATATATGACCCAGACAACTATCGTGGCATTACATTATTAAGCTGCATAGGCAAATTGTTTACAGCCTCCATTAATACGAGACTGACGACATACCTAGATGAAGCAAGTATCATAGGTGAAGAACAGGCAGGGTTCAGAGAGTGGTATTCTACCCTTGATCATATATTCGCTTTACACTCATTGGTTGAATTTTATTTGACTCGCCGCAAAAGGCTTTATTGTGCCTTCATCGATTATAAAAAAGCACTGTGGTCCAAGCTAATTGCTTGTGGTATTAATGGCAATGTGTTGAAGGTTATATACAACATGTATGAAAATGCTAAGTCATGTGTAAAACAGGGCCAGGCCCTGTCAGATTTCTTTTCATGTGAACTTGGTGTGCGGCAAGGAGAAAACTTATCTCCTTTGTTATTTGCTATTTACCTTAATGATTTTGAACATTCAGTTAGCCGTAATTACAAGGGACTTGACATGCTGACTGGTGAAATTCATAACAACCTTTGTGATGATGGGAGTGTAAGGGGTGTTGATGCGCTCAACCGTAAAGACACTCAAGTCAACCTCACCTCCGCGTGGTGTACCCCGGTAACCAGTACATTGTGCTGGGCAAACGAGGCTATGGCTAAGGGAAGGAAAACCCCGAAAATAAACCTACTGCGGAGGGCCAACAACCCTCCCAGCTCAAATGATGTTACAGAAACCAGAAGTGAATTTCAAAAACCAGCTTGTGCTGGAAATGGCTACAGGAAGGCGACGGCCCAGATACCAGCAGATGATGACATCATTTATTTGGACAGTATGACGCTTCCGGATCAAAGCCAAACGGAAGTTCGGAGGCTGACAACGTCGTTAACCAAGCCAAAAGTTAATGTAAATATAAGATGTTGGAATGTGAGAACGTTATACTCTATAGGGAAATCAGCCCAGCTTGCAAGAGAAATGGATAAATATGAAATAGATGTCATGGGCATTAGTGAATGCAGATGGATGGGACAAGGAAAAGTCAAGATGAACACCGGAGAGAGCATAATTTTTTCAGGGAGAGAAGACAACATACACAGACACGGAGTAGCCATAATGATGACGAAGAAAGCAGAACAAGCATTGCTGGAATGGAAACCTATCAGTGATAGAATTATTTATGCTAGATTCTTCTCCATGTATGTAAAGTTATCGATCATACAAGTCTATGCACCAACAAATGAAGCCAGCGTCGAAGATAAAGACAATTTCTACGAACAGCTCCAGACAGTTGTGGACAGTGTTCATAAGCATGACATACTCTTAGTAATGGGGGATTTAAATGCCAAAGTTGGAGAAGACAACGACGGATATGAAAACATAATAGGAAGCCATGGAGTAGGTGAAAGAAATGACAATGGAGAAAGACTTGTTGACTTCTGCGGACTCAATAACCTCGTGGTAACAGGTACCATTTTCCCACATAAACTTATACATAAACAGACATGGACATCTCCAGGAGGAAAGACAAAGAATCAAATAGACCATGTGTTAGTGAGTAGGCAACATCGGACATCAGTAATGGACACTAGGGCCATGAGAGAAGCCGACATTGCGAGCGACCACCAATTAGTGCGATAAAAAATCAAGCTGAAACTAAAGAGAAAACACAAGAACAAGGCGATCAGAAAGAAATTTTATATAATTAAGTTAGAGCAACCAGCTATTAAAGCCCAATTCTCACTGAAGTTACGCAACAAATATGATATATTACAAGACTACGAAGAAACAGGCGACGAAGAATTTGAGAAACAATGGCAAGACTTTGAGGATGCATACAAAGAAACAGCTCAAGAAGTACTGGGGTACAAAAAGAAAGGGCAAAAACCATGGATCAGCAAGGAGTCGTGGGAGTTAGTAGAAAAGAGAAAACGACTGAAGAACAACATCGAGCAGACAAAGTCAGACAGGATTAAGCAGAATTACATGGATAAATATAGATGTAAAGACAAAGAAGTGAAGAAGAGCATGAGACAAGACAAGAGGTAGTGGGTTGACCACCTTGCCATGGAAGCAGAGGAAGCAGCACATAATGGAAGAATGAAAGAAGTGTATGATATTACAAAAACCCTGAGTAATGACAAACGTAAGACAACCAATGCAGTGAAAGACAAAGGTGGAAACTTAATAACGGAAGGATTGGCCAGAAGGAAGCGATGGAAAGAACACTTTGAGGAAATCCTTAATAGACCTATACCTGATGACCCTGTAACAGATGTGGAGATAGATCCGATCATAAACGAAATCAGCACTGACCCAATAACAAAGGCAGAAATTAGAACAGCGCTAAGGAAGATGAAAAACGGGAAAGCAGGGGCAAGGACGAAATTACAGCAGAATTATTAAAAGCAGACATGGATACAACAGAGAAATGGCTTGTCAAATTATTCAGAACATTTTGGGAACAAGAGAAAGTGCCAAAAACGTGGAAGCAGGGACTGATCTTTAAAATACCGAAGAAAGGTGACCTGACAGAGTGCGGGAATTGGAGAGGAATTACTTTGACATCTGTTCCTAGTAAAGTATTCGGAAGAGTACTCATTGACAGAATAAGAGATGGAGTTAACAGCAAGTTGAGAGACGAACAAGCAGGTTTCAGAAGTGGGAGAGGCACAGTAGAACATATATTTATTTTACGAAATATTATAGAACAGGTAGTGGAATGGCAGGCAACTCTATACATCACGTTTGTGGATTTTGAAAAAGCATTTGACTCAGTGCACCGAGAGAGTCTATGGACAATTATGGAGAGCTATGGAATTCCATGCAAGATAATCCACATGGCGGCGATGACATTGTTAACAGAATTTGTAAAGCGAGGGTATCCTTCATGAAACTAAAGCAGATATGGAGTTCAAATATATACACATTGAGATCGAAAGTGAGGCTTTTTAACACACTTGTTAAACCAGTGTTGTTGTATGGAAGTGAAACATGGAAAATTAACGAAGGAGACAACAGAAAGTTAGATACATTTTTTTTCAAGTGTTTAAGACGAATCCTACAAATTCGATGGCCATACGTTGTATCAAATCGAAATATTCTGACAAAAACAAAATTGAAGACAATCAGCACTGAGGTCAAGTTAAGAAGATGGAAGTGGGTAGAACATATCCTACGAATGGACAAGAACAGCAATTGTGAGACTGCACTGACCTGGACGCCTGAAGGTAGAAGAAAGGTTGGTCGACCAAAGACAACGTGGCGATCAACTATTGAAAATGAAAGACGTATGCTAGGGTGGAATAGCTGGAACGAAGCCAGACGTGTAGCAGCTGACAGAACAAGATGGAGGAGATTCACTTCGGCCTTATGGGTCACTGGGCCCGAAGAGGATAGGTGAGGTGAGGTTTGTGATGATGATGTAGAAGTTTTCTTGAAAATGTATGTTTTACTCTATGCTGATGATACTATTGTTATGGCAGAAACACCTGAATATTTGCAGTCTGCCTTAAATGCTGCATGTGATTATTGCCAAACATAGCACCTAACTGTTAATACCAGTAAAACGAAGGTAAATATTTTCTCACGTGGAAAGGTCAGATCACACCCAGACTTCTTGTTTGGACAAAATAAACTAGAGGTAACTGATAGTTACATATATATGGGAACCAATCTAAACTATAATGGACTGTTTAACAAAGCCATAACGAAACAAATTAATCAAGCTAGGCGTGCAACGTTCAACCTCACAACTTAAGCTAGGAAGCTAGATTTACCTATAGACATACAGTGTGAGCTGTTTGACCAGCTTATAATGCCAATTTTACTATACGGTTGTGAAATATGGGGTTTTCAAAATCTAGACCAGATTGAGAGATTCCATAGAAAATTCTTGAAAAGTCTACTAAAACTGAATAGGAGCACAGCAAATTGTATGGTATATGGAGAAGTTGGCAGACAAAATGTGACAGCAGTTATAGAAAAGAGAATGATAAACCTTTGGATACATATAATTGAAGGCAAACAAAGCAAGCTATCTAATGTTATGTTCAGGCTTATGAAAAGTCTCCATGACACAGGTGATTTTAAATCAAAATGGACTCTAAAAATTAAGAGTATCATTGATGGATGTGGACTAACTAACATGTGGCATGATCATAGTATAGTAAATATAAAATGGAACTCAAGATGAAAGATATTAACATACAAACATGGCAGAGTGAAATTCAAGCAAATAGGCTATGTTCAAATTACAGAATATTCAAAAATTAAGTAGGTTTCGAGAAGTATTTGACATATTTGAGCCCAACTGACAGAATTAATTTATATAAATTTCGCTGTGGAAATCACAAATGACCTATCTCTGTTGGTCGTGATCTCCCTGGAAATGCCCAGAGGCTATGTCACTTATGCAACACTGGGGACCAAGGTGACGAATATCATTATGTACTTGTATGTCCATCTCTAATGGAAGAAACATCGAAATACATAAACAGATACTTCAGAATCAGACCTAATACTCTAAAATTAACCAGCTGTTCAATGTACATATTGTGAAACAGCTGACAGATCTGTCCAGATTTATTAAAATAATCATGACAAAGTTTGTCTAATTAACAAACTTCCTTATTAAAACAGTGAATTGTGTAGAGGGAAAATTGTAGCTCATAGTTAATTTACTCTTCATATTATTACATATTTTAGTTCAAATTGTGCAATATATACATAGTTTATTTTATTTTACATTACCTAAACTACATGTACTGATTATATAGAAAATACTTTATCCAATAATGACACTAGATGCATTATGCACTGTAACTAGATGATTTTCATACTGTAAATATGTTTTATACAATATATGTCTTATGTATTGTAACCAGATGTTCTACTAAAATGAACTGTAGAGAGACACTTCTCTCATACTCCGCAAGGGGTCGTAGGGAAATAAAAATCATTGTCATTGTCAGTATGTCGTAAGCCATAAACCGTCTCCCCCAAGTGCCCATCAATGAAACGCTGGATGATCCACCAACTTTGCTTGAGACCCAGAAAGCGATTTGTCTACTGTCCACTGGCAAGGCTCCTGGTTCAGACTCCATTCTAGCCGAGGTCTACAAGGAAGGTGGCTCAGCTTTGACTGAAAAGGTCCATCGGCTGTTTCTACTCATGTGGCAGCAGGAGACGATCCCCCAGGAGTTCAAAGATGCTTCTATCATACATCTGTACAAGCGAAAAGGAAAACATCAGGTCTGCGACAACCACCGAGGTATATCCTTGCAGGCAAGATACTTGCCAGGATCCTGCTTAACCTTCTCACAACGCACCTTGACCAGGGACTCCTACCAGAGAGCCAGTGTGGATTCCGGAAAGTGCGCGGGACCACCGACATGGTGTTTGCTGCAAGGCAGCTGCAAGAGAAATGTCAGGAGCAGAACTCTGTTCTCTACCTATGTCGACCTGACCAAGACCTTCGATACGGTTAGCAGAGGGGGTCTGTGGAAGATCATGGCCAAGTACGGATGCCCACGGAAGTGTATCTCCATGGTGCAACAATTCCACGCTGGCATGCAAGCACAAGTTCAGGACAACGGTGAGACATCTGAGCCATTTCCTGTCACTAACGGCGTCAAGCAGGGCTGCGTCTTAGCACCAACACTGTTCATCCTCGTGTTTTCCGCAATGCTGACAGACGCTTTCAAAGTCGGTGACGTTGGAATCGACCTCAGGTACCGTACAGATGGCAAGCTGTTCAACCTCAGGAGGCTTCAAGCAAAAACCAAGGTCAAGACATACATCATCAGGGACTTCCTGTTTGCTGATGACTGTGCCCTCAACGCCGGCTCAGAAGCTGACATGCAACGCAGCTTAGACAAGTTATCCATAGCCTGCACAAACTTCGGTCTCACCATCAGCATAAAGAAGACTGAAGTACTGCACCAACCGGCCCCAGGGAAACCCTATGTTAAGCCCAACATCACAATCAACGGTCAGAGACTCAGTGCAGTGAACAGGTTCACCTATCTTGGCAGCACACTGTCTCAAAATGCCACCATTGATGACGAGGTGAACGTCAGAATTGCAAGGGCCAGCGTGACCTTCGGCAGACTACATGCCAATGTTTGGAACAGAAGAGGCATTAGTATACAGACCAAGCTGAAGGTGTACAGGGCAATAGTACTCCCAACGCTGCTCTACGCATGTGAAACATGGACAGTGTACCAACGCCATGCCAAGAAGCTAAACCACTTCCACACAACGTGCCTCAGGAAACTCCTCAACATAAAGTGGCAAGACAGGATTCCAGACACTGAGGTACTTGCCCAAGCAGACCTACCCAGCATCTATACCAGCCTAATGCAGTCCCAGCTACGCTGGGCAGGACATGTAGCCCGCATGCCAGACCATCGGCTCCCAAAAAGGCTCTTCTATGGCGAACTACAGCAAGGAAAGCGATCCCACGGAGGCCAGAAGAAGCGCTTCAAAGACACTCTTAAAACATCCCTGAAAGCGTTTGCCATCACCCCCGACTCCTGGGAACAAACAGCCATGGACCGGGCCATGTGGCGTTCCTCCGAGCACAAAGGCTCCAAGATATGCGAGGCCAACAGGACCGCTGCAGCAGAGCAAAGGAGGCAAGCCAGGAAAGCCCGAGCCAGCAATCCCCAGGATGACGTCCCCCTCATCCCATGTCCAAACTGCCAACGTATCTTCCGTGCATGGATTGGCCTTGTCAGCCATCTGCGCACTCACCAGATCCAGCCCCGACTACCCCCAGATGACTAGAGTGGTCCTCGTCGACTCGACGGACGAACAGAGGATGTCGTCTGCCACTACTGATACTCCTTTGAGTGCGGTTGAGATACCAAATGGCATTCATTTGCATTTGTATTTCCCGTACGGTTTCCAGAATGTTGTGAAATGACTTGATTTCTCTTACAATTTCACATGTAAAACGTCCTTTGCATCGCACAGGCTGAATACCTTTGCTCCTGCCAACTGAGGCAGCACATCTTCAATGTCTGGCATCTGGAAGTGATTTTTTCTCAGGGCTTGATTTTAATTTTGCAGATCAAGACACAGTCTAACTGTCCCGTTTGGTTTCCTGACTGGCTCTGCATGTGACTTATCCACGGTGTAGGATTCGTAACCTTTCCGATGATACCTTTTTCTTCCAGAGTACCTATTTGACTTTCACATCAGCCTGCATCGAAAGAGAAATTTTCCGTGGTCTCACATGGACCGGGGTACTGTTTTTGTAAATTATGTTACATTTGTTTTGATAACAGTAAATAAATAAATACGACTATATCCGAAAATGAGCGATATTCTCCAATGCGGTGGTGGTGGTGGTGGTGGTGGTGGTGGTGGTGGTGATGTCGTAGGGCCGACGGGTATACACCGAAGCAACGCAAAACTCAATATAAATATTTCCACACTACAACACTAGTGACGTAGGATTATATAACAGTATAGCGCTGCCCATGAAATAACGATGATGTGTGTTCAACAACGTTTCCTATTAAGCCACTGGCGTGCTATTCTTAAAGATTCCTATTCAATTCGATTGTTTCGCTAGTCTCATTTCATATTTAATTTAGCGAAAAACCAAACCTACCTATAGTATCCACTAAGACATGCTGGCTCGTTTGTGCAACTTTTGTATGTAGTATTTGTGTGAAATCATCAGACAAACTATTAAATTACTTAATGATTATTCAAGCATTAAATTAAGTGAAAATATAAATGCTGGAAAATCACGATTTTCATCTTTGGTGCAATTTCGTAACTTTGTCATGTGATCGTCGGCGAGAGGATGGAAGTCACGCCCATGATCGGCATTGAACCGCACAATGTTTACTACTTTGGATATCCACTATTTTGGTCCTGACTAGATCTATCGAGCTTTAACTGTAGTTGCAAATGGTTTATGTCTTATTAATTCGTATAGGCGCATGGGCTCAAAACAATGACCTCTGTTTCCCTTTTGGTCAGTTGGTAGATAGACTGGGGAATTGGCACCAGGTGTATCTATTCTGTTTTTCTCTATGTACCGATATCCCCATATCATTCCTCGTTCTAAAACCCCGGTATTTGTGTTGCGCATAAGGTCGCAGTAGCCCGATGTCTGGCTCTTGCTATGCCGTTCAAAATGTAGGTCATTTTGTTCAGTGAACATTGCCTCAGTTCACTGAGCTATGCACTACAGTAGCTGTGGTGGATTGTGCACAGGAATTACAGAGTAAAACATTTTGAGAAGTCCAGAGAACCAAATAACGCGCTCTACGAGGACTCACATTCAACTGACATTTTACCTATTAAAACAATTCATACATTCCCGACGACCAATGCATTAATCTTAGTATAGTTTGATTAATAGCTGTTATCATAATCTAGTTGCTAAACCTCTCAGCACAAATGCTTATTGGAAACAAGTCCAACAATAGCAATACAGTAGCGCGCAATCGTTACATATGTACACGGCGCAGCTATAAATAACACTAGACCATAACATTGAACTGACTTGTGAAGCCTCTCCTGCTCTCCAGTAGATGTAACGTGTCAGTCAGTGTCGCTTACCTCTAGTGGGACGACCGGAGACGACTGATTGATCGGGCAGTGCTGACAGGACTGAAACTGACGGTCGCTAACGGAATGGAATGACGCGGAAGCCGACGGGAGTTCTTATGCAAGTCGCGCGTTACACCCTCATATTACTCGGTCCGCCGTCCATGCCACGCTCCGACGAACAACCGCCAAGGCGAGCTACCGCCCCCGGCGACCTAGCGGCCGGGTACGTGCGCAGCTTGTAGCCAGACTGCGGTAGGAAGGGATTTTCTCCTACTTAGTTAGACTTAGTGGCTGCCTCCTATAGATACGTATGAGGCAGTCAAACACTCCACTTGGATCGGTCAGCAGGGTTTTGTGTTTTTCCCATGATGTTGTACGTGTGTCTACGAACAGACACACGTAACATGAAAACCATAACATTGATGATCAGTCAAACTAGCTACTTAAGTAAGTTGCCAACCGCCGTGATACACGGCAGTGATTGCAACGACTGTTGCCTGTGGAACCTCTGTCAGTCTGTCGTCCATCGCCATGACACCTCGGCAAACCATGCACAATACTTCAGCAAACTGTCAACTATGTCAATACAAAGAACGACTTTGGAGTAAACCTACATGAAACTTGATATTACTGCTACAATCTACAAAGTGCTTTGCTTGCGCGTGTACATGCACGCGACATCAACGCAGACAATATGTGTTTGTCGTCTGCGACTTTACCAATCCGACGAAAAAATAATAAACACGGCAGTTGACACTTGAATGCAAACACCGCGGTGATCGTGGGCACAAAGGAAGTGTAAAAATACGATGTAAAGAACCATTCACGATCACTGACCTCGCGGATCAAACTTTTTGACATGGGCTTACCGCAGACTAGGTGTTCACCACAATGAAGGCGGAAAGCCATTGAAAACTAGATATAATCATTCTGGTAAACTGGATGTCATCATGACCTATGAAAAAACGTAATTACATAATCATTAAAAAACAATTTGCTACGCTAGGTTTTGCTGTAGCTGTGCTGATTTCTCAAACGCAGACAGTACTTAGCGATTAATGAGCCGGCTGACGTCAGTACATGGGCCTTCTAAGAGGGATCGACAATGGGTTAAGGGGCCCGATTCTTATTTGATAAAACATTGTCTCCAATTATTAGGGTCGGTAGAGACACAAACTAAGCGAGCACCGAGCCTCGGCAACATCAGCATGCGTCATGAGTACGTACTCAGCTGAGTACGAAATGACGCAGTTTATTTTCAAATGCACAAACGGCCAAAAGGAACTCTCTTTTTGAAGAAGGTAACAAAGATACTTCCGTATATAAACAGTGGTGGACAAAGAGACTGTAGGGATGCAAAACGTTAACATGGCCACCAATGGGAAATGTAACTGAGTGCTGAACCCTGTATCATCACACGTGACATCGGCATCGGCTTGGTCATCGATGATAGTTTGTTATCGGTTTTTAAATGCACACACATCGCATAGTGCTGGTATTCGTACTTGTGTTAAATTATCTATAACAAATCAACTGAGATTTTCCTATCCCTAAGGCTATGCTGTGGCTGTCTATGCCTGGCAACAGTAAACACACATTATTTATTGAAATAATGTTCTTCAATCATTGCATAATTAAACAGCGTGTAAACCTATAGACTAAAGTAAAAAGTCAAATTTAAATGTTAGGCTAATGCTGAGGCCTAAGCCAGGATAAGGCTAAACCCTACTCCGTTTAGATCATATTGTACCTAACTATGCACTTGTCAGTTATGGTGGAACCATACGTCTGAGTCACTTAGAAAACTCTGTGGGGTACACAGTAATGTATTCACATTGTTGTGCAGTGAACCCAGAAATTGCAGTGTTAGTCATAGGTGATATATCAAATTAAAGCTTAAAATATAGCTGCTTCTGACGTTGTGAATAACTAATTTTTTTGCCCCCTTATGGTTGGTTTTGACATGGGGTGTCACATGTTTGTATCACGGGGATTACCCAGTGTTATAGTTTTAGTCTAGCCTATCTTTTATGTGGGTGTAATATTCCGGAATAAAGTGATTGAATTGAATACATGATAGGCTAAAATAAATTTAATTTAATATCATAGATAAGTTTGTATTACTCCTTAATAATTAATATTTTGATAGATAATAAAAATATAGCACTAATACAATCTCAAACAGTCAAGTGTAAATTGAAAGAGTAAACTATGCTGTCATTGATTTATAGTGGTAATTCTTAAAAATAATTATGATGGAAGTGCCCAAGCGAATATAGTATTTGCAATGTTAATTTACACCCTATTTACTACATGGAATCGTTATTTCCTTAACATTTAATATTTTATTTATCATAATTTAAGTATATTTTAAATAGATTACTGCACAAGACAATGTATGCTGCATATGTTACTATTAGAATATATATATATATATATATATATATATATATATATATATATATATATATATATATATATATATATATATATATATATATATATATATATATATATATATATATATATATATATATATATATATATATATATATATATATATATATATATATACGCATCGCATGTCGCTGTCTTCACTACCATCTTGCTATTATGTCATCGGATGTTTTTCCAGTCGATACCAGAATAATGAGGTATTTTGTGTTTGGTCTTAATAATACCATAGTGTTATATAGATCCAGACTATGACGAGGAAGCTATTTTATATTTTTCTTGTGTTTCTCTCTTTGTTTTGCAATGTGTCTAGACGCACTGTTTTATTTGTTAAACTCTGTCTCTGTCGTCTCTGCAATCTTCGTTGTTTTTCTGGACGAATGTGCCTGCTAGATTTTGTTTAAGATATGCAAGAATAATAAACGACGTTACGTCTCTTCAGTGTCTTGTGACTTTTTCAAATTGTTGCAAGGTTTTTTAAAAATTATGTCACCATCAACACAATAACAAACATTTTGACACAAAGACATAATAGGAGTAGGACTTCACACAGTGGGTGCCCTTTGGAAGTAGAATATTCATACAAAATATGCAGTACACATACACACACCCAGGATAATTTAACACTAATACTGTTGAGGTATTTTAGAGATTGTTCAGTGAACTTGGGAAAATATGTAAGAAAACCCTTCCATATATCTATATTTAGGCTACCACGAAGAGTAAAAGTAGGTAGTAATGTTAAAGGTAATGCTGTTTTAGCCTCATTACTTCACTGTCGCAGGAAATCTAAGAAAGAAGTAGTGCATGTGACAAACTACAGCTCTATGATTTTAGTGTTTACACCATTACAATAATTTATAGTAATGCATATTTTGCAAATAATAGATAAAAAGATATCACAACTATCCTAAAACAAAGAAGAACAACATACTTTGGGAATACTATGCGATTGGAATATAATGTACTGACGAAAATAGCTATACAATGATTAAGAGGCATGCCACACATAACTTGGGTTTGGACATTAGGACAGTTGAACAGCTGACCGATATGGTTATTGTCTCAATAAAAGAGTATGACAGCATGGCATAACTGTGTTTGCCTTATGAGCCTAAACCCAGCAAGATGGTAGTGAAGACAGCGACATGCGATGCGTATATATATATATATATATATATATATATATATATATATATATATATATATATATATATATATATATATATATATATATATATATATATATATATATATATATATATATATATATATATATATATATATATATATATATATATATATATATATATATATATATACGGTGGGGTGGTCACATGTTTGTGGGTGACCTTGTGGCGAAATGGCCCCACCTGTTTGTAATTAAATTTGTGTATTGGTGGTGGAATGTCTGTATTCTTTGCATTACATGTTCATGACGACTTCTTGATGTATATATGTTATCGTCATGCCTGTAGGAATGTGGGCTCTGAGAAACTTGCCGGACGGGGCTGTACATGTGTTCAGTTCCTGTCTGGTTTGCTTTGAGGAGCTCACATTCCTGTTAATGTGCTTCCCAAAGTGGCTGCGTGATAAGCAGTCCACTTTGCAATAAAACGTCATTTATTTGGCCCTTTTCAATCTCTACTACATCGGACTTGTGTGTTTGGATAAATATATATATATATATATATATATATATATATATATATATATATATATATATAATATATATATATACATATATATATATATATATATATATATATATATATATATATATATATATATATATATATATATATATATATATATATATATATATATATATATATATATATATATAATATATTTATAATAGTAACATATGCAGCATACATTGTCTTGTGCAGTAATCTATTTAAAATATACTTAAATTATGATAAATAAAATATTAAATGTTAAGGAAATAACGATTCCATGTAGTAAATAGGGTGTAAATTAACATTGCAAATACTATATTCGCTTGGGCACTTCCATCATAATTATTTTTAAGAATTACCACTATAAATCAATGACAGCATAGTTTACTCTTTCAATTTACACTTGACTGTTTGAGATTGTATTAGTGCTATATTTTTATTATCTATCAAAATATTAATTATTAAGGAGTAATACAAACTTATCTATGATATTAAATGAAATCTATTTTAGCCTATCATGTATTCAATTCAATCACTTTATTCCGGAATATTACACCCACATAAAAGATAGGCTAGACTAAAACTATAACACTGGGTAATCCCCGTGATACAAACATGTGACACCCCATGTCAAAACCAACCATAAGGGGGCAAAACAATTAGTTATTCACAACGTCAGAAACAGCTATTTTTTTAGCTTTAATTTGATATATCACCTATGACTAACACTTCAGTTTCTGGGTTCACTGCACAACAATGTGAATACATTACTGTGTACCCCACAGAGTTTTCTAAGTGACTCAGACGTATGGTTCCACCATAACTGACAAGTGCATAGTTAGGTACAATATGATCTAAACGGAGTAGTTTTTACTTATTCGGTACACATAGAATGATCAAACCTATGATACCGAACCTTTGTCTCACAAAATATTTATTTTTTGTGCTCCTCTTTCCAATATTGTTACACACATTTATAGGTTATGTAAACAGCGGCATTCTAATGAAATGTAAAAATCAAACATAATTTACCACGTTTTTGGGTAATGTAATTATTTTTAACTTTGAGAACATAACAATAATATATTGTTATAACGAAATTGATGTTATATTACGATTTGTATTCAATGAAAAAGTACAACTTGTCATGTTTTTAGGTACATTTCCAGAAGTTCTAGTTATCACGCCGTAAACAATCATGGTAAACATAAGGCTGCCGACTTTCGAATCGCTCAGTTAGGGTTTAGCCTTATCCTGGCTTAGGCCTCAGCATTAGCCTAACATTTAAAGGGGAACTGAAGCAATTTTGTGTTATGTCGTATATTTAAATATATATTATCTAACTATGCATTAATGGTGATAGATACCTGCTAATTTATGAGATAAACTGAAAAACTGATTTTGTTCGAGACAAAAATCGACAAAATACATCACTGCGTATCGCCATCTTGTTGTCGAAACGAGTGGTTTGAGTCGCGTATATCTAATCAATGTAAATTTTCGATTTTTGGCGATTTATTTCGTAAATAGGCATTCTGGAGCGAAAAAAAAGATATGGGTCTCTGTTATATATACAAGTGTTTACACACGTCAACAAAATAGCATTTTTGTTCGTTCCAAATAAAAAAAGTTAAAGAAATTACAACAAAACACGCAAATGTAATGTTCACAGTTTTGCAACTATTATGGTAATTATGGAATTAGTGCTATCAACTAACCATGACAAATTATATTTCAGGCTCAGGAATGGCAAAACAAGTAATCCCATCCTGCGATGTGGGAAGGATCTGTGATGTCTATTCTGAACCAAATTGAATTGATGGAAAGTTTAGCTATGGAGATTGACCTGACACAGGTGAGTGTACTGATAGTCTGATATAGACAAATTGTGAGGCACCCACAGTATGCAACATGTCGAAAAACAACCTGGAAAACTACAAAAATTCCCACTAAAATATTAATAACGGAATGATGTGAATGCCTTCTTATCCATATCCCATTTCTGTCAACAAAAATGTTACCTGCAGCATCTTGCATGTCACTACACACAATTTCATTTATATTGAGATCAACATAAAATATATCAACAGTTTATTCACATAGAAAAACAATTTCCAAAGAAATAAGGCTAACTAGAACGACTGAAACCAAGACTAAACATTGACTAAAAACAGTGACTTCTTACCACCGGGAAATACAACCTGGAACATGGATATCACAGTTACACACATCATTATTATGCCACAACATATCAAATATACTGGTAGTTTAGCTTAGGAAATAATTAATCTTTATAAAGCCAAGGCATTTGAACTGTTTCACCATCATCATCTGTACCAATGGCAATAGACTACTTGTTTTGATTGGACAGTAAACGTACACCAATCATGTGTAACAATATTACTTGTTCTGACTGACAGTAAACGTACACCAATCATGCATACCAATACACTACTTGTTCCTACCAACAGTAAATGTACACCAATGATCTCATTCTGGAATCTGCACCATTTCACTACTTCTTCTGACAGTAAATGTACACCAATCATGTGTATCCAATATACTACTTGTTCTGACTGAATCTACTACTTGTTCCTACCGACAGCAAATGTAAACCAAGCGTCTCATTCTCTACCAAATACACTACTTGTACAGACAGTAAATGTACACCAATCATATGTATCAATACACTACTTGTTCTGACTGATAGTACTTGCACACCAACCATCTGTTCCAATACACTACTGGCACTAAATATACACCAATACACTACTTATTCTGACTGATAGTACATGTACACCTAACATATTCAATTCACCTTTCACTCATCCAGGGGTAGAAATCAGCACACTTTCCTGACAGACACCCCAGTATCCGAAAGACCTTGGCTGATACATCAGACATGAGTACAACCTGTGTCACAGTTTATGGCTGTTTGGTGTGTGGCAGGTGCAGAAAAGTGACATACGTTTTGCTCACGAATGACAAACTTCTTCTCTTTCTCATAGGTGTCGGAGCTGCTTGAGTCACCCTCGGTTATGTCGCTGTTATCACATAGTGTGCATCATCTGCACCAATGTCTTTATTCTCACTGAATCTGATGGAAGCTTCACATAGGAGTAGTCATGATCAACGTTCATTGGTGCAATAATGTCATCCGTGACTACAGCAGCATTCGCGAAGTGTCGCACTTGAAATATCGTTACCGGATCGATTTGCGTTTCAGCATCAGTTGTATGTGGTGCCACAGCAGTAGTAGCAGTGATGGCACTAAAGGTGACATCCGTAATGTAAAGATCGACGGCATCACCCGTAGCGCTGGATGCTTCAAAACTAGTACCTGTACTTGTATGAACCAATGGTGAATCCTTCATCTGAAAATATTACACATACAGTGACTTGAACATTTTACAAAATTCATCTTTTGCATAATAAAAATGAATCACAATGTGAGAAACTTTCTCTTGTATATATTATTTTTAGAATATAAGAGTGCCAGTGTCATATAGAATGTATAAAGTAATCAAGTACAGGGAAAAGCATTTTCCCTATGGAGCCATGTTAATTCAACCAATGGGTCTTTCACTGATCTCTTAATGTTTTTAATGAATCTGTTTGGTCAGTTTGACGAATGCCACTGGTAACATAACCAAACGCATGTAACCAAAATTGTAGCATCCTAGCTCCAAAGTGCATTATATTATCTAATCAACATTGCACTGTTTTCAATGGGCCAGGGAGGTCAAAATTCTATAAAGGGTCCAAATTCCATAACAAAATATGGACCCATAGGTACACTTTCTATGGGGTTCCTTATTTTATATCTGACACTCGATTTAGATAACATAATGCATGAATATTGTTATTGGACCAAATGCAGATCTATGCTTGTGACATCTTTACCTTATAAATGCTGCACGCACACACACGTATATATATATATATATATATATATATATATATATATATATATATATATATATATATATATATATATATATATATATATATATATATATATATATATATATATATATATATATATATATGTATGTATATATGTAAATATATATATAATTATTAGGTATTAAACTGAAGGAATTGACTTCAAAAAATTTTTTTATTGAATTTTTTTCCAAAATTAATTTTTTGGGAATTGGAATTGGTTTTGTTGGAATTATTGACTTGATACTGTTAATATTTACCCTGATATTTACTTATATTACTTTTAAAATCATATTTGTCTGCTATTAGCATGTCACCCTGAATCTGGTAACAGCCAGGAAGTTGTCAACATTACAGCATAGACACTGTCTACTCTGGTATTGAAACATTGTGACCAAGAACAATATAATCAAGCATTTGCATCAAAAAGAAATATTAAGTTACTGTAACAGACAGTAAAACCAAAATCAGACCATTCAGGCCTCATTTTCTTTCTCAGTGTAGAAGGTTTATTTACAGAGATTGCCAATTAAGAGCACCTGCCTGCTCATTCCCTTTGTGTGAGAGAGGAAGCCTGCCCCACTTGAATGCAGCCCCTTGTTTATCCAAGCCTAATGTTCAGCCCACATGTTTCCCATACTAAACATGTCACTGGTCACCTGTACAATGCTGTTACATGTGGCTGTAGGGTTTGCCCTTTGTAGTAATTAAAAATGTCCCCATGGAGAATACATGTTGGAGATTAGGATGTTGAAGACTCAAACTTTCCAGTAAATTTGATGAAATATCAATGATACCACAACTGATAGCAATATAAATCCGCCTCCTAGTATATTTGCTCCCCCCCCAGACATCTGCCCCTTTTTTCTATGATAGTTGACAAGTGAAAATCAGTTTGCAGTTTTATCATTATTACTACAATAACATAACATTCAATGACAAGTCAAAGTCACTTTAGCCTAATGCAATGGCCTATCCCCTGGAGTGTGTATGAGATGATCTTGTCACCAGTTGTTTTCCAGGTATCATTGATAGTCAGATCAGTGGTGGAAGATGGGTTCTTGGGGTGATGCTTCCACAAACAGTGCTGGACAGTAACGAGTCAGAGATCAGCTGGTTTGGAGTGCCCCTGGTATTAGCTGCCTTAGTTTTCAGGTCCTCGCGGACCTTGGCAGCTTCTATCTGTGCCGTGTCACCATCATGGTTGCAGGCAGTCTTGTTGATCACATTCTGGATCTGGAGATCAGATCGGTGACCACAGCACCCTTGCACGATCAGGATCGACGCTGGCTTCACTCCCAATGAAGAGTAATCTTGTTGGTCCCCCTTCTTGGTGTAGGAATGACACTCAAAACATGACCTCCTCAAATGCTAGTAGTAATTTCCAATGTGAAGTTATAAGTGAATTCTGACAACTCTGGCTTGTGCATCCAGTTTTATAGGAAAATGGATTCACTCCAACTCTCCATGGTAAATGCAATTCAAAAGAAACCTTGTTGAGATGGCTTCTTTCAAATATCCTCAATTGTCCTAACATGTCCAGGTCCTAATGTCACTGGCTTCTTCCACAATTGCAATAAAGATAATCCTTTGATTACAGGATCATCTCCAACTACATAAAGTAATTTACTTGGCTGATCTTGCACAAAGAACATTAATTGCAATTAGGGTAATATATATATATATTGAATTCATGTTCAGAAATAAAAAAATAAGTTAAAAAAACATTTCTTAAAAAAACTTACAAATAATCCAGAAGCTATGGGCAGGGGGCAAATGTCCAGATTTTGAATAAGGCAAAGGGCTAATGTCTGGGGGGCAAGTGACAAAGGGGCAAATGTCCGGAAGGGGGGCAAATGACCTGGACCCGATATAAACAGGGGAAACTGTTCAAAACTCAGATTAATGACCCAACTGTCCAGGGCTGTCCAAAATGTCTGGTTTTGTTAGCAAAAATCCAGGAGAGGTGTCGCAGCAGAAAGTACATATGAAATGGCTGGATGCCATTTTAAAGTTTTTTATATGGCAAACCTGATATATATATATATATATATATATATATATATATATATATATTTGTGTGTGTGTGTGTGCGTGCATTTAACGAACAATAATTTTTTTATCATATCTAATTAAATATGATTGTGCACACGTGACAAATAAAACTGTGTTAAAACGAATTGGATTTGAATTTTTTTTTAGCCTAGGATTTTAACAGTTGGAACTGATTTTTTGCAAGGCGGAATTAGAACTGAGTTTTTGGAATGGACAAAACAGAATTGACCCCATGCCTGATATACTTCCTTCATATGTATAGCTTGTACTAATACTATTGTGGGTTGCCGACAGTTGCCCCCTCCCCCCACGATATTCATTACAGTGTTATCAGTCGACTTAGAATAAAATGTAATTAATACATCTCTATGAACTTCCGGTTATTACATGTGGGGTTTAATCTGATCAATAAAGAAAATTAATTTTATATAATTTTGCCTTATTGTCAAGTCACAAGAATTCAGACAGAAATTGTAAAGTGTCATTATAGAAAGGAGACATGTAATCTGACAGTGTTCAACTGGGTAGATGACGATGCCTTAGTTAGTTTCCTTTCCAGCTAGCTAGACATTGCATGGGTGAAATGCATTTTACTTAAATATTTAAATACTTTTAAACAGTTTTTGTAACTGCATTTGCACTTAATCACAATGAAAGTATTTGTATATTTTAAATATTTCCATAAAGAATTTGAAATGTAAACAGCAACAGTAGGCTGCTGTTGCACTATAGTCTATGCTGTCTTTTGGTCGTGTTTCTCCCATGCATCTAACCCCCCCAGGCTTAGCCTTACGCTTGCCACTTTGTCTCTAGGCATTTAGAACACATGAGTATGAGACTTATTATGACTGTCAATAAATAATTTAAATTATTTTCTTGAATAATTTTGCGTAGTACATACGCCATGGCCCATATTATAAGGTTGCAGTATATCCTGTAGCACTTACTGAGTTATTGTTATTGTTCTGAGTACGGCCACGTATTGACGGTACGTATGATCACGTCGAATATAAATCGGCGGATTGGAAAACACTCGTAATTATATCAAACTATTAACACTTACTCGCACTTTATTGTATTCATACATTTCGATTTACTGTGGGTCATATATATGCTGACGTTGAAGCACAGCTGTGCTTATTGGGGTGGAACTATATTGTAATCGTAGTGATAAGTCACAATGGTAATGGTAATCCAATTTACTAACCTGGTTTCGGCTCGTCGCTTCCTACGCATCGCTCTGCCCTCTGATATCTGACGTTTCCTTGTCGCAGAATAGTCTGTAGATGCATGGTCATATGCGAAAAAAAGATCTAAGATGGAACGGTGTCTTTGACCAAGAATGACATCTTGATGCTCACCGTCTGTCCATGCTCATCACATAGTCTTTTGTCTTGTAATCTGCATCGGAAAAGTGGTCACTCGCAGAGCCTGCGGCTGGCGGACACGGCAATTTCCGCATTTGTAACAACCTTTTCCGCTGCAAATTCTTCCTCGGAAGTCGATCAAAAGTGTTTTCCTTGCATTTGTAGTACTAGTTGATATATCCAGGAGCCATCCAGTGCACACCAGTTTTCTTTTTATTCGATTTTCCATGCGTTTCGGCCGTTTTTCCGAGAGGTTTTTACTGTGTTAACGCGGTGCCAGGAGCTCGTACTCAAACCACTCTGCCGCTGAGCCCCCCGCAGAACAATATGGCGCCGCCCAGCGAAGATAATGGCAAAGTTAAAAAGGATATTACAAAATTACCGTGGCGTTGCGCCCATCACATAAGGGTGATATATACTGTAAATGGTATGTTATTATGTTTGGGCTATGGTTGTTCAATTGCTTCACCCCCCCCTTTAAATTTGACTCTTTACTTTAGTCTATAGGTTTACACGCTGTTTAATTTTGCAATGATTGAAGAACATTATTTCAATAAATAATGTGTGTTTACTGTTGCCAGGCATAGACAGCCACAGCATAGCCATAGGGATAGGAAAATCTCAGTTGATTTGTTATAGATAATTTAACACAAGTACGAATACCAGCACTATGCGACGTGTGTGTATTTAAAAACCGATAACAAACTATCATCGATGACCAAGCCGATCCCGATGTCACGTGTGATGATACAGTCTCTTTGTCCACCACTGTTTATATACGGAAGTATATTTGTTACCTTCTTCAAAAAGAGAGTTCCTTTTGGCCGCTTGTGCATTTGAAAATAAACTGCGTCATTTCGTACTCAGCTGAGTACGTACTCAAGACGCATGCTGGTGTCGCCGAGGCTCCGTGCTCGCTTAGTTTTTGTCTCTACCGACCCTAATAATTAGAGACAATGTTTTATCAAATAAGAATCGGGCCCCTTAACCCATTGTCGAGCCCTCTTAGAAGGCCCATGTACTGACGTCAGCCGGCGCATTAATCGCTAAGTACTGTCTGCGTTTGAGAAATCAGCACAGCTACAGCAAAACCTAGCGTAGCAAATTGTTTTTTAATGTTATGTAATTATGTTTTCTCATAGGTCATGATAGCATCCAGTTTACCAGAATGATTATATCTAGTTTTCAATGGCTTTCCGCCTTCATTGTGGTGAACACCTGGTCTGCGGTAAGCCCATGTCAAAAAGTTTGATCCGCGAGGTCAGTGATCGTGAATAGTTCTTTACATCGTATTTTTACACTTCCTTTGTGTCCACGATCAAACGATAAACACATATTGTCTGCGTTGATGTCGCGCGCATGTACACACGCAAGCAAAGCACTTTGTAGATTGTAGCAGTAATATCAAGTTTCATGTAGGTTTACTCCAAAGTCGTTCTTTGTATTGACATAGTTGACAGTTTGCTGAAGTATTGTGCATGGTTTGCCGAGGTGCCATGGCGATGGACGACAGACTGACAGGGGTTCCACAGGCAACAGTCGTTGCAATCACTGCCGTGTATCACGGCGGTTGGCAACTTACTTAACTAGCTAGTTTGACTGATCATCAATGTTATGGTTTTCATGTTACGTGTGTCTGTTCGTAGACGCACGTACAACATCATGGGAAAAACACAAAATGCTGCTGACCGATCCAAGTGGAGTGTTTGACTGCCTCATACGTATCTAGAGGAGGCAGCCGCTAAGTCTAAGTAAGTAGGAAAAAATCCCTTCCTACCGCAGTTATACCTGATGGTAGACAATTAGATAATAGTAGATACTTAATTCTAGGTTGAGTTTTTATTGGCAACTAAAAAGATACTATGTTCTTTAGAACACGGTATCCGTTTCTTTGGACAGTTTAAAGCGGTAGCTAGCCTTGGCGGTTGTTCGTCGGAGCGTGGCATGGACGGCAGACCGAGTAGTATGAGGGTGTAACGTGCGACTTGCGTAAGAACTCCCGTCATTCCATTACGTCAGCGACCGTCGGTTTCAGTCCTGTCAGCACTGCCCGATCAATCAGTCGTCTCCGGTCGTCCCACTAAAGGTAAGCGACACTGACTGACACGTTACATCTACTGGAGAGCAGGAGAGGCTTCACAAGTCAGTTCAATGTTATGGTCTAGTGTTATTTATAGCTGCGCCGGGCACATATGTAACGATTGCGCGCTACTGTATTGCTATTGTTGGACTTGTTTCCAATAAGCATTTGTGCTGAGAGGTTTAGCAACTAGATTATGATAACAGCTATTAATCAAACTATACTAAGATTAATGCATTGGTCGTCAGGAATGTATGAATTGTTTTAATAGGTAAAATGTCAGTTGAATGTGAGTCCTCGTAGAGCGCGTTATTTGGTTCTCTGGACTTCTCAAAATGTTTTACTCTGTAATTCCTGTGCACAATCCACCACAGCTACTGTAATGCATAGCTCAGTGAACTGAGGCAATGTGCACTGAACAAAATGACCTACATTTTGAACGGCATAGCAAGAGCCAGACATCGGGCTACTGCGACCTTATGCGCACCACAAATACCGGGGTTTTAGAACGAGGAATGATATGGGGATATCGGTACATAGAGAAAAATAGAATAGATACACCTGCTGCCAATTCCCCAGTCTATCTACCAACTGACTAAGAGGGAAACCGAGGTTATTGTTTTGAGCCCATGCGCCTATACGAATTAATAAGACATAAACCATTTGCAACTACAGTTTAATCTCGTTAGATCAAGTCAGGACCAAAATAGTGGATATCCAAAGTAGTAAACATTGTGCGGGTCAATGCCGATCATGGGCGTGACTTCAATCTTCTCTCCGACGATCACATGACAAAGTTACGAAATTGCACCAAGGACGAAAATCGTGATTTTCCAGCATTTATATTTTCACTTCATTTAATGCTTGAATAATCATTAAGTAATTTAATAGTTTGTCTGATGATTTCACACAAATACTACATACAAAAGTTGCACAAACGAGCCAGCATGTCTTAGTGGATACTATAGGTAGGTTTGGTTTTTCGCTAAATTAAATATGAAATGAGATTAGCGAAACAATCGAGTTGAATAGGAATCTTTAAGAATAGCACGCCAGTGGCTTAATAGGAAACGTTGTTGAACACACATCATCGTTATTTCATGGGCAGCGCTATACTGTTATATAATCTTACGTCACTAGTGTTGTAGTGTGGAAATATTTATATTGAGTTTTGCGTTGCTTCGGTGTATACCCGTCGACCTTCGACATCACCACCACCACCACCACCACCACCACCACCACCACCACCACCACCACCACCACCACCACCGCATTGGAGAATATCGCTCATTTTCGGATATAGTCGTATTTATTTATTTACTGTTATCAAAACAAATGCAACATAATTTACAAAAACAGTACCCAGGTCCAGGTGAGACCACGGAAAATTCCTCTTTCGATGCAGGCTGATGTGAAAGCCAAATAGGTACTCTGGAAGAAAAAGGTATCATCGAAAAGGTTACGAATCCTACACCGTGGATAAGTCACATGCAGAGCCAGTCAGTAAACCAAACGGGACAGTTAGACTGTGTCTTGATCTGCAAAATTTAAATCAAGCCCTAAGAAGAAATCACTTCCAGATGCCAGACATTGAAGATGTGCTGCCTCAGTTGGCAGGAGCAAAGGTATTCAGCCTGTGCGATGCAAAGGACGTTTTACATGTGAAATTGTCAGAGAAATCAAGTCATTTCACAACATTCTGGAAACCGTACGGGAAATACAAATGCAAATGAATGCCATTTGGTATCTCAACCGCACTCAAAGGAGTATCAGTAGTGGCAGACGACATCCTCTGTTCGTCCGTCGAGTCGACGAGGACCACTCTAGTCATCTGGGGGTAGTCGGGGCTGGATCTGGTGAGTGCGCAGATGGCTGACAAGGCTAATCCGTGCACGGAAGATACGTTGGCAGTTGGGTCAGGGGATGAGGGGGGCGTCATCCTGCGGATTGCTGGCTCGGGCTTTCCTGGCTTGCCTCCTTTGCTCTGCTGCAGCGGTCCTGTTGGCCTCGCATATCTTGGAGCCTTTGTGCACGGAGGAACGCCACATGGCCCGGTCCATGGCTGTTTGTTCCCAGGAGTCGGGGGTGATGGCAAACGCTTTCAGGGATGTTTTTAGAGTGTCTTTGAAGCGCTTCTTTTGGCCTCCATGGGACCGCTTTCCTTGCTGTAGTTCGCCATAGAAGAGCCTTTTTGGGAGCCGATGGTCTGGCATGCGGGTTACATGTCCTGCCCAGCGTAGCTGGGACTGCATTAGGATGGTTTAGATGCTGGGTAGGTCTGCTTGGGCAAGTACCTCAGTGTCTGGAATCCTGTCTTGCCTCTTCTGTTCGAAACATTGGCATGTAGTCTGCCGAAGGTTACGCTGGCCCTTGCAATTCTGACGTTCACTTCGTCATCAATGGTGGCATTTTAAGACAGTGTGCTGCCAAGATAGGTGAACCTGTTCACTGCACTGAGTCTCTGACCGTTGACTGTGATGTTGAGCTCAACATTGGGTTTCCCTGGGGCGGGATGGTGCAGTACTTCAGTCTTCTTTATGCTGATGGTGAGACCGAAGTTTGTGCAGGCTATGGAAAACTTGTCTACGCTGCGTTGCATGTCAGCTTCTGAGCCGGCGTTGAGGTTGAACAGCTTGCCATCTGTACGGTACCTGAGGTCGATTCCAACGTCACCGTCTCTGAAAGCGTCTGTCAGCATTGCGGTAAACACGAGGCTGAACAGTGTTGGTGCTAAGACGCAGACCTGCTTGACGCCGTTAGTGACAGGAAATGGCTCAGATGTCTCACCGTTGTCCTGAACTTGTGCTTGCATGCCAGCGTGGAATTGCTGCACCATGGAGATAAACTTCCGTGGGCATCCGTACTTGGCCATGATCTTCTACAGACCCCCTCTGCTAACCGTATCGAAGGCCTTGGTCAGGTCGACATAGGTAGAGAACAGGTCAGAGTTCTGCTCCTGACATTTCTCTTGCAGCTGCCTTGCAGCAAACACCATGTCGGTGGTCCCGCGCTCTTTCCGGAATCCACACTGACTCTCTGGTACGAGTCCCTGGTCAAGGTGCGCTGTGAGACGATTAAACAGGATCCTGGCAAGTATCTTTCCTGCAATGGAGAGCAAGGATATACCTCGGTGGTTGTCGCAGACCTGATGATTTCCTTTTCGCTTGTACATCTTTGAACTCCTGGGGATCGTCTCCTGCTGCCACATGAGTAGAAAATCTGATGGGGCTTTTCAGTCAAACCTGAGCCACCTTCCTTGTAGACCTCGGCTGGAATGGAGTCCGAACCAAGAGCCTTGCCAGTGGAGAGTAGACGAATCGCTTTCTGGGTCTCAAGCAAAGTTGGTGGATCATCCAGCGTTTCATTGATGGGCACTTGGGGGAGACGGTTTATGGCTTACGACATACTGACAATGACAATGATTTTTATTTCCCTACGACCCCTTGCGGAGTATGAGAGAAGTGTCTCTCTACAGTTCATTTTAGTAGAACATGTGGTTACAATACATAAGACATATATTGTATAAAACATATTTACAGTATGAAAATCATCTAGTTACAGTGCATAATGCATCTAGTGTCATTATTGGATAAAGTATTTTCTATATAATCAGTACATGCAGTTTAGATAATGTAAAATAAAATAAACTATGTATATATTGCACAATTTAAAATAAAATATGTAATAATATGAACAATAAATTAACTATGAGCTACAATTTTACTTCTACGCAATTTACTGTTTTAATAAGGAAGCTTTTTAATTAGACAAACTTTGTCATGATTATTTTAATAAATCTGGACAGATCGGTCAGCTGTTTCACATTATGTACATTGAACAGCTGGTTAATTTTAGAGTATTAGGTCTGATTCTGAAGTATCTGTTTATGTATTTCGATGTTTCTTCCATTAGAGATGGACATACAAGTACATAATGATATTCGTCACCTTGGTCCCCAGTGTTGCATAAGTGACATAGCCTCTGGGCATTTCCAGGGAGATCACGACCAACAGAGATAGGTAATTTGTGATTTCCACAGCGAAATTTACATAAATTAATTCTGTCAGTTGGGCTCAAATATGTCAAATACTTCTCGAAACTACTTAATTTTTGAATATTCTGTAATTTGAACATAGCCTATTTGCTTGAATTTCACTGTGTCATGTTTGTATGTTAATATCTTTTGCTTCAACCATTTTATATTTACTATACTATGATCATGCCACATGTTAGTTAGTCCACATCCATCAATAATACTCTTAACTTTTAGAGTCCATTTTGATTTAAAATCACCTGTGTCATGGAGAGTTTTCATAAACCTGAAGATAACATTAGTTAGCTTGCTTTGTTTACCTTCAATTATATGTATCCAAAAGTTTATCATTCTCTTTTCTATAACTGCTGTCACATTTTGTCTGCCAACTTCTCCATATACCATACAATTTGCTGTGCTCCTATTCAGTTTTAGACTTTTAAAGAATTTTCTATGGAATCTCGCAATCTGGTTTAGATTTTGAAAACCCCATATTTCACAACCGTATAGTAAAATTGGCATTATAAGCTGGTCAAACAGCTCACACTGTATGTCTTTAGGTAAATCTAGCTTCCTCGCTTTAGTTGTGAGGTTGAACATTGCACGCCTAGCTTGATTAATTTGTTTCGTTGTGGCTTTGTTAAACAGTCCATTATTGTTTAGATTGGTTCCCAATTATATGTAACTATCAGTTACCTCTAGTTTATTTTGTCCAAACAAGAAGTCTGGGTGTGATCTGACCTTTCCACGTGAGAAAATATTTACCTTCGTTTTACTGGTATTAACAGTTAGGTGCTATGTTTGGCAATAATCACATGCAGCATTAAAGGCAGACTGTAAATCTTCAGGTGTTTCTGCCATAACAATAGTATGATCAGCATAGAGTAAAACATACATTTTCAAGAAAACTTCTACATCATCATCACAAAGGTTGTTATGAATTTCACCAGTCAGCATGTCAAGCCCTTGTAAACACTCCCAAGTCGCATATTCATCATACTCATTGTAATGTTGTAGTCGTAGTCATAGTTACCACGCTATCCTCTTGTATCATGCTTAATGTTATTCAGTAAAATACGTGTGCAATCGTACAATACCGTGTTTTGTTCGTTTCTCGTTTACTCGTCAGGCGATAACACCATCACCACCCCACACGTCCTTTAACCCCTCTTAATAGATGATGTCCACCTCTTACATCACAACGGATTACCTTTGACCTCTGGTAGAGGACTCCTTTTCCCTCCTTGACCGGTCTTTTCGTCGGCAGGGAGCGCTGATGATGCTCATGTTGTGCTACAACCGCCTGTGAGCGATAATACACCTCTTTCCCTATACTCTCATATAAGCAACTTCATCCGGGTTTTCCCCAATGTCTATTTTAGTTACTACCGAACATGGTCCCCACTCTTGCTCCTTCGGATGGTGTCACTAACTACTCACGGACCTGTAGTTATTCAGAACCGATTTGTTCAGGCCCGGTTTTTTCAATAGTGGCCTGACGCGCGTTTTCTTCATACGAGCTGGTACTACGCGAGGTCTGAGTACGTCAGATCTCAGCTAAGTGATTAGTCCACATAGGTTACAAGTTTTCTGGTATGATTGTTTAGAGCTGCCAAATTGTGTCGAGAAACATGCGACGATGGGCGGGTCCAAACTCTGAAAAAGGGTGTCCAGTTTCCCAACATGACACCAGGTGGCCGTAATAAATCTTATAGCATACCTCAACTGGTCACCACTTAGACCGGATGCTGAATTGCCACACTGTCTTTACTAATTTCAAAATGAAAAATGACATGGTAGACGTCGTAGCCACAAAAACTGCGCCACGTCTGGCTAAAATGCTCAGAAGAAGCAGACGTTCAGCACGCTCAACGTTTGCTACTAACTCAGCTATACATAATCACGGATAACAGAATCGGCCTCTTTGTATAATCAAAGTGACAAAGAATTAACGCCTGTGGTCAAATAATCAGTGTAGAAACAGGACGGTTAGTGCGATCATGACTTAATAACTTGCTAAAATCAAGTTGAATCTTCGCGATGTTAGGCTACGTTCGAGTGAAAACCTATTTTGTTCTTATTACATTACATATACTATTATTGCTCTTCATTGCCTTGATGACGCCGACCAACAACTTAATAGGCTTCATATTGAAAAACACACACATTGACTTTTGCTTCACGCAAGAAGTCTCATGCCTCGGGCAATTTTCACCGCACTACCTCGTCCTCGCGCTTTCCCATTTAGACCACCGAACCCGCCTCTACCCAGAGTCCACCACTGGGTGGGGGGGGGGTGAAACATGTTTGTACCACCAGTGGTTTATGTCTACACCGACCCACCGGATGCTATTTGTATTTAAACTCAGCCAGCTCATGTCTTTTTAATTGTCACAGACGCAACGGAGGACGACAACTAGTCGTTTTACTTTTACATAGCATAACTTACACTTCGCCGATATAATTTTATAATATAATAAAAGTTGCAGTTAAATACCTACACGTTCAATGTATCATGAATACAAAATATCATATTGGTTAACGACATATATTCCGTGCATTTGTGATTTGAAATATTGAAGCGAGCATCATTTGTCAAAGTACCACTGGTTAAAGGAAATGTACAACGATTTTCATTGGTTAACTGATACGCAGTTTCGTATCATTCAAACGCCCAAATTCTTTTAATTGTTCATTTAGATTAACCACGTTATATTTCATGTTTGAGTGGGGTACCTCAAGGATCAGTATTAGGATCTATATTATTCTTAATTTATATCAATGACTTGGACGACAGTATAACAAGTAACGTACTGAAATTTGCGGATGACACAAAACTGTTTAGAAAGGTTAATACTGATGGTGATAAACAACATTTACAAAACGATCTAGACAGATTAGTGAAATGGTCTGAGAAATGGCAGATGCTGTTCAATTTTGGGAAATGTAAATGCCTACATACAGGACATGGGAACTTGAATGTAAACTATAAAATGGGAGATACTGTTCTGGGTACTACTGTAAAAGAAAAGGACTTAGGAGTTACAATAAGCGCTGATATGAAAGTTTCAGAGCAGTGTGGTATTGCAGCTTCAAAGGGTAATCAAATTCTTGGATTGATTAGAAGAAACATAACATACAAGGGAAAAAAGTTAATTATACCTATTTATAAAGCAATAGTTAGACCTCATTTAGAATACTGTATACAAGCATGGAGACCATATCGTAAGAAGGATATAGATACGCTTGAACGCATACAAAGGAGAGCAACTAAAATGATTCCAGAACTTAGAGACCTTAGTTATGAAGAACGCCTGAAAGAATGTGGTTTAACAACTCTAGAGACAAGGAGGTTAAGAGGAGATCAGATTGAAGTTTTTAAGATATTGAATGGGTATGAAAATATTGATAGAATTATGTTTTTCTCACTCAAGAAGGATAGCAGAACTAGAGGACATGAGGTAAAATTAGTAAAGGATCAATGTAGATTGGACATCAGGAAGCACTCGTTCTCACAGAGGACAATACATGAATGGAACAAATTGTCTACAGATTGTGTAACTGCTAGCAGCGTGAATATGTTTAAAAACAAGGTTGACACATATATCAGGAGGGCGGGTTATAAGTAGATGAACATTGTTGGACTCTCGATAAGCCAATGGCTTCCTTGTCCACTTGCCATCTGGGCCTTTGGCTTGGATGGCAAATCTTGTTAAATCTTGTTAAATGTTTCAATATTTATTGCAGTATTATATTTACCGTCAACATTGTATAAAACGGGTATTTGACAGACCAATATATGTGACAGACCAATAAATGTGACAGACCAATAAATGTGACAGACCTATATATGTGACAGACCAATACATGTGACAGACCAATAGATCACCCGATGAAAATGTTTATATTTCGCCTTCAAAGACGAAGATGTAGTGGTGTGCCTTTTACTACCGTACAGCGATCTCTATTTATAGCGGGTCTACATACACTGTAAAACTGGCACATTTTGTATCAGCCCTTCGCTATCAATAGAACACACCCCTGTAAGGCTTGCGGGGTCACTCGCATGCGTCATAGACGCGTTACGTTTTTATGGTAGGTGCTAATAATTATAACTGTGCACCATGGAAGGTTTGTATTGTGTTTAGCGTGCTGCGAACGTTTACGTGTAATCGACCGATACAGTTCCCAAGGGTATTTTTTTTAATAATTGCCAACATTACAAAAACGAATACTGACTATTGCCTCACCAATCCCTTGTAATTATAATAGTTCGCAAACCGTGTCAGTAAGTGGGCGTAATGAAGAGTGCAATGGGTCCACTATCAATAGAAAATTGATCCTCGCCATAAACGCTCATGGAGGGCTTGTGGGGTCACGCGTTAATGCTATAGGGTAGGGGTTATTATAGCCGTGCACCATGAAAGGGTTGTATTGTGAACAAGTTCACGACTAGTTAACAAGATTTAAACAGATTTAACAAGATTTGCCATCCAAGCCAAAGGCCCAGATGGCAAGTGGACAAGGAAGCCATTGGCTTATCGAGAGTCCAACAATGTTCATCTACTTATAACCCGCCCTCCTGAGATATGTGTCAACCTTGTTTTTAAACATATTCACGCTGCTAGCAGTTACACAATCTGTAGACAATTTGTTCCATTCATTTATTGTCCTCTGTGAGAACGAGTGCTTCCTGATGTCCAATCTACATTGATCCTTTACTAATTTTACCTCATGTCCTCTAGTTCTGCTATCCTTCTTGAGTGAGAAAAACACATTTCTATCAATATTTACGGCGAGGATCAATTTTCTATTCATAGTGGAACCATTGCACTCTTTATTACGCCCACTTACTGACACGGTTTGCGAACTATTATAATTCCAAGGGATTTTATTTAAAATCCTGTTGGTCGCATACAACTGTCACGCCGCTGACGACCACTGTCGAAATGGTGCGGTATCAGTGAGGCCAGAGTCAGCATTCGTTTTAGTTATTTTGGCAATTATGCAAAAAATACCCTTGGGAACAGTATCGGTCGATTACACGTAAACGTTCGCAGCACGCTAAACACAATACAAACCTTCCATGGTGCACAGTTATAATTATTAGCACCTACCATAAAAACGTAACGCGTCTATGACGCATGCGAGTGACCCCGCAAGCCCTACAGGAGCGTGTTCTATTGATAGCGAAGGGCTGATACAAAATGTGCCAGTTTTACAGCGTATGTAGACCCGCTATATATAGAGATCGCTGTACGGTAGTAAAAGGCACACCACGGTGGTCTAAATGGGAAAGCGCGAGGACGAGATAGTGCGGTAAAAATTTCCCCGAGGCATGAGACTTCTTGCGTGAAGCAAAAGTCAATGTGTGTTTTTTCAACAAGAAGCCTATTAAGTTGTTGGTCGACGTCAATAAGGCAATGAAGAACAATAATATTATATGTAATGTAATAAGAACAAAATAGATTTTCACTGGAGCGTAGCCTAACATCGCGAAGATTCAACTTGATTTTAGCAAGTCATTAAGTCATGATCGCACTAACCGTCTTGTTTCTACACTGATTATTTGACCACAGGCGTTAATTCTTTGTCACTTTGATTATACAAAGAGGCCGATTCTGTTATCCGTGATTATGTACAGCTGAGTTAGTAGCAAACGTTGAGCTTGCTGAACGTCTGCTTCTTCTGAGCAATTTAGCCAGACGTGGCGCAGTTTTTGTGGCTACGACGTCTACCATGTCATTTTTCATTTTGAAATTAGTAAAGACAGTGTGGCAATTCAGCGTCCGGTCTAACTGATGACCAGTTGAGGTCTGCTATAAGATTTATTACGGTGCAGAGTGTGTGTTCATAGTTGCTTTCAATCAAATCAATGTTGTTGCGTTATTTTGAATTCTTCTATTCGTGTTTTAATACATCAACATCACTATGCTATTACCTTAACGGTTTCAGTACAATTGGAAATATTTCGACCCGTATTAAAAAAACCTCAACATAATAAATAATGACATGTTTGTAAATTTTTCAATGCTATCCAGTGTGTAAAGTGCTGTCCCCGGTGGAAATTTTAATGACTAGAAGTGCTGCCACCTGGTGTCATGTTGGGAAACTGGACACCCTTTTTCAGAGTTTGGACCCGCCCATCGTCGCATGTTTCTCGACACAACTTGGCAGCTCTAAACAATCATACCAACAAACTTGTAACCTATGTGGACTAATCACTTAGCTGAGATTTGACGTACTCAGACCTCGCGTAGTACCAGCTCGTATGAAGAAAGCGCGCGTCAGGCCACTATTGAAAAAACCGGGCCTGAACAAATCGGTTCTGAATAACTACAGGTCCGTGAGTAGTTAGTGAGACCATCCGAAGGAGCAAGAGTGGGGACCATGTTCGATAGTAACTAAAATAGACATTGGGGAAAACCCGGATGAAGTTGCCTCTATGAGAGTATAGGGAAAGAGGTGTATTATCGCTCACATGCGGCTGTAGCACTACACGAGCATCATCAGCGCTCCCTGCCGACGAAAAGACCAGTCAAGGAGGGAAAAGGAGTCCTCTAACAGAGGTCAAAGGTAATCCGTTGTGATGTAAGAGGTGGACTTCCTTTAAGAGGGGTTAAAGGACGTGTGGGGTGGTGGGGGTGTTATCGCCTGACGAGTAAACGAGAAACGAACAGAACACGGTATTGTACGATTGCACACGTATTTTACTGAATAACATCAAGCATGATACAAGAGGATAGCGTGGTAACTATGACTACGACTACAACATTACCATGAGTATGATGAATATGCGACTTGGGAGTGTTTACCACTGTGCCAGATGTCGTGGGCTTAGGGGTGTCTCCTTCTGTCCAGAGGCTCAATGATGATGATGATGATGATGATGATGCGTAGTGGGGGGTGTTTAACACCGCGCCAGAGGTCATGAGCTTAGGTATGTCTCCACCACGCCAGTGACTCCAATACCCCATTCGATCTGTTTAACCCAATCAAACGCTCGGCAATTGTTAGCAACTCAATCGGTGCCGAATATACTAACAAAAGTCCTCATCGGAAAGCCGTTACAACGAAGCAATAGATGTGCTACACAATATTGTCCGCAAACGATAGACAGATGACTCTGAAGTCTCTTGCTATTATGAGTCCACTCGGAACAATGTTCGTTCACGAAGGTATGGAACGCCGCGTGTCGTGGCGACAGGCCGTACGAGCAGAAGTAATAGCCGTGTCCATAAGCATGTACAGCGCTATCCAATGTTCGCCCGGTTCGTCGCCGTTGTCAGTATTGCACACGAAGGCCACCGGGAAAGCATCGATCGTCGTAGGCAGTCCGTCTACGGGTACGACGCGGGCCATCTGTCATTGCAGCTGCGCCGATTCGGGCCGGAACGCGTTCTCCTCCCATCGCCGCGTGTACCATCCCATCGGCATGTCTTGCATCAGAGACCGCAAGTACAGAGCGTTGGTTTCATACCCGACTATCGATCGACACGGTCGAGCGGACTCTCCGTACTCGTTCTGACGTAGCTTGGTGACTCCTTTCTCGTGATAACGGTGAAATACTAACGAAGGGCCGCCAACCACATGATATTTCACGAGCTGATGAAGATCTTTGTTCTTCTCGTTGAAGAGCGTCAAGTAGGTCTTCTCCGGTAGGATGTTGAACAGGTAGAGCAAGATCAGACAGGGTACGCTGATGCCTTGCTTGAACATGTCGAAGCCGCGCTGCTCGCAGAAGGCAAACTGTCTGTGAATGGCCTGCAAGTACGGAACCACATCCCGATTGTTGTACCAGACAAGAAAGTCTCGCAAAGCCGTCACACCGTACTCGCGCGACGCCTCTTCCCAACTGGCATAATCCTCGTCGGAAATACCTTCTTTCTTCAGTCGACTGAAGCAGGCCTCTTTTGGTGGAAGCGTGGTCTCGTCAAGCCTCTCCATACACTCCATGTACTCGTGCGGGAAATGACCTTTCGTAAGCTCGCATCCGTACGCTTCCAGATACTTGTTATAGCTGAACTCTGGGGCAATGTAATTGGGCATGTGTAGGAATTTCAGTTGATCCGTTGACAGACACATGAACGTTTTGTTGCGTTTGATGACAAAAAAGGACCCGATACCATCGTTGTCTTCTTCTTGTTCCTCTGCTGTTGTTCTCGCTGTTGGTGAAGAGACTGGGTTCGTCCAGGTATCGCCCGCAGTTATTGCAAGAGTAATGATAGTATTTGTATCGTCCCATGTTCTTTTTCTTCAGAACGAACCCGTAACTGAGACTGATCTTGAAAGAATGGGTCTGTCCCTGGAACATGATTTTCAAAGGAACCTCTAGAACAGCCGTGTCTAGCATAATCAATCTTTAATCGTACCTGCACCGGAGGGGACCTCTCGACACGCCTGTCCTTTTGGTTGACCAGTGTTCTCGAACGACGTCTAGTAGTTCCGCCGACAGAGAGTCGGAGAAGGGAAGTCGAACAGGTAGTTCGATGGAATCTTCTTCGGTAACGAGCGGACAGGGCGTAGTCTCTTCCCATTTCGATCTCTTCGGTAATAGCGGCTCGGTGATGTCCGCACACGCGGTTCGTGCGTGTCTGATCATGTGCTCACGTTTACAGAAATTCCGTCCTCATTTCTTGCACGTGTAAGTGGTGCTTTCTTGACTACTATGACTACTACGACAACGACTACGATTATTACTACATATAGTACTTACGTGTCGATGTAGAGAGTCCCTCTTTCCGGAACGTTACACCGCATCTCTCGCATACACATGGCTGCCGAGGCATAGTTTATGTCTCTCATCTGCGATGGTTCAACTGATAACAGATACACCGAGGCCGAACTGGCATATGTTGTGTCAATCAATGTCCACTTTGTTGGGGTGAAAAACATTGCCAAGGGGGATGCCCAAGTGATAGAAGTGGCAATGTCAACTCTCTTCACAGATTACTTTGCCTACCCCTCGTGGGAAAAGAAGATTGTGGGAACTGGAACTGACGGCGCAAGCTCCATGTTGGGGAAAAAAAGAAAGTTGATGTAATGCTTCTTTCTTTGTACTTGATCTATCGGAACAACCCCCTCAACCGGAGCAGCTTCAAGGAAGCATTTGATGCGCTAGGAGATTAGAATCGGCGGGACACGTTGGGTTCCCCACACATCAAGAGCAGTTTCCGACGTGCTGAAGGGAAACAAGGAGCTTGTGACCCATTTATCCCAGGTGATGAACCCCTATGTACTTGGAAGGACAAAAGAGCAGCGCGCAAAGGCAAATAATTAGTACGCACTGCTACATTCCTTCCTCCACTTCCTCGCAGATGTAACTGCAGCCTTGCGTGATGTCTCAAAAGCACTCCAGCAGAAGGAAATTACAATCGCCGACGTTAATTCCCAGATAACTGAGTGCAAAGAAGTCATCGAGAAGTATGGAAAGAAGGATGGGTCTTCTCTGAAGATTATTAATGGCAAAGACCAGTTTTTGGAGAGATAATAGGAGCACCATCCTCTGCTTTTGATGAAGCCAGACGTGGAATGGTTCATGGGCTGCTGAAGAGTATCAGTGGCAGATTCGAAGAGGGGGCCGAAGGAATCATTGTAGCGTCATCAATCGCCAACCTGAAGCTGTGGCCAACATCCCTTTTTCACGAAAAAGACGTCGGTGATGACAAGGTGGATTCCTTGGTCAAGACATGCCTTGGTCAAGATTCGGGATGTGATTTAGTATACTAATTGAATAAAATAATTACGTTTCATCGTCAATTATGAAATTTATAATTATTTGTTCATTTTATGTTTAAGTAGCATTGCAGGTCAACATACGAATTTGCATAAAAAGGTCGCATTTTGACGATGTACACAAAACATGGGGACTAGTGGTATTTCATGGGGATGAGTAACATATTAAGGCTACTAGTCCCCCTGGCGTGTGAGTTAAATTTCTTAATTTCGACCCCTGCGAGTAACCAATTGCCAACGGTGTATTGGTCGACAACGACAACGTAAATCAGCGTGCACGCAACCAAACATAGTGCCGTATAAATTACACTTATGGTGGTCGTGGGTAGCCTTCGAGACAGCAACATTTGTCTAACTCTGAATGCAACATATAATCTTTATGGCCAACAAATCACACCTATTCGAGTCGACCCATTAAACAGAGAGGTGCGGCACAGACAATTTAGTAAAAGTGAACTTTTGTAAGAATACTTGATAATTTAGATATGTATTCTATTTCACGATGCTTGAAGTAATTACAAATGTCGACGGTAGCAGTGGCGTATTTAGGGGGGAGGGGGAGGCATTGGGTAACGCCCCTTTGGCTTATTTTATTCGGATTTCTCCGTTGTGCTGCTACATGGTGGCCTGGTAATCTAATGGCTGACTAAGATTGGCCCCCCTTTGACGACGTCGACGACGACTTTTATCAACTGTTGGTCGTCATTTGGAGAGGAGCCCGTCGCCTCCCGGCGACTCTTGGCACTAACTCGTATTCGGAGGACGTGCACTGTTTGGTGTGTCCGTTCTATTGTTGCCATGAAACATAATGTGTGCATAAAAATGTCGATCTATCTCTGAAACGACTTGTGTGCTTCATTCCGTCTTTTTAGTGAAGCAACTACGGTTCAGCGAACATGGGGACATCGGGGGACATCTGCTTTGTCATCCTTACTGCAACATGTATTTTACTTGGTAAGTGCATAGTATTAGCGTTGAACGTCCATACGTTGCTAGCTTCACGGGCTCGTCTAAACGACGATGTTAAATATGTATGACGACTAAAAGACAAAATAAAATAAAGTAATTAGTATCGCAATGTGTTTAATGATTTTATCAAATTAATTAAACAAATTAACGTATGGCCTACGATTCGGTCTGTATCTAGTACGCAATTAGTCTCGTTTATCCGACTCTCGCTCGCCTTCGCAGATTCGCCGAGAAGAGAGTCTGGCCTCAGAGGCGCCGTCTCGTTGTTACCCACTGTCACCACTCTTATTTTAGGAATTAGCTAAATGCTCAGATGGCATCGTAATTAGCTAATTATGTAGACACCCAGAATATGGGTGCATACATAATTTCCATCACAATGAAAAGTACACATTGCATCCAGGCGTTGATGTGTGCGACAAACGGTGGTACCACATCAAGGAGCCTGGATATTCGAAGCTAGTAGGCAATTTGTTTTTGGCAATAATTTTAAAAGGTAGTTGGGATTCTTTATTAAATTGACGTATTTATATTATATGTGCGTTGATTTTACTTCTCTGCGAGCGGAAACATTAAAAAAATGTTTTTCACCTGCTTTGTTTGTTTGTTTTAGCATCTCCGGCAAAAGCGCACAATACGCGACAGCGTTTTGATGGTTGGTTCAACAATCTCGGTAATCCGTCATGGGGCGCTGCAGGTAACACTTTGTTCTGGATTTTGCCGCTAGGCCTCAGTATCATCAGAGCTGGAGTCGCTGCTCAAGGAGTTTACTCACAAACACTGTTTTTTTTTCAAATATCATCACAAATATAATATTTTGGCGTATAAAAAATATCGACGATAAAGCCAGCTGAGATCAATGCGTTGTTTTTTTATCATATTAATAGAGCTGAGAGCGAAACGAAAGTAATTGTTTTCTGCCTAAAATTAACCTATAGGAGACAAGATTTACTAAAACGGCCATTTGTAGCTACAATTAGGAATATCACGCCAGTGGTTTACTAGGAAAACCTTGTTGAACACACAACATCTTAATTCACGGGACGCGCCATACTGTTAGATAACCCTAAGTCACGAGTGTGGTATTCTGGCAATATTCGCTCGCCAAATGAAAATATATTTGTATACACCTATTCCTATACTTGCCAATAGGATATGACCATGTTATTTGTGCCCAAACTCACCTTATGTTTACTAAACTAGTTCTCTTTCTGGCAAAATAACAAGTTTGTTTGAGATTTTGCGTTGGTTCTGTGTATACTGGCCTCCCTTAATACGTCAATTGTAGTCTAGATTATGCGGATTTCATAGAACTGTGCATGCGCTTATCGGTTGCGCTTGTTAACTTGTCAGCCCTCGGTCATTCGGAGAAATGACCGGAATCTTCCATTTTTAAAACACATTCTAAATAAACCACTGGCAAGATATTCTTGATTTTATTTGCACGTGGTTAGTTTTTATTATGTATTTTAGGTGCATAACCCCAAAACTATGACTTCTGTTTCGCTCTTTAAGGAAACCAGAGACCGGAATACTGGTCGTTTTCCCAGCAACCGTAATCTTCAATCTATGCTGTCGCCATGCGACGTCTTGATAACAAACATCGGTACATAGTTAAACTCTCCTCTCCTTTCAGTCTAAGGTTGACGACTAATATTTGACTCGGTAATTCCCCAGAAAGAACATTCATTCATTCAAATTTAGTTCGAATATAATATGTTAGCATGTAGGAATTTCGAAAACATGGGGGAAATTATTCGTTCGTGAATACAAAGATTCGTTGTTCATTGTTCAGATAGTACGCAAGCATGTGTAACCCTAACGCAAAATCAAGACCATAATCCTGTTTTTTTTGCATGTTCAATTAAATATCAGTTTTTCGTGTACAAACAACGCAATAACGTCTGGATAAGATTAGAAAATACTTAATAGAAATACCTGCAGAGCGAGCGCACTGCCGTACAGCACTCTGGGCGAATTATTTTCGTGATAAACATATATGTTAATGTAGCACTATTAACGAGTGGGTGCCCCCATTTATATGTTGCGATTCCATGCAGGTTTTTCAATATGTCCAAGTATGATAATTGTGTATGTCGAGCAAGTAACCAGGAATAGCTTGGTTTAAAATGTTGTCAGCGTGCTTCAGGCGAAGACATCCTCTTCAACGTGGCCCCTGCCTACAGTGACATGACTTACCAGTTGGCCGGGATAGAACGTCCCAACCCCAGGGTGATCAGTAACAACGTCTTCGACGGCCCGACCGGCCTCCCGTCTTACCGCAATCACACCGCCCTGTTCGCCTTTTTCAGTAAGAACAAACATTACGTATGTTTTACGTGCGCAATTTGTTTACTTTGTGCCTGTTGACTTATGGTGATTTGACCGTCTCTGCGTTCATTCAACACTCAACTCATTCATTCCTCGGTTGACGCTTTGTCTTCTAATTGTATGTTTGTCGTTTACGTCGACCACTCGCCACGTTGCGTAAGTCGATTCTATATGGGTGAAACTGTGGCCTTTAAGCGTTTATTTATGTTTATTGCAACTTCCATGGTATATCTGACATTTCGTGCACACACACACACACACACACACTAGTTTAGTGTCAGTACCGCGCCGTAGATGGTGTATGCAGCGGATAAGAAATGCTCTATGATGGCGCATGAATAGTTTAATTATGTTGTGCTGGACACGACACTCTACGCGCACGCACACACGCATATAAACATAAACATGTATGGATGTCTGTGAATACGGATACATCATGTACGCATATATGGTGATATGTGCGTGTAAATTCACTGCAGTTTTATTAAACTTATTAATATTATACCCTTTGAACCGTCGCAGATGAAGATATTGGGAATGTATAATAATTTAAAGGTTTCGTACAATGTAATATCTCGTAAACATATATTTTTACTATCAGCATTATAAATTTGGTCAAGTACATGATGATGTTCGTGACAGGGAAGTTTGTGATAACGTTTGTGACAGCGAGGACGGTTTATTTTCGACCAAGCGGGGTGGAATGATGTTCTTGGTAGCTTGGATGGTGTAGTGTTCGTGACAACGAAGGAGGAATTGCTTTCGTGACAAAGTGTGTAGGAATCCATTCGTGGCTGCGGTTATGGGATGGTGTTCGTGACAGCTATTGTGGAAGAGGTTATGCCAATACACTAGGGATGTGGGGAGAGTGGCCAGGGCTGCGGGTCACAGTGGGGAGATTGCCGGTCAATAGCCGTTGAACGAGCTTCAAACGGAGATGGTGGACAATATATATGTGTCAAGTCATCGCGTTCAAAGATATTTTTGAAAAGAAAACTCGCTTAGACCGCATATTTATATACGACGTATTCAGACGAAACCGTGAAGCTACAATTTTAAAGAAGCACCTTCACACGCTTGACTACGTTATTGCAATATCTTACAGAGCATCTCGTGACCGCGATGTACCAACACCAACAATGTGGCAGTTTTTATCTCGGTTTCAAAAACAGTCATCTTCAAGGGAATGTACAAGGATACTTACTGATTAACTTGATGCAGCGCTCGTATTTCACGTTTTAATACTTATTGCTGTGGTATATTTACCGTCAGAAATGTTATGAAATAAAAAATTTACCTACCAGTATATATAATCCGAACAAAAAAACTTTACATTTCACCTTCAAATGTGAACATTTATTGGTCCGTCTATTATTGTCGTACAGTAATTTACATATTTTGTATTGATCATCGCCAAATCGTGTATTTGCTACACTATTAAGACATGAAAGATCGTGTCAGCAATACGTTTTGTATGTGTGTTTATTTTTCAGCAACTAAGGTTTTATAAATACTGATAAATTCAGTGTCACTATGGTCTAACCTCAGTGGCATCGCCCTGTAAAACAGTTGTTCGGTCTACCAATTAAAAATGATAAAGAGCATAAAGAAAGAACCCGTTTTGAGATAATATGCTTAACTTATAAAATTTTACAGAAATCATTTAAGAAAACCCCGGCTGATTGTTTACTCCCGCACCCCCTTTTCAAAAACCCCAGGACGGACGTAATTAGCCATTACTCACCTTTTTGAACTTTTTGTTGTTAACAGTATTTGGTGTTTATGTTGGTGTTCTTTTTCGTCTTCTACATCAATCGAATTCGACACAAGAGAGAGTTAACTAACACTTTACCAGAAAATGTCCTGTTTTACATTTCTAAAATTACTGTTCCCTACATTCGTCTGTAACACACCAGGAAGTGTAACTGAGGTATGATCCCATTTCTCATCGTGGTAAGAAGCATGATTGCAGTCACGCGCACAGACGTCTTTGTACACATGGCGCCCCCAGTGCCACGGCCACGATGATAAATGGAATCACGCCTCAGTTAGACTTCCTGGTGTGTTATACACGAATGTAGGGCACAGTAATTTTAGATGTGTAATTAAAAAAAATCATATAATCTGACAAAACTGCATCTGAGCAGGCACATTGGCAAGGTTGCTGGTAGAACATATTGACAGTGTGACTGTGGATTTTTATATGATTTTGTTTGTTTGCTTTTCTGCGTCTCCTTATCCTCCGTAGCATAATCAAGACGAACAAAGCTAGCGTATGTCTTCTCCGCATCGCCGCCACGTGTGGTGTGAGCGCCGCCATGTTTGCTTAATTCCAAATTCGCCACTCGAGGCGTGCTAATAGCGACAAAATATCAGCTAGTGTGCTGCGAGATGATGTCCCGACAAATTTAACCCCGATGAAAAATCTGCATTCCCCATGACGAAAAATCGGCTAGTGTGCTGCGGGTTTTACACGTGTAACGAGTCAGTGTTTCACTGCAGGTCAGATGGTGTCGTTCGAGGTGGTCGATGCCACAGAGGGGATGTGTCCGCTTGAGATGGTCAAGGTTCCAGTACCGAAGAACGACTCCCAGTTCCAGGTAGACGGCGTTACGGAGGAGTACATGCCGTTCGTGCGATCTGCTTACAACCGGGACACTGGACTCTCGCCCAACAACCCGCGACGGCCAGTCAGTAGCAGTCTTGACTTCTAGTCCCGTACACCCGCTTTCTATAAGACCGATCCGTAAACCTCATTTTCTATTGGATACTTCGTCCTTTGTCGGGTAGTTCCGTGAACTTCATGGTTTCGCGGATAGTTCTGTGAAACTGCGACCTTTGTTGCACTGTTCAGGGAAACTGCGCCCGTTTTCGGAAAATTTCATGAAACTTCGTACTTTGTCAGATAGTTCCGGAAACTGGGTCCTTTGTCGGATAGTTCCGTGAAACTTCGTACTTTGTTGGATATTTCGAGGAAACTGCGCCCGTTATTAGATAGCGGCCTGTGTCGAATAATTTCGTGAACTCTTTCTCTATGTAGAATAATTAAATAAACATTTACCCTTTGTCAGATTGTTCAGTGAAATGTCTTCCCTGTAGAATAATTCCGAAAAATATATGGAACGTAAAACTACTTTTTAAACTGTGTTAAACCGTTGATTCCCCAGGATTAATCTCCCGCTTGTGATAGTAAGGCACATTTCTTCAGATCCTCGCTGTACTTGCTTTCGACATCGAAATCAATGTGTGACAATGACATTCGTCCGATGCGCTGCTTGCGGTTTGCACGCCATTGTCCACTTTACGAACGACATTATGACGATGTGAAAGAAATAAACATATCATTAATTGAAAACCCCACGCTAAACCGAGTCACAGAAGCTGTCCGATGAATTGCTGTGCCACTGTTCGCCATTGACCAGTCGTGCTGTTTCAGTGCGCGACTGGACTGCCAGCCATTCTAACGCCTTCTGTTCGTCTGAGCACAGATCAACCGAGTGAGCAGCTGGATCGACGGCAGCTTCGTGTACGGGCGAGGCGAGGTCTGGTGCAACTGTCTGCGGAAGTTTACTGGCGGCCTCCTCCTTACCACCGACCACCTCGGCTACTACCCCGGCTACAACCACCACCGTCTGCCGCTAGACAACCTGCCCGACCCCATCACTCATGAGAAGATGGAGCCGGAAAAACAGTGGGGTATGTGCCCAACGTCCCAAATGATATGATTTGTAATACCAGCTAGTCGATTGACACGGTAAACAATGAATTTTTTATGCATCCACGAAATGGTTTGTAAACGTTCTCCTTTACAAAAATTATGAACGCTTAAATTCTAAAGCATACCTACTAGTGCGAATACATTCGGACACAAGGAAAGCGGATCACACAAACCAATTTTGTAAATTTATGAGCCCAGGCGAAATATCCGACTGACAGGCCACGGTCAGCGATAATGCAGTAAATGGGAACACTTGTGTAAAAGGCCCTTTCTCAATGTTTTCAAAACGGCGGTTCGGGCGTACGCAATCAGCGATTTCTGACAAATTTTAATGCTTAAAATATATATATATATATATATATATATATATATATATACACACACATATATTTATACATATATATATACATATATATATATATATATATAATATATATATATATATATATATATAAATAATAAATATATATATATATATATATATATATATATATATATATATATATATATATATATATATATATATATATATATATATATATATATATATATATATATATATATATATATATATACACCAACCCTACTGTATACTCTCCTGTACGACGATAGGGTTTGGCAATGTACACATACACCAGAACCCGGGGTTGATGGCTGTGGCTCTTGTCTGGTTTCGCTACCACAACCACGTAGCCGCCCGCCTGCGCAACAGCCACCCGGCGAAGGCTGACGAACGATGGAGCAACGAGCGATGGAAAGACGAGCAGATCTTCCAGGCAGCGCGCCGGCACGTCATTGCCGTCATGCAGGTAATACTACCTGGCTCGGTCGATCAGATACAGTCGAACGGTATAATCGTAGGAGAAGGGAGAGGAGGGGAATAGAGGATGTAGGGAGGTAGGGAGGGAGGGAGAGAAGGGATGGAGAGAGAGAGAGGGAGAGAGAGAGATGATGATGATGAGAGAGGATGAGAGAGAGGGAGAGGGGGGGCTTGTATGAGGAGCGAACATCATTGCGTGCACGTATCCATTGCTGTTTCAGAACATTGTCGTATACGAATACTTACCGGCCTTGTTGGGCCGCTCTCTGCCGGAATATAAAGGTAAGTAAACTGTACCACTAATTTGTTCGATATCTGTAGTGCCAATGCTATGTAACGTTGGGTACAGCTGATATTGAATAGTCTAACTGTCTTCGGGTGTAATGAACCAGTTAATTACTAGACTAAAAGGTTCACTGGTTCTGTTACCTGCGGATGCGGGCACTGCAACGCAAACCTGCGTTTTGTGTGGCGACACCTGGCATGACGTTGGGAACCAACAAATGTAACTTTCGCCATCTACCGTACAACACGAGGATAATCGGCAACGTCAATAAATATTATTGTTCGGATTTGAGAGATTGCACTAGCAAGTGAGGACTATTTATATAACTTTTAATATGAAATTTGTATGCATTCGGTTTTGAACCGATCACTGATTAAACCAGTGTTTGGTAAAATTCAAACAAAGGGAGTTTGTGGAAGTTTAATCTAATGTGTAATTGTCGTCTGCTACAAAAGTTTACAACCCGCACCTGCAGCCTTCGACGAGCGCCATCTTTGAGGCTGCAGCCATCCGCACCTATCACACACAGATACCACCCGGAATCTACGTTAGGTATGTTCTTTGTGGTCAGGTTGATTAACGATTGGTAATCACAAGTTGACAGTTTTCAGACGCCGAGTAAAACAAAGTGCTTGCCCAAGAACTTAGACTGAGTATATTGGATGGGCGTAAATTCGTGTTATAGTTACCGGTGCAGTTTTCAAGCCACTCCTGTTTTCAACCCTTTGAAATTTCGCTTGATATCGCGTTAGAGACGTCACAGCGTCTGTTTACGACAATAAAAGGTAAAGGTAAGTTCTTATATAGCGCCGTATCCAGTCCCTACTCAAAGCGCCTTACACTTCATTCCAAGGCCATTTCAACTTCTCTGGGAAGCATTCAGCCACGCTGCAATTACTGCGCGAAAACTATTCGTTCATATATCCACCACCGTCTGTATTGCCAGGTACTCATTTATACAGCTGAGTCTATTGTGGCAATGTGGGTGTGATGCCTTGTGGTGAATAGATATTGGTGATCGTCAATAAAGAGTACAGATAACAAACCTTTTTTCATTGGCATTACATTGCGTTCTCCCGCATCCACTCTCCATCTCGCTTCCCGGGTTACACCGGTATGTATCAAAATAAGATAATTACTAATATGACATTAGGACATTACATCTCCTTCCTTGTAGATATTAAACAGCAATTAGTGTTCAATGTCCATCATAATTATAAAGAATTACTGGGTTTCATTCATGCAGGTTAATAGTAATAGAAAGTTCATCTATAATTGATATGAATCATAACATGTTAATGTTCTTTGTAATGGCAAATGACAAACTACAAATCAAGCACGTCAGGTGCTTTTCTAACACGTGTAGATCTGCGAAGAATTGGCAGATCTGGACTCGGAGTCAACTGCACAGGTGAGTTGTCGTTCTTTGTTGAGTCATCGTTCGCCATGAGATTGTCTCTCGGCTTCGGTTCACTGCATTCATCAAGCAACGGATCTTCATCTGCGCCAACTTCTGTTTCATCACGACCGTGGAGTCTCTTGAAGAAAGACGAGTTGCGGGTTACACTCCGTCCTTGATCAGCCTTTGCAGAGATCATGCTGCCTTTCCGTGTTACGATTGTCATCGGATTCGACTTGTAGGGAGTGTGACTTTTTGACGCAATGAATGTTCTCTTCACTAACACAGACTTGCCAATGCTGAGATCACACGGCTTGTGGTAGTTCTTTCGGTCTGCATGATACTTCATTTTCCATATCTGGTCAGTGTCTCTCTTGCGAACTATCTCAGCAACTGAATCAGAGCTTGCACATTGCAGTAGTTTATTGCGAACGGCACACTTCAAGAACAGTGTTGATGGTGCAACTCCAGTCGTCGCATGTGGACTGGTACGATAGTTGCATAAGAATGCTTGCATTTCTTTTCTCCAGTTCTTGCCGTCTGATTTTGCAGCTTTCATACACTTCTTTAACGTCTTCACGAATCTCTCAACTTCTCCATTAGCTCTGGGGCATAGCGGTGTCACTTTGCGATGCTTGAACCCTAGCACGTTGGCGAACTTGGCAAAGTCTTATCCGTTGAATGGAGGTCCATTGTCCGACTTTAAGACATCCGGTGTTCCGAACATGGCAAAGATTTTGTAAATTTTTGGTATTACTGCACATGCAGCTTCAGATGTCACTGGTTCAATAAATGGAAAACGAGAATAGTTATCGATCAATATGAGAAGCGTTTCTCCATCAACATGTGCAAAGTCCACGCTCATCTCCTCACACGGCTGGTCCGGTAGTCTTGACATTTGCAATGGTTCTCGACTCGTTACAGGTGTAGCTATTTGTCAAGCTAAGCATGATTTCACCTTTGCTTCGACCAGTTTGTCCATGCTGGGGAACCATACTTTCTGTCGCATCAGCGGTTTCATCGTTACTATGCCTAGATGGCCCTCGGGCATGATTTCAACAGTTCTGTTTTGTAGAGTTGCAGGTACGACGATTCAATTTGATTTCAGCAACACGGTGTCTGTACAGGTCAGCTCGTTCTTGACATTTTTGTATCTAGACAGCTCAGCGAGAGATACATTTGATGGTGGTAGGTGCCATCTGCCAGACATGATGCATGTCATGACTGCTTGTAGCACACGGTCTTGAGAAGTAGCGAGTTCAACTCCTTTCAGTGTCATTGCCTTTGGTAATGCATTACGCATGATGTATGCCACGTAATGTTCAGTTTCAGCGGTCTCGTCGTATTCATCCACGGTTGCAACGCCAACAGGATGTCTCGATGCATAGTCTGCTGGGTTGGATTTTCCAGGTTGATATGTAACTGTGAAGTTGTAGCGTAGCAGGTCCATGAGCCATCGTTCAATTCTCGCGGTCGGTTTTGATGATGGGTTGTTGAACAAGGTCACTAACGGTTTGTGATCTGCCACAACCTTGAACTCTTTTCCATATGCGTACAGATGAAACCGCTTGATAGCCCAGCTGATTGCTAACGCTTCTCTGCCTATTTGTGGATATCTCGATTCTGTAGGAGTCAGTGGTCAACTTGCAAAGTAGAGTGGTGTGACTTCCTTTGATATAGCATTCTCTTGGGTCAGAACTGCCCCTAGACCGATAGGGCTAGCGTCTACGAAGATCGTTGTCTTTTTATCAGAGTCAAAGTACGCCAGCATCGTTTTGGTAGACAGCGCTGCTTTGAGTCTTTCAAACGATTGTTGTTCAACTTTACCCCATTCCCAGGGTACTCCATCGCACGTGAGCTTTCTCAATGGACGCGTGATTGTGGCAAAGTCCTTGATGAATCATGAGCAAAATGCAGCAGAGCTGAGTAAGCTTCGAACTTCACTCACATTGTTTGGAGCATTTACACTTCTCAGTGCCTCGACCTTCTTGGGACCTGGTGACACTCCTTCTCCACTGAAGACATGCCCAAAAATAGCATACTCGGGACACGGATCAAGCATTTCGGAACGTTCACCGTCAGCTGGTTTTCTTTCAAACGCTGTAAGACTGATCAGTCTGTCATCATGTTGCGCCTCATCTATGCCACTGATGTAGATATCATCACTGATGTTACGAACGCCTGGAATTCCTCTGATTGCATCACCAACCTTTCTCTGGAATATCTCGGCTGCGCATGACAAACCAAAGTTCAGCCGTTTGTAACGATATAAACCGACATGAGTTGAGAATGTGGTCAGATGTCTCGAATCGGGATGGAGCGGAAGCTGATGATAACCCTGGTTAAGGTCAATCTTGCCGAAGACCTTACATCCATTCAGGTCAGCGATGATGTCATCAGTCGTCGGTATGATGTGACGCTCACGAATTATCGCTTTATTCAGAGATCTCATGTCAACACATATGCGGATCTCGTTGTCATTATGTGGTTTAGGAATGACCATGATTGGTGAGGCCCATGGGGTCGTACCTTCTGCCCGTTCGATGATGTCATCTTTCTGGAGTTGGTCCAGCTTCTCCTCACCTTGTTTCCTGACATGAAACAGTATGCGTCGGTGTGGTTGGGCAACTGGTTTTATGGATTCGTCGATGTGAATCTTCACAGGTTCACCCTTGTATTCGCCCATTCCAGTAGTGACTTCAAAAAACTTGTGCAAGAGTTCTGGTATTGTTGTTCCTTCGACAGTGTTTGCAACTTGGATTAGTTTCAGCCTTTGCGACATTTTCCAACTAAGAAGCAATCGACTTGGCCCCTTGGCCACATAGAATGTTCCATGACTTTTCTGTTTATTGCTGGTGACATCACTCTCAAATGTGCCACACAGTTCTAGCAGCTTTGAACTCATGTATGGGTACACTTCTGTTGTAGATGGCAACAGAGTGGGTCTCGGTGTTATGCTCAGATAGTCTTTCTCGTTCATTATATTGACAGTAGCACCAGAGTCCGCCATGATACAGATTGGCGTGTTCACGATCTTTATTTTGAACAGAGGTTTGTCGCTCAGTACCGAATTGCTGGAGACGGAACTGACATGAAACGTGTACTGTTCTTCATAAACGCCAGATTCCTCAGATTGCGACTCTGCGCCTTCGGTAGTGACTGCTCTGGCTCTTTGTTTCTGACGTCGATAGCTTTTCTTTTGAGCCGGTTTTTCATTGGAGACAGCTCTGCTTCTGCACATTTTTGCAAAGTGGTTGAGCTTGTCACAGGTCAGACAACGTCTTCCTTTCGCTGGACACTGTCCTTTGTGCAGGCACGGTCCACCACACAAACCACATTGGGAACTACGTTTAGCTTCAGATACCGGTTTTGGGTAATGTGATTTGGTGTGAACACGGTATTGAACAGCATTTGATTGCTCTTTTTCGATTTGGATTGTCTGTTCTTCTGCAACCTCCATTGCTCGTGCATTCTTGAGAATCTGATCTAGTGTCAAGCTTTGTTCGATAGCTTTTCGTCTGAGCCTTGCTGATATGGTTCCTTGAATGAGTTGACGTTTTATCTCAAGATCTGAGTCACTGAATCCACACTTCCGAGCAATTAGCTGCAGCCTGGTGTAAAATTCGGTTACTTTTTCGTGAGACTTTTGCATTTCTTTTCGAAAGTTGTAGACGTGATAATCTACACATTTCTGTGGTTCAAAATAGTCAGCGAGAGCTTTGACTGCCGTTTGATATACATCAGTGTCCGATGCAGACTTTTGTATGGTTAGCGTATCGAATATGTCACAGACTTCTTCACCGACGTAGTGAAGAAGCATGGCCTTTTTCCGGGTTGCCTCCTCTACTCCCATCGCAACGAACAGGTTATTAAGTCGCTTCTGGTATTTGTCGAATTGAGTAGGTTGAAGATCAGACTCCGGAAAGGTAGGTAAAGCCATCGTAAGTATGCAACAGTTCTTTATTGTCGCTCACTGCACCATTTCGCACAGCAACAACCACATTTGCTTTATTCACCAACAATGCAACATTGAATGTCTATGGATCTGATTGTTCTGGATGATTCCATCCTCGTCGCCATTGTGATGCCTTGTGGTGAATAAATATTGGTGATCGTCAATAAAGAGTACAGATAACGAACCTTTATTCATTGGCATTACATTGTGTTCTCCTGCATCCACTCTCTGTCTCGCTTCCCAGGTTACACCGGTATGTATCAAAATAAGATAATTACTAATATGACATTAGGACATTACAGTGGGGTGATCAAACTTGCCAGAGCAAAGGTTCGAAGTGACCGCAGTTGGATTTAAAACTGGGTTCTCTCGATTGAGAGTCCAGCATTCTAAACGGTATGCTATCGCGCCCCACAATAATGATACAGAGTCTTGTCTGAGCATGTTATTTGATATATAATATAACACGGAACAATTTTATGATATACATGATAAAAAAACGACTTTGCATGCTTACCAGACATTATTATTCAGCGTCTGCTGATGTGTGTCTCGTTCTTGGCCACGTGACAATAATCGCCCTGTTAGTGGTAGATGTATGGCAAGCCAGTCTTGTCATAAAACTAGGAATAATTCAAATGTGTTAAATATATGAGAAAAAATTAACTACATTAACATTATATATTCAAAATAAGTAAATGTGTTTTTTTATACAGCGCTAAGGCATACACATTTATTTGTATTTAATGTATATCATTAATGTAGTAAATGTTTTCTTGTATATTTAACACATTTTAATTATTCCTACTTTTATGAAAAGTCTGGCTTGCCATACATCTACCATAAAATAGGTGATTATTATCACGTAGCCAAGAACGAGACATGCATTAGCAGACACTCAATACTAATTTCTGGTAAGCACGTAAAGTCATTTTTTATCAAGGTATGTATATCATAAAAGTATCCCGTGTTATATTGTATATTAAAATATATTTTGCTCGGACAAGACTCTGTATCGTTATTGTCGTAAACAGATGCTGTGACATCTTCTAACACGATATCAAGCGAGATTTCAATGGGTTGAAAACAGGAGTGGCTTGAAAACTGCATCGGTATTCCGGTAACTATACATTCGTGCAACATTGACATTGTTAATGCGATTATTTACATAAAATGATTTACAACAGCAATAATAATAATAATAATAATACCATCAACTACAAAAAATCGTATACATCAAACACAAAAATTATTTAATTTATAAATGATTGTTAAATTAATTTGTATGCAATAGGAACTTGTTGTAAAGGCATATTTTCAAGGTGTAGACTAGTTATGTAAAACATTGGTTTTAAATTTAATATTTCATTTATGATCATTTCATAATCTGAGTAATATTCTCAATAAATAAGAAATGAAGGCTTAACGGTTGAGTTTGTTTATTCAAACAGAGGAACCAACTGCAGTTTCTACAAATGTTGTGCTGGCAAAGCTATGCGCATGTGTAACACGTACTTCAGATCACAGGCAAGTCTAATTTCATAAAATACAGATTTTTTTCTAATTTTTTTGTCAGTTTCCTGGGGATGAACTTAATGGTTTGCATTGTAAGTCATAATTACAACGTGTTCATCAATGTTTAAGTACATGTGTTTATATACTAGCTGAGTTGCCTAGCATTGCATGGGAGAAAAGGCAAGAGCTTATGACTCCTTGCACTACCCAGTTAAGTTTTGGTAATGCAATACCAATTGCAGTGACATCTTCATGCCACACAAATCATTACAACTGCCGGTTTCACAAAGTGTTTGGTGGACGTTTGACATAGATCACGTAACACTGGTAGAAACATGCATAGCATTGCTAACAGTTGCATGTAGCTATTGTTCTGAGTTACATAATTTATGTCAAACATCCACATTGGTTCCTTTGACGTAAAACTCCTGTCCCTCCTTGTATCATCCCAAATATTTTTTTATGTAACATGGTCCCCTGGACACGCCTACACAATTTCAGCTCCATACATGTGAAACTGAGGGAGATATGAGGGACCAGACAGATAGACACATAGAGTCACAAACTACTTTATTGGTCATTCCGTGTCAAATCAACCAATGATCAAAAAGTTGATGTCTCAGAATTTGCTTAAATTTTAACCAATGAATAAATAGCTATGACTGAGCACTTCTGCAACAAACTAAGGATTTGCATGCAAATTGTGTCTGTAATGCCCTATAATGTAAACAAAGGGTAAGCGCCCAAAAACACACCCATTATTTTTATCTATTTTTAGGTGTTTCTGACTCAAGAAATTTACAAGCTACAGATCATTGTCCTTTATTAGGTAAACAAGATATTAAAATTTCTAGATGGTGTTCTGCCACTTTTATTTTGGATATTTTTGCCTAATTTGGGAGAAATTTAGGAGAAAAAATTTCAGAAAAACTTTCAGCTGCAATATAAATTAAATGAGACAAAACACCATCCTGGAATTTTAATATGTAATTTACCTAATAAAGAACTATGCACAGTTAAAATAATGGTGGTCATACGACTTAGCCCACATTCTCATTTGGGTGCTGAAATTTGTAAAATATAAAAAAGTTAAAGTTTAAGGCTGAATTATTCAGAAAGTATAGCAACTAGAAGTCTACTGAACTAATAGGTTATTGTCAGTATCCCTGATAATATATGGTAGCAATTTGGACACTGTACTTTAACACAACAATGAAATACAGACTGCTGAAATCCTTGTCGGAATTTGTTTTAATGTTATTTTCATTTCTGTGCTCCCAGTATATCCGTTGTCCATTGTCTTATCTTACTTGAATTTTGCATAGATAATCTGCACCAATATGTCTATATATTCAGCAAATTTCAGGTATGCAGCTTGTAAACTAGAAAGTTAGAAGCACTTGAAAACAGGTAAAAATAACAGGTGCGCTTTGGGGCGCTTACCCCCTGTTCACATCATAGGGCGTTACAAACACGATTTGTATGTAAATGCCTAGTTCTTTTGCAGAAGTGCTTAGGTATAGTTACTTAGTTATTCATTGATTCAAATTTAAGCAAATTCTGAGACATCAACTTTAGAAATTTCCTGAAAATTGGTTGATTTGACATGGAATGACCCTTATATTAAAGATGCATGCTGATACCGGATTGTTTTGTAATTCTTGAAGTGACTTCTGGGGGCATACTATGATGCAGTGGACACTTGATACTTGATTCTCAACAGCTGATCACAGCTAAACTAACACATTATTGTACTGCACATGTTAAGCTTATCCATGACATGATTTCTTACTTTTAGGAAATGGTGAAGAAATATGGTCTTGATGATATTATCCGAGGACTGGCATCGCAAATTGCAGAACAAGAAGATCATATCATTGTAGATGATCTCAGGGGTAACATTAATTAGTTGGTTATTGATGTTGTATGTATATAATAATGATAATAATAAAATGTGTTCCTTCATGCATGTGTGCATACGGGCATGTGTGTGAGTACTCTCACTAGTTTGTATCATCCTATACAATGCAATAAAGACACTTCTATTGTGCAAAAAATCCTTGGGAAACCCAAGCTCAGCATTGCACCAAAACCAAAAAAGGTTAGGCAGTTTCTAGTCAATTGCACATTTAAGTTGTATGATATTCTTCCACTTGGTTCTCTTGAATATTCTACAAAATGCTGCCTATAATATTTGTTTTTACATAAACAAATTAACCCTTATTTTTTGTACATTTCCCATTTTGTGGTCCCTGCCATTATTGGCTAAATCTGAACATTTGAGTAAAATAAACATAATCGCAACAACATGTAGTGACCTTTACTGATTGTGCAGGTAGAAACTATGGACCACTGCAGTACTCGCGCCAAGACATGGTTGTGCAGACCATCATGCGGGGACGAGACCATGGTCTGCCAGACTACAACACAGCCAGGAAGGCCTTTCATCTCGCCCCAGTTGACAACTGGAAAGATATCAACCCTGCCTTGTACAGCAGCACCCCTGAGGTTAGCCAGATACTGAATCACTAATACATACAACTGATCTGTTTATCAGTTGTAGTTGCATCAGAAAGGCAAATATGAAAAATAAAAAAATTCTATTGTCAAGCATCGTAAGAGTAAACAAAATAGTTGCATATTGCTATGGTCAATAATTTGAGTACTTTATAGATATACCTTATGCGATATATGCAATGGTTCAAAACTAATATTATAACTCTAAAGAACTGACAGTGTTTCTGGTAAGAAAACAATATCTCTGTAGATCTCATGCATAACACATTAGATGCAGTTTGATTTGATGATTTTTTTTTGGAACTATGAAGGTGATAAGCAAGCTGGCAGACACCTACAAAGACATCTCTAAGCTGGACATCTACGTGGGTGGTCTGATTGAGATGACCGAAGGTACACCAGGGCCTCTGTTCACTGAGGTCATCCTGGAGCAGTTCCTTCGCATCCGTGATGCAGACAGATTCTGGTTTGAAAACAAGGAAAACAAGTGAGAATAATAATAATAAGTTTATTCAGTTTGCAACCATAGAAGTTGAATGTTGTATGCATGTTTGTGCATACCTGCATCCATGCTTGTATGCGTGCCTGCACCCGTGTTTGTCAACATGCCTGCACCCATGTCTGTCTGTATGCCAGCACACATGTTTATCTGCATGCCTGCACCCATGTTTGTCTGCATGCCTGCATCCATGTTTGTTCATACCTGCATCCATGTTTGTCTGAATTCCTGCATCCATGTCTGTCTGCATGCCTGCACCTATGTCTGTCTGCATGCCTGCACCCATTTCTGTCTGCATACCTGCACCCATGTTTGTCTGCATGCCTGCACCCATGTTTGTCTTCATGCCTGCACCCATGTTTGTCTTCATGCCTGCACCCATGCCTGCACCCATGTATGTCTGCATACCATAGATGACAAACTGAAACTGAAGGAGTTGATGTCATGAGACGTGCTGATATGCAATATCAGCATGATGCAATGAAAGAATATAGTCATGTCATATTACCAGACAATGTCAGCATGGAAAACAGGAGGGTCGTAGGAGGAGAGGAGGAAGAAATTAAGATGGAGGTATAGTGTTAAGAGAAATATCAAAAGGGCAGGGGTGAAAATTACAGTGATACTGTGCATTGCTAGATAGAAGTACTAATTACTTAATATAACTCATTTTCACAGCTGACACATACATATGTCAGTTTGAATATAAACATCTCTGTCATAAGACTCATGATATTTTTTTATGTGCAGTGGTAGATTTAAATCTATATAAATGTAAGTTTATAAAATAAATGACCAGAGTTCATTCCTTCAGTGATGATGTTTCAGTATATTCACTGATGCTGATGTGGCTGACATCAAGAAAATCAAGTTCACTGACGTGATTCAGGAGGCAACTGGCCTTCCAGCCAGCGACTTTCAGAAAGAAGTCTTCTTCTGGAATGAAGGTTACTTATTATCTGTTTGCATCCAGTGTGCATTATAGCAGTATATGTGTCTCCTATGTCATACCGCAGGGAATCACAAGTGTTCTGCATCAAAGTCAGGATAGAGTTAACATATCTTGGACAACAATGTTACAATCCTTGCTGAAGTGTATTTATTACAGCCGATATAGAGGACTAATGATGGTCATGTGGCTTGTGCAAAAATATAACAACATCAAGCTACTGTTTAGAGTACTTCAATTTAAAAATATGATAATCTAACAGAGTGTCGGAATGTCTTTGTAGAAACGTTGCACGTTTGTTACATGTCTTTGGTTTTATCAGGTGTTAGAATGACAGTCTCCACTCACCAATTGTTGGAGCAGTTTGTGTCATCATATATTTTTGTGCCACTGCCTACGTTCTCCCTAGGGTCACAAAACAGGCTTATCATGAAAAACATGAATGAAGCAGTATCGACAGTAAGATGACCAATAGAAGTGTTGTCAGGTGACCAATAGAAGCATTGTGTTGTATCAGATGACCAGTAGAAGAGTTGTGTTGTGTCAGATGACCAATAGAAGCGTTGTTTTGTGTCATGTGACCAATAAAAGTGCTTTGTTGTGTCAGATGACCAATAAAAGCACTGTGTTGTGTCATGTGACCAAAAAAAGCACTTTGTTGTGTCGTATGACCAATAGAAGCACTGAGTTGTGTCATGTGACCAGCAGAAGCACTGTGTTGTGTCATGTGACCAATAGAAGCACTGTGTTGTGTATCATGTGACCAATAGAAGTACTGTGTTGTGTCAGGTGACCAATAGAAGCACTGTGTTCTGTCATGTGACCAATTGAAGCACTGTGTTGTGTCAGATGACCAATAGAAGCATTGTGTTGTGTCAAATGACCAATAGAAGCACTGTGTTGTGTCAGGTGACCAATATAAACACTGTTGTGTCAGATGACCAATGGAAGCATTGAGTTGGGTCAGGTAACCAATAGAAGCACTGTGTTGTATCAGGTGACCAACAGAAGCACTGTGTTGTGTTAGGTGACCCGTGTCAACAGCAGAGACAGCTGAAGGAAGCGGACATGGAAGAGTGCACAGATTACACACACTACGACTTCTTCTCTGGCAGTGAAGTCTCCTACATTGGCTTACTCATCACAGTGGGGCTGCTGCCATTCAGTGAGTAGAACCTCAACAAATATACACTTTGTGGGGTCTGCAAAAAATATTCCATTCCTAGTCATTGAAGCTTCCCCAACCTCTGAAGCACCCTTTTCCTAGATAGACCGGCCATCAGTTTAACTGATTGCTTGAGAGGTCTGTGACCACCAGATGAATCAGCCAGGTCATAAGTTCCCTAATCCTGCGTATTATTCATTATTAGAAATTATTAAATTGTATGGGCACTAAGCTCAGAAAATAGTTTTTAAAATGTGTTCCTTGTAGACAGTTATCTACTATGTTCAAGCCTCCACGAATTCAGCTTTTGCTAAATGTCATCTTTAATAATTGCACATAGCATCAGCTACATGGCATGCCTAAAACCAGGTGAACTTTGACATGTAGCTGTGTTGTCATTGTAGTATGTATCCTGGTGGCCTATCTGATTGCAAAATATAACATCTATAACACCAAGAAAGAGAAGAAGCGCTACCAGTCCAAGATGGCTGTAAAGAAAACACCGCCTGGACCAGGGGACATTGATGGTAAGCACCACTCCATCAATGAATGTGTAGGCGTGAGTAATGCAACTAGGTATTTGGTATAGGTATATATCTGTTTGTCTGCAATGGTTTATCTTTTTGGCACAAGTCACAGACTTTGATACATAGGTTCGTATTGTTGGAACACATTTCGAGTACAAAAGGTTAGGGCTAAGCTAAGATTCGAATCATTTTAAAATCAAACTATCAACGAAACAGCCAGAATGGTTGCAAACATGTTATATAAACCTTTACTTACATTAATTTTATTAAGGAATTCATTGGTGAGTATCCACTAAAATCCAAAACCTGTGTGACCCGTGTGTTCTTTTTTATGGGAAGAATATTCATGTTTTAAGTTACTTTAATTTAGTATATAATGATGAATTGCTCTGTCTGCAGCCCTCGAGTTGGTGACCAAGGACACGCGAACACCCATCGAGTTGCATCTCGACAGCTTACAGTGCAGTCTGGTGGTAATATCTGGTACTCGCCTCAATCCAAGAACAATAAAGTTTGCATCGGACAATGGCAATGTCAACGTTTGCATGAGCAACGACAAATGCAACAATTTCCTGCTGATTCGTGTTCCCAAAGAACATGATCTGGTAAAGATTTGTAATGTTGTATTGGTGCACAGTGCACATGGCCAAATAGCATGATCTGGTAAACATTTGGTAATGTATTGGTGCACAGTGCACTTGGCCAAATAACATGATCTGGTAAAGATTTGGTAATGTATTGGTGCACAGTGCACTTGGCCAAATAACATGATCTGGTAAAGATTTGGTAATGTTGTATTAGTGCACAGTTCACATGGCCAAATAACATGATCTGGTAAAGATTTGGTAATATATTGGTGCACAGTGCACTTGGCCAAATAACATGATCTGGTAAAGATTTGGTAATGTATTGGTGCATAGTGCACTTGGCCAAATAACATGATCTGGTAAAGATTTGGTAATGTTGTATTGGTGCACATGGCCAAATAGCATGATCTGGTAAAGATTTGGTAATGTTGTATTGGTGCACAGTGCACTTGGCCAAATAACATGATCTGGTAAAGATTTGGTAATGTATTGGTGCACAGTGCACTTGGCCAAATAACATGATCTGGTAAAGATTTGGTAATGTTGTATTAGTGCAGAGTTCACATGGCCAAATAACATGATCTGGTAAAGATTTGGTGATGTATTGGTGCACAGTGCACTTGGCCAAATAACATGATCTGGTAAAGATTTGGTAATATTGTATTGGTACACAGTGCACATGGCCAAATAACATGATCTGGTAAAGATTTGGTAATGTTGTATTGGTGCACAGTGCACTTGGCCAAATAACATGATCTGGTAAAGATTTGGTAATGTATTGGTGCACAGTGCACATTGCCAAATGACATGATCTGGTAAAGATTTGGTAATGTTGTATTGGTGCACAGTGCACTTGGCCAAATAACATGATTTGGTAAAGATTCTCTTATGCTATGAAAATGGCCTGGTTATGTAGCTACAAAGTGATAAAATATTGATGGTGCGAAAATAAATCCTCAAAGCACAGTTTGACTGACTGTCTTAATGACAGAAATATGCAATCCATGTTTACTGCATTGAAAGTCATCAGCAGGTTCCATTTCTTTGCAAAATGACTCGGGGGGGGGTCTAAGATTGACTACCCTTAGCAACAAATCTATAGAATTCTGTAAAAATGGTATAGAATTCTACAGAGTATAGTATAATTTTGTATAAAAAGCTATCAAATATTACAGATTCTATATAACTAGTTTATGTCTATTTCAATTTTTAAAAAAAATTCTATCAAATATTCTATAAAATTTCTATAGAATATTGTCTAAATTCTACACAGTTGTGTCCACAAACATCCGATAGAATATTCTATAGATTTTTCGCTAGGGGTAACATAGGCATTGCATAGAAGCATGTGTGACATATTTGCTTTTGACCAATGATATTTTTAATATTAGCAGATTTTAGAATCAGGCAGTAACACTACGTTTTAGATAGAGAATATTCTGTTGTGGCCATTTCCTCCTATGCTATAGACAATGTGCAATAGATAATAATTAATGCAGACAATTATGATGATGGCCTTTCAATGTTGAATTAATATCACAACAGCAGTCGTTGATTATGGACCACCCAATTACCCTACTTGTTACTAAGTTAGTTCATACTGTGTGTCACTTGGATTCATGATTTTATGTTTTCCAGTTTGTTCTTGCTAATCTCCAAAATCTCTCCCCACAGGTAATTGTCTTCAATGCCGACTATGAACGCACAGCCTTTGTGTGGAACCTTCGCCGTATGCTGAACTCCCACAACATGGCGTTGCAGATATTTGAGAGTTCACAGTGTGACATCATCAAGAATGCCATAACAAAACACAAGAGGAACCAACTACTCACTGAGTTGTTCAAGCGTGTCTTTGCTGAGGTTAGTGGTTCTGGCTTTATCATAGTTATGCCTATGTGGAAGGGCTCATTATAATATAATTGTTAGATCAGTTTTATAATATAATTATGTCATCAGTTTGATGTAAGTTGTACTTATTATATCTAACAACATTTTAAGTATCCTTCCAGCATCAGTTATGGGATGTGTTAAATAAGAGCCAAGGTCCAATATCACAGATTGATAGGAATAAGTGTTAATTAATTACCCAGGGACTGTTGCCTCATGAGAAACATGTGGTGTTGGTTAGTCTGTTCAAACAAGAAGGCAGAAAATGAGAGATAATTATTGGCTAATGTGTATTTGGTAAGACAGGCTTAGATGTTATATAGTGTACCCATGTTGTCGTAATATTTATTTGGACAGAAAGACCAAAAAACAATGCTATGACAATAAAGATGATGTGGTAGGGGTTATTTAAATTATATATATATATATATATATGTTTATATATATATATGTTTATATATATATATATATATATATATATATATATATATATATACACACACACACATATAGTAATGATAGAAATTACATAGAAGGGTAGGTGTAACACCCATATGGCTAACATCACTTCCCTTGAGGGACTGTGAGAGGGTGATGGCTGAACCCTTTATCAGATGTCTGTAGTAGATAAGCCTAGTGGTCATTAATCCTAATGCAGGATTAATGACCACTGATTCTTTGGAATCACCAATTCCATAAACAAGACATCACAACCTGACACCTTCTCTTGAGGGAAACCCAGCTATCAATTCAAATTATTTACAGCTAGACAGGGATGATCCAGAGGTTGGTGGGAATTATGGGTGATACCCATTGGCTAATTCATCTTTCCTGGGGTCTGTCAAAAGGTAATATATTTAGGTACAGAGGAGACTCACAGAGTTGTGGGGAGGCAGGAGCCATTGCCTAAGAGTAGCTGGTGTGTAATCAGGCAGTGTTGTAACTGGCCAGGGAGTCTGTCAGATAGTGTTATGGTAGTTTTAAAGTTTGGGGTGTGCCAGGGACTCTGTCTGTAAGACAAGAAGAGTTAAGTGTTTCATTGTCAGTTGGTTTAATGTTTGGAATGTGTTATTAGTACTGTAGTGTAAATAAAAGATTGTTATTGTAGTAAACTCAATTTGGTTGTCAGTGTATTCTTAATTGGTACCTCCCCATTTTTGCATTAATAGAGATTACCTCTAGGACACCTACCCTCTTCAAGCCAATCCCACATGGCCATATGAGTTGGGATAGTTCAATGTATCCAAATTTATGTTTCTATCTTTTTTCTTACAACATCCTATGTAAATTAATTAACTACAGTTGAAGCGTCTATTTTTATAAATACAACAATGTTGACTATTGAGGATTGGTGTCACATCCTGCCCTCCCCACAGTCGTCAAATGTGGGTGAACTGAAGACAGCAGAAGATATGGAGAACCACGAGTGTAAAGACATCGTCAGTTGCGAGTTGTCCAGGGTATGCATCTTTTCTTTTTATGAGTACCATATAAGTTGAACTGTACAGAAAATTTGACATAAGTAGCATGTTTAGCTCATACACAATAACATATCAGCAGTCAAGCAGGTAAGAGGTTACAAAAATGTTTTTATTTCTTCAAAACTATTCATTTGTTTCATTTGTACTTTGTAATTATGTCAACCTGCTCAGTAATCAACTTCTTCACCTTGCAATGCAAGTGATCTTGTATTAGTTATATCGAGGGTAGATGCAAGGGTTTGTTGGGTTCAAGGAAACCTCCTCATTACGCAAACCCCAAGTAATGTAAAGTAAAACTCGTTTTACTGAACTCAATACCTCGCCCAGATCAGATGACTGCACTCTACCCAAAATACCAACACACCTAATCTAACACTCTGGATTTACCCCATACCAATGCAGTGCAATGTGACAATGTTAATTCTTACTATTGAATGCTGTCATATTGTTTGTGCATACTGCAACATGTGATCTTACATTCCATTCACCAGTTCAACTGTTGTTACATTTATCTTTTGAAACACCTTATCTTTTAAAGTTTACTCACTTCAACTTTTCAACAATCAGGATGGTTGTCAAAACATTGATGCGAAACTTTAATTGTATTGTTGTGTTAAAAAGAAATTCTATATTAAATGATTCTCCCAACTTGACGAATAAATTCATGAGTTGTGCTGTGTGTGTTCAGGAGGAGTTTGCTGAGTCGCTGGCCATGAAGCCTGACTCTGTGTTCATCAATCAGATGTTCTCTCTGATTGACCGTGACAGGAATGGCTACATCTCCTTCCGAGAACTCCTCTATGCTGTTGTGCTCTTCTCTAAAGGTAACACTAACTCTACCCAATGTCTTCACTCCATTCGGCATGGGCTGGTATGAAATAGCACATTATTAGGTCATCAATTATGAAGCAGCTTAATAGACCATTGGGCTTAGCAGATGATAACCATTGGGCTAAGCAGATGACATGCAATGGACCTAGGCCAAGTTTACAATACTTTGTGTTTAATTTCCATGTATAATTTGTTTACTGAAGTGTTTAAATGTGTCAATTTATTACATGTTGTCACTATTGCCAGGTGGCCCAGAGGACAAGATGGAGCTGCTGTTCCACATGTATGACATGGACAAGAGTGGCACCCTTGACAAGGAGGAAGTCACTGCTCTCGTCAAGTCAGTAAACACATCTAGACCTTCTACACTTGATACTTCATTATTAATAATGATAATATCTGGTCTTATATAGCGCCAGTGCTTACTCCATTATCAAGCAAATTTTTTTGGCAGCACCTTATGCAGCCCCATTATGGGTTTAGTAGATCGATATGATTGACTCGGTGAGTCACCGACATGTTTTTTCCATGTATCTGTCTGGAATCTTTTACTTCCCCTGCATGCATATATATATATATATATATATATATATATATATATATATATATATATATATATATATATATATATTTCGAAATCCGCCCTCCTCCCCACCTTTTCTATATATATATACATATATATATATATATATATTATATACGTTAGACACCAGGTAGAAGGGACAAACTGCTTTTAGTGTCTTCCAGTGGACACATCTAAGTCTTATACTGCTACACTTCTTAGTTCATTATGCTTGATACTTTAGTGTCAGTAGTTGGATGAATGTTTAACAGTTGAATATTCTTTCATGGTCAAACTCCAGTATATTCTCATTTGAGCTAACAAATTTCAAATTTGTTACCAGTACAAACAATCACAAATTTGATGCAGTTGATCTCCTTGTGTGACCAGTTATCTTGAACAGAAAGGCAGCAGCATCAAATATTTCTAGTAACAAGCAGTTATCTTTTTGTTTTTGTCAAAATAAACTGCTGCTTAACCACAGCGCTGGTGATGACAATATTGTTTGCCTCAGGTCAATACTAGAGATGGCCCACTCTGACCTGACCAGCGCAGAAACTGACCAACTTGTTGAAAAGATGTTTGTGACAGCTGAACTTGACAAGCATGGTGTATTGACCTTGGAAAACTTTGTGAAGATGTTGGCCGGGGAGCAGAGAATGATGTGGGACGTGTCTCTAGAGTGGAAAGGTACGGGGCGTCTGTGTTCTCCTACTCACATATACACATATGCCCCAACCGTGAGTCACATACAGTCTTTGTCCACATCGCCACTCGTCCATCACTGCAGGGTGTTGGGTTGGGTGGGCTCTTGGCAAAAGCTTGCGCATGTATTTGTTTAGCATGAGGAAGTCGGCAGATTCCACCATTCCACCATGTCAAGGTCACAACATCCGCTTTTCCACCATGTCAAGGTCACAATGAAAGAAAAGAAAGCAACATTGAGTAGTGCACACCTGGTGGCAAAACACTGGTAACAGAAGACTGGCAAGAAATCTGTAACACCTACAAATAAATGTGTGGTTTTCTACATTCTCTGTTTGGCTGTACATTCTCAAAATGTGCTCGCCATACAATCTGGGGTATATTGATTGATCTTGTGATACTTTGGCACAGCCGATTGCACAATGATAACAGTTGTGAGAGTTTCTCTTCAGACGTATTTTTCAACTGATGATTTGTTATTTGCCACTTGAAAAACAATCCAAACATAATCCTTGTTTAAACCATTAGTCCATAAGACCGTCAAATTTAAGAAAATCTGTAAGACTTATTGGTAAAACAATATGGAGTTGGCACATATGAGTATAGCTGTCAGTTAGAATGTACTTTGAATGTAGCACATACAGAGCTGGTTATATGAACATGTTAAGTCCATTTTATGGCACACATCTAAATTACAGTTGAATTTTCCAGTGTGATTAAATTATTTATGGATCCTAAAGTATTATAAACACAATTGTCTGTAACAAATTCTCTTTCTCTCTTTCTTTAGGAATGAATCGGTGCAAGTATATGAAGTCAAGCAGTCACAAGAACAGGTAGAGGAGTTTTAATTTGTATTATATGCACATGTCAACTTGGAAATTGTTTTGGCCAGAGCAGTGCTAACCTGCTTACTTTTATTAAATTTTACACTTCCCAAGATATATGTAATGTTCATGTTTCAATTGATTTTGCATGTATAATTTGTCTGGTGTATTATCTCAGTTATATGCATTGTCATTGAGTAAATGTGTGTCACCTGCACTGCAGTCTGAATGAAGTGTCACAGAAGACAGGCCCTGACAACTGGGACAATGGACATCGCATCAACTTCAGTGGCATGACACACCCAGTAAGTCACATCACATACACACTTGTCACATCACCTACCCATTAGTTACATCACATACACACTAGTCACATAAGCTACACCCTAGTCACATCATCACCTACACAGTAGTCACATCCCCTACACACTAGTCACATCACCTACACACTAATCACATTACCTACCAACTAGTCACATCAGCTACACCCTAGTTACATCACCAACACACAACTCACATCACATAACAGTAGCATTTTGTATCTCTAAGTTTGAGGGAATTACAATATTATAGTGTTAATTTGGTTGATGATTTAATAGTACAGTCGAGCCTCGTTATAAACGGTGGTTGGGATCCATGATTTCAGACCACGCTGTAATACGCCAATATGCAGTTTATGGAACTTAAACAAGTATACTAGCATTAACGTGTATTATTTTTGAATGTCACACCCTGTTGATTCTTGAACTGAATAAAACATGTACGTATACCGTTATGGAATATCTACTACCAATATGCCTATAAATTGGAAATAATAACCTGAATCTGAGTAGCCGAAAACGTATATGATTTGACAAACATAGTACGTAAGCTGATAAAACACAGAAAATAACAATATTAATAATTGTTTCACTTCATCTTTCAACCGATCTCGACCGAAGCATAACATTATTACGCACCACTTAACATCGATTCATCGTTTTATATGCGGATGACGAATTCGTATTTTCGCGTATCGGTAGAGCCTTGAGTTAGGCTTAGGAATTTGGCATGTTGGTTTCGAGTCGCGAAAACGATTAAATTTACGATGTAATGGAACCATGTCATTTCACCCAAGTATTATGTTGGTATTGCATACCAAATGCATTTAAATCTGTTTATCTGATTCTTATGTGAGGCGTATTTGTGAATCTTGATTGCAATTTACAAACCGTCGAAGCGAAGCCAGAGACAGCGATTGATGTCGGTGGCAGCTCAAAGCAAACAACACGATGATACTCATTCATTGAGATTGTTCGCCTAATGTTTCTTGAGAATTGTCAAAGCAATTCTAAGTAGGTTTAAGCAGGCCCATTTGGCGGCAGAAAATCGGGGTCCACGACCGACCGCGTTATATCCGAATCCACATAATAACAGGGCGCGTAATAACGAGGCGCAACTGTAGTGTTATAAATGTTCACTTTTATCTCTGGGATGCTGTAGATAGCATTGCATGCTTAACGAGCTTATACATTTTAGGTAGAAAACTTGATATTTGGATATTGTAAGGAATGCCTTGTTTCAGTTAGTACCTTGTAAAAAATATTACAAAAACGTAATTAATTGTAATCACATCAATTAAAATATAAATACAGTGAAACCTGTCTATAGCAGACACCACCGGGATTATGCATTATGTCTGTTATGGATAGGTGTCCTTTAAGGAGAATCTAGTTAAGTGGACACTCAATAGGTGGCGCCATTATAATTTGTTACGGTCGCTAGTTGGTACAGCTGTGAATGGTATGAAGCTATGGTTAATAAAACAATACATGTATACAATATATATATGGGCCATAAACTTAGTTGGTGAAAATATTAATCACACAGTGTTACTGCATTCCACTGCATGGAAACCAGGTGACATATGGGGCCCGTGATCAGTCCCATGTAATCAGCATGTAATGATTGATCCCTGTCTAGTCACGTCGTTGGGTCCATGAGTCGGTTCTCACAAAATTCAAAATTAACTCGCCAGATCCATTCACGTCTAGAATGTAATCAGTTATAACATTAGTTGTCCAGGTATTGTCTCGATTAGAAATTTATTCGACAGCAAGTCACTTCGTGTACATTTCACAATCACATAAAATCGCCATCCCAGCACATTAATACACCATATGTACCATCAGTAATATCTTTGGTTTAAATTTAAAAAGAATTCATCATTTAGAAATCAAACGTAATGCTAGTGCAAGCCGGCTTGGCTTGTCTATGTGGAACTTTTTAAGAGTGAATGTTGGGAGCATTTTCGTAGCTTCCCTCGTGGAACATACTTGTCGTGTCTCGGTGAAATTGTCTGCCACACTCCCTGAGTGCACAAATCTAACCTTTTAAAACAAGTCAATGGCTTTCCCAGAAGTTTATAGTACCAACGTACGCGTGCGTGAACATCTCCTGATTCTACCAAAATTATCCAAGACCATCTCACACATGCGTATGTACAGTGTGGGTGGCTGACCGACATCTTGCCAAACTTTCCCCCGCCCGCTTATGGATCAGGCCTTGAGGAAACCAGTTGACAACATTTGAAAACTCATTAATAAACTTCTAGGCACAGGGAAGGGCGTCCTCTTTCGACCCATGCCCTTAGCTTGCGTTTGGACGAAGTATCCATTACTCAGAATTGAACTTTTGCCCCCAAGGCTAGGCTACATGTCTACATAAACATCCTGAATTTTCTTAATAGCAAAATTATTATTATTATGTCTATATTAACTGCATAATGAAGACAATGACTTTACAATAATTTTTTTGATCCCTCTACGAACAAATTATTAATTTGCCAAGTGACATAATTTAAACACATTGTACACTGCTCCCCTACTGTCAGGCAGACTGATAGTAACATTGACAAATTTCTCCTTGTTCATTCAATTTGGTTAGAGCTTGGCCTCTGAGAGTTAGACTTTGATTCTTTGACAAAACAAAGTAGGTTTAGGGGAGCTGAAATGGCTTTGATGTCCAAGAAAAGCCAAGGGGTGAAAGTTTACACAGTTCGCCATGGCCTAGGCTACGGCTAGGCAAGAGGCTTATTTGGAGCACATTCACTGTCTGTTGTCCACATTAGCCAGGTGGCCACTATGGGCAGTTAGCAGACAGTACAAACTAATAGCAAGTAATTCAGTACTTTCAAAAGTGTCTGCTATGGACAGGTGTCCGCTAAGGCAGGTTTTACTGTAAAGTTAAATTGTAATATACATGTAAAATAAAAACGTAAATATATATATATATATTTACATGTTTTTTTATATATATATATATATATATATATATATATATATATATATATATATATATATATATATATATATATATATATATATATAATTCTGGAGTCATTTTGAAACTATGTGATTACCATTCTGGCCACCAAGTTAAATTGTAATATACATGTAAAATAAAAACGTAAATATATATATATATATATATTTACATGTTTTTATATATATATATATATATATATATATATATATATATATATATATATATATATATATATATATATAGTTCTTGGAGTCATTTTGAAACTATGTGATTACCATTCTGGCCACCAGGTGACAGCAGGTTCCTCCAAGTTTATTCAGTTGGTTGAACCAGTTCGCAGCTACATAGAGACCTACCATCAACACATTGTGTGTCTCCTGCTCTTCTTTGGTGTCAATCTGCTCGTCTTCTCTCACAAGTTCTACTGTGAGTACACGGACCATCTCTGTATCAATAGCAGTCAGTTCTTACTTCTTAGACAGCATGGTGCACAACCATCTACAGATCAGTTCTCTTAACAATCATCTTTGTTGTGTTGACACAGTTAATCCATACTAAGAGACAGAGCTACAGGTGGAAGATTTAAAGTTGCTAGCATTGTGAACATGTTTAAAAAAAGCCTGCCCAATAAAAAAATTTTTAAGGGGCAGGCAACAAATTAATGAAAAATTTTTGGACTTAGATTATGCGATCGAGCAGGAACACCGTGGCTTCCGCAGCATCGGTGGCTACTGGGTGAGTCTGTCACGAGGTGGTGCTGCAGGCATGTCATTCTCGTTCTCGTTCATCCTGCTGACGATGTGCCGTAACCTGATCACCAAGCTGCGAGAGACGGTGCTTAACCAGTACCTGCCGTTTGATGCCCATGTCACCTTCCACGTGATTGTGGCCTACACTGCCTTCTTCTTCATGTGTAAGTCTTCCTCAATTTGAACATCTTGTTCAGGACGTCACTCCCCATAATGTTTTGTGAAATCAATGTCTCTCTCCAGCTATTCTACCAGCCACTGTCACTGGTCTGAATACAACAGTGATGTCCTTCTCCTATCTTTGTCATGGCTTGTATCTGCTTGTATCTTTTCTTTGCCACAATTCTTCCCAATAACATCTGAGTAAATCTTCAAACTCAGAGACGTGTGTGGCCATTTCCAACACGTGTCCAGGGGCATCAACAACCTAAGTTTTTTCTAAATTTATATTGACACAAGCTTTATATCATATTCCATATGTTCACACTACTAAACTGTTTCTCCATTTGAAGCTGTAAACAGCTACCAAAGAGTGTTTCTTTAATCACCAGCAGGCCTGTTAACAAATGCAAATGCATTTGAATGTTGAGCATTCAAATGCCTCTGTGAAATTGTAAATGCATTTACATTCTATTCTGGCCTACCTGAATGATTAGCCTTTCATTCCCTGCCATAGTTCCCAGTAAACTGTCAATTGTCTGTTGCTCCCTCCCATTTCCATCACCTCTCCAGGCCTGGAACTGTGTGACTCTGTGTATGACCCAACAAACATGTTCATGTAGTCGGACTGGTATGTAGTGGTTACAATAATGTACTACTGTATTTATTAAATAAATGAATAATGTTTGTATACATTAAATTGTTTTTCTCCAAATAAAACAGAATGTTAATATAAAGCCAAAACATTTGAAATTAATTAAAATGCATTTGCAAATGTGTAACCAAAACATTTGCATTTGAGTGCGATCCCAAAACATTTGCATTTGAATGCGTTCCTGGAAAATAGCATTTGCATTTGAATCAAGTGAAACATTTGCATTTGCATTCAGATGTGTTGACAGGCATTTGTTAACAAGCCTGATCACCAGACATCTGTAATGAAAATGCATGGTACAGTGTATATACAAACTATAACTCAAATTACACAAATACACAGGGTTTTCATGTAACGAAGTAAAAATACTTCGTTACAATACTTGAGTAGTTATTTCAAGTATAACGAAGTAGAATTTTTATTAAATACTTTTACTTGTAATAAAGTAACGCAACTTTTTAATTGATTACTTTTATTTACTTAGCAATATATTTTCAGGCCAGTTCGTGATTATATTTGCAAAAAAACCTCTGTTTGGGAAATCGACGCAACCACTGTTTTTTATATATAGGTCAGTGATAGAAGGTCATGTCAAGACCATTGACATAAAGTGTCTCAAACCATGATGCAAATATCTCCGTTGTACCATATCAACTATTAATCAGTAAGTTTCCAATACATATTATTAATATATATATATATATGTGCTATTTCAACATTCTATTAATAATCCCCATACAATGACGCAATTCTGACATTCGCAATCACACGTTGCTCTGAAACTTTCATGTCAGCACTAAATGTTACTCCTAAGTCCTTCTCTTGTGTGGTTCTACCTAGTACAGCATCCCCCATTTTATATTCTTCGTCCATGTTTCCATGTCCTATGTGTATACATTTACACTTCCCAAAATGTAATAACATTTGCCATTTTTCTAACCATTTAACTAATTTATCTAGATCATCCTGTAAACTTTGTTTATCTGTATCATTAGTAACCTTTCTGAATATTTTTGTGTCAACTGCAAATTTGAGTACTTTGCTAGATATGTCATCTTCCAAATCATTTATATATATTCAAAACAGTATAGGGCCTAATACTGATCCCTGTGGTACCACACTCAAAACCGATTTCCAGTTTGAAATCTCACCATCTACAATTACTCTCTGTCTTCTGTGTGTAAGCCACTTTTCTATCCAGTTGATTACATCATGGGCTTTTAGTTTAAGTAACAGTCTTTGATGTGGCACTTTATCAAAAGCTCTCTGAAAATCTAAGTAGACAATATCCACTGGTGACCTGTCATCTACCCACTTTGTAATTTCTTCAAAAAAATATAAGAGATTGGTTAGACATGACCTTGCTTTTAGGAACCCATGTTGAGATGTATTTATTAATTTATGTTTTACAAGGAATTCCACCATGTGGTCTCTAATTAATGTTTCGAGTAATTTACATACAACTGATGTTAAACTGGCTGGTCTGTAATTTTTTGGTTTGTTTCTCGATCCCTTGTTAAATAGTGGGGTAATGTTTGCTTCTTTCCATTCTGAAGGAACTATTCCTTCTAGAAGTGGTGTACTAATTTGCTCAACAATTTCCTTAAGCAGTTTTGGTGGTATTCCATCAACTCCCGGTGATTTATTATCTTTCATCTTCTTAATTTTCTTTGCTATCATTTCAGGAGTTACAAATACCTGCCCTAAATGTTCTGATTTACTGCCCTCAAATTTAGTAAATGGAATTGGAAGTGAGCTGATGTCTTCTGTGGTAAAAACTGAGCTGAAATACTCATTCAGGACCTCTGCCATCTGAAACCCGTCTGAAATTATGTTTCCACTGTTGTTTTCCAGTGGTCCGACCTTATCTCGAACTTTCTGTTTTCTCCTTTCGTAAGCATAGAAACTCTTGCTGTCATTTTTTTTATTACCTGCCAATTTTTTTTCAAAGGTTCTTTTAGATTTTCTAATTTCAGTTGTAGCTAGGTTAAGTGCCTCTTTGTAATTTGCATAGTCTTCATCTTTTCTGGTGTGCCTATAAACCCTTCACATAGCTTGCTTAAACACTATTTTTCTAATAGCTTCTTTTGACAAGTATTTCTTTCTAGACCGTTTTCCTTCTTTTTCAAGGGAACAAATTTATCGATGATACTCTCAATTTTATATTTTAGAATATTCCAACATTCAAGTGCGGTCTTATTCATCAGCATGTTATTCCAATCTAGCTTTGCCAAGTATTTTCTCATATCTTTATAGTTACCTTTGTGGAAGTTTCTCTGATACGTTTTTTTTTATTTTTACTTTCTGATTTTACATTGATGTCAAAATGTATTTGATTGTGGTCACTGTTACCCAATGGTTCATGTATTTTTACATTGTCCACTGATTCTTTTTGTGATGACAAAACTATATCTAATACATTATCTCCCCAGGTTGGTTCTAGTTGTTGGTCGTCACCCTCTGTACTCTCTAGAGATTTCCATTGTATGTGTCCATGGTTAAAATCTCCCATTATGATACATTCCCCTTTACTAACTTCCGTTATAGCATTTTGTATTTTTTTTTCTCATCTTCGTTTATGTTTGGACTTCGGTAAACTAATCCAATAGTTAATTTTTTATTTCCTGAAACTATTTTGCACCAAACAGCTTCATCGTAATCTGCTTCCCTTTCTAATTTTATTTCATAAGCCTGAATAGATTCTTTAACATATAAATTAACTCCCCCTCCCCTTCTTCCTATTCAATCTCTCCTAAACATTACATATCCTGTCAATCCTAATTCAACATCTGTTATGTCTGTGTTGGCCCATGATTCGGTAATAACAATTATGTGAGGGTCAATATCTTCTACCATAATGTTTAATTCGTTTTTCTTATTTACTATACTCCTAGCATTTAAACACACGCATTTATGACCTGCTTCAGACCTGTTTTTAGGATATTTCGTTATTGGTTTGCTTGTACTAGTGGCCTCTTGTCCTGCTTGAGGCATCTCTAAGTAACCCCCCTGTGCTTCTAGTTTAAATAGCGGTTACTACCAAAAAGATTTGATATGCTACCCATGCCACTGCTGCTGTGAGTCCATCCGCAAATACTGCTGAGGTTGTGCCTCATCATTAAGTTAGTTCTGTATTTAATGGACATTATTTGATGTTGTGAGGGCTCATTAATTATAATGTAATTTTCCAAATGAGCACCATGTTCAAGGGTGGCAGACCGATTAACCAGCTAAGGCTGTCTGGGAACACTTCGTTATAGACAGAGTGGTTGCAAAACAGTTGCTAGATGAATGCTGTGTAATTTATATGATATTACTCATGATTTTGTTGTCATTTGTAAGTGTTTTACTTTTACTTCTACTTTTACTTCAAGTACTTTTGAAAAGCAGTTTTATTTTTTACTCACATACTTTTTTACAAAGTACTTTTACTCGAGTAGTTTTTAGGTGAATTACTTTTACTTTTACTCAAGTACAAAATTAAAGTAATTCAGTCAACCCTGCAAATGCACGACTGGTGTTTGACTTGATGTTTAACATAAGTCTTGGTACAGCCTGTTATCTCAGACATATCAAGTGATTTGACTTTTTAAATAGTCAGTTATGACATCATGGTCTCATGGTCCACCTGATAGACTTTATAGTTAAATTTTAGGTCTTTGCAGAAGAAAATTGGAAATTGACCTTATGTGTAGCATAATTGCTAGATTTTCAGTTTCTGTTTCTTTACAATTTTCAGTTTCTTTACAATGAAAGCAGCTTTTGAACAATAGGCAGAGTGCATCCACATTACCCAAGTGAATGATTGCCTTGCAGTTCTACATGTCTTTGGCTACTGCTTAATTTTCTACGAAGTTTCCACCCAACCGGCTGAGTTCCTCTGTATTTTCCGAGAAGTCTCCTTGAGGTGAGTGACATATTTGACTGTGTGTGAAGTTACGTCAAAGTGACATCCTTTCACTGTATAAGAAATGACAGGATTAAATGGTGTACAGTAATCAAGCATTTATAAAGGTACATTTGAAAGGTAATGATGGTTACGCTACATTTACAGTTATTTAAATGTAATCAATGTTTTCATTGAAGTAATTTTATTCTTGTGGAATTGTTTTCTACAGCCCCACCTTCCTGCCAAAGTTCCACTACTGGCTGTTTGGAACTCTACCAGGTACGTACTTCATAACACTGAGTGAATAGAATAGTTTTCTTGCAGTAAATGCAGCATGGCTGAATGCTTCCCAGAGAAGTTGTGATGGCGTTGGCATGAACAGGTCTGCCAGGGGTGAAATGTAAAGCATTTTGAGCAGTCCCAAGGATTGGATACCGCACTATATAAGAACGTAGAGTTACCTTTATAATCAATGCAGTGACTTTGTTTCATTCACCGTTGAGGCTATTCCCTCTCAAGACCTTAACACCTACATCAGTGTTAGAAAATTCAAGTCAAGCAGAAAGGTGCATTGCCACTTATAATACAGTTCCGAAACCTATAATATAGTCCCAGAAACGTGCCCTATGTAGCACAAAGTCAACAATACCCTTAACGTCAATCTGCTGGATTGAATAGGCCGATAATTGATGTGGCCGTTGGTCGCCTGATCTCACCACCAGCTGAATACGCAGGCGGTACAGGTCTCGTTTGACTGCAGTGATGTCGAGCTTGTTGTCGGCTGGATGATAAATAGGCTGGATGTCGAATACTCATGGAGATGGCGACGTTTCATGACGATGGCTGGACGCTCTGGTGTCGCACACGGGGAAGACAGATGAACGGTAGGCTTGACGCACCTTACACCTGTCTTCAATATGTCATGGAGATGGCTAATGTGTTGTGACGACGGCTAATGCGGGCGCACTGGTGTCGCGCGAGAGGGGAAAGCAGCGGAATAGTCGGCTGAACACTCTGTAATTCGGTTGTCAACATAACATGGAGATGACGAACATGTTGTAAAGATGGCTCATGCAGATGCCGTGTTGTCGTACATGGAGATATTATCATGTTCGTCCGTCGAGTCGACTAGGACCACTCTAGTCATCTGGGGGTAGTTGGGGCTGGATCTGATGAGTGCACAGATGGCTGACAAGGCCAATCCGTGCATGGAAGGTACGTTGGCAGTTGGGACAGGGGATGAGGGTGACGTCATCTTGAGGATTGCTGGCTCGGGCTTTCCTGGCTTGCCTCCTCTGCTCTGCTGCAGCGGTCCTGTTGGCCTCGCATATCTTGGAGCCTTTGTGCACGGATGAACGCCACTTGGCCCGGTCCATGGCGGTTTGTTCCCAGGAGTCGGGGGTGATGGCAAACGGTTTCAGGGATGTTTTTAGAGTGTCTTTGAAGCGCTTCTGGCCTCCATGGGACCGTTTTCCTTGCTGTAGTTCGCCATAAAAGAACCTTTTTGGGAGCCGATGGTCTGGCATGCGGGCTACATGTCCTGCCCAGCTTAGCTGGGACTGCATTAGGATGGTATAGATGCTGGGCAGGTCTGCTTGAGCAAGTACCTCAGTGTCTGGAATCCCGTCCTGCCACTTGATGTTGAGGAGTTTCCTGAGGCACGTTGTGTGGAAGTGGTTCAGCTTCTTGCCATGGCGTTGGTACACTGTCCATGTTTCACATGCATAGAGCAGCGTGGGGAGCATTATTGTCCTGTATACCTTCAGCTTGGTCTGTAGACTAATGCCTCTTCTGTTCCAGACATTGGCATGTAGTCTGCCGAAGGTCGCGCTGACCCTTGCAATTCTGACGTTCACCTCGTCATCAATGGTGACATTTTGAGACAGTGTGCTGCCAAGAGAGGTGAACCTGTTCACTGAGTCTCTGACCGTTGACTGTAATGTTGGGCTCAGTCTTCTTTTTGCTGATGGTGAGACTGAAGTTTGTGCAAGCTATGGCAAATTTGTCTATGCTGCATTGCAAACAGGAAGTCCCTGATGATGTCTGTCTTGACCTTGGTTTTTGCTTGAAGCCTCCTGAGGTTGAACAGCTTGCCATCTGTACGGTACCTGAGGTCGATTCCAACGTCACCGTCTCTGAAAGCGTCAGTCAGCATTGCGGAAAACATGAGGCTGAACAGTGTTGGTGCCAAGACGCAACCCTGCTTGATGCCGTTAGAGACAGGAAATGGCTCAGACGTCTCACCGTTGTCCTGAACTTGTGCTTTCATGCCAGCGTGGAATTGCTGCACCATGGAGATAAACTTCCGTGGGCATCCGTACTTGGCCATGATCTTCCACAGACCCTCTCTGCTAACCGTATCGAAGGCCTTGGTCAGGTCGACATAGGTAGACAACAGTTCAGAGTTCTGCTCCTGACATTTCTCTTGCAGCTGCCTTGCAGCAAACACCGTGTCGGTGGTCCCGCGCTCTTTCCGGAATCCACACTGGCTCTCTGGTAGGAGTTCCTGGTCAAGGTGCGTTGTGAGACAGTTAAGCAGGATCCTGGCAAGTATCTTGCCTGCAATGGAGAGCAAGGATATACCTCAGATCGCTTTCTGGGTCTCAAGCAAAGTTGGTGGATCATCCAGCGCTTCATTGATGGGCACTAGGGGGAGACGGTTAATGGCTTCATTGTTGATGGATGAAGGGCGGTTCAGGACGCTGTTGAAGGGTTCAGCCCACCATACGAGAATCTTCTCCTTGTCTGTGAACAGTGTGTTCCCATCTGCACTGAGGAGAGGGGATGATCCTGAGGATGTTGGACCATAGTCTTCTTTCAGGGCATCGTAGAAGTTCTTCAGGTCATGCCTGTCAGCGTAGCTTTGGATCACATCAGCTTTGTTTCTCAGCCAAGTGTCTTGAATCTGACGGAGTTTCTGCTGTACAGTTTTGCGTATGGTGTTGTATGCATCTTTCTTCGAGGTGGACTTGGGGCTACTGAGGTAGGCTTGATGGAGATGGTGTTTCTCATCCAGTAGCTGCTTGATCTCGTTGCAGTTTTCGTCAAACCAGTCCTTGTGCTTTCTGGTCGAGGGCCCCAGGATCTCAGTAGCTGTGTTTGTAGACCAGCTCTCTGAGGGTCGCCCAGTCGGCCTCCACATTCTGGCTGTCCAGAGGGGTGGATTCCAGATGTACTTCCAAGATGTCCACAAAACACAGTTTGGTATTGGTGTTCTTCAGTTGAGTGATATTAAGCCTTTTTGGAGCCTTCTTGTCTTTTAGGTTGGACTTGGATGTTGAGCTTGGTGATGATGAGGCGGTGGTCTGTCCAGCAATCAGCGCCGCACATAGACTTCGTCACCTGCACATCCTGCCTGTCCCTCTTCCTGACGATGACATAGTCAATAAGATGCCAGTGCTTAGATTGAGGGTGCATCCATGATGTCCTGTTTCGGGTAGGGAGGCGGAAGACTTTGTTGGTGATCAGTAGTTCATGCTCTGCGCAGGTCTGGAACAGTAGGAGACCGTTGCTGTTGCAGTGGCCCACTCCATACTCTCCAATGACCCCATCCCAGGAGACGTTGTCAGAGCCGACTCTAGTATTGAAGTCACCAAGAATGATGAGCTTGTCCGCTTTCGGAACAGCAGGAATGGCAGAGTGAAGTTCCTCATAGAATTTGAACTTCACTTCATCCGAGTTGGTCATGGTGGGAGCATAGGTACTGATGATGGTAAGGTGCCTTCCAAACGGGAAGGGGCGTTTCATGGTCATAAGCCTGTCGTTCACTCGTTCTGTCGTTCATTTGGAGGTCCAGCTAGCTTGCCAACAAGAGCTGTCTTCACTGCAAAGCCAACACCAGCGTCACGACGCTCTTCACTTCCTCGGCCACTCCAAACGAAGGTGTAGCCATAGCACCTTTCATAAAGCTCGCCTTTTCCTGCAAGCCGGGTTTCACTCAAGGCTGCAATGTCGATGTTGTATCTGGCGAGTTCCTTTCCAACCAGAGCGGTTTTACTCTGAGGTCTGTCCGCATCGTCTCTGTCCAGGAGTGTGCGCACGTTCCATATGCCAAAGGTGAGAGGAACAATCCTCGTTTTTTTCTTTGAGTTTCGACCGCTGAAGTAGGGTCCCCACCAGCCGCGGTAAGCTGGCTAGGGAAGGGTGGAGCAGGCAATGTTTAGGGCACATTTTTTAGCCCCTTCCTCATGCCAGGAGGTGAGCAGTGCATTCCTGAATAGGGCTGCTCAGTCGCTCAGGTGGCTGCCGAACTCCACTGCTGCTCCATGTCAGTGAAGAGCGACCATATGGCCTGAGCCGCCTGTGTGCAGGTTTGCGGCTATGGCTGCCAGTGTACCCACACCTACCACTTCGTCGCTTGCCTGTCACCACAGGACTGGAAGATGATGATTGGGTTGGGATGGGTGGAAGACAAGAGTGACTTGCGCGGTGACTTTGATTAAAGTGAGGAAGAATTGCGCATTTCGTCGACCTCACTCTCTCGCCCAAAACCATCTGAATCCAGCAGCAGGACAAGTAGTCCAGTCAATCTATGCCCAAAAGAGGGTCAACCTCAAACAAATGGCAATAGTAATTATGATGGCATTTTTAATTAGTACTACATGTCTATATTACCAAAGAAAAAGTCCACTGAAATCCACATGGTGGAACATTATAATTTTTGATGATAATGACAAGTGGTCGAAAGTCTCTGCCGGTCACTTTTTGGCAGAGTGAAATGTAGGGGTACTCGTTAGTTAGGCTATGTTGTGTATTTTCTTTGCGCATTTCATATACTTGATGCATACCATTGGAAAGGTAATGGATTAATCTATCCAACGATATATCAGAAGTTTAACTTCATTAATTATTAAGGTGAAGGTCACATTTTAAACACAGTGAACCCCGATTTTTAGCCATCATGGGGGCGTAGGGTTGCGATCTGGAGTGGACTAGTTTATACACCCACACTCGATGCTAGTTTTGATATGTGTTATTACTTAATGTATTAATTAATAAACAATCAATTGCACGTATGTCTGTTGTCATTATTAAATTTTTCTTTCGCACTGCATGAGGGTCTTATAGATGCCTACACCTTTTCGATGTTCATTTCCAGGTTATTATTTTTATCGTTTCCTTTCGACGCGCCAATATTTGACGATGGACTTGTGTATTTTGTGTGACGAGTCCTTAAATGACGGGCGTCTAACAGTAAGTTTGTGACAGAAAGGATGTGATGGTGTCAATGAGGCTAGCAAAAAACATGGGAACAGCATCTGCGCTCTTCCCGGTCAGACAGTGCATCAAGATTGTCGTAGAAACCACTGCAATCTGCGGAGAATTAACTCGGTGCAAGTAAACGTAACAGAAAACATAAGTAAACGTCGTGCACTTCGATCTGAAGCAACCCCGTTTGATTACAAAGAACATTGTTTGTTTTGTGGACAGTCAGCAAAATATGAGGGGAAAAAGAAAGGGTACGATGTTATCCCTGTGCGCACCGGAGACTTCCAAACGAGGACCCACGAGCTGTGTAAATGGCGACACGACAAATGGGCACAGCCACAGGAGGTGGAATCAAGGCTGTCTAATACGATTGATCTACATGCTGCTGATTCAGTATACCATGCCATATGCAGTGTCAATTTTCGGACTGGGAAAAATATTCCACAAGTGTTTTCTGCAAATGAGCCACCTTCAAAGAAGTCATGCGGGCATCCCCAGGAAGAAACACGAACCACGGCATTCCGTGCAGTTGTGGACTATATAGAAGAACACGATGAAGAGGAACAAATCACCATCGTGGGCCTTGTGTCCAAAATGGATGAATACCTTGCAGACACAGGTTTTCAAGCTTACACATGAAGTAACACCTTCTGGAGCATTTTAAAAATGACATATTCATCACAGAAATTAATGGCAAGCAAAATGTTGTAACTTTGCGCACAACCGCTGCATCAATAGTCCACAACTTCTATTCCTATAGTAAGGACGAAGATTCACAAGCCAACCAGCTGCGAATTGTGCAGACCGCTGCAAAACTTATTAAAAATGACATTAAACATATGCAAGCCAAGGAAGAATACTCGACTCCTGCTGAGATGTCAAATGCACAAGAAAACATTGAGTACGTACCCGAGTCTCTGGTTCACCTGCTAAGAGTGCTGCTGTCAGGAAAATATATCGATTTGAAGTTATCATCTTTGGGACAAGCTCTAATCCAAGCAAGTCGGCCACACACTCTCATGCCACCACTTCAGCTAGGGCTAGGGGTGCAGCTGCACCACCATTTTGCATCTAAATTTTGGATACAGTCACTCAATCGTCTAGGTTTTTATTGTTCATATGCAGAGGTTCAGAAGTATGAACGTGCGGCAGCAAAAACTCTGAGTGTCGACATTCCTGGCTTCGCATCGGGTCATTTTGTGCAGTTTGTAGCAAATAATGTGGGCCATAACAGTCGAACCCTCGATGGAATGGAAACCTTCCATGGGATGGACATTATTGCAGCCGTTTCGCCAGGCATCAAGACCTGCACACTGATTCCTAGAGTTACTGTAAGTGCTGAACACCTAGCTGCTGTTGGGCAAATCAACATCCACCACTTCAGTGCGACTGATGCTTCAATCAATGACCTCGTCTATCAGAGACTACCCAAAGTGGATGACGAAGATGCAACGTCCAACGTTGACATGCTTTGGAAAACGTCTCTACTGCTGCGTTCACCCGGACCATGCTGGTCTGGTGTTATGCAACATGTCCAGCATGGACTGCACCCAGAACCATCAACCATCAAATTCCTGCCGACGATTGATATGGATCCCAGTGATCTGACATGCATTTACTCTACGCTCAAATTTGTATGTGCCCAAGCTACACGATTGGGAGTAACGCCAATCTTAACGTTTGATCAACCTCTGTGGTGGAAAGCCATTTTGATCGTGTCAAGGGAACCACAGTCAAGTGATTTACGTGAAATTGTCCTCAGACTGGGTGGTCTGCAATGCCGTCGACAATATGCTAACTGGCAAGGTATATCACGTCCTGTCCGTGGCCATATGCTTGTGGATGCAGCGCTAAACGCCACGCTCATTGCAATGGCATACAACTCTCCACTGCCAGGCACAGATGCACTTGACACACCACACGATGGCACGCAGGGAGCGACAACTGACCCACCTGCCAGTACAGCTGTCAACAATGGAGATTTAAAAGAAGCCGCTAGTTTGTTTGAAAATTTGATGTCTTTGGACAAAACGATTGAGGAGGTATGCTCAGCTGATGTGCTGTGTAGAATCAGACACATGATCGAAAGGCAGAAAGAAGCACCGCTTGTTTGTGGTTGCAGTATATGGACATGATGGACATACTCGGGAGATTCATCAAAGCAGAATGAACGGGGAATTGGGACCTGCATCTACACACTGTTCGTGAGATGCTTCCATACTTCCTAGCTACTGGACACACATTGTAAGGCAAGTCTGCATATGTGTACCTAAATAACATGCTGGAGTTGGAGAGTCAACACCCTGATGTTCACACGAACTTCAAACTCGGGAAACATGTAATCCGCAGGAATGATCGTTACTGGGCAGGCCTTTCATCGGATTTAGTTATCGAACAAGTGTTGATGCGAAGTGTGAAGACAACAGGCAGTTTAACGCGTGGGCGTGGACTGACTGAGACCCTGAGGCTTGTCTGGCTTCTGTCAATGCCTGCCTGTGCTGAAGTTAATGGTGCCCTGCAAGACCTCACTGCGGTAACCTACAACACAAGTGACCACCACAAAGAGGCAACTAGAGCAAGACAGGAACGGGACTCCAAAGACACAGAAGAGCTGTTGAAATTTCTGCAGAGCAGTAATCCATTCACTTGATCGGTGTCTCAGTAGCATTTCGACCAGTGTAACAGCAGACAATGAAGTGAATGTAGACAAGGCAAATGAAATAGGATCTCAGATCGGAAATAGGATCTCAGATTGAATCGATGATTGGAGAAAGCATCCTGGGCTATACATTCAGAAGGAAACAGCAAGCCATCACACTGAATGATAAAACATGCGTGAAGTTCAATGAAGACGTGAAAGTTGATTCTCAACTCCTCTTCCAGCGCCTTCTGGTAGTAGGAGAAAGATGTGATGAACTGCCTCTGGTCCTGAAGCACGAACTATGTAGTTATCCACATGCTTTGTTCGAAGAACCTGGGATGATGCGACTTGCCAATAAATCCCTCCTTGCTGACGCCAGGTGGAATCTGCTTGGAGACCATCCCCAAGATCCACCCAACCGTGGAGAAGTGCAGTATGTTCTCGATGGAGGATCACTTATGCATCGGATTACATGGCATCGAGGTACTACCTACAGTGGCATATGCACACAATACATCACGTATGTGCGAAGATGGTACAGTAATGCCATTGTTGTATTTGATGGCTACGAAGCTGGAACATCAACAAAGGACATGACCCACAAAAGGCGAACACGCAGATGTGCTTCAACAGCAGTTCACTTCACAAGTGACATGCGATTGCAAATAAAGAGGGAGGAATTTCTGGCCAACAAAGAAAACAAGCAACGATTCATAAACATACTGAGCAAAGAGCTTGAGAAAGCTGGGTGCTGTTGTTTTCATGCAAACAAGGACGCTGATCTAATGAACGTTAACGGGAGACTCGGGTCGGATTTGACGGATTTTTGACAATAAAATGAATTTCGAGTTGTTGCTATTTCCGTGTATAAATATTATTCAACTTGCCATTCATGTAAGTTGCACTGTCGAAATAAACACGTTTCTGTCATAAAACGTGTCTTGTATGATGCCTATCATTGCTAAGTCTTTGTTTATGTAAAATGAACCGAGACTAATGGGACATTAGGTGATTTTCCGCGAGCCATTGCATGCCGGAAAACGCTGCCATTCCAACATGGCGCATATCACGGGAAAGCCCCATTTTCGCTCTGTATGATGGTACAAACAGTTTTAAAATGTGTCCGGAGGTATCCGAGTAATTCCGACTATAAATGACCGCCTCTGAACCATCTCGGTGACAAAGGAATGGGGAATGCCACGACGATTCGCCGGACATCACCACGTGATGTCAGATTCCCTCAAATCAAGCGCTCTAATTGGTTGTAATACTAATTTCCATCCTCTGACGTCAGCTTGAAATACCAGCTACGTTCGATTCGATCGACTTTTTTATCCCATGAGTTTCGTTCATTTATATCGCTTTGTAAAACGACATTATGCCGTTTGGTCGAAAGCGAGTGGGCGGTTACGGTACTGGGAGGCAGCGAAAGTTTGCATCGTTGCAGTTAGCGTGTGATGCGAAGGCATCGAGGGTTGAATTCGCCAATGAACCTGCAGCGACAACTTCGTCTTCTTCGACTTCGACCATCACCGTCCGTGGTGCCAGCGAGAATGGCACGCAGTGTAAGTTTAATTCTGATATTTCATATGTTCACTTGCGTTTTATCCAAACATCGCCTTTGTGGCATAACTATTACTGTATAAACGATTTGACGCTGATCTAGTTCATGCTGTTGATGTTCGTGGTTGTGTTGACATTCAGGCCCAGGGTCCATCCAGGCACATCAGAAACAGAGTTGTAACTATGTCTATGGTTTATTATATTACTACAATTTGCCCTGGTAATTATTGTATACATAGCCTATATACACACGCGCGCGCGGTGTGTGTGTGTGTATAATATGGCAATGCCAATAAAATAAATTGCATTCAATGCCATACCCCTGCATACGTAGCAAGGGGGGCTTTTGTTGTTGAACATGTCTTGGATACTTTTTGTTCATGAAATACATTTATATTGTGTATTTTTTCCAGGCATCAATGCGGTCATCAACAGTACCAGCTGATCCGTCTCGGAGACTGTCTGTCACTGAACGGAAGTTTGGTTATGCAGATCTTCTGGAGGAGATAGGTGTCCCACGATTCCTGGTTGAGGATGAGACAGATGCTGATGGAGATCTTTCAACAGTACTTGTACGCTGTGCCGTGTTGCCATCACTTGTTGCGAACCTGCTATGCACGTTGTGTAGGAAGCATACACTCTCCACCCCAGCTGTCGACCGTACCGCACCCTCGGCGTGGTGTGTGGCCTCGAGACTTTCTGCACCAGTTGCGACAAGGTCATCAATGCAAATCTGTCATCAGACTGTATCGATGGGACTCAGGCGACGAATGTCCCATTTGTCGTGGTGAGATCAGCTGTGTCGGCAGCGATGGACATGGGTGTCGGGTACTCGGACTTGTGTGAAATTTATTTTACAATGCCAATGACTCTTAACTTTGCCTTTTGATAGATTATACATTCAGTAATATGTATGCAAAGTTTCAATCATCTAGGTTGCTTTTCAGATGTTGAAATGTATGTGCCAATGTACATAAACTTTGAACACGATTTTCTCAAAAACATGTTTTCCCTCACACCTACTGCCTCCCGTGTCACTTATCTCTGCTATTGTTTGACAGAATTACTTGAAACTTTCTACAGTGTTTCTTGATAGTATGCTCTTGAAAACTATCTAGTAACTTTTTAGAAAACATTATTTATATTTTATATAATGAACCATCAATGTAAAATTTCATGATGAAAAAATACATTCAGATGTAAAAAAAATCATGAAAACAAAATTTTTTTGAAAACTTGGAAAGTCAACTGACTGTTTTCATTGGGATTATGTGGAGTAACTACACACCAAATTTGAGTCCTCTAAATCCAATGGTTACTGATATAAGTCACACGCAACATTCAATCCAAGATGGCTGCATACCGTGGGAAAATATGTATGAAACTTTCTGAAAAAAATTCACAGCATTACTCTTACCTGGACTTGCAATCTATGAAAGTTTCAGCTCTGTAGGTTCAGTGATAATGAAATAAGAAAATAAAACGCGTTTAGACCCAAGCGACGCCTTAAAACAGCACTGAACTCATCGAACAAAATCGACACTATCCTAATTGGTGAAGACACCTATTTGCTAGTGCTGCTGTGTTATCACTTTCGACAGGAACCCTTTGGTGTATCCTTAATGTCAGAGCCTAAACAGAGCACAACACACCAAGTCAAGATCTGGAACATCAGAGCTCTCACAGAAACACTGGGCCCAGCTGTGTGCAGTCATATGCTCTTCTTACACGCTTTATTAGGATGTGATACCACATCACGCATATACGGGATTGGTAAGGCCAAAGCTCTGAAGAAGGCTATGACTAACGAACACTTCAGGAAGCAAGCACACCAACAGTCGAAGAATTGGTTACTGCGGGAGAACAGGCTATTGTATGTGTTCATGGTGGCAACATTGGAGAAAACCTTGATGATTTGCGGTACAAACACTTCATTGAAAAGGTAGCATCAAGTGCAGCTTACGTACAGGGAAAAATTGACCCCTTACTTCAGCTGCTGCCCACTATCACAGCCTCAGGATCTATTATCAAATCCAACAGTAGAAATGATCCGAGAAAACTTTCAAAGCCACGGACTGGGGCTGGAGTGTCAAAGACAACTGCCATGTTCCGAAGATGACTGACCTCCCAGCAGCACCAGCCCATTTGCTGTCGGTCATCCGTTGTAACTGCAAGAAAAACTGTAATTCACTGCGATGTAGTTGCAGAAAGAATGGACTTGAGTGCACTTCTGTGTGTGGTGTATGCGAAGGAAGCACCTGTCAAAATTCAGCTTACATCACCATGGAAGCTCTCGATGACAGCAGCGATTGAAGGTGACATTTACCGGTAAGTAACACTGCAATGTAAATAATATAATATTTATGTGTGTGCGTGTATATATGTTGTTTGTGTGTATACGTGTATATATATATATATATATATATATATATATATATATATATATAGAAACAGTAGGTATGGACGTAAATGCCACTGAAATAGACAAATGTATGGCTATATGTGTAAGCAACATTCGGTCGATTGCAACGTTACTACATCGTGGTGGCTTAGAAGTCGATTTTCACCGTACTACTTAATGGAGTTAAAAATTCTATGTCTGTATTTTACATTTCCAGCGATGTACATTATGTGTATAAATTGCGCAAAGAAAATAGATTACTCGGCATAAATAAGGCGTACCCCTACATTTCACTGCCCGAAAACAATGACCAGCAGCGGCTTTCAACCATTCGTCATTATCGTCAGAAATGACAATGTTCCACGACATGAATTTCGGTGAACTTTTCTTGTTGTAATGTAGACATATAGTACTAACTACAAATGCCATCATAGTTGCTATTGCAGTTTGATGTTAAACCACAGATTGATGGGACTAGGCCGAAAATCGGGGTATGCGTCAATTACGATAATTTGCAAATGTGTTTAGAATAATATTTTGGATTTTATATGCATTGAAATTTCACTTGTGAGGTACCGTTGAATAACTAAACAATGATATATATATCATCTTTATAATGTTTTTACGGAAAATAAGTTATACAACATGAATTACGTGTACTCCCCTAAATTTCGGTGAGACCTACAATCATTTAGCAACATGTGAAAATGACAATGTTCCACCAAGTGGATTTTGGTGGACTTTTTTTCTGGTAACGTAGACATAATGTAGAATCTAAAAATGCCACCAAACTTACCATTGCGATTTGTTTGAGGTTGAACCACAGGTCTGGACTAAAGGCCGAAACGGGCTGGAGACGGAGTCGGGTGCAGTGGATAACCATGACGTCCTATGTGTCTTGTCGTGCTCTCCGCGCTCCACGATGCGTTGCTGGGAATCGCCTTTCTGCCTGTTGAACCAGCTGGTGGTTTCCTCCGCGCAGTTCGCCGAGTCCAGTCTTCACATGCTTAGGTAGACAAGCCCTAGCTCACCGAGGGTTTGACACCCGTCGGCTACCCTCACCTAGTTTAGCCGGCCTGCCAAAGCCGTTGCCCGGGGTGTGGCCACTGTTGCATGCAAACAGCTACAGGGAGCCACAGGTGGGAACTGAGTGCAGGGTGGAGACCATAGGTGGACGAGCTGTCCTGAAAAGGACATGGCAACCCCCCAGCCAGAGGTACTACCCCACCCTGTCACCCCATACACGGAGATATACCTGTCACCCCATACATGGAGATATAGCTGAATAGTCGCAAGCAGTCAGTAGGCAGCAGAAAATGAGTCGCAGCCGAGGCAGATGGTTAACGCATACAGTCATACAATGCACAGTAATTACTTGCATGGCATGTGTTGTCTTGGTTTTCGCTTGCTGTTGTCAGTGCGAGCAAAGTTGTAGAGGGTTCTTCGACGTCGCGATAAATCGTGCCCTCTTCATACCGATCCTAACCGGACATCATCATTGGAACCTAATGCCGCATTTGTGTGTTCTGGCCCTCATGAATATCCTATACTTCGCATCTTATACCCATCGCTTGGTAACTTTCCCACCAGATCACAAGGTCAGCGTCAGCCCATCAAAATTATTAAACCTCTATGGACGGTTCCATTACGTTGATACCCCTTTTACTAAAATGTACCACGCCAAAAGCTAAAACATCATGGGTACAATTATTACATAACATAATCATGCCCCACGCCTAACAATAGACTTCTAATGTGGGCTCCCATGCAACACTTGGATACCATTACATAACTTGTTTATGTCATCCGTCTATATACACTAACATTTACCTCACCAGGAAAATAGTTAATATAATAGCAATTCGCAGAAATGTGACAAAGTTCCCGCCCCAACTCTTGCCGCTCTCCACAGTCGAGTGCATGCAGAGCATCGACATTGGCGGGCAACGTAGTTTACGGCTAATATGTCGCAGATCCGCGCTCAACACTACTGGCAGTATTGTCCGCGGTCGACCCTTGAATGACATGACGCCTGAGTCCACGAAATAGTTGTCGATCACATGCTAAGCAGGAGCATCTGGTGGCATACGGAGCACGTGCCCGAACAGACTCCATCAGGCAGTCAGAATGGCTTCACTGATGGGGCGGCATCGACCATGGTGGTATAGTGCCTCGTTTGATATCTGGCATAGGTGACGACAGTGGTACACATTCGACAAATGTACATAATAAATTGTTCAACATTTGATCTCTGAGTCAGGAAATAGTATATTGCAGCAGAAGTGTGACCATTATAAATGTATTTAAAATTTAATCCTATTGCTTATTTGCAATCGTCAAACAAATAAAAAATAATTTAAATACAAACAATTATCTTACTTTACATATTTTATTCATGTTGTTGGTTTAATGTAATGCATACACACATTTTGTTATGAGTGCTATGAATTTTCAGAGTAATGTGCCATATATGAATTATGTTAATACTACAACATGAATGAAATGACAGTTGACGGCCATAATGAGAAAGCATCATTGTCTGCTGTAGGAGCCACGGGTGTCCTTCTCATTGCTGTCATCTGTCATCATGTACATCTGTTACCTGTCATCATTGTCTGTTGTAGGAGCCACGGGTGTCCTTCTCTTTGCTGTCATCATGTACATCTCTCATCTGTCATCATTGTCTGCTGTAGGAGCCACAAGTTTCCTTCTCGTTGCTGTCATCATGTACATCTGTCATCATTATCTGCTGTAGGAGCCACGGGTGTCCTTCTCATTGCTGTCATCTGTCATCATTGTCTGCTGTAGGAGCCACGGGTGTCCTCATTGCTGTCATCTGTCATCATTGTCTTTTGTAGGAGCCACGGGTGTCCTTCTCATTGCTGTCATCTGCATCATTGTCTGCTGTTGGAGCCACGGGTGTCCTTCTCATTGCTGTCATCTGTCATCATTGTCTGCTGTAGGAGCCATGGGTGTCCTTCTCATTGCTGTCATCATGTACATCTGTCATTATTGTCTGCTGTAGGAGCCACGGGTGTCCTTCTCATTGCTGTCATCTGTCATTATTGTCTTTTGTAGGAGCCACGGATGTCCTTCTCATTGCTGTCATCTGCATCATTGTCTGCTGTAGGAGCCACGGGTGTCCTTCTCATTGCTGTCATCATGTACATCTGTCATTATTGTCTGCTGTAGGAGCCACGGGTGTCCTTCTCATTGCTGTCATCTGTCATTATTGTCTTTTGTAGGAGCCACGGGTGTCCTTCTCATTGCTGTCATCTGCATCATTGTCTGCTGTAGGAGCCACGGGTGTCCTTCTCATTGCTGTCATCTGTCATCATTGTCTTTTGTAGGAGCCACGGGTGTTCCTCTCATTGCTGTCATCTGCATCATTGTCTGCTGTAGGAGCCACGGGTGTCCTTCTCATTGCTGTCATCTGTCATCATTGTCTGCTGTAGGAGCCACGGGTGTCCTTCTCATTGCTGTCATCATGTACATCTGTCATTATTGTCTGCTGTAGGAGCCACGGGTGTCCTTCTCATTGCTGTCATCTGTCATCATTGTCTGTTGTAGGAGCCACGGGTGTCCTTCTCATTGCTGTCATCATGTACATCTGTCATTATTGTCTGCTGTAGGAGCCACGGGTGTCCTTCTCATTGCTGTCATCTGTCATCATTGTCTGTTGTAGGAGCCACGGGTGTCCTTCTCATTACTGTCATCATTGTCTTTTGTAGGAGCCACGAGTGTCCTTCTCATTGCTGTCATCTGTCAACTTTGTCTGTTGTAGGAGCCACGGGTGTCCTTCTCATTGCTGTCATCTGTCATCATTGTCTTTTGTAGGAGCCATGGGTGTCCTTCTCATTGTCGTCATCTGTCATCATTGTCTGTTGTAGGAGCCACGGGTGTCCTTCTCATTGCTGTCATCTGTCATCATTGTCTTTTGTAGGAGCCACGGGTGTCCTTCTCATTGCTGTCATCTGCATCATGTACATCTTCGCACAGCCCATAGTGCGCGCGTACATCTTCAATGCATTCTGGGTGTCGCACAAACTCTTCTACCTGCTCTACGTGCTCATTCTGCTCCACGGCTGTGTACGACTATTCCAGGAACCAAATTTCTCCTACTACTTTGCTGGACCCGCCATCTTGTTCACGCTCGACAAGATCGTCTCATTGAGTCGCCGCAAACGTGAACTGACGATCCTCCGCATGAAGCAGCTGCCATCTGGTGGGCACAGGTGTCTCTCCTCAGTATACAAATAATATCAAGGTTTACCACTGAGGTTTACCACTGGGGTTTACCACTGGGGTTTATCACTGGGGTTTACCACTGGGGTTTATCACTGAGGTTTGTTAATGAGGTTTATCACTGAGGTTTACCACTGGGGTTTATCACTGAGGTTTATCACTGAAGTTTATCACAGGTTTATTACTGAGGTTTATCACTGGGGTTTGTCACTGAGGTTTATCACTGGGGTTTGTCACTGAGGTTTATCACTGGGGTTTGTCACTGAGGTTTATCACTGAGGTTTGTTAATGAGGTTTATTACTGAGGTTTATCACTGAGATTTATCACTGGGGTTTATCACTGAAGTTTATCACAGGTTTATTACTGAGGTTTATCACTGGGGTTTGTCACTGAGGTTTATCACTGGGGTTTGTCACTGAGGTTTATCACTAGGGTTTGTCACTGAGGTTTATCACTAGGGTTTGTTAGTGAGGTTTATCACTAGGGTTTGTTACTGATGTTTATTACTGGGATTTATCACTAGGGTTTGTCACTAAGGTTTAACACTAGGGCTTGTCACTGAGGTTTATCACTGGGGTTTGTTACTGAGGTTTATCACTGAGGTTTGTTACTGAAGTTTTTGATTGAGGGCTCTATGTTGGCCAAACAAAAGATGAATACAGCCGAAACATTTTACAGACTGAACGTTAATATTGTTGAAAAACATCAAGCCAATAACTCCAGGTGCTTTGTAGTGCCTGCTGCCCACACAGACCAATTCAAGAATTTCTATTTTATAAAAAGACAGTAGTTGAATGGAATAAACTCGGTGAGCCTCAAGTTCGGACTCGAACAATAGGCGAATTCAACCGCCTATCCTGCGGTCAATAGACTTCATGCGCACTCACTCCGGCATAGACTATAACCAGAATTGGCTCCTTACGATTTACCAGAATTAGAATTATCACTGGGGTGTTCAACAACAAAACTTTGATTATGAGTATCCAAAAACATGGTTATGCATATGATGACCAAATTTTTAGTACAAGTATCATATTATTTTCTATAGTTGGTAAAGCCAGATGAATTCATTTGTAATTGAATTATATTATCAATGCTTTTGAGAGAATTAGAGTGATATAGGTGTTAATGCTGTTTTCCTATTTGAATTCTTCAATATCTTTGTCCTGTAGTTGTGTGCCTCGAAAGTAACATTTCATACAATGTTTTTTGTTTCTGTGTGTAGACATTACATACCTGGAGTTCAGGCGTCCTGCGAACTTTGAGTACAAGTCAGGTCAATGGGTTCGTCTGGCCTGCACTGCCCTGGGCAAGGAGGAATATCACTCCCTCACTCTGGCCTCTGCACCCCACGAGAACACCCTGTCTGTCTACGTCATGGCTTGTGGTCCGTGGTCATGGAATCTCAAACGGCTGACCGCCTCTCAGAACCAGTCTGAGGATCCCTACCCCAAGGTAAGAATCCATGAAGGGTGGGGATATCCTCCGAAGTATTTGGCCAGGATTTAAAATGTACATACAATATGGTAGAACTTGTGTAGTTTGTTAAAAAAACTTAGTGTGTTTTGTGATATATGCAAGAGTAAAAGAAAAGTTGACACGAGTTGATATCGAGTTCATTTCTTGGACAACTTGTACCAGTTTCAGATGTCTATAAATTATTTAACATTTTATTATGACTTAATGTGCCAGGTATAATTACTCTTGTGTATGAGAGACATCATTAGTGGGAACATTTTCCCTTTCTTTCTCGCTATCATTACCAACCAATCTTTCCGTTATTGAGACATGCTTGTAAATAAAAAACACTATTAATTTTCCCAGATCTACATTGACGGTCCATTCGGGACTGGTCATCAAGACTGGTATGACTTTGAGGTGACAATCTTGATTGGTGGTGGCATCGGCATCACGCCCTATGCATCCATCCTCAAGGAGTTCGTACACATGTCCACCATCAAAAGCATGTACCGCATGAAATGTCGTAAGGTCAGTCATGTCATCACATTCAGAATTATTGTTTTATACATCACAGTGTTTCACTGAGATTCCATGAAGCACTATTTCCATAAGCAACATTTTATTTATCAAAATGATGATGGGCTGATAAAATATATTTTGCAAAATGCAGGTATCTGGTTAGATATTTAACCCATTAGACCCCGCACATTGAATTACGCGTGTGCTGCTTTTCCCCGGGCAACTGAGGCAGATTTTGAAAATTATGGGTGCTTGTAGTTTTTAAGCTGTAGTTTCAAAAGTATTGATATCTTATAATTGCAAGTTATGTTTATTTTGAAGCAAATTGAATTATCTATGCAATGGTGTAACTGTGGTGTATATAAGCCTGTTATATGTTGTCATTCTGAGGTGTGGAACTTCGGAAATAATTTTTTAAAACAAATATTGAGTGAAGTTTGACATGATAGTCACATTTTATTACAATAACATCACCAACTGCTGGCTCCACACAAGGAAATGTTCTTCCTATGCATGATACTGCACAAAGAATCCAATTTTGCACAAATGCACATTGCATGTCAGACATCCAAAGCATGTCTCAATTGCACGTCCAGATGGCCGTTTCACTCCGTTTTTGCGACACAACTGATAAGCTCATTTTTTATGACAATGAGTTGTTGGAGTTCTCATCAGGGATGTCATCACTACTATTACTTGCCACCTGAAACAAACAAACAGCTACAGTAATGAAAACAGAATAAGAATACAATTTTGTATGCATTTGTCACATGTCATATCAATTACAACAATGTAAAATTATAATTTTTACAAGCAGCCAATAATTACAAGACTTTTAAATTGACTAATATCTGAAATATAGATAAATATAATTAATTACAAAGACCACTGACACCGTCATTATAATAAAATTGTCAACAATGTCCAAAGGCAAAGCAACAACACCACCCATCCAGGCACCGCCCATCCAGATTCAGGGGCCGGGCTTGACTGTTTACATGCTCGTCGGGCCAGATTTTTCTGTTTTATTTACTCATTTGCTTTATAATTCATTATATAACAACATGCACAACTAACAATGTAATCTAAGCCGAGTAAATGGCACAAAACACACAATGTCAGCGTTGAAACAGTCGACAAGTTGAATAAAACAGTGACCAGGCTACTCTTGGACGAAGAAAACCAACCGACGCCATCTTCAATTTATCGCTCACTCAGTCAAAGATCGAGCCACATATAAATCTTACCTCCACATCCATCTCAGAAGCACTTTCTTCCGAAGATTCATCTCTAAAATCGCGCAAACTTCATCTGCAATGAACGTATCTGTTCTACGAGAAACGGCCATTTTTAAAGCCCACCAGTGCTCGACTTAAAATGCGATTATCTTCGAAACTTTCAATACGACCATATGTTAATTTTACCCACAATTCATAGCTAAGATATGTAGAATTCCGCTAGTTTTAGTTTCATATCAATCCACCCGATGACGCCACCTCCACAGCCTTTTTCCCCAGCGGACGCTTTCGGGCGCCGTGGGGAAAACAAGGTCGGACGCTTTCGGACGCGTGGGGTCTAATGGGTTAATTAGAAATTATGCATAGAAATCATGATAGATTTTTTATTATTCTGAAATAAATTAATTAAAAACCTTTAAAAACAAACTTAAAATATGCAGATACTGGTGGGGCAATCAGTCTGCTTGTGAAGTTGGTGAATTAGCATATAATATTACATTATAGTTATTATTTGTTATGCAAATGTTTATGTCACTTTCAGGCAAATGCAGCCAGATGTGCACCACATTGTATGTCACATGTGATAAGAAGAAAATTTTGCATTAGAGAGATTGAAAATGCAACAGAATGAGAACTGATATTGTAACTGAGAGTTGTGTTTATAGGTGTACTTTGTGTGGGTGGCTGGCAACCAGCGCCACTTTGAGTGGATGGCTGACATGTTGAGTCAGATTGAGAGCATTGTGTTTGTAGGTGTACTTTGTGTGGGTGGCTGGCAACCAGCGCCACTTTGAGTGGATGACAGATGTGTTGAGGCAGATTGAGAGCGTTGACACGAAGGAAACGGTCGAAACCCATCTGTTTATCACACAACTCTTCCAGAACTTTGATCTGCGCACCACTATGTTGGTAAATATGTACCAGTAATATAACATCCAGGCTGTAAATTTAGTGGGAAACCGTCCTTCCGAGGATCCTAGATTTTAACGAGAGACTTGGGTCGGATTTGACGGATTTTTGACAATAAAATGAATTTCGAGTTGTTGCCATTTCCGTGTATAAATATTATTAAACTTGCCATTCATGTAAGTTGCACTGTCGAAATAAACACGTTTCTGTCATAAAACATGTCTTTTGTATGATGCCTATGATTGCTAAGTCTTTGTTTTTGTCAAATGAAACGAGACTAATGGAACATTAGGTGATTTGCCGCGAGCGATTGCATGCCGAAAAACGCTGCCATTCCAACATGGTATAAACAGTTTTAAAATGTGCGTGGCGGGTATCCGTATAATTCCGACTATAAATGACCGTCTTTGAACTATCTCTGCGACAAAGGAATGGGGAATCCCATGACAATTCGCCGGACAGCATCACGTGATGTCGGATTCCCTCAAATCAAGCGCTCTAATTGGTTGTAATACTAATTTCCATCCTCTGATATCAGCTTGAAATGCCAGCTACGTTCGATTCGATATACTTTTTTATCCCCTGCGTTTTGTTCATTTATATCGCTTTGTAAAACGACATTATGCCGTTTGGTCGAAAGCGAGAGGGCGGTTACAGTACTGGGAGGCAGCGAAAGCTTGCATCGTTGCAGTTAGCACACAATGCGAAGGCAACGAGGGTTGAATACGCCAATGAACCTGCGGCGACAACTTCGTCTTCGACCATGGGGCCAGCGAGAATGGCACTCAGTCTCAGTGTATGGTTAATTTCTGATATTTCATATGTTCGCTAAAATAATGCATATGATTCAGATTTATATAAATTTGTGTTTTATCCAAACATTGTTAGCCTTTGTAGCATAACTATTACTGTATAAACGCTGATCTAGTTCATGCTGTTGATGTTCGTGGTTGTGTTGACGTTCAGGCCCAGGGGCCATCCAGGCACACCAGAGGCAGAGTTGTTTGTGACTATGGTTTATTATATTACTACAACTTGCCTTGGTAATTATCATAAACATATACCTATATACACACACACGTGCATGCATGGGTGTGTGTATAATATGGCAATGCCAATAGAGTAAATTGCATTCAGTGCCATACACCTGCATACGTAGTAAAGGGGGGGGCTTTTGTTGTTGAACATGTCTTGGATACTTTTTTATTTATGAAATACGTTTAGATTGTGTATTTTTTCCAAGCATCAAAGCAGCCATCAACAGCACCAGTTGATCTGTCTTGGAGACTGTCTGCCACTGAACGGAAGTTTGGTTATGCAGATCTTCTGGAGGAGATAGGTATCCCGCACTTCCTGGGTGAGGATGAGACAGATGCTGATGGAGATCTTTCAACAGTACTTGTACGCTATGCCGTGTTGCCATCTCTTGTTGCGAACCTGCCATGCACGTCGTGTAGGAAGCGTACAATCTCCATCCAAGCTGTCGACCGCACACTCGACATGGTGTGTGGCCTTGAGACTTTCAGCACCAGTTGTGACAAGGTCATCAATGCAACTCTGTCATCAGACTGTATCGATGGGACTCAGGCGAGAGTCTGTGCGGCAAGTGCAGGCCAGCACGTCGGGCATGAAAGGTTACTCGAACAACAGCTCGAGATGAATCCACCTATGCACCTGGGGTGTTTTAGGGATTTTGCTGTGCTCCAATGAACTTTATATATGCTCCAGTGAACTTTACATATGCTGCAGTGAACTTTATCTGTATGAACTATGGACTGGTGTGCTATTTTCCAGACGTTTTTCTGTTTGGTACATTTATTGTGATAAGTTGCTTAGTTTGTCATATATTTTATTATTTTACAATGCCAATGACTCTTAACTTTGTCTTTTGATAGATTATACATACAGTAATGTGTATGCAAAGTTTCAATCATCTAGGTTGCTTTTCAGATGTTGAAATGTATGTGCCAATGTACATAAACTTTTAACGCGATTTTCTCAAAAACATGTTTTCCCTCACACCTACTGTCTCCCGTGTCACTTATCTGTGCTATTGTTTGACAGAATTGCTTGAAACTTTCTACAGTGTTTCTTGATAGTATGCTCTTAAAAATTATGTAGTAACTTTTTACAAAACATTACCTATATTTTATATAATGAACCATCAGTGTAAAATTTCATGATGAAAAAATGCATTCAGATGTAAAAAAAATCTTGAACACAAAAGTTTTTTAAAAACTGGGAAAGTCAACTGACTGTTTTCATTGGGGTTATGTGGAGTAACTACACACCAAATTTGAGTCCTCTAAATCCAATGGTTACTGATATAAGTCACACACAACATTCAATCCAAGATGGCTACATACCGTGGGAAAATCTGTATGAAACTGTCTGTAGGTTCAGTGATAATGAAATAAGAAAATAAAATGTGTTTAGACCCAAGCGACGCCTTAAAGGGTAAGACTGCCATTTTTTTGTTTTGTAATTCCATTGGAATCCTTGTTCCCTAGCCTGTAGTAAAGACTGTTACTGTTGCAGTACGTCTGTGAGGAGCACTTCCAGAACATGACGGGCAACAGTCTGTTCACCGGGCTCAAGGGCAAGACTCACTTCGGCCGACCCAACTTTGAGATGTTCTTCCAGGCCGTCAGCAAGAAACATCCAAAGGTGAATGTGTACAGAATCCCACAGATATACAGTTAATAGGTTCCTTGGAGTAGTGGTGAACATGTACATTTAACATGACTGTGGAGATCACTACCAGGTAGTCCTTGATACTATGAAATAGGAAAACACGTGTTCTTGCCATCAGTTTCATTGAAGTTCTGAAATAGTATGTTGTTTAACATGGTAGCAGTATTTTAGAGAAATTTAATATGTTTATAATAATTGACATAATGTGAATTTAAAGCAAAACAAAAGTCATGCTTTTGGGGCCATGCGCTTAAGAGATAATAAAAATTAACCATGTGCAACTAATATCAAGAATATCACGTCAGTGGGTTTCTACGAATGTGTTCTAAAAGTGGGCAATTCTGGTCATTTCTCTGGTTGACTGGGCTGACATGTTAACCAGTGCAACTGATAAGTGCATGTGCAGTTCTGTGAAAATCAGGTAACCAAGGCTGTGTGACGTATTAAGTGAGGCTTTGTATGTTTCAGCTTCATGATGGCTAGCTGCTTTACATACGTTTTTAAAGTCAAATGTTTTGGTGCATACGCTGCATACTAGTTTGTATGTCAATTTAAATTAAAGTAGCTTTCATATAACATATTTACAACACACATACATCTTCTGGTTAATGTGCAATAATGTGATTAAAAGCAACATTTATTCCAAAAACCACTTGCAATAGGGTTTTCATGTATCAGTTATGAGCTACATGCAGTTAAATAAAGTATAAATAAAGTGTTTTGTTGTTGAGGTGGCCAATCATGATTAACTCGGTGCCTCGATGAGAGACTTATTATGTTTAATTCAGGAATTACTTTGTATCATTCATTCATTCATAAATTTATAACTTAATGTAAACACACACAATTTTCTTGCAGAATAACATATAGTAGATATTATTTTTACTCATATTTGCTACTTATAAACTTTCTTGCATCAGAACAGACATACACACACACATTTATAAGAAGTAGTATACCCTGCCACACAGGCTTACACAGAACCAACGCAGTCTCAAATACACATATATTTATTTTGTCAGACTACCGGGTAGTTTAATATATAAAGGCCAAAATATGTTACATAAGTTGAGTGGGGATGCAGACACCATGGACATATCCAATTGTCAACTTCAAGTATACAAATAGGTGTTTTTAAAGTCAAATGTTTTGGTGCATACGCTGCATACTAGTTTGTATGTCAATTTAAATTAAAGTAGCTTTCATATAACATATTTACAACACACATACATCTTCTGGTTAATGTGCAATAATGTGATTAAAAGCAACATTTATTCCAAAAACCACTTGCAATAGGGTTTTCATGTATCAGTTATGAGCTACATGCAGTTAAATAAAGTATAAATAAAGTGTTTTGTTGTTGAGGTGGCCAATCATGATTAACTCGGTGCCTCGATGAGAGACTTATTATGTTTAATTCAGGAATTACTTTGTATCATTCATTCATTCATAAATTTATAACTTAATGTAAACACACACAATTTTCTTGCAGAATAACATATAGTAGATATTATTTTTACTCATATTTGCTACTTATAAACTTTCTTGCATCAGAACAGACATACACACACACATTTATAAGAAGTAGTATACCCTGCCACACAGGCTTACACAGAACCAACGCAGTCTCAAATACACATATATTTATTTTGTCAGACTACCGGGTAGTTTAATATATAAAGGCCAAAATATGTTACATAAGTTGAGTGGGGATGCAGACACCATGGACATATCCAATTGTCAACTTCAAGTATACGAATAGGTGTATACAAATATATTTCTTATAGGTGCATAGGCCCAAAACCATGACTTTCTTTAAGGAATATAGTATTTATAGTGTTTAGTATTAGCATTTGGGGCAAATTTAAAACCAGTTGAACAGCATCTTACTCTAAGTATGAGTGTATCAATAAAACTGTATTATTATTTATTAAAAATGGCTTACAATGTTTACGTCCAGTTGGTATTACCCTTGTTCCACAACAAGTTTGACCGTATTTAATGATCAATGAAGAAAGACGGAAATAGGCTGAAAGAATTTGTCACAAAGCAAAAACTGTGCAGATGTTTTCCTGGTAACTGTGTAAGACATGACGTTGACCTTTTGTGTTTCAGGTGAAGAAGGTTGGGGTGTTTAGCTGTGGGCCAGCTGGACTCACAAAGAGCGTCTGCAATGCGTGCAGCAGTGTGTCCAAGTTCACACGCACCCAGTTCCCCCACTTCTACGAGAACTTCTAAGGACATTTTCATTGAGTGGACTGTAATCAGAGACACATTGTGTGATTCTGGCAGAGCATAACTCCAAGTATGACTTGCTTGCCAGCTGACGAGGTTGCGTGAGGTCATTGTGTAGTTATGTCACATCTAGAAGAATGCAATAAATGTACAGTGGACTCTTGCTATGTGGAACATGTTGGGACTTTGTCAAACTGTTCCACATATCCAGTGTTTCATGTACCCAGAGGTATGACGTAGGGTGACTAAGAGTGCAGGGCAGGGTGGGATTCCAAAGTTGTTCCTTTTAAGAGGTTGTACCTTACATCTAGTATCCATATAGCACCAGGCCACTTTATGTATTAAATGTACTTGCAAGTAGACATTGTCACTGGTAGTGGTAGGTAACATCTTGTGTCATTTGGTGCAGGGGAAGTGATAAACTATTGGTGCAGTTATAAACCATTCCATAATGGTAAAGACAATTTTTTCGTTATTCAAGTCCTGGATTATACACAAATACAGACTCATTTATCTGGACAACACAAAGTAAATGTTTCTATCTTGTGTTAATATAAACAAACTTTACCATGGTTATAGATAACATTGCATCGTCTGCTATTATTATCTCACTGACATGGCAAGTACATTTCACTTATACATATTTTAATAGTGTCACAAAATATGTTTTAATGCACTTCACGTTTGCTAAATTTGCACATTTTTTGTGGGGTGTCTTTCAAGCACTAGTCTATTTAAAACAGAACTTTGTGGTCTCGTTCTTGATGGAAATAATTTGACTAACAACTTTACTGCTTTTCTACACACTTATTGACAAACAACAGACTGTTGTGGTAGCTTGCAATTGGGACATGATAAAAGACATTTGCTGGTAGAAAATATTTACATTTTATTTGGTGTGACTTGGTAATAGATTTCTTTGTAATGCTGTGGTATGCCACAAGTGGATCCATATTATTCATGTTTACATGCTTTAACTACTCCCGCTGCTAGCACTGTCTTGCTACATAGAGTAAGTAATAATATATAATTATATAGGAAGTCTTGCACTGTAATTAGGATTTACAGCTATTTTGCTTATTGAGTCTGTTGTGAATGTTTTGAGGTGCCATATTTGTTCATAACTTGTAGGCAGGTTTACATCATTATCATAGACATTACATGTATGCAATGCAGACCACACATAGTTAACTGCACATTGCTGGAGAGCTCAAAGGACGCTGTATAATGTAGAAAAATATATGAAATCATGCTTGTTGGTGTTATTAGTGGTACAATCTGCCTGTCCTGTTTATATGATATAAACTATTCTATTAAAATCTTATAAAAGCTGACTTTTCGAGTTTCAATTATAGTATATATATACAGCATCATGCATGACACAATGTTACTATTCATGCATAATATGTAACTAGGACTACTGCTTGTTGTGAACAGGGCTGGGTCCAATTACGTAATTGTAATTGTAATTGTTTATGATTTCAAATTTGTGCTGTAATTGTAATTGTTATATTTGTATAATTGAAAATTTATTTCAATTACAATCAATTACAGTACGTTTCATATCACAAACTACCTGAACAAACTATCAATAAAATATAATTTAAGTCTCATACAGGTTCAGGGTTGTTTTATTTAAATCATTGATTTAAATCATGATTTAAATCACTCCAAAAAAATCATTGATTTATGATTTTTTTACTTCCAATTTTTGTAATCCCTAATTTATATGAATTTAGCACAAATAATTGTTTACAAGCATTGAGATCAACATAGTTTTGTATGTCTTTTAATACAAAAGCACAAAGTGTGCACACTTGTGTAGCTGTATTGACACCAGTCACATATTTTATGACATTGTGTATGTCTGAGCTATTCCCTTTTTGACTGCAGTGAAGCTACACAAAGTTGTCTTCCAGAGGAAGTATCTTTTCAAGTCAGAAGTCCTGAGTTAAAGTCCACTTAGAGCTTGTGCTAGTTGTTCTCAATTCAGTATGTTGACTCAAGTGAGACAGTCTGGGCTACCATTGTTTAATACTGTACCAGTTTGCAGTCTGGTTAGAGACACTTAGAGTGCACAGGGCCATGGACAGGTGCTAATCGACCCTCTCAGCAAACAATAATTACACTGCTACAGCCACAGACACACAGCATGCTTTCCTTCTCCAAGACAGATTATGCAACTACAGGAGGTGAAGCCTTGTGGACATCGTCTAATGTCTTTATATAAGCAAAAATCATGTACCCTCTGTTAAGACAAGTACCTAGATTTTTTTGAAAGAGTTTATAAATACATCAACATATATATATATATATATATATATATATATATATATATATATATATATATATATATATATATATATATATATATATATATATATATATATAATTTATTAATGTCTATATACCAGATTTAAAATATATATTTATATAATAAAAATATGTTTAAACGGCTGTCTTTTTATTTAGTACAATTCAAAATTCAAGCCACAATTCTTCAACAATTTACAATCATTACCGTTATATTTGTTTATCAATTGTGTACAAAATAATGAAATTCAGCAAAAGTGCAAAACTATATAATTAACAAATGCTGAATATATTTGGTTCTGCATAATGTAATTGTAATTGAAATTGAAACAGTGTAATTGTAATTGAATTGAAAAAATTATGAGTGTAATTGTAATTGTAATTGAACTAAACATTTAAATGTAATTGTAATTGATATAATTATGTGTAATTGAACCCACCCCTGAAATTTGTTAAATTCTATAGTTTCAATGTATAATTATTATTGTTTTGGGAAAAGATAGAATAGAACATGATTGTACAAGACCCTTAATGACCCCATTTACAGTAGTTTATGCAGATTTCTTATTTACAAAAGGTCATCAATAATAGTTTACAGGAGCTCACAAGTAGACAAAACCTGCTACATGTTACATATTTCTATTAATGCAAACTCACTTGTTCAAGTAAATGTCTACATACGGTAAGTTTCCGTGTATAATACGCCCCCATGTATAATACGCAACCCAACTTTTGACACTGACCCCTGATTTTCCGGCTTCTGATAGTTTGCTTGAAACGACAAAGTTCGTTTGTGTGATGATCTTTGAATCCATCTCAGAATCGGAAACATGTCACGCAAGTTACGGCAATGCCGCCGGCTCATCGCACGCGACGATATATCGCCTCAACAGTCGTGTAAGCCCTACGTAACTTGCATTTTTGTTTTACCATTGGGCAACTGATTAAATTTGTGCTTGTTAGAACATACTTTGCGTCATTCTGCTCTCAATTTTAAATTAATACCAAGCTCTATTCTGATATGTTACACGCACACGTAAGTATTTTCATGAAACGTGAAACCTTACAAAAACGCCATAAACAGAGCAATAAACACGTCTTTCGTGTCTGTATGCATTCTTATATGTATATCACTAAAGTTACCTGACAATAACCATGAAAAAGTGTGAAATTATTTTTGTCAGAACGCATGTGCTTGTCAAGGTTTGTATATAACCGGATGTTGTTGTGAGCGAGAACAGCACGCGGGATTTCCATAGATCTATATAAGGTCACGCTAAGAATTGCCGTCTGCTGGCCATAGAGTTACATCATTAATAATGCCCCTATAAACTACTAACTTACTAACGGGTGTTTTATTTATGTCTGTGCTGCTGGCCCACTCTGGCCTCATTCTACACGAAATCGCGTTTGATCATGTGACCCAAAGGCAACATCACGTGCACAGTATGGTGGCTAATTGTGAAATGTTTTCTATGTCACCGATAAAAGTACTCATAAGTAATTATTTGGAGCACATTTCTTCAGTTTATTGACGCCCAATTGTCGGTTGTATGTCACAGAATACACACGTGAAACGGTTAGTACGTATTGGTTTTAAAACTTAAGTTATTAGTTCCATAGCCATTTGGCTACGGAACTCCCAAATCGGCGCTTTAGCAAATTCCGGTGAAGATCTCCGCCCCTAGGCTAGCTCAAGAGTGGGGCGGATGACTCTGCCTAATATTTATTTGCATTCACAACTTTAAACATGGAGACACACTGGCTGACCCGTGGGCGTGGCATTGACTAGTCAGGTCGTTCACGTGATTCAAGATCGCCAATCATGGTGCTTTGGCGCTCAGGGAGCAACACATATTTGAGTGTATTAATCCGACACCGTCCACACATTTCTGCGTTATTCCCGGGCGGCGACGCTCCCGTTCGCGTACGCTTCCCCCTCGTTGACGTCATAGTACTAGTGTTCCAGTAGCGTTATCCATATCCGGTCGGAGAGAATTTTGTTTCGCCCTATCACCATGTATAATACGCACCCGGACTTTTAAGTAAAAATTTAAGGGAAAAAATGCGTATTATACACGGAAATTTACGGTAGTTCAAACCAAAAATGTTATAACTCACAATTCATCAAACTTTATTTGTGCAAAGAATATGATAACAACATTTTGTCTCCACATTTATGCAGAATAACAATGCAACACCAGTGTAGAGTGAAATAGGCCAAGATAATGACATCTAATTAATTGTAATTCATGAGCTATGCAAGCATCCATCATCAAAACGTAATATCTACTATTCACAGACTAATATAACCACATTACCAAACAATAATAACGATGCAATTACTAGCTATATCACTATATACTGACTAGCATTTACCATTCACACTGTATATGTGGGGGTCTCTCCGAATTAAAAACCCCGAATATATACTACTGAACAAATCATAAGAGGAAAAGGCAGTGAGGCAAACCCTTTTGTACAAATCTGGAACAGAGAAAGCGTCACGCATTAACTGCAACATCTCTATGCAAGAAGTGATTTACAACGGTCTACCACATGAAGTTGCAGTACAAAACCTGTGGCACAACTACCACAGGGTTACCCAATACAATATTATAACCCCCATTTGACAGACTGCTCCAATTTATGTTCAAGGGAGGGGATGCATATATGCATGTCTACCACAGTATGCCACAAATAGCATATACAGTCACAATTTTGTATCTTTTGGACACTTGAATCTGCTTTATCATCTTGTAATGTAGAGTAAATCGATGCATACAATGTTACAGATGAATGTGGAAACCAGTGTGGATCTTCCATAGACATTTCCACAACCGCATGATTCCACAGTAGGGCCTACCGATGTAGTACATATATTGCAGAGTACAGAAAAGTTTTGTAAACTGTACACTCACAAATATTTGGACCAACTATAATAACTGTGACATTAGGTATGAAATTACACAAAGTGTGTAGTGAAGTAATTTTATATTCAAGCTGTCAATAACTGGAGATGACCGTCATGCTGCAACGTCATTTTTTTGAGTGACGAGACTGTAGCTCAATTTAGCTCGTGCCTTATCCGTCGCCATACGTTGCAGGCCCTTGTTGATATGGTTCATCAATGTTACGGGACCTTTGTATTATCCACAGGCTAACTTCGTACTCGGTATAAGACCCGTAGGATGTTTCACACTGAGGAAGAACCAGACATCGTCCTCTGTAACGTTGTACCAAGTATGCGGGTACTGTATCTCTGCTGAGCTACGGCACCGATGCCAAGGTCACGCAACTGACGAGTCAGCTGTGGCACAAACACACGGCCACTCACATGGATACCGTCGAGATAGTCGATGGAGCAGCGGCTAACGCAGGGTTTGTGGCTCGACGAGCGAACATCGTGCGCAGTCGTGTCGTCGACATAATGGGTCGTCTCCACGTGGACCTGTTTCTGCGGGATGAATTCCTGATCAACGGCGTCGATGTCAAGATACGTCTGGTGCTCAGTAAGTCTGCGTTTGCGCTCATGGCTGGTGGGGGCAACACCGATTACAGGATCAACATAGTGAATGCCACCTTGTTTGCAAAGAAGGCCACCCTAAATCCGACCGTGCAGATGGCGCACCTCAAAGCTGTAGAGAATAGCACGGTCAAGTATCCGATGCGGTCCGTCGACTGCAAGGTGTACTCCATTCTCGCTGGCGCCCGGTCGCACACGCACGAGAACCTGTTCCTCGGCACCCTGCCGAAACGTCTGGTGCTGTGCTGCATCGATAAGGATGCGTACAAAGGTGCGTACGACAAGAATCCGTTTCACGCCAAGAACAACGCCATCAGCTTCCACGCTGTGTACGTGGTCGGACGACATATACCCTCCAAACCTTTCCAGCCGAATTTCGAAGACGACTTGATCGTCAGGAACTACATGAAACTGTTCTCCTCGACCGGCAAGATGTGGCAGTTCGAGGGGAACAGACTGACTCGCAGCGACTTCCGGCACGGCTACACCTTCTTCGGTTTTAACCTGACCCCCGACCAATGCGATGGCCCCCTACTTCCATCTGGTATAAAAGGGCAACCTGTGCATAGAACTGCATTTCCGCGACGCGCTGCCGACCACCGTGAACGTCGTCGCCTACGCCGAGTTCGAGTCCGTGCTGGAAATCGACAAGAGCCGCAACGTCATCTACGACTACTGAGATGGACACCCTGCAGATCGCCATACTACTGGCGATGGACCCGCGCACCAGATCGATCTTTCGCGGTGTCGTACCCAAAGACGGACTGCCTATGACGATAGACGCTCTGCCTGCGGCCTTCGTTGAGGAACTGGGCGAACATTGGATAGCGCTGTACCTGCATGCCGAGGGCCGCGGCGATTTCTTCTGCTCGTACGGCCTGCCGCCACGACACGCGGCGTTCCGCACCTTCATGAACGAACATTGTTCCGAGTGGGCTCATAATAGCAAGAGACTTCAGAGTCCTCTGTCTAACGTTTGTGGACAATATTGCGTAGCTTATGTATTGCTTCGTTGTAACGGCTTTCCGATGAGAACATTTATCAACATATTCGGCACCGATTTAGTAGCTAACGATTGCCGCGTATTTGATTGGCTTAAAGAGCTGCGACAAGGTAGACTGTACTAGGAAGTGGATGCATCCCTAAGCTCACGTGATGGTCAACATTCGCAAGTCGCCTCATCACCACCCTCGAGCCTCTGGCGAGGTGGAGACACCCCTAAGCTCGCGACCTCTGGCGTAGTGGTCAACACTCGCAAGTCACGTCATCATCATCATTATCATCATCATAATAGTCATAGTGATATTACACGCTACCCTTGTTGTTCAATAAAATACGTATGCACTCGTACCATACCGTGTTGTGTTGGTTTCTCGTTTCCTCATTAGTCCCTTTGATCCCTGATAATGACCCTGTTAATGACCGCTGCAGCTAACAGACCCTTTGATCCCTGTTCACAAATGCCGTCGCCGCGCGCGCGCGCGCCGCTTCTTACGTCCGAGGATGACCTCTGATCCTAGGTCAAGACTCCTTGACCACTCCTTCGTCTGGTTAGCAGTTAGGATTAGGGTTAGGGTTCACCGCAGACGACAGAAGGTTAGGGTTATACAGCCGACAACAGGTTGGGGTTAGGGTTAGTTCTAGTCGCCAGGGGCGCTCCACATGCGCAAGAAACCGGGAAACGGAAGTGAATCGTGCACGTGGTCACCGGATTTAATCCTTCAGATGGATCCCTATACTATTTATGTAGAACCTTTGAATAAGTGAACCATTACATTTGTTAGCCGACATGGTTAGCACTCACTCGTTGCTTTTACTTGATCGGTGTAGCGGTTGCGTGAGAACCAGCACGAGCATGCACTCGGGAGAAAACTCCCGCTTAACACTGGCTTTGTGTCCATTAGCTGATAGGATGGAGCAGTGCTGCTTGAAATTTGCAAACCAAATCATAAATAGCTATTCGAGCATTGTCTTCTAACAACAACAACGTACATGGGCACGACCTAACAGAAACATGCAACGCTGTTATAATTTTTGTGGTGATACAACACTGCACACGAGCCTACGTCGATCGTCTGAAGTCGAGATGTCACGCCGAGTCGATAGTCTCTGTGTCTTCTGTTGCAGTGCCGAAAGATGTATGACCGCCTGTCGTCGCTAACAAAAACAACATGTACGCCCTAAGCTGCATCAAGCCCACGGCTCAGACGCCTCGACGTCTGGATTACGCACGTATCAGATTAAATAATAGTCACGTGCCTTTAATAATTTGTTGCCGAAACAAACGTGTGTAAACACTGAATTCATTTCAAAGTCGGATGGACGTTTCAACATAGCATTTGGCCTGAGAATTGTCAACAAATTATGACCGAGTATTCCTGACTCACATTGTCATTGGTCGATGATTGGAGACTCGCGATATATGGATGAGCACTTGTTGCCGTGACACGACGACACGACAGCGACGACGAATCTCATACGTCGCCCGTTGTTGAAACAGTGGCTGTTTCCGACATCAGACAGGAAGAAACAAAAATAAAATACGAAAGCCCGTTACGACGCTTGTGATCTTGCTCTACCCCCCCCCCCCCCCGATGGCGTGGATCTTGAATGTATCCTCTACCGTTGTATCCTCTTCTGTTTTGGAGTCGGGTAAGCCAAGCAGGTTGATCGTTAAACGCCGGATTACGGATTATCACATCTAAAAGTCAAAGCCAAAAGGCACGTTTACCATTACAAAGAAATTCTACAATTACATATGCATAGATCTGTTTAAAAAAATAAGAATTACTTGCTGGTGCTGCCGCTCTGTTCGAAGCTCCGTCGTGTGACGTCATATCATACCACGACGTTGAGCGGTTTCCGATGTGAAAACAAAAAAATACGCATAACTAAACTGAAGACCTGGCAACACCAAAATACCCGTGCCCTTCCTTGGCCTTCTTACCTTCATAGACATAGGCTGCGGCACCAAAGCGTCAACATAGTGGCCAGGACCGATCGCTTCCTAAGAGAGGGACGATCACATTCTCGACCGCATACCTGCTACCCCGTCAACCAAAAGGAAGTTCAAATCTAGCACTATATATGTCACTGCATTACGTTCAGTCTGTTGCGCCAAGACGTTAGCATCGTTCGCTCGCTCGCAACAGCGTGACCACGTACGAAACAATCGAGAGCATACTGTTTTGCAACTTGCAACCCCATTGCATAAAGGAAAACACAGAACTGCCCCAAGAAGACGTCAACATTAATCATGCGATCGCTTGCGACAGTGACAGCCACACGTTCGACTGCAAACCTTTTTGTAACCTGCTACCCTAATGCATGAAGGAAATCAAAGGAAAGTTCAAAAATCATCAACATCACTCGGATATAAAATAATTGGTTTACATATTGCGCGATACACCTTCGTGGAATATCTGGTGACGACACGCGTGATGTTTTGCACGTGTGAAAAGAGAGAACAGGCATAATTAAACTGATCAGAGTAAAACATCAAGATTTTGCTAACTAGACATGGATTAACAATTAGTAAAAGAAGACTCTGTAACAGGAGTATTATTTGTTGTCTATGCAGCAGAAACTACACTCATACCTGTTGATTGAGAATGCTTCGTATCGGTTGATGTTTAGCTTATTTGCAAAACAAATACCATTAAAGTAAACAGCTTTAGTAGACAGCTTTACAATATAGGAACCGTTACCCTACCTACAAGAACACCAAAACATGCGTGGTACTGGAAATGACAGTTTTAGAATATAGGAACCGTTACCCTACCTACAAGAACACCAACACATGCGTGGTACTGGAAATGACAGTTTTAGAATATAGGAACCGTTACCCTATCTACAAGAACACCAACACATGCGTGGTACTGGAAATGACAGTTTTAGAATATAGGAACCGTTACCCTATCTACAAGAACACCAACACATGCGTGGTACTGGAAATGACAGTTTTAGAATATAGGAACCGTTACCCTACCTACAAAAACACCAACACATGCGTGGTACTGGAAATGACAGTTTTAGAATATAGGAACCGTTACCCTACCTACAAGAACACCAACACATGCGTGGTACTGGAAATGACAGTTTTAGAATATAGGAACCGTTACCCTATCTACAAGAACACCAACACATGCGTGGTACTGGAAATTCCATATGGAAAAGGGAAACGAGGACGACCAAAAGAAACGTACCGACGAATCATCTCAAGAGAGGCACACACCCAGAAAATTAAGACACTAGACCTTGAAATAATGACTGAACATATATATGGATGGCGTCGACGGAGAGGGAGTAAGTAAGCCTATGGCTGTACTGTACTCCTTATTCAGATGTCAGCTGACGCCACCGCTGATGCTTCGTACATGAAAACAGAAAGCAGACATTATTTAAACTTGGCATTACAATGTTACAACAATTTGCAGACCTGCATTAGTTGCGACGTGTCTTTTTCGGTGTCCTCTTCTGCGTGTCTTCTGTGTTCTGCTCTGTCCTCTTCTACGTCCTCTTCCTTGTCCTCTTCTGTGTCCTCTTCTGCGCCATCTTCTGCGTCCGCTTCTGTGCCATCTTTGCGTCCTCTTCTGCGTCCACTTCTTGGTCTAACCTATCCCGTTACCCTGGGTAGGGACCCTTACCGGATACTGACTGCCAGATCAGCTGCACCCGGGGCTAGCAATAAGAGCTGGGATTAATACACCATGGACTGCATAACCTTATGCAGCCTGCTATCCCATCGTTTGATAGTAAAAACATAATTTATGAATTAAGAAAAGAACAAATAGTATACACCGATGTACGATGACATCACGGATGATGATTGGCACATGAAAACTAAAAGCAGACATCGGTAAAATAACGTCAACGCCACTGCAAGTGCCTAGGTAAGGGCAGACACGACCACACCATTGGACTACGTAACTTTATGCAGCCTGTTAACATATCGTCTGAAAGGAAAACATTATAAATTGAGAATTAGAAAACGAACAAGTAGAATCTGCTGTTGCATCGTTAACTGATTTTTAAATAAGCACTCGATTGCCATAGGAAAAATACTCACAGCCATCTTTGTCAGACATCGAATTTTAAATCGACTCTACGGTATCAACTAAAATAAAGATCAAGTTACGTTGTTGCGTGATGAAAACGTCCACATGGTTCTCGACGTCCCACGTCCAGTCGGGAACGGGAGTTGAGACTGGGACGCTTGCAAAAAATCACTACCAAGTAACTAAAGAATACTTTTTATTTCAGGTTAAAGCACCCATAAACAATTCGCGTACACAAATTATGTTTGCACCGAAACAAAATGGCACCCGGCAGTCGTGCAACAATCGATGGAGTGACGAATGCACATCGCAAGTGATATCATGTCGGTAACCGAAAATAGTACAAACAAGTACTATTAATGGCAAAGACAATGTAAGAAATATATTATATCTACGGTTGATCTTTGTGTTGATAGTCAGTATTAAAATTCAATATCAAAACACTGCATACAACTTAGTCCTCTTCTCAAAACTTCCCAGCGTGGCCTTGACATTGTCGGAACTGCTCTCCAATTGAAATTACGTCTTCCTGCAGCGGCCGTTCATCACATGTTAAATGTTGCTATTGTTTACAACATATTTGTTTCCACTGGCTCGTTCTCATTTAGTGGCGTGAAAACAGTGGCGCCTCGTCGTCGATCGCTATCCGTGGAGATGTACATGCGCGAAACGGCATTTACGTCTTTTCCGCCCTAGACGACACTTTCCACGTGATTGTTGTTTGAGCGTGATAACCGTGGATTTTAGCCGCGTTCTCGTGTGACGTGATGGATGGTGACCTAAAAACAGTTATGATCGTGGAACCAAGCCTGACCAGAGCTAGTGTATCCATGCACAGACCTGAAGAGACGACGCGGGAAGAAGAAACGTGTAGATTTATGCCATTCGATCCGTCGCCTTGCAAAGAATTTAAAATAATGCTAAATAGCATGTCTGTTTTCAACAAAGCTAAACACGATAATAATTATAAATAATTATGTTTTACCTACATTCGAGTGAGGCGGGCAGGCTGACACCGCAAAACAGGATACATTGAAAGGATCAACTTGACAGAATCGTCTCAGCCGGAATGTGGGCTTAGTGGGCGTGGAGCGGGAGAATAATATAGGAGCATAACCATACAGTTATGAATTCCAGGCATGAAACAAAAAATGGATGACAATCATTGACTGTGAAGAGGGTTTTTAGTTGTTTTCACATTAGCACGGCGATCGAGAGCTTTGCATTAATTTACCCTACACTGCTACAGCAACAACACAAAGTTGTGTCTAATGATATAGCCAGGGTAGCAGTATAGTAGTAATTAACACTACTGCTGGTTCGTGAGGATGTTACGGGATATCGCCCGCGTTTACGAATTTGGCATAGGAATAATATGAATATGTACAAGTTAGCATGATATAGTCAATTTAATTGATTCGAACCAGGCTCTAGCGAGGGGCAATAAACGGTGGCGCCACATCACGGAGCCTGTATGAAGTATGCAACGGAAGCAACAAAACGCCGCCAGGTGGCAGCATACGAACGACAACAAAACAAAACGGCAACAACTTCTGGAACCAGGAAGATGAATCCGTCTGCGATTGTTTTGTTGTTTTTTCTTCACTTTGGTGTAGTTGTTGACCATGTCAGCGGTCAGACCCAGAGCGTAACGCTCCCAGTGGTCATATGGCATGGAATGGGTAAATTTACTTAAATGGAATTAAGCTAAGTAAAAAGGAAAATGAGCGATAATTTAGTTAAATGTAAATGCATAAAAATATAGGCTAGCGCTGTCGGTGGCCATTTGGCTAAACAAAAGTTACCCATTTGAGCCAATTTGGCCACCAGCATTTATAATACAAGTTTAATTTTTGTGTAAAATTATTCTAAAACAAGATGAAATTGCAGAAGCAGCTAAGCCTAAGGTAATTTTTTTTTTACATTTGTCATTACCATTAGAGCATCTTGTTTGCTGGAGGGGTGTTTCGGCCCATGGGCCGAACCATCCAACGGCGCGACCGGTGAACCGTGAAGTGTTTTCGCTCACATGGGCCGAACCATCCGTGTATGCAACCGGTGCCAGCGGGCGCCGTGGGCCGAAACGACTAACGAATTCTTCGCTATTTTCAACTGTTTGTTTCTTAGCGAAATGCTGTTGACTTGTTGTACGCTACAGTATTATTGTTTTCGAGTCAATTGTTGTTTACAGAGTATTGTAATTACGAAATGTTATACGCTACAACTGTTTCAGTGTTTTAACGAAATGCCATGCGCTACATTATTAGTTTCAACTGTTTGCGTGTTTTAGCGAAATATTGTACACTACAGTATTATTATTGTTTTCGAACCAAGTGTTTATTACGTTCGCTATTTTTGTCAGTCGGCTCAAGGAACGCAGCATTTCCCTTTCGTTACGTTCGGCAAAGACGAGACGCTCCCAGATTGTAAATAACGCGTTCGTCCTGTCGTGGCTTCTCCGCATTGTGGCATGTATGTATATATATATATGTATGTGTATGTATATATATATATATATATATATATATATATATATATATGTATGTATATACATATTTATGTGGGACAATGCTACTTGCTAATGTTATTGACTCGGAATCGTGGCTAGTTTGCTGAAGACAAAAGTATGTTTGTATACGAGCTTTTGTAGTAAGCCAACTGATTATGTAAGAATACAATATGCATACATAATATAAAACGAAATCATCAAATCTAGGTAATTATATATATATATATATATATATATATATATATATATATATGTCGTGTTGTAATAGTTTTGGAAAATTATGTTTTGGTAGTTGTTAATAAAGACAGAAATTCCATTCGTTGTCAATATTTCTGGCGTTGTGTTGCTGGACTGCATTATGTTATTTTATGAGATAATTGTTATGTTAGGTTGTGAATATGTTTCTGTGCGTAATCATATTAAGTATTTTTTTCCTGAATCACGCCGTGGGCCGAAACTACTATTCTTAGAAATCAGCTACTGACGTGGGACAATAGAGCCGAAAACGTTAATGACACCTCTTTGCAACTTGTGATATGCTCAATTAACTTAAGACGATTAATTGAATAAAGGGCTTGATATAACGTGCTCACACAAACAATGAAGTGATGCTATCAAACATTTACGTTAGCATGTTTTGCTGATGAAACACCAGCTAGATTAAAAGCATAAAATGTGCTTACACAAACTATGAAATCACGCTTTCAAACATTTTAGTTAACAAGTGTTGATAATGAAACATCAGACAGATTAAATACAAAGGGCTTGATCACATAAAATGTGCTCACACAAACAATGAACTCAATACATTATATATTACAATACAAACTCAACTAGTTATTCGTTTATTGCTATATTTTTATAAATAGTTCCAGATCATTATTATTATATTAGCGTGTACGTATGTTTCTGTGCACAATCATAATTTCCGCCTCTCCGCCTTTCTTACTAATTCAGGCCGTGGGCCGAAACGACTATTCTTAGATTTCTGCCGCTTAGCTAGAGTGGGCTGAATCGACCGTCGCTGATTTCAATAGCGACAGTGAAATGGGCCGAACCATCCGTCTGCGTGGGCCGAATCGACTAGGCCGAACCATCCGTCGGCGTGGGCCGAACCCGTCATGGGCCGAACCATCCGGGACCCTGCTGGAGTTTGGTTGAAATGATAATCATCTCTTGTGTGTTTTGGTTACAGCTATGAATTGACAGTAACCGCCTTGGTTACTTTATTTACATACTTTTAGTAACTGTAGATATATTGCTAGATATAAGTTTACTGAATTAAAGTTTTGAACATTGCTTTGCAGGGGACAGTTGTTGCAACCCGCTAAGCATGGGCTCCATCAAGTCCATGATCGAGAAAACCATTCCAGGTGTCTATGTTCGGTCTCTCATGATTGGAAGTAACATTGTTGAGGTGAGTGTCCCATGCCCAGTAAGTGCCTATAGCATTGTGCAGCAGCTTGTTTTCACAATTCTTCACAAATAACATCACTTGCTTTTATTATAATGACTACAGTTATTATTTTCCTGAACCATCACCTATTAAAAACTCTACGGTGTTTTACACCCGCAACCACCAGTGAAGTTCAGCTGACTTCGCCATATCATAAAAGAATCTCATGACAGATCATTTGATCTGGACCTATTTCCAATATTTCTGCTAAAAAGTTATATATATACCAACATATCACTGCTATCATAAACCTATCGATAGATGATGGAGTCTTTCAGCGAGATTTCATACAGGCTTCTGTAAATCCTCTTGTCCAAAACTGAGCAAAAATAACCTATGGAATTATTATCCTTTCTGTATTCCAAGTTATCTGTCCAAAGCCTTCAGGGTTGGCAACTTTGTGATGTGATGGTAAATACCATGGTATTTACTGCCTCGTCAGAAATACCTTTTCGACATCTAAACATCATAAAATCAATGTAGTATGCATTAGTAACCTGTTACATGTCATATACAATTGCAGCTTTTACTCTGTGCAGTCTATTATGTTTGCATTTTCTACCAATTTGTTGGCAGATAGAAATGATAACAGATCTGTGTCATTGTTGCAGCATGGTTTCATTTGGCAGCTAGCTTTTAAAAGAGCAGAACAGGTGTCAATCACAATTGGGAAAGCATGAAAGAAGACTGTGCACAGACCAATGTGGCTGTGTCAATAAGCCAATTGGAAGCCAACAAAAGAGTTCAACTTAAGCAACTGAGACAGAACTGTACTGTTGTGCTGCTCACTGCTGTGAGCTGATAGTGCACTATGCACAGCTTCATTGTGTAAGATCAGACAAATCGATATCAAAGAAAGATTCACTGCAGGTCCAGGCAATCATTTGAAGTCCCAATTTCCAGAGCTGAACTATCAAGTGAGCTACACAAAAATGTTATAAGAGTATTGTCTGAGCTTAATTTTATCATATGGGCACCTGTCTGCTTGATGGAGGCATAAGCTGATTGGCCCAATGCTTTCTACTTAGCAAGTTGCTTGGCCAGCCACCTGTTGCTACATCTTCACATAGAGATACACTGTTACATGTGAAAGAAGTGCAAATTGATTACCCAAATTTTTTTAGACATTTAATAGAGACTAAGAGAAGACCAAATAGAAGTATTTAAAATAGTGAACGGTTATGAGGATGTTGATAGGAATATGTTCTTAAAACTTAAATAAGGCAGTAGAACAAGAGGACATAAAGCAGCCTTAGTTAAGGAGCAGTGTAGGTTGGACATGAGAAAGTACTCTTTCTCACAGAGGTTGATAAATGAATGGAACAAACTGCCAAATGATTGTGTTAATGCTAGTAGTGTGAATATGTTTAGAATTTACAGATATTTGATATGGGTGGGCTACACATAGATGATAAAATTGTTGGACTCTCGATAAGCCAATTGATTCCTTGACCACTTGCCATCTGGAATTTGTTGTTTGGGACGGCAATCTTGTTAAATCTAATAGTGCTAGTAGCATGCCTGAGCGCGCCATATTTAAGGGTGGCAGACCAGCTAAGGCCGTGTAGGAACATTTTGTTAGTGGAAAGTAATGGAAAAACAGTTGCTAGATGCAAGTTATGTGGTCATTAGATGTCAGCCAAATGTGATAGACTGCTGGTTCATCACACCAAGTGCAGAAAATCATAAATTGCGGAATAGTTATTGTGTATATACTATGTTTATATTTTTATGTGATTGGGTGGGTGGGTGTCTTTGTGTGGGTGGGTGGGTGGGTGTGTGTGTGCATATTTAAAGTAAACATCCATGGTGGAGATCATGTTGTTGTCCTTGCAGAATAGTTATTGTGTATATACCAGGGCTGGGTCCAATTATGTAATTGTAATTGATTATGGTTTCAAAGTGTTGCTGTAATTGTAATTGTTATATTTTGTATAATTGAACATTTAATTCAATTACAATCAATTACAGTACGTTTCATATCACAAACTACCTGAACGAATTGTCAATAAAAATATAATTTAAGTCTCACATGAGTTGAAAGTCAAGACTAATAATAACACCTGCTTATATATTTATATTTAAGTCTCAGTATTCACTGTCTGGTGGGTACTGGTCAGTGGTGCTAGTGGTGGGTAGCCTTAGCAATTAGCCTTTTCAGTAAGTTGGTAACAGCCAGGAAGCAATAAACAATGCACATACATTGTCAGACAAAGGCTAAGCTGGTATTCAAACAACATGGAAAGACCTGTAGCCTGATATTGCTTCAGAAAATATCAGCTTAGAGAAACATTGCAGAGTTAGCAAGCCAATTACACCCCTTGTGTTGTGGTGGGTTGGAGACAGGTCAGGTGGCAAGGACCATTTATATGGCCTCTCTTCCTATTCCCTACTCACACAAAGCAAAGGCCAATTAAGAACTACAACCTCAAAGTAAACACATCAAACCCTATTATTAGTATTTTCCAAAGAAAATTTTAAGAAATGCGCACGGATAAATGTCTGCACTGGAATATGGCCTGTAGGATTATGTCTGGATATTGCATTGTATTTTTATATAATAAAAATATGTTTTAAATGGCTATCTTTTTATTTAGTATAATTCAAAGTCACAATTCAACAAAATGTACAAACATTACTGTTACAAAATATTGAAATTCAGCAAAACGCGCAAAAATACATAATTAACAAATGCTGAATATATTTGGTTCTGCATAATGTAATTGTAATTGAAACAGTGTAATTGTAATTGATTTGGAAAATTATGACTGTAATTGTAATTGAAATAAAAAATTTAATGTAATTGTAATTGATATAATTTTTTTTAATTGGACCCAGCCCTGGTATATACTGTTTATATTTTTATTAAGACAGTTCATGTAATCATTTATGTTGTTTATTTTAGGACACAGCCAAAGGCTTTTTGGGAAATGTTAACAGCCAGATTGAACAGGTGTGTCAGAAAATTGCTGCTGACCCAAAGCTGAAGAAAGGCTACAATGCTATTGGTTTCTCTCAAGGAGGCCAATTCTTGTGAGTATCATAGATGTATGCTCAAAGCCAAAGAACATAGGTATCATGTCCAACCTATTAAGTGTAAGTGCCCTAATTAGTGTACATGCCCTTTTTTAATCAGCATGATCCATAACAGGATCCATTGGTGACTGGAACAACTGAAAAGTGTCACCACCTGGTGTTAAACAGTTGTCACCACTTTTCAGTTGTTCTAGTCACCAAATGACACCAGTGGTGTTAAACCGTTACCTTATTGTCTAGAGAGAAAACAAAATTGGTGTATGCTAATAAGAATAGATTCCCTGAAAATTTTTTTCAAGCATACTGTAAACTTATTAGGTCGAATACAGTATTTTGTGTTGCTTTGGACAATAACAATGGGCTTTTTTGATGTGATAACTGGAATGACGTAATAAACTGAACCAGTAGTATTTTATTGTGATATCATTATCACAAGAAAATCAACCTGTCTAAAAAGACTACAATTTCCACCATATATGCAGTTACTCATATTTCTTGCTTCTTTACTCTCTGTAATCTATGAGAGAGACACCATTCTGCTTATTTGGACACCGAGTAGCTCAGCGATTAGAGCTCCAGCATTTGAGTCTGCCTGCTGCCGTTTCGAAACTTCAGCAATTTCATTAACCCCACTTTGCCTGTGTTTTTCGGAAGAGGTGCTAAAAGCCAATGGTCCCTTCTACCAAGCGAAGTAAAAGATCTCACACATTGAAATGGAAAAACCTGTTGTGAACTCACATAGCCAATGTTCTCGATTTGTAAACACCCATATGAAGCCCATTCCTAGGCGGTGTGTAAACTTGTGGTATTGTATAAGGAGAATTTCCCAAGTGTTTATGTTGATGTGATTCACCGTTTGCTGCAGACGAGCTGTGGCACAGCGATGTCCATCTCCGCGGATGAACAATCTCGTGTCCATCGGGGGACAGCACCAAGGTTTGTTCTTCTTGCATCCATTGATACAAATAACAATATCTTATTAACAAAAATATTTTTTTAAGTAAACAAAATAATAATTTATTGTTCTCACTATGCATATCACTCATAATTAGTTCGGCAGCTGTTTTACATTGGCAACAATTGATTGCGACCCGTGTGCCACTGTACATGAATTCACTGTGCAACATGGATACTTGTGTCCTACTAATGGGAGTTTGTCCTATTGTAAACTAATATGGCATTAAACTAATATGTATTTCTGTAGGTGTCTATGGCTTCCCCAAATGTCCTGGTGGTAATTACACAATCTGCAACTATGTGAGGAAACTGCTCAACTATGGAGCGTACATCAGGTAAATGTGTGTGTATGGTTGTGGTTATGGTGTACATATATCAAACAAAGCATTTAGTCTCATTGCGTTTGGGGCCAGATCTGCGACTTGGCTGAATGGACATAAGAATTGTCTTACATTAGCAAAGACAAAATGTGCTATCACTTGTTGCACATGAAGACATTTTGAAACCCAATTGGTGCATACCTTGGGTACATTTTAATTCTAGATCTATTTCAGCACATTGTTTTCCCAACAAACAAAACCACTTCTCAAGCGGGCAGTATGTGAACCAGGGCTGGGTCCAATTATGTAATTGTAATTGATTACAACAAAATTGTGTAATTGTAATTGATTATGATTTCAAAGTGTTGCTGTAATTGTTATATTTTGTATAATTGAACATTTAATTCAGTTACAATCAATTACAGTACGTTTCATATCACAAACTACCTGAACGAATTGTCAATAAAAATATAATTTAAGTCTCACATGAATTGAAAGTCAAGACTATATATTTATATTTAAGTCTCAGTATTCACTGTCTGGTGGGTACTGGTCAGTGGTGCTAGTGGTGGGTAGCCTTAGCAGTTAGCCTTTTCAGTAAGTTGGTAACAGCCAGGAAGCAATAAACAGTGCACAGACATTGTCAGACAAAGGCTAAGCTGGTATTCAAACAACATGGAAAGACCTGTAGCCTGATATTGCTTCAGAAAATATCAGCTCAGTGAAACATTGCAGAGTTAGCAAGCCAATTACACCCCTTGTGTTGTGGTGGGTTGGAGACAGGTCAGGTGGCAATGACCGTTTATATGGCCTCTCTTCCCATTCCCAACTCAAACAAAGCAAAGGGCAGACCAATTAAGAATGTTAGCTTAGAGCAGGAGCTACAACCTCAAAGTAAACACATCATACCCTATTATTAGTATTTTCCAAAGAAAAATTTAAGAAATGCGCACGGATAAATGTCTGCATTGGAATATGTCCTGTAGGATTATGTCTGGATATTGCATTGTATTTTTATATAATAAAAATATGTTTTAAACAGCTATCTTTTTATTTAGTATAATTCAAAGTCACAATTTAACAAAATGTACAAACATTACCATTATATTTGTTTATCAATTGTGTAAAAAATATTGAAATTCAGCAAAACGCGCAAAAATACATAATTAACAATACTTTTTCATACACCTGCTTCGATCAGAATGGAAAGTAAATATAACAGCTTGTTTCTAACTGATGGCCAATCCATGGGGAAATAAAATTAAAATCTGTTACCTTTGTATCAGTTCACATGTTTGCCATGTGTACATTTTCTAAACTTACATATTGTTTTCTGTTGCAGTTTCGTCCAGAATCGGTAAGTGTTGGTAGTTTTCATTACTATGAATTTTGTTTTCATTATTACACATAGGAAAGCTGCAATTGTCTTAATTGAACCTGTTTATCATGTATAACATACTTTAGGTAGGTGTATGAAGTGCAGCAATTGCAGGTTTTGTGATTAGGTTTTGTACAAGTTCTCTACAGCAAAATTATTACAGTTGCAAATGCTTCATGTTAAAAGAACATTTCATAACAAAAATGCAACCAAAATGTGGTTGCCTTTTATTTTTATTTAGCTTTCTATTATTGTGTTTTATGTACTGTTGCACCAATAGGTAGATTTATGTAGAAGATAGTATTGAATGCTGTGCTGTTGTTAAAGCAGATATAGAGCGTTATGATGATGCATGTTCTCATTAGCAGCCTGTGTAATATGTACATAAAAAGTGTGGTGCGGTGGCTCAGTGGTAGAGTGTTGGACCATTGATCAAGAGGACCATTGATCGAGAGGACCATTGATCAAGAGGACCATTGATCGAGAGGACAAGGGTTCAAGTCTATCTGCTGTCATTTCAAAATTTCATTCACCCCATATTGTCGGTGTCTTTCGGGAGAGACCCTAAGCGCTGTTGGGCCCTTCTACCTGGTGTCTATGTCAGGGGAAGTAAAGATCCAACAGCGAGTGTAAATGTGTAACCTATCATGGAGTCACCCATTCTAGAGAAGGAAAACTCTAATAAACCATGCTGTAGGACTTGCAACCACAGTAATTATAGCAACAGAAAAATCATTATGGCGAATCAAAATGGAGGGCCATTGTGATTTGAGGCAACCTCGTGACATATCATCATCAAATTCCTATGCCCTCTGTAGTTGATTAGTGCAGGCAGAGTACTATGTATTACAGTGTAGTTTTCCGATTAATTAGTTTTGTGGATGACTGATTGATTAGTGCTTCTGATAAATTAATCAGTCACCATCTTGTGCGATTGATGATCATTTCCAATTATTATATTATATAAATAAATTTCATGCTGAATTTCGATCTCATTCCACGAGTTATCTGGGCATTTCATTCCATGACTTATCTCAGGGGCAATGGAAGAGAGATCGGCTGTTCTGTGGCTTTCCAATTCTGTTATGGTTTCAACAAAATTGGGCCCTGTTGAAAATACTGACAAACTATTTCCCACAATGGCCGTTCACAAACCGATGATCAGTTTTGGCTAACTGACGATGGATTATGAAAACCAAACTAATTCCCAATACTAATGTATTAGCAATCGGTGTAAATACAGATGCTCTCTCTGGTAGGTTGGTGCAGGCCGAATACTGGCAAGATCCTCTGGATTTAGCCACATATAGAGCCAAGAGTATCTTCCTGGCAGACATCAACCAGGAGAGAGTGAGTCTCTTTTAAACAGATTCTATCAGCAGGCATAGTGAAATAAAAGCTTGTTTAACATTACTAGAATGAATATAAAACCAATTCTGAACCACTATGATATAGTTTCATTTAAAACACCAACAATAAAGGCATTTTAAAGATATTATATCAGTGCTATACTATTATTTTGAATAATAAAATGTGCAGTCCAGGTATTTTCCAAAAATGTCGGATTGAAAACAAAGCGCGTGTCAGTTCAGTCACAATATAAACATGAATGGCTATTTCAAGGATGTTCTCTTTCATCACAGATTTTGACCATACATTTAATAAGATATATACTTTGCAAAGATGATAATTGCTCATGGGATAAGAATTAATGTTATGCTGTTAATGGAATCGCTTTAAGTTAAAGTGAATACCCGATAACATATAACCTTTGCCCACCTAATACGTGAGCCTAAGCGCTCAAGAAACGCTGAATCGTGATTCATTTTGTGATGTTCTTCGAGGTTTTCAATGCCACCTACAAGAAGAACCTGATGACGCTGAAGAACTTTGTCATGGTGAAGTTTCTCAATGACACAATGGTGCAGCCAAAGGAGTCAGAGGTGACAAATGTTTTGTTTTCTAACGGTCTGTGTTTATTCAGTTTAAATATGTTAAAAGAAACTCTGGGGAATGGAGGCAAAACATGAGGAAATTAGGCCAGGATCATAACATAAATTCTTCTTCCCCCCATGTCTCTTGGGGAGTGGGAGCCACATCGCTTACTCTGTTCCGCCCTCTCAACAAGTTGTCTCCATTCATTGTGATCTCCTACCATTTGTTCTTACTCTTGGCTGGTTATCTCTGGCCTTTCGAGTTCTCTCGTAACACTATCCCTGCATCTTAATTTCCGTCTTCCTCTTCTCCTTCTACCACTTTTGGACAACTGAACCCTGCCTAATGATCACCCTAATATTAAGGCAACCCCGGCAATGCAACTATGCTTGTTCCCAGTGCCTAAGATATTGGTGATAAAGTTTTGACATGTTAATTTAAGTTCACGATGCGGTGAAATTAATCAACGTAGAATGAGGTTTTGTGGTTAAACTGTACAAATGCAACCTAATTAACATACTAACATTGTTTTAATGTACCTGGGCTAGAAGGCCAGTATATTCACAGGAAGGAGTATTACTTTAGTGCAGAGGTTGCACTCCCAAAGAGAAAATGAGTTGCTGCTCTTGTTAATGATTTTGAATTTGTCCAAATGCAAGCACGTGTTTTTACAGCTCAAGATACTTTTCTTTTATACTTGTCCTTCTTGCAGTGGTTTGGATTCTACAAACCGGGACAGGCAGAGAGTGTGTTTACACTTCAGCAAAGTACCCTGTATCAAAAGGTAACTGTACTAAACAGTAGTAACACAGCGTTTATATAGCGCTAATTCCCACTTGGTGGATCAGTGTGCTGTACATTGTATCCAAATAAAATAACAGTATTATGCAAAACAATGTAAAACAATAAAAAGGTAAAACTGATAATATAAGTTATTGTGTTAAACATACAAAAATATATTTTATGTCCAATTCAGCTGACAAGAAGAACATCAGCTCTACTACATCACAAGCTAACATTTATATCTCCCTGCTAAAGTAGAACTTTATTGCAAACAAATTGTATATTTGTATATTTTTTACTATTTATTGACCAGCTGATCACGTGCAAAATTATTTATTTAATCTGCTCTTTTTCTTCATCCAGGACTTGCTTGGGCTGAAGGAGATGGACAAATCTGGCAAGCTGCACTTCCTGTCAGTCATTGGTGATCATCTGCAGATTAGCACAGACTGGTTCATTAAGAACATCATAAAATTTCTGTGATGTCGCCAAGAGTCTCTGAACTGGAATTTGGCCAAATCTAGCCCATATATACACAAGATGGTGCACTTTAGCATGCAAGCACTGCTATACCATTTAGCTCGTGTTTTACTACATATCTGATAAAAAACAAATTGTGGAAATTGTTGGATATTACTGACACCAATCTAACAAGTATATAAAGTGCAGATAGCTAGCTTTAACCATAACATAATTACAGGACAAATATTTTAGTAACATGTTAGGCCCAAAAAATCGAATAAATAAATAATTGTACAACTAGACGTCGATAGTGAATTTTACGTTACCATTTTAGGACTGTCGAGGGGGGGAGTACCAGTGTTGTTTACAACTTTACACAGACAATTTTGTAAGCAATGTGGTGATAGCATTCCAAACATGATTTTGAATAATAATTTAAATAATAATTTGTAAAATATTTTACAAGTAGAGTGCGTTGGTCAAAATATAATGATTAGATAGCTAGGTTGTTGTTTTGTGTGTGTTTTGTTGCTGTCGCAGGAAATTGTCATAGATCATTGTTTGTTCTTGGTATCAATGAGTAACTGTAAAGCTTGAGACATCATCAGTTCAGATGATGTTGTGATGAGGGTAGTCTTGACCACTGCTTTTTGATTTTGTGTTTTGATGAACTTGTTATAAATGACATGATCGTGCCTGCCTAATTTAAAAATGCTTTAATCACATTTGATGTATGTTGTTGTGTATTGCATGGTATACTAAATGGCTTGCTGGGCCAGTTTATATTGAACTTTTTTAACTTAATTATTCATTATCGACTATTGCACTTTACACCGGCAAGTGTTATTTAATATCAAGGAATATGTAGGAACTAGATTTATGGACAGTAAATAAAATTCCCTGTGTCGTTTCTATTTCAATGTTGCTTACATCAGGCACGGAGTACACTTGCTGACTTACATTTCTTGAGACTACAGAGCCAGGAGCGTACATTGTTGTGATGTTGACAAATAAAGCACTTTGATAGTATGATATCGTGCACTGTGTTTGTGATTGCTATAGATAATGTCAATATGGGTTGCAGTTTTTCACAGAACTGATTAACTCTGCAGTAACCTTGGTTGATCATGACAGACATCTGGGATAGGCTTACATGCGGTGATGCATTATAAAAGGGAGCCTTCATTATGCTGCATTAAAAAGTGCCATACGCAAAGTGAAATTTATATAATCATTGGTATGTAATGCAGAACGTATCAAAATACCAACTAAAACCAAGTGTCGAAATGATCTATGCCCGCAAAAGTGAGCATTAATTACCTTGTCAAACGTGATGCTGACATGTGGGTGACGCCATCGTGACTGTACGCCATGGTCATCCATGTGTCGATGATTCACTCTCCTGTAAAAGTGTTATAGTAAAGCTAAGTGTCTAAGAATAATGCAGAAAGCAACTCAGCGAAACAGTAAGGTGAGACATGGCACTTGATCATTTCGTTTTAATTTTCACAGCTATTGCAATTTCTCTACCCAAACTGTAGAGTATGTCTTTTTACTGAGTAAAAAAAGGTACGTTGGACGTCTTTTTGCCACACCCTCTGTTTCCATGATAACAAACAAAATGACCACCATTTTAAACAAATATTAGCAACTTGAGAATCAATGCCATTCTTTACAAAATGATATTCAGATTTCATTGTAATGCACAACTGGTAGAACAATCAATTTTAATAAAAGTTGTTATTGTTTTTTAATAAATGTTTGTAACTTCCAAAAAAATACTTATTTTGGGGCAATAAATACTGAAGTAACTTTCAAACTTGATTGTCTTTATGTGTTCTACCAGCTGCGAAAAGAAGAACACAGCTTAATATGACAATTACTTCCAGAGATATCTTTCTTCAAAAACAAAATTAAACATGGTTTTGAGAAACCAGCCGACAAAGATTGAAAAACGTCATATATTACATCACAGTCAAGCCACGAGGCACTGGTTCTTGCCGCATACCGCATACATTAGGGGTCAGGACGGCACATGGAAATATCTTACCTCACAATCAAGCCACGAGGCGCTGCCTATTCCCACATACACTAGGGGTCTGGACGGCACAAGGGAAGATCTTACCTGACAGTCAAGCCACATGGCGCTGGCTCTTCCCGCATACACTAGGGGTCTGGACAGCACACAGGAAGATCTTACCTCACAGTCAAGCCACATGGCACTGGCTCTTCCCACATACACTAGGACGCACATGGGAAGATCTTACCTCACAATCAAGCCAAATGGCGCTGGCTCTTCCCACATACACTAGTGGTCTGGACAGCACACAGGAAGATCTTACCTCACACTGTCACAGTCAAGCCACATGGCGCTGACTCTTCCCACATACACTAGGGGTCTGGACAGCACACGGGAAGATCTTACCTCACAGTCAAGCCACATGGCGCTAGCTCTTCCCACATACACTAGGGTTCTGGACAGCACACGGGAAGATCTTACCTCACAGTCAAGCCACGAGGCGTTGGCTCTTCCCACATACACTAGGACAGCACACAGGAAGATCTTACCTCACAGTCAAGCCACATGGCGCTAGCTCTTCCCACATACACTAGAGTTCTGGACAGCACACGGGAAGATCTTACCTCACAGTCAAGCCACGAGGCGCTGGCTCTTCCCACATACACTTGGACTGCACACGGGAAGATCTTACCTCACAGTCAAGCCAAATGGCGCTGGCTCTTCCCACATACACTAGTGGTCTGGACAGCACACAGGAAGATCTTACCTCACAGTCAAGCCACAAAGCGCTGGTTCTTCCCACATACACTAGGACTGGACACGGGAAGATCTTACCTCACAGTCAAGCCAAATGGCGCTGGCTCTTCCCACATACACTAGTGGTCTGGACAGCACACAGGAAAATCTTACCTCACAGTCAAGCCACGAGGCGCTGGCTCTTCCCACATACACTAGGACAGCACATGGGAAGATCTTACCTCACAGTCAAGCCAAATAGCGCTGGCTCTTCCCACATACACTAGTGGTCGGGACAGCACACAGGAAAATCTTACCTCACAGTCAAGCCACAAGGGGCTGGCTCTTCCCACATACACTAGGACAGCACACGGGAAGATCTTACCTCACAATCAAGCCACGAGGCGCTGGCTATTCCAACATACACTACGGGTCTGGACATCACACGGGAAGATTTTATTTCACAGTCAAGCCACGAGGCACTGGCTCTTCCCACATAGACTAGGACCTCACACCACAAAGAAATACGTTTAAGTCATGTAGGTGTGCTGACCAGCCTTCTCTCAGAAAACAGTAATGTAAACAATATGAACTTACCTGAGTCATGCAGAAAACTAATCCTTTCTACATAGATCAGTATGCTGTGCTGTTCGGTCTTACCTGACCATGATGTCATTCATGACACTGGTTGGCCACATGGACTATGATGGCATGCAGAGCCGGGAATGTCTTACCTGACAGGTCATGCAAGAGTGCTTGCCTCACCCTACATTTTGCTTTCCCTTCTGACGTCCGTCTTTTCTTTTCTAGACTCTTTGTCCCTTCTTTCACATTTAGGCTTGCAGCTGTGAATGAAAATAGCAAGTATCGGGAATATCCACAAAACTGTTCCAGTGATTAAACCAGAATGGAATCTTTTAGTTTCTGGTATGACAATACTTTAGCACTACTCGCTGATTTATTAGCCAGTCTAATTTTCATTATGACTTATGTTAAATCAGTAAATGACAATGTCATGACAATGCCAAGGCCAGGGGCCGCCGGGCAGTGGCGTTTTCTAGAATCTATTTCGACGAGATGGATCTGGTCAAATGTATTCGGGACAACGATTTATATATATATATATATATATATATATATATATATATATATATATATATATATATTTATATATCACAGTCAAGCCACGAGGCACTGGTTCTTGCCGCATACCGCATACATTAGGGGTCAGGACGGCACATGGAAATACGAGGCACTGGTTCTTGCCGCATACCGCATACATTAGGGGTCAGGACGGCACATGGAAATATCTTACCTCACAATCAAGCCACGAGGCGCTGCCTATTCCCACATACACTAGGGGTCTGGACGGCACAAGGGAAGATCTTACCTGACAGTCAAGCCACATGGCGCTGGCTCTTCCCGCATACACTAGGGGTCTGGACAGCACACAGGAAGATCTTACCTCACAGTCAAGCCACATGGCACTGGCTCTTCCCACATACACTAGGACTGCACATGGGAAGATCTTACCTCACAATCAAGCCAAATGGCGCTGGCTCTTCCCACATACACTAGTGGTCTGGACAGCACACAGGAAGATCTTACCTCACACTGTCACAGTCAAGCCACATGGCGCTGACTCTTCCCACATACACTAGGGGTCTGGACAGCACACGGGAAGATCTTACCTCACAGTCAAGCCACATGGCGCTAGCTCTTCCCACATACACTAGGGTTCTGGACAGCACACGGGAAGATCTTACCTCACAGTCAAGCCACGTGGCGTTGGCTCTTCCCACATACACTAGGACAGCACACAGGAAGATCTTACCTCACAGTCAAGCCACATGGCACTAGCTCTTCCCACATACACTAGAGTTCTGGACAGCACACGGGAAGATCTTACCTCACAGTCAAGCCACGAGGCGCTGGCTCTTCCCACATACACTTGGACTGCACACGGGAAGATCTTACCTCACAGTCAAGCCAAATGGCGCTGGCTCTTCCCACATACACTAGTGGTCTGGACAGCACACAGGAAGATCTTACCTCACAGTCAAGCCACAAAGCGCTGGCTCTTCCCACATACACTAGGACTGGACACGGGAAGATCTTACCTCACAGTCAAGCCAAATGGCGCTGGCTCTTCCCACATACACTAGTGGTCTGGACAGCACACAGGAAAATCTTACCTCACAGTCAAGCCACGAGGCGCTGGCTCTTCCCACATACACTAGGACAGCACATGGGAAGATCTTACCTCACAGTCAAGCCAAATAGCGCTGGCTCTTCCCACATACACTAGTGGTCGGGACAGCACACAGGAAAATCTTACCTCACAGTCAAGCCACAAGGGGCTGGCTCTTCCCACATACACTAGGACAGCACACGGGAAGATCTTACCTCACAATCAAGCCACGAGGCGCTGGCTATTCCAACATACACTACGGGTCTGGACATCACACGGGAAGATTTTATTTCACAGTCAAGCCACGAGGCACTGGCTCTTCCCACATAGACTAGGACCTCACACCACAAAGAAATACGTTTAAGTCATGTAGGTGTGCTGACCGGCCTTCTCTCAGAAAACAGTAATGTAAACAATATGAACTTACCTGAGTCATGCAGAAAACTAATCCTTTCTACATAGATCAGTATGCTGTGCTGTTCGGTCTTACCTGACCATGATGTCATTCATGACACTGGTTGGCCACATGGACTATGATGGCATGCAGAGCCGGGAATGTCTTACCTGACAGGTCATGCAAGAGTGCTTGCCTCACCCTACATTTTGCTTTCCCTTCTGACGTCCGTCTTTTCTTTTCTAGACTCTTTGTCCCTTCTTTCACATTTAGGCTTGCAGCTGTGAATGAAAATAGCAAGTATCGGGAATATCCACAAAACTGTTCCAGTGATTAAACCAGAATGGAATCTTTTAGTTTCTGGTTTGACAATACTTTAGCACTACTCGCTGATTTATTAGCCAGTCTAATTTTCGTTATGACTTATGTTAAATCAGTAAATGACAATGTCATGACAATGCCAAGGCCAGGGGCCGCCGGGCAGTGGCGTTTTCTAGAATCTATTTCGACGAGATGGATCTGGTCAAATGTATTCGGGACAACGATTTATATATATATATATATATATATATATATATATATATATATATATATATATATATGTTTACACACACACACACACACACAAAAACAGACAAACATATTACGTAAACAGACAGTGGTAGATCCAATAACATGGGCATGGCGCCATTGCCATTGGCATTGCCATTGGTTTCAAATAAAATAATTGCGATTGCATGTAATACTTACCAAACGACCTTCATATCTTGCCAAATTTCACTTATCTGGCAAATTCGTCGTCGTCTACTTCCCTATATTGTGCAACTTCAAACTAGTACGCCTTCGGGTCTAAAATAGTTATCATAATACATGTTTTAAGGAGTAAAATCATTTGTTTCCAGGACGCGCCTGTGGACGAAGCGTTGCCGAGTGACGTCATGTCATGTGCCAACAATGCGTATAGGCGTAAAGTCGCACTTATTATTAGATTATAAAGTGGTGCTATTTTTAGCGAAATATTCTAACAAAGTTAGCAGTGTTTATTATCAGGCATCTTCGTTTTATTAAAATATAATTTATTGTAGTTGGCTCATCTTGTTTTTTGAGCGTTCGATTGTATGTGGCACCATCTCGCGAACAATTTCGAAACCACGAAAGCTTATTACTATGCATACCCGCTAGGTGGCTACTGTGCGCGTGCGAGTAGAAGAGCGGCGTAAATTAACCCATTTCATACCATCACGTCCAGCATCGAGGGATCAAACCACAGTTGACCTTCCTGCTTATCGTTTGACACGAATGTAGGGCGTATTAAATTGTGATATGTGAAACTAAGCAATTCATATGATATGACATCAGTGCAGTTTCACACGTTTGTTTGTAGAAGCTATTGGCTGTGAAATAATGCATTACTTTAAGAGTTTAACAGGCGGAGGGGTTTATGGGAACTGTTCTGCTACTGGCGACATGGGCTCATGAATACATGGATGTTTTTGTAAACACTGACGGGCATCCCACGTGGGGGCGTTTAACAAAGCGGGAGGTGTGTGATTTGGACAAAACTTGGTCAGCATGTCAAACAGATGATAGCAGTTGTAGCGAAAACAGTTCAGAATTTTTAATCGTCAAGTTTTCTTATAATCAGACGATACGCTAGCACGGCCACCAATGCAATTCTGCACTGTGGTCCGATCTCCCCATATCAAGATCTTACAGACTGTTCGTAAGTTTTTTCTGTAATTATCAGAAAACAATGTGTGTACATTGCGACAAAGGGTTAATCAACCCTAGCTAATTCATCTAGAGCGTTGAAGTCAGAGTTAACGGAAAGCTATGCAGGCTGTTTCAGAAAGCAGTGTTCCTGCGTTGCAAGTGTACCGCATAATGTATGTATGTAATTACGCATGTGTTTAATTATGTATGTAAATAGAATATAAAAGACAGAAGGAAAATGGACGAATTAAGAGAAGATTGGAATGAAGAAATTAACACCCGAAAACGAAGGTATTGGGGAGCATAATGCAGTGGGAAGAACACATACAGAGAATGATTGAGGAAAGTGACAAAGATAGCATGAAAGATAGAAGAGAGTGGTAGAAGGAAAAGAGGAAGGCCGAACGTAAAATGGATGAACAATATTAAGAGAGACCTCGAAAGGGCAGAAGTGAAAAGCCGAGAGTCGGAGAGAATGGCAGGAGATGATGAACTTCTATGACGTTACACAGTTATCTTCAATTTTCTGTTCATATAACACACAAACTTGTTTACTACAATGGTTCTGCTATTAATCAAATGAGAACACATTCACTCAGTACTAGATTTTATTCAACACAAATTCAGGATAGATGTACAACTTATGATGATCAGTATGAGAATGTCACATGCAGAATGTCCTTCTACCATCCTGTCTATTTCACATGTTTCCTGCGTGCATTTTTTACAGTTTGTTCCACCACATCACTGATTCTGTCCTAGGTGTGTCGTCAGTAAGTGAAGCCTCTGGGTCTTCCTCCTGTCCACAACCAGATGTTTCACATATCTGCCTGCCTGGCTGCTCACCAGGCAACCATTGCTCCTTTGTCTTCGTTGAAGTGAGGACCATCACTTTATGTCATGATGCTACTTTTTGTTAGGGAAGCATCCATCGGTTTGTTTGAAATCACAAGGAACTTGTTGAAGTTGTGCATGCTTTATTTGACCCATAGCATAAATTGCAAGCATATACATACGTACATACAGTACCAAGATCATTTCATACAATAATAAAACATATACATACGTACATACAGTACCAAGATCATTTCATACAATAATAAAACATACTTACTTCTCTGTTCACACGTAAATGCACAGAATACGACTATTTCAAATAAAACGGCAGGTATTCATTTTAGGTTTGGGAAACTACTACTAAGATCAGGCTTGGTTGCCATCACACGAGCCACCATGTTAATAGTATCCACTTATTTAATTAACTTACTAAATAAGGTGTTCAATGTTGTATTCTGCCATGTCTTTAGAAGATGGCTGTTAAAGGTTTTGGTTGACACAGTTTTGATGCTCACATGGCAACTTTTTATTTCATCATTTATTATGTTGACTATCAAGTAACTTCACTTGTAAAACATCACATGCAAATAAACAAAGTGAATAAGTCAAACATGATTTCTGTTTCCCCTCAAGAGAGCTTTTTACCTGCAATGTTGCACCATAATTTCCAATACAACTGTATTTGCCAACATTTCAGTACAACTTTAATTTTGTATTAATTCAGTGTTGTGAGTTAAAATGTATAAGTAGCCATGTGTCTATTGTACAGAATTATTTATTATATAAAGTAATACGATATGCAGTAGTGACAGTATAATTGCACTTAATTCACCAGCTGAACTGGCTTGTATGATGTATCAACCAACTATCTATCTTAATGTAGTAAAGTCATCTTTGCTATTTTTGTTCTGCCACATTTAATATTGCCCTGTTTTGTTTATCGCTTAGAGCTGGAGCTATTGAAGAGATGCAATAAAAATACTTGATTCAAAGACATCTTCTTTTGAATGCCTGGCATAGATTTCTTTTCAAATAAACATGTTTGCTACATACTGGCATATTTTTATGTCAGAACTGTTGTGTCAACTATTTATCCTTCTTGAATATTAAAAGAAGGTGTGGTGTGCATTTACATTTCCAAAACATTAACAACATCTGCCATTTCTCAGACCATTTAACTAATTTGTCTAGATAGTTTTATAAATGTTGTTAATCACCATCATTGTTAACCCTTCTAAACATGTTTGTGTCATCCACAATTTCAATACGTTACTTGTTATATTATCATCCAAGTCATTTATATATACTAAGAATAATAAAGGTCCTAATACTGATCCTTCTGGTACACCACTCAAAACTGATTTCCATTTTGAAACCTTCCTATCTACTACAACACGCAGTTTTCTGTCAGTCAGCCATTGTTCTATCCAGTCAATTATGCCATCCCCGATACCATAGGCTTTTAATTTAAGTAGTAATCTTTGATGTAACACTTTGTCAAAAGCTTTCTGAAAATCTATGTATATAATATCTACTGGTGATCCCTCATCTATCCACTTAGTGATTTCTTCAAAAAAAAACATATTCGTTAAGCATGACCTCGCTTTTAGGAATCCATGTTGAGATGGATTTAATAATTTATGCCTAACAAGAAAGTCCACCATATGGTCTTTGATTAACCCTTTTTTAATGATTTACAAATCACCGATGTTAAACTCGCTGGTCTGTAATTCTCTGACTTATAAGCACTGATACATTATATTTACAATTCAAGGTAACAATATCATCTGCAGCATTATCATAGATTTCATCGTGATAATGAACAGAACCTTCATGGGGTATGTTCACTGCCCCAAGTATAAACTTATAACCAAATGCTTCTCTGTGTACTTTGAGCCACAGCGTACTTTCAAAGCATGTTTTCTTAATAATGTGCACATATTTGTTATATGTATCTTTTACCAGTACAGATAATCCATGGATGCCAACATATTTTAGTGTTTCTTACATTTTCCCCCATTACAATTGGTGTGAAATTGGGAAAAATACATGAGTCAATAGTGTCGGGTATAGTCTCGCTAAGGCAAATAAAGTCAACTTCGTGTATATATTGTTCTAGCATGCCCAGCTGCTCAAACCACACACGTTAAGTCCCATACTTTTGGCGTCAACTTTGATGTTGTTTAGGCATTTATCTGCCTGAAGTATAATTAGTATGTTGTTTAGACATTAGATGCCTTAGAATCAACTGTGTATATGTGGGTACAGGGAGGCGGTTGTAGGACTAGTCACGTTAAATAAGCCTACATGCTAATGTGGTAGATCTCCCTGCGGGAGCATTGATGATAATATCATCAATACTGTTGTAACATAAACTCCAACTAAAACCTATACTATAGGTTTTAGTTTGAGTTTATGTTACAACAGTTTTTTTGCGTACGATTAGATGCTAGTAGTTACTGATTAACCCCGATCCTATTGTCAGAGGATTATATTATATTACATAGACCCAGGAGTATTTGTTTCCTTGTAAATTACTTAGTAACTTTCGTGTATTAAATGTTTATTTCTCTTTCACTTGTCTTTGTTGTCTTGTTCACTTGTGCAGCCGCCATTCATGAGCGTTGAATTGTCGAAATGGGGCATCCCAACCAGACCCGAGCCAATGAAGTGAGCGGAAACCCCGCCAATCCGTGACAAATGGCCAAGTAGAACGTTACATACAAACCATTCAGGAAAGCGCTGAATACTGGGCAGGTGGTCCGAATTCGGAAAGAAAAAAAAAGAAAAGTGGATGCCGGCCCAGGTAGTCCGCCATGCTAATGCACCCCAGTCATACTGGGTGCAGCTGGCAAATTGTTATATAGTAAGGAGAAACAGGATGCAGATAAACATCAGTAAGGAGACTAGATCACATCACAAAAAAGATCAAATATCTGCAGAATATCTAGTTCGCCCGACCGAGCCACCTACTCAGCGTCAGGACATAGGACAGCTAGTTCACCGAACTGGGCCACGTCCTCAGCCAGTCCGATCGACGGGTGTGGCACTAGTGGCTTCCAGAGTAACGTGCATACCCGATGTGCGCGAGTGTTACTACCGCCACCACGTTACAGTGAATAGACATTAATGTATAAAGATGCTTCTCTTTTGTTATGATTTGTTTGTTTGATTACGTGATCACTGTTGTAAATTTTACTTGAGGACATAGAAACATGGTGCGGATCTAGCCTTGATTTATTTCACTGTGTAATTTTGTACACTAAAGAAACGGGCGTGTTATATTCTTTGATGAGAACCTTTCCAAGGATAAACACATCACTGCGAATTGATAGACAGCTGCCTTTTTGTAACCTGCAACTATATTGCATGAAAGAAAATGCAGAACAGAATGAGAATGGACGTGCATTTGCTGTCTTGCCTTCAACGTATGCTGCGTCAAGACATCGACACCATGCGCTCGCTCGCAGCAGTAACAGCCACACCATCGGCGGCATACTTGTGTGCAAACTGCAACCAAAATGCCTGAACGAAAACATAGAACAGTTCAATATCACAACAATATCCGTGCCTTGCCTTACGTTCAAACTCTGCTGCGTCAAGACGTCAACATCATGCGCTCGCTCTCGGCAGTAATGACCACACCTCCGATTGCACACCGTTTTGGAACCTGCAACTCTAATGCAAGAAAGAAAGCACAGAACAGTTCAAAATACCACCACGATATCCATGCCCTTTCCATACCACCAAAGTTTGCTGCGTGTAACAGCAGCATCTGTATTAATACCTACAAGTACAAACATACATGTTGATTGATAATGATTCGTTGATGTCTGCTGAAGACGCGGGTGATGTTGAGCTGCTTTGCAACTGAAAACAGATAACACTAAGCTTTACAATGTTGGAACATTGCCCTAACTGGATAGATTGCGACGTGGATTCGTCAACAACTCGGCCCGTGACCCTTGGTAGGGACCGTTTCCGGACACTGGCGTCCGGGGCTAGCTAACGGCAAGGACGACAAACCCATGGACTGCATACCAGCCTGCTACCCCATTATAGGAAAAGCAAACAAAAGATAAGAATGAGCGAAACAAAAAGTAGAATGTGTAACCGCAGCAACAATTTCAGAAGTACCTTTTGCTCGATGCTCCTTCTCCAGATGTCCTGTGACATCAAAGTCGATGGTTCTCACATAAAATTAGAAACCAGACCAAATAAAAAATATAGCAAAAATTAACATCACAATATTAGAAATGTTACCCTACCTGCATTAGTTGCAACGTGTCCTCTTCTGTGTCATTCTCTGTCCTCTTCTGCATCCTCTTCCGTGTCCCCTTCTCTGTCCTCTTCTGCTTCTTCTTCGGGGTCTAAATAGTCCCGTTACCCTGGGTACTAGCAGCTGGGTCAGCTGCCTCCGGGGCTAGCAAAGGGCAGGGACGACCACACCCTGGACTGCATACCTTTATTCAGCCTGCTACCCTATCGTCTGAAAGGCAATGATTTATGATAACAATAACAGAAATACCCGTTGCTCAAAACTCCTTCTTCATATGTCCGCTGACGTCATGCGCTCGCTCGCGGCAGTGACCACACACACACATCGACAGCATTCTTTTTTGCAACCTGCAACACTAATTCATGAACAAAAAAGACAGAACAATTCAAAATACCATCGCGATATCCGTGCCATTGCCTTACCTTCAAAGTCTCCTGCGTCAAGACGTCAAAATCATGCGCTTGCTTGTGGCTGTGACCACCGCACCATCAACAAAATACATGTATGTAACATGCAACACTAATGCACGTTAAAGCACAGAACAATAATACCACCCCAATATCCGTGGTCTTACTATACCTTCAAAGTCTGCTGCGTCAAGATATAAGCACAATGCGCTCGCTCGCTGCGTGAAGTAGAAGACAACCGCGAAGCTAGTGAGAAGAGACCACATGCATATATATTCCTTTCCCATATATATATATATATATATATATATATATATATATATATATATATATATATATATATATATATATATATATATATATATATATATATATATATATATATATATATAAATATATATATATTCTATCCGACAGAAAAATCATTCTAAAACTTTACCTCGCATTCCATAAGCAGGTAGTTCCTGCAACAACCTCTTTTTCGGGACTTTGTCAAAGGCTTTTTGAAAATCCAATAAAATAACATCAACACTATGTCCCTCGTCCACATCTTCTGTCCAACTTTCAAAAGTGTCTAAGAAATGTGTTAGATAAGAACGACCCTTTGTAAAATCGTGTTGGTCTGGGGTATTTAAATTGTTTTTTAATAAATGCTTTAACATCTTTCAAGGTACATATTTTCATTACCTTTCGTACAACAACATAGTCATATATAGGTCTCATACTATTACATTGTGTGAGTATTAAAGTGTATTTGTTCAACAGTGACTGTGTGTTGTCCATCATCGGATATAACTATGGAGTGCTGTAGTCTGGTGACACCTGGTGGAAACTGTCTACAGATTGTGTAACTGCTAGCAACGTGAATATGTTTAAAAACAAGGTTGACACATATATCAGGAGGGCGGGTTATAAGTAGGTGAACATTGTTGGACTCTCGATAAGCCAATGGCTTCCTTGTCCACTTGCCATCTGGGCCTTTGGCTTGGATTGCAAATCTTGTTAAATCTTGTTAAATCTGGATGATTGAAGCTTATTCAGCAAATCATTACACCAGTATTATGAAATATCCAGGTATACACCAACTCATTCAGCTTACCTAAGCACACAACACTTGCAAGTAATGTTACATATCACTTGCCCATAACATAATTTTTTTATATATATTAGTGAATATTATGATATACTGCCACAGCTTTGTTTTATAGTTTGTTTTCGAATGGATTTGATTTTGGTGTTTTCTCTCCAGCTGCCACACACGATGTCTTGTCAGTTCATGAATCGGATGACACATAACTTGTTGTTCCGAACGGCCGTCCTCGTGTCATTGTTTGGTGTTGGAATGTCAACATTCAGCATCTCACAACTACATGACACGCGGCCTAGACATCTGTTTCTGAGAGAAATGCAGAACCCATAACAGTGGTACACTGACCCAGCTAAAACAGAAAGACTCAAGTCTATCCACTGATAGAAGTGTGGTGTTGGACACTCCTGTATTACAGTGTACAGAACTTGACAAGTGGTGAATGAACTGTCGAAAAGTGTTATGAATATACAGATACGCCCGTGCAGTTAGTGAAAGTCTGAATCTCTCACAGTGGGATTCTTGTGTGTGTTTGTGGTCGATACTGGAGTTGATGATGAATTCTACATATTATATATGTGGTGTGTCTCGAGACATCTGGCGAACTGTCAATGCGTGGCACCTTGTTATTTGTGAGTTTTGCTTCCACACCCTGCATTTGTGACCTCTGACTTGGCATGCAGAGTACGTGCTATTGAAACACTATTTTTAAGCGTGCTGGATTGCATGCATACACAGGAACTCCAATTTGAACTGGGGAATTTCATTTACAGTCAACTTTTTCTAAAGTTTATTCTTGTGTAATACATGTGTTAAGTTTCAGAATTGCCTCTTGTTATAGCAAATGTTTATAATTTCGGGCTACTCATAGGTTTACCCATCTGTGTAAGGCATGCATGGAGTAGGTCACTGCAGCATGACAGTCATCTCCAGTTATTGACAGCTTGAATATCAAGTTACTTCACTGCACACTTTGTGTAATTCCATACCTAATGTCACAGTTATTATAGGTGACCCAAATATTTGTGAGTGTACAGTTTACAAAATATATAACTGGAGACGACCCTTTTCTGTACTCTGCAATATATGTACTACATCGGTAGGCCCTACTGTGGAATCATGCGGTTGTGGAAATGTCTATGGAAGATCCACACTGGTTTCCACATTCATCTGTAACATTGTATGCATCGATGTACTCTACATTACAAGATGACCAAGCAGATTCAAGCGTCCAAAAGATACAAAATTGTGACTGTGTGCCATTTGTGGCATACTGTGGTAGACATGCATATATGCACCCCCTCCCTTGAACATAAATTGGAGCAGTCTGTCAACTGGGGGTTATAATTAATATTGTATTGGGTAACCCTTCATGTGGCAGACCGTTGTAAATCACTGATTGCATAGAGATGTTGCACTTAATGCGTGACGCTTTTCCTTGTTCCAGATTTGTACACAAGGTTTTGCCTTACTGCTTTTTCCTCTTATGATATGTTCAGTAGTGTACACAGGGTTTTTAATGCGGAGAGACCCCCACATATACAGTGTGAATGGTAAATGCTAGTCAGTAGTGATATAGTTAGTACTTCCATCGTTATTAATGTTTGATAATCTGGCTTAATTAGTCTGTGAATAGTAGATATTATTATGTTTTGATGATGGATGCTTGCATAGCTCATGAATTAAAATGTAATTAAATGTCATCATGTCGGCCTATTTCACTCTACACTTGTCTTGCATTGTTATTCTGCATAAATGTGGAGACAAAATGTTGGTATAATTAATCTTTGCAAAAATAAAGTTTGATGAATTGTGAGTTATACATTTTTTTAACTATGTAGACATTATTTAGTTGAAAAAAGTGAGTTTACATCAATAGAAATATGTGACATGTATTAGGCTTTGTCTCCTTGGGAGCTCCTGTGAACTATTGATGACCTTTTGTAAATAAGAAATCTGCATGAAATACTGTAAATGGGGTCATTAAGGGTCTTGTACAATCATGTTCTATTCTATCTTTTTCCAAGTAATTATTTGTTGTAACTGAAGACACTGATAGCATGATGCTACACACATTGAAACTATAGCATTTCACAATAAGCAGTAGTCCTAGTTACATAGTATGCATGAATAGTAACATTGTGTCATGCATGATGCTGTATATAATATAATTGAAACTCGAAAAGTCAGCTTTTATAAGATTTTAATAGAATAGTCTATATCAAATAAACAGGACCGGCAGATTGTACCATTAATAACATCAACAAACATGATTTCATATATTCTTCTACAGCGTCCTCTGAGCTCTCCAGCAATGTGCAGTTAACTATGTGTGGTCTGCATTGCATACATGTAATGTCTATGATAATGATGTAAACCTGCCTACAAGTTATGAACAAATATGGCACCTCAAAACATTCACAACAGACTCAATAAGCAAAATAGCTGTAAATCCTAATTACAGTGCAAGACTTCCTATATAATTATACATTATTACTTACTCTATATAGCAAGACAGTGCTAGCAGCGGGAGTAGTTTAAGCATGTAAACATGAATAATATGGCTCCACTTGTGGCATACCACAGCATTACAAAGAAATCTATTACCAAGTCACACCGAATAAAATGTAAATATTTTCTAGCAGCAAATGTCTTTTATCATGTCCCAATTGCAAGCTACCACAACAACAGTCTGTTGTTTGACAATAAGTGTGTAGAAAAGCAGTAAAGTTTTTAGTCAAATTATTTCCATCAAGAACGAGACCAAAGTTCTGTTTTTAATAGACTAGTGCTTGAAAGACGCCCCACAAAAACTGTGCAAATTTAGCAACAGGTTTTGTGACAGTATTAAAATATGTATAAGTGAAATGTACTTGCCATGTCAGTGAGATAATAATAGCAGACGATGCAATGTTATCTATAACCATGGTACAGTTTGTTTATATTAACACAAGATGGAAACATTTACTTTGTGTTGTCCAGATAAATGAGTCTGTATTCATGTACTATCCAGGACTTAATAAAAAAAATTTTTTTATTATGGAATGGTTTATAACTGCACCAATAGTTTATCACTTCCCCTGCACCAGATGACACAAGATGTTACCTACCAGTACCAGTGACAATGTCTACTTGCAAGTACATTTAGTACATACAGTGGCCTGGTGCTATATGGATACTAGATGTAAGGTACAACCTCTTAAAAGGAACATCTTTGAAATCCCGCCCTGCCCTGCACTGTTGGTCACCCTACGTCATACCTCTGGGTACATGAAACACTGGATATGTGGAACAGTTTGGCAAAGCCCCAACATGTTCCACATAGCAAGAGTCCACTGTACATTTATTGCATTCTTCTAGATGTGACATAACTACACAATGACCTCACACAACCTCGTCAGCTGGCAAGCAAGTCATACTTGGAGTTATGCTCTGCCAGAATCACACAATGTGTCTCTGATTACAGTCCACTCAATGAAAATGTCCTTAGAAGTTCTCGTAGAAGTGGGGGAACCGGGTACGTGTGAACTTGGACACACTGCTGCACGCACTGCAGACGCTCTTTGTGAGTCCAGCTGGCCCACAGCTAAACACCCCAACCTTCTTCACCTGAAACACAAAGATCAATGTCGTGTCTTACAGCACAGTTTTTGCTTTGTGACGAATTCTTTCAGCCTACTTCCGTCTTTCTTCATTAATAATTAAATACGGTCAAACTTGTTGCGGAACAAGGGTAATACCAACTGGATATAAACATTGTAAGCCATTTTTAATAAATAATAATACAGGTTTATTGATACGCTCACCTAGAGTAAGATGCTGTTCAACTGGTTTTAAATTTGCCCCAAATGCTAATATTAAACACTATAAATACTATATTCCTTAAAGAAAAAGTCATGGTTTTGGGTCTATGCACCTATAAGAGTTACTACAACATAACCATGAATCTCACGCCAGTGGCTTACTAGGAAAACCTTGTTGAACACAACGCATCTTAGTTTCATGGGCCATGCCATACTATTAGATAACACTTCGTCATGAGTGTCATAGTCTAGCAAAATTTGCTTGCCAAATGAAAAGATATTTGTATACACCTATTCATATACTTAAAGTTGCCAATAGGATATGTCCATGCTGTTTGCATCCACACTCAACTTATGTAACATATTTTTGCCTTCGTATATTAAACTACCTGGTAGTCCTCTATCTGACGAAATATCATGTGTATTTGAGACTGCGTTGGTTCTGTGTATGCCTGTGTGACAGGGTATCTTCCACCCTAGGGTAAGATATCTTCCCCCTAGGGTAAGATATCTCCCCCCAAGTGGGAGATATCTTACCCCTTAAAATGTGTGTGTGTGTATGTCTGTTCTGTTCTGATGCAAGAAAGTTTATAATTAGCAAATATGAGTCAGAATAATATCTATTATATGTTATTCTGCAAGAAAATTGTGTGTGTTTATATTTATTAAGATATCAATTTATGAATGAATGAATGATACAAAGTGATTCCTGAATTAAACATGATAAGTCTCCCACTGAGGAGAAACCTTAGAGTCCAAGGCTTCATTTTAGTTGTGGGAAATAGTTTGGAGTCAAGACAACTTGGGTATTGGGGGTGGGGGTAAGATATCCAGGGTGGTGAGATATCCAAGGGCATCTTCCCTCATGGGGGAAGCTATCCAGGGGGGAGATATACTGTTCTACCAGCCTCACTTATTTATCAGTCGTACTGGTTAACATGTCAGCCCACAGTCAACCAGAGAAATGACCAGAATTGCCCACTTTTAGAACACATTCGGAGTAACCCACTGGGGTGATATTCTTAATATTAGGTGCACATTGTTAGTTTTTATTATTTCTTAGATGCATGGCCCCAAAAGCATGACTTTTGTTTTGCTTTTAATTCACATTATGTCAATTATTATTAAATTTCTCTAAAATACTGCTACCATGTTAAACTAGATATTTCAGAACTTCAACGAAACTGATGGTAAGAACATGTATTATCCTACTTCATAGTATCAAGGACTACCTGGTAGTGATCTCCCCAGTCATGTTAAGAGTACATGTTCACCACTACCCCAAGGAACCTGTTAACTGTATATCTGTGGGATTCTGTACATATTCACCTTTGGATGTTTCTTGCTGACGGCATGGAAGAGCATCTCAAAGTTGGGTCGGCCGAAGTGAGTCTTGCCCTTGAGCCCGGTGAACAGACTGTTGCCCGCCATGTTCTGGAAGTGCTCCTCGCAGATGTACTGCAACAGTAACAGGCTTTACTACAGGCTAGGGAACAAGGATTCCAATGGAATTACAAAACAAAAAAATGGCTGTCTTACCCTTTAAGGCGTCGCTTGGGTTTAAACACATTTTATTTTCTTATTTCACTATCACTGATCCTACAGAGCTGAAACTTTCAGAGATTGCAAGTCCACGTAACAGTAATGCTGTGAATTTTTTTAGACAGTTTCGTACAGATTTTCCCACGGTATGCAGCCATTTTGGATTGATTGTTGCATGTGACTTATATCAGTAACCATTGGATTTAGAGGACTAAAATTTGGTGTGTAGTTACTCCACATAACCCCAATAAAAACAGTCAGTTGACTTTCCCAGTTTTAAAAAAACTTTTGTTTTCATGATTTTTTTACATCTGAATACATTTTTTCATCATGAAATTTTACACTGATGGTTCATTATATAAAATATAGATAATGTTTTCTAAAAAGTTACTGATTAATTTTCAAGAGCATACTATCAAGAAACACTGTAGAAAGTTTCAAGCAATTCTGTCAAACAATAGCAGAGATAAGTGACACGGGAGGCAGTAGGTGTGAGGGAAAACATGTTTTTGAGAAAATCGCGTTAAAAGTTTATGTACATTGGCACATACATTTCAACATCTGAAAAGCAACCTAAATGATTGAAACTTTGCATACACATTACTGAATGTATAATCTATCAAAAGACAAAGTTCAGAGTCATTGTCATTGTAAAATAATAAAAATATATGACAAACTAAGCAACTTATCACAATAAATGTACCAAACAGAAAAACGTCTGGAAAATAGCACACCAGTCCATAGTTCATACAAATAAAGTTCAACGCAGCATATGTAAAGTTCAATGGAGCATACATAAAGTTCACTGGAGCACAGCAAAATCCCTAAAACCCCCCAGATGCATAGGTGGATTCATTTTGAGCCATTGTTCGAGCAACCTTTCCTGCCTGACGTGCTGGCCTGCACTTGCCACACAGACTCTCGCCTGAGTCCCATCGATACAGTCTGATGAGTTGCATTGATGACCTTGTCGCAACTGGTGCAGAAAGTCTCGAGGCCACACACCATGTCGAGGGTGCGGTCGACAGCTCGGATGGAGAGTGTACGCTTCCTACACAACGTGCATGGCAGGTTCACAACAAGAGATGGCAACACGGCACAGCGTACAAGTACTGTTGAAAGATCTCCATCAGCATTTGTCTCATCCTCAACCAGGACAGTCTCCAAGACAGATCAACTGGTGCTGTTGATGGCCGCTTTGATGCCAAGAAAAAATACACAATCTAACTGTATTTCATGAACAAAAAAGTATCCAAGACATGTTCAATAATAAAAGCCCCCTCTTTACTATGTATGCAGAGGTATGGCACTGAATGTAATTTACTCTATTGGCATGGCACGCACATGTGTGTGTATATAGGTATATGTATACGATAATTACCAAGGCAAGTTGTAGTAATATAATAAACCAGTCACAACTCTGCCTTTGGTGTGCCTGGATGGCCCCTGGGCCTGAATGTCAACACAACCACGAACATCAACAGCATGAACTAGGTCAGCGTCAAATCGTTTATATAGTAATAGTTATGCCACAAAGGCTAACGATGTTTGGATAAAACACAAATGTATATAAATCTGAATCATGTGCATTATCTTAGCGAACATATGAAATATCAGAAATTAAACTTACACTGAGACTGAGTGCCATTCTCGCTGGCCCTATGGTCGAAGACGAAGTTTTCACCGCAGGTTCATGGGTGTATTCAACCCTCGATGCCTTCGCATCGCGTGCTAACTGCAACGATGCAAGCTTTCGCTGCCTCCCTCTAACCGCCCACTTGCGTTCGACCAAATGGCATAATGTCATTTTACAAAGCGATATAAATGAACAAAACGCAGGGATAAAAAAGTCTATCGAATCAAACGGCATAATGTCATTTTACAAAGCGATATAAATGAACAAAACGCAGGGGATAAAAAAGTCTATCGAATCAAACGTAGCTGACATTTCAAGCTGATGTCAGAGGATGGAAATTAGTATTACAACCAATTAGAGTGCTTGATTTGAGGGAATCCGATATCACGTGATGCTGTCCGGCGAATTGTCATGGGATTCCCCATTCCTTTGTCGCAGAGATAGTTCAAAGACTGTCATTTATAGTCGGAATCATACAGATACCCGCCATGCACATTTTAAAACTGTTTATACCATCATGCAGAGCGAATATGGGGCTTTCCCGTGATATGCGCCATGTTGGAATGGCAGCGGTTTTTGGCATGCAATCGCTCGCGGAAAATCACCTAATGTTCCATTAGTCTCGTTTCATTTGACAAAAACAAAGACTTAGCAATGATAGGCATCATACAAAAGACATGTTTTATGACAGAAACATGTTTATTTCGACAGTGCAACTTACATGAATGGCAAGTTGAATAATATTTATGCTTGAAATTAATTTTATTGTAAAAAATCCGTCAAATCCGACCCGAGTCTCTCATTAAAATCTAGGATCCCCGGAAGGACATTTTCCCACTAAATGTACAGCCTGGATGTTATATTACTGGTACATACTTACCAACATAGTGGTGCGTAGATCAAAGTTCTGGAAGAGTTGTGTGATAAACAGATGGGTTTCGACCGTTTCCTTCGTGTCAACGCTCTCAATCTGCCTCAACACATCTGTCATCCACTCAAAGTGGCGCTGGTTGCCAGCCACCCACACAAAGTACACCTACAAGCACAATGCTCTCAATCTGTCCCAACACATTGGCCATCCACTCATAGTGGTGCCATTTGCTAGCCACACAAAGTACACCTACAAACACAACTCTCAGTTACAATATCAGTTCTCATTCTGTTGCATTTTCAATCTCTCTAATGCAATATTTTCTTCTTATCACATGTGACATACAATGTGGTGCACATCTGGCTGCATTTGCCTGAAAGTGACATAAACATTTGCATAACAAATAATAACTATAATGTAATATTATATGCTAATTCACCAACTTCACAAGCAGACTGATTGCCCCACCAGCATCTGCATATTTTAAGTTTGTTTTTAAAGGTTTTTAATTAATTTATTTCAGAATAATTAAAAATCCATCATGATTTCTATGCATAATTTCTAATTAAATATATAACAAGATACCTGCATTTTGCAAAATATATTTTAACAGCCCATCATCATTTTAATAAACAAAATGTGGCTTAATGGCAATAGTGCTTCATGGAATCTCAGTGAAACACTGTGATGTATAAAACAATAATTCTGAATGTGATGACATGACCGACCTTATGACATTTCATGCGGTACATGCTGTTGATGATGGACATGTGTACGAACTCCTTGAGGATGGATACATAGGGCGTGATGCCGATGCCACCACCAATCAAGATCGTCACCTCGAAGTCATACCAGTCTTGATGACCAGTCCCGAATGGACCGTCAATGTAGATCTGGGAAAATTAATAGTGTTTTTTATTTACAAGCATGTCTCAATAACGGAAAGATTGGTTGGTAATGATAGCGAGAAAGAAAGGGAAAATGTTCCCACTAATGATGTCTCACATATACAGGAGTAATTATACCTGGCACATTAAGCCATAATAAAATGTTAAATAATTTATAGACATCTGAAACTGGTACAAGCTGTCCAAGAAATGAACTCAATATCAACTTGTGTTTTCTTTTACTCTTGCATATATCACAAAACACACTAAGTTTTTTTTAACAAACTACACAAGTTCTACCATATTGTATGTACATTTTAAATCCTGGCCAAATACTTCAAAGGATATCGAAACCCTTCATGGATTCTTACCTTGGGGTAGGGATCCTCAGACTGGTTCTGAGAGTCGGTCAGCCGTTTGAGATTCCATGACCACGGACCACAAGCCATGACGTAGACAGACAGGGTGTTCTCGTGGGGTGCAGAGGTCAGAGTGAGGGAGTGATATTCCTCCCTGCCCAGGGCAGTGCAGGCCAGGCGAACCCATTGACCTGACTTGTACTCAAAGTTCGAAGGACGCCTGAACTCCAAGTATGTTATGTCTACACACAGAAACAATAAACATTGTATGAAATATTACTTTTGAGGCACACAACTACAGGACAAGGATACTGAAGAATTTAAATAGGAAAACAGCATTCACACCTATATCACTCGAATTCTCTCAAAAGTATTAAGAAAGAATGTAATTCAATTACAAATGAATTCATCTGGCTTCAGATTTAACAAGATTGCCATCCCAAACAAGTTCCAGATGGCATGTGGACAAGGAAGCCATTGGCTTATCGAGAGTCCAACATTTTTATCAGCTTTACCAACTATAGAAAATAATATGATACTTGTACTAAAAATTTGGTCATCATATGCATAACCACGTTTTTGGATACTCATAATCAAAGTTTTGTTGCTGAACCCACGAGAAAATCCCAGTGATAATTCTAATTCTGTTACATCGTAAGGAGCCAATTCTGGCTATAGTCTACGCCGGGGTGAGTGCGCATGAAGTCTATTGGCCGCAGGATAGGCGGCTGAATTCGCCTATTGTTCCAGTCTCAAATTGAGGCTCACTGAGTTTATTCCATTCAACTATTGTCTTTTTACAAAATAGAAATTCTTGAATTGGTCTGTGTGGGCAGCCGGCACTACAAAGCACCTGGAGTTATTGGCTTGATGTATCTCAACAATATTAATGTTCAGTCTGTAAAATGTTTTGGTTGTATTCGTCTTTTGTTTGGTCTTTGCGAACGATTTATCAGGAGGAATGGCCAACACAGAGCCCTCATTCAAAAACTTCAGTAACAAACCCCAGTGATAAACCTCAGTAACAAACCCCAGTGATAAACCTCAGTAACAAACCCCAGTGATAAACCTCAGTGACAAACCCTAGTGATAAACCTCAGTAACAAACCCCAGTGATAAACCTCAGTAACAAACCCCAGTGTTAAACCTCAGTAATAAAACTCAGTGATAAACCTCAGTAACAAACCTCAGTAATAAACCTCAGTGATAAACCCCAGTAATAAACCTCAGTAATAAATCTCAGTGATAAACCTCAGTAATAAACCTCAGCGATAAACCCCAGTGGTAAACCTCAGTGATAAACCTTGATATTCTTTGTACACTGAGGAGAAACACCTGTGCCCACCAGATGGCAGCTGCTCCATGCGGAGGATCGTCAGTTCACGTTTGCGGCGACTCAATGAGACGATCTTGTCGAGCGTGAACAAGATGGCGGGTCCAGCAAAGTAGTAGGAGAAATTTGGCTCCTGGAGCAGTCGTACGCAGCCGTGGAGCAGAGTGAGCACGTAGAGCAGGTAGAAGAGTTTGTGTGACACCCAGAATGCGTTGAAGATGTACGTGCGCACTATGGACTGTGCGAAGATGTACATGATGCAGATGACAGCAATGAGAAGGACACCCGTGGCTCCTACAGCAGACAATGATGACAGATGTACATGATGACAGATGACAGCAATGAGAAGGACACCTGTGGCTCCTACAACAGACAATGATGACAGATGACAACAATGAGAAGGACACCCGTGGCTCCTACAGCAGACAATGATGCTTTCTCATTATTGCCATCAACTGTCATTTCATTCATGTTGTAGTAATAATATAATTCATATATGGCACATTACTCTGAAAACTCATAGCACTCATAACAAAATGTATGTATGCATTACATTAAACCAACAACATGAATAAAATATGTAAAGTAAGATAACTGTTTGTATTTAAATTATTTTTCCTTTGTTTGACGATTGCAAATAAGCAATAGGATTAAATTTTAAATACATTTATAATGGTCACACTTCTGCTGCAATATACTATTTCCTGACTCACAGATCAAAAGTTGAACAATTTATTATGTACATTTGTCAAATGCATACCACCGTCGTCACCTACGCCAGATTGTCGGCATCCAATGGCCACACCGGATATCGAGGCACTAAACCACCATTGTCAATGCCGCCCATCAGTGAAGCCATTCTGACTGCCTGATGGAGTCTGTTCGGGCACGTGCTCCGTATGCCACCCGATGCTCCTGCTCAGCATGCGATCAACAACTATTTCGTGGACTCAGGCGTCACGTCATTCAGGGGTCGACCGCGGACAACACTGCCGACAGTGTTGAGTGCGGATCTGTGATGCATTGGCCGTAAATTACGTTGCCCACCAACGTCGATGCTCTGCGCACACTCAACCGTGGACAGTGGCGAGAGTTGGGGCAGGAACTTATGACTTGTGAGTATAACATAGGAATCAGCGGAAATTACTTTTTAATTATTTATTAACTTATTTATTAATTTTAGTAATACTTTAATTGACATTTTAGTAATTGTTTTAAACACTCTTTTATGATATGGACATTTTAATTATTTTATCAATTTGTTAATTAACTTTTAAAAATTGTCATGTTACATTTTGTGGAATGGCATAAAAGTAAAAAAAAAAATGTTTACTCACGTGAAACACACGTGAGTAAAATGTTGTACACAAATGCTGCCTTGAGTAACTATCTTGTTCTGTTGTGGTAGAGCCACCTTTTAAATAAACAATAGTAAACAAAGTCATTGCACTGATTATAAAGGTAACGGTATGTTCTTATATAGTGCGGTATCCAATCCTTGGGACTGCTCAAAACGCTTTACATTTCACCCCCTTGCAGACCTGTTCATTCCAACGCCATCACGACTTCTCTGGGAAGCATTCAGCCACGCTGCAATTACTGCACGAAAACTATTTACTCAGTACGTACCTGGTAGAGTTCCAAACAGCCAGTAGTGGAACTTTGGCAGGAAGGTGGGGCTGTTGAAAAACAACAACAATTCCACAAGAATAAAATTAATTCAATGAAAACATTGATTACATTTAAATAACTGTAAATATAGCGTAACAATCATTACCTTTTAAATGTACCTTTATAAATGCTTGATTACTGTACACTATTTAATCCTGTCATTTCTTATACAGTGAAAGAATGTCGCTATGACGTAACTTCACACACAGTAAATTATGTCACTTACCTCAAGGAGACTTCACGGAAGATACAGAGGAACTCAGCCGGTTGGGTGGAAACTTCATAGAAAATGAAGCAGTAGCCAAAGACATGTAGAACTGCAAGGCAATCATTCACTTGGGAAATGTGGATGCACTCTGCCTATTGTTCAAAAGCTGCTTTAATTGTAAAGAGGCGGAAACCGAAAATCTAGCAATTATGCTACACATAAATTTCCAATTTTCTTCTGCAAAGACCTAAAATTTAACTACAATGTCTATCAGGTGGACCATGAGACCGTGATGTCATAACTGACTATTTAAAATGTCAAACCACTTGATATGTCTGAAATAACAGGCTGTACCAAGACTTATGTTAAACATCAAGTCAAACACCAGTTAGGTATTTGCAGGGTTGACTGAATTACTTTAATTTTGTACTTGAGTAAAAGTAAAAGTAATTCACCTAAAAACTACTTGAGTAAAAGTATTTTGTAAAAAGTACATAAGTAAAAAGTAAAACTGCTTTTCAAAAGCATTTAAAGTAAAAGTACAACATTTAGAAATAACAACAAAATCATGAGTAATATCATATAAATTACACAGCATGCATCTGGCAACTGTTTTGCAATCACTCTGTCTATAACAAAGTGTTCCCAGACAGCAATAGCTGGTTAATTGGTCTGCCACCCTTGAACGTGGTGCTCACTTGGAAAATTACATTATCATTAATGAGAGCTCACAACATCAAATAATGTCCATTAAATACAGAACTAAATTAATGATGAGGCACCTCAGCAGTATTTGCGGATGGACTCACAGCAGAAGTAGACAGTGGCATGGGTAGCATATCAAATATTTTTGGTAGTAAACACTATTTAAACGAGAAGCACAGGGGGGTTACTTAGAGATGCCTCAAGAAGGACAAGAGGACACTAGTACAGATAAACCAATAACAGAATGTCCGAAAAACATGTCTGAAGCAGGTTATAGATGCGTGTGTTTAAATGCTAGGAGTATAGTAAATAAGAAAAACAAATTAAACATTATGGTAGGATATACTGACCCTCACATAATTGGTATTACCGAATCATGGGTCAACACAGACATAACAGATGCTGAATTAGGATTGACAGGATATGTAATGTTTAGGAGAGATCGAATAGGAAGAAGGGGAGGGGGAATTATTTTATATGTTAAAGAATCTATTCAGGCTTATGAAATAAAATTAGAAAGTGAATCAGATTACGATGAAGCTGTTTGGTGCAAAATAGTTTCAGGAAAGATATTTTAACCATGGACACATACAATGGAAATCTCTAGAGAGTACAGGGGGTGATGACCAACAATTTCTATTTTTAATTCAGGAGAACTTCCTTACTCAGCATGTGCTAGAACCAACCGGGGAGAAAATGTATTAGATATAGTTCTATCATCACAAAAAGAATTAGTGGACAATGTAAAAATACATCAACCATTGGGTAACAGTAACCACAATCAAATACATTTTGATCAATGTAAAATCAGAAAGTAAAAATAAAAAAACGTATAAGAGAAACTTCCACAAAGGAAACTATAAAGATATGAGAAAATACTTAGCAAAGCTAGATTGGAATAACATGCTGATGAATTAAAGACTGCAATTGAATGTTGGAATATTCTAAAATATGAAATTGAGAGTATCATCGATAAATTTGTTCCCTTGAAAAAACAAGGAAAACGGTCTAGAAAGAAACACTTGTCAAAAGAAGCTATTAGAAAAACTATGTGGTGGGTTTATAGGCATACCACAAAGGATGGAGACTATGCAAATTACAAAGAGGCACTTAATCTAGCTACAACTTAAATTAGAAAATCTAAAAGAACCTTTGAAAAAAAATTGGCAGGTAATATAAAAAATGACAGCAAGAGTTTCTATGCTTATGTAAGGAGTAAACAGAAAGTTTGAGATATGGTCAGACCACTGAAAAACAACAGGGGAAACATAATTTCAGACAGGTGTCAAATGGCAGAGGTCCTGAATAAGTATTTCAGCTCAGTATATACCACAGAAGATATCAACTCACTTCCAGTTCCATTTACTAAATTTGAGGGCAATATACCAGTTGGGGTTAGAATTGATCAGAAGACGGACCAGTGCAACAGAGGACTGCTGTTGTTAATTGCAATTAAGATTTAGTGCCCTGTCAGGGCCCCTGTCCCTGTATCTGATATTATGTGGCAGTCTGAATAGGCTCTTGAACAAAATCCACAGAGCGGTTTGTGCGGTGTGGCCAAAAATTGTGTCAGTTTATCTGCGCCAATTCCCGGCACCCAGGTTTTGTTTTACATCCAGCTGTTTCCGTTCCTTTCCGTGACTTACAGCTGCAGATTGGACAACAGTAAGTTCCTTTTCACAATCGTCTGTTTTTTATTAAAATTGAACCAAAATTAAGGTGTAATACATCGATTAGACATAGGTGTATTTCTGGTGTAAGTTTAGCAGACAAAGCTATTGATGATTCCATCCATATGTTCGTGATTTCTTCTAGAGGTCTTAGTTAGTCTGTGTACGAAATATTTTCCTGCTACACAAATGCACAGGGGTGTTTTTGAGCTTCCCTAATTTGTGAAATTTCATTCGATTTTGATTCTTGGAGTTGAAGAGCGAGATCGATTTAACCAAAATCATGACTTATTTACATTTCTATGATTTTCATTCATTACAAATAATACAAAGCCAATATTTGTTTGATATTTGTTTTGCAAAACAAATTTTATTAATGGTTATTAGTAATGGTACATTTTTATTTATATTTTTTTACTTTTTTATTTTGTATATCTATATTACTATAAAATCAAGTAGTATATGGACATAATGCATACTGCATGTATTCTTTTGTCTATTGAATTTGTTTAATGAATTTGTAAACTCTGAACAAATTATACAAATATCTTCATAATCATGGAAGTTATGGCCTTGTTGAGTTTGCGCATTAATTAGCCAATATTGACTTATTAATTGCATCAATTGAGTTATGAAATGAGTGTGTGGTGTATATTTATAACCCTGGTTAATGAGTTTGCAAATCCTGAACAAATTATACAAATATATTCATAATCATGGAAATTATATGTCGGTCAGTTGATTTATTAATTGCATTAACTGAGTTACTCTTAATGATACATGACTGGACTATGTATATTTATTACCCTACTTAATGTGGTTGCAATTCCTAAAAAATTATTAAAATATATGCAAAAATAAAAATGCCATTTTAATTATACGTTGATTGAAAGAAAACACAAAAATTTTCACATTTTTACCGTATTACTAAAATCGCAATATCTTTGGATCTAATAAAGGTATATTAATAAAATAAGCAAGTTTTCGTTCCTGTACATTTCACTTTTCATTTAAACATTTGCAATGCCAATGTTCTATCATGATATCTAATTTTTCTTTGAAGTGCCTAGCTTGAATAACCCACTGCTGGGAAAAGATGCTGGTAAGGCCGTTGCTGACACGACACTTTCAAGTACCCTAGATTCTATTGCACAATATAGCAAAAATAAAAATGTAGAATTTTTAATCAACACAGAACTGGACAAAATTAATGAGTGGTTTAAATTAAAGAAATTATCTCTAAATGTAAATAAATCCAAATATATGATCTTCAAAACAGCTACAAGAAATAATATAATAAATCCACAAAATATAAAAATAGATAATACATATATCGATAGAGTAGATGAGTTCCATTTTCTAGGGATAAGTTTTAACGAACAATTAAACTGGCAAGGCCACATCAAAAAAATTTCAAATAGGTGCTCCACAATTATGGGTATCCTAGATAAACTCAAACAATTGTTACCATTTAATATAAAGATTATGCTGCATAACACTTTGATATTGTCACACCTAAACTATGGCTTAACGGCCTGGGGCTATAGATGTGATAGAATAAAATACTTCAAAAGAAAGCTGTCCGAATTATATGTTTAAGCAAATATAATGTTCATACTGTTCAAAAGTCTTAAATTATTAAATTTATTAAAATTATATCATAAATTTTCAAACAATAAACTACCTGTTTACCTACAAAACTTACCACTTGATCAAAAAATAGTGTTCACAACTTTAATACACGTGGTCAATATAACATACATACAATTAGGGTACATCACAAGTTTGCTAAACGAAGTCTCAGGTACAGTTTGCCACATACCATGAATAATGCACCTGATTTATTAAAAGACAAGATCACCACTCACGGTTTACATGGTTTCTGAAATTATATCAAACTTTATTATCATAATACATATATTGAACAATGTGCAATCCAAAATTTTTATATATGTCAACATGACTATGTCTCCATTCCTCCTTGGTTAAAAATCACTCTGTGTATATATGGTTGTATGAATATATTTGGCATCTGTAATATACAGACATATCTATATTAATTTTGTTCACTCAGTAATTATGCACTAATACTCTATTTTCTTTTTTAGAATTTAAATAATGGGTGAAATTAATCGACAGGGTGGCTCCTATGACAGTGATTAATTTTTAGTCTTAGTAGGAGTCTCCCGTCCCTTATATGATTTTATCTTTTATTTTCAGACCGTACTCTATATTCTTACCATTTCTCCTATTGACTTAGATGTAATATATTGTATGGTTTTTGTGATGTTTTGTTGTCTTTGGGACGAATAAATATTTCCTGTTTCCTGACAATTGGCGAAAATTGGTGAAGTTCTCGATCCACAATGTGCATTCGCTCACGAATGTCAGAACTGTGTCAGTGTATGGGGATTATCAATATAATGTTGAACATTTGCATCATGGTTTGAGGTGGCGTTCAAGCATCATGTGATCGAAGTGACATTTTATGTCAACGGTCTTGACCTGACCTTCTTTCCCTGACCTATATATAAAACAGTTGTTGCGTCGATTTCCCAAACAGAGGTTTGTATGCAAATATGATCGCGAACTGGCCTACGACTGGATGATATTAATAGCTTTCGGCCTGGAACTAGACACAGTTTATGAAATGTTGTTGATGGTGGAGTATGACTGGCATCAGCGGTTTTGTAAAAACGTAACGAAAATGTAGTGCAAAGTAAATAAAAGTAATAAAGTAAAAAGTCGTGTTACTTTAGATAAAACTACTTCATTACAAGTAAAAGTATTTAGTCAAAATTCTACTTTATAACATGCCAATTACTTGAAATAACTACTCAAGTATTTTAACGAAGTACTTTTACTTCATTATATGTCAACCCTGTGTATTCGTGTAATTTGATTTATAGTACGTATATACACTGTAACATACTTGTTCATTACAGATGTCTGGTGATCAGGCTTCCTAACAAATGCACGTCAACGCATTTGAATGCAAATGTTTCACTTGATTCAAATGCAAATGCTATTTTCCAGGAACGCATTCAAATGCAAATGTTTTGGAATCGCACTCAAATGCAGATGTTTTGGTTACATATTTGCAAATGCATTTTAATTAATTTCAAATGTTTTGGCTTTATATTAACGTTTTGTTTTATTTGGAGAAAAACAATGTAATGTATTCGTTTATTTAATAAATACAGTATTACATTATTGTAACCACTAAGTCCCATTACATACCAGTCCCACTACATGAACATGTCTGTTGGGTCATACACTAAGTCAGTTCCAGGCCTGCGGAGGTCGTGGAAATGGGAGGGAGGAATAGACAATTAACAGTTTACTGGGAACTATGGCAGGAAATGAAAGGCTAATCATTCAGGTAGGCCAGAATAAAATGCAAATGCATTTACAATTTCACAGAGGCATTTGAATGCACATTCAAATGTTCAACATTCAAATGCATTTGCATTTGTTAACAAGCCTGGTGGTGATTGAAGAAACGCTCTTTGGTAGCTGTTAACAGCTTCAAATGGAGAAACAGTTAAGTAGTGTGAACATATGGAATATGATATAAAGCTTCTGACAATATAATAAATTTAGAAAAAACTTAGGTTGTTGATGCCCCTGGATACGTGTTGGGAATGGCCACACACGTCTCTGAGTTTGATGTTTTACTCAGATGTTACTGGGAAGAATTGTGGTAGAGAAAAGAAGCAGATACAAGCCATAACAAAGATACTAGAAGGACATCACTGTTGTATTCAGACCAGTGACAGTGGCTGGTAGAATAGATGGAGAGAGACATTGATTTCACAAAACATTATGGGGAGTGACGTCCTGAACAAAATGTTCAAATTGAGGAAGACTTACACATGAAGAAGAAGGCAGTGTAGGCCACAATCACGTGGAAGGTGACATGGGCATCAAACGGCAGGTACTGGTTGAGCACCGTCTCTCGCAGCTTGGTGATCAGGTTACGGCACATCGTCAGCAGAATGAACGAGAACGAGAACGACATGCCTGCAGCGCCACCTCGTGACAGACTCACCCAGTAGCCACCGATGCTGCGGAAGCCACGGTGTTCCTGCTCGATCGCATAATCTGAGAGTCCAAAAATGTTTCATTAATGTGTAGCCTGCCCCTTAAAAAAATTTTATGGGGCAGGCTTTTTTTTTAAACATGTTCACAATGCTAGCAACTTTAAATCTTCCATCTGTAGCTTTGTCACTTAATATGGATTAACTGTGTGAACACAACAAAGATGAATGTTAAGAGAACTGATCTGTAGATGATTGTGCACCACGCTGTCTAAGAAGTAAGAACTGGCTGCTATTGATACAGAGATGGTCCGTGTACTCACAGTAGAACTTGTGAGAGAAGACGAGCAGATTGACACCAAAGAAGAGCAGGAGACACACAATGTGTTGACGGTAGGTCTCTATGTAGCTGCGAACTGGTTCAACCAACTGAACAAACTTGGAGGAACCTGCTGTCACCTGGTGGCCAGAATGGTAATTGTTTAGCATCACACAGTTTCAAAATGACTCCAAGAACTGACATGTCTGCATAAGTTATTATTCTGTGTGACACACACACACACACATATATATATATATATATATATATATATATATATATATATATAAGCCATTCTGCAATCATGCATTACACATTGGCCTTGTGTGGTTGGTTCCCCCACCTTTGCTGATATTTTGTAAGCTGAGTATATAAACTATGTCACAACTGTTTTCATCTTGTATATGCATAATGTATTTATGATGTATACATATTATTATATTGCATTTTACTATTTGGCTTATTATAAAGCTCATATACAAACATACATTTGACTTTGTTGTCTTCAGCAAACTAGCTACGGTTCCATGTCATTAACTCTTTTGTAGGTAGCTTTGTCCCGCATAAAATCATCATTTGAATTGAAAACTCAAATAATATTTATGTTGGCAGTGCTGTAGCTTATATTTTGATTGTACGGTAAGCCGACCTCACCACGTGACAATTTCTTACAATCAATCTTTCGATGTTGGCCAAAGTTTACGAAGGTAAAATATTTGTTGCTCTCGATATTTTGATATGTTTTTACCCACCCTCCTACCCCATCTATACCAGTGTTTGTTTGATTTCTGGTTGGGTCTGTTTACTAACTTTGTTTGATATATGTTCGGTGGTTGGTTCCCCCACCTTTGGTGGTTGGTTCACCTTTGCTGATATTTTGTAAGCCGAGTATATAAACTAGGTCACAACTGTTTTCATCTTGTGTATACATAATGTATTTTATGTGGGACAAAGCTACCTACAAAAGAGTTAATGACATGGAAACCGTGGCTCGTTTGCTGAAGACAACAAAGTCAAATGTATGTTTGTATACGAGCTTTATAATAAGCCAAATAGAAAAATGCAATACAATAATATGTATACGTCATAAATACATTATTTTTATACAATGAAAACAGTTGTGATCTAGTTTATATACTCTGACAAAATATCAGCAAAGGTGGAGCAGTGTACAATGTGTTTAAATTACGTCACTTGGCAAATTAATCATTTGTTCATGGAGGGATCAAAGTCATTGCCTTCATTATGCAGTTAATATAGACATAATAATAATAATTTTGCTATTAAGAAAATTCTGGATGTTTATGTAGACATGTAGCCTAGCCTTGGGGGCAAAAGTTCAATTCTGAGTAATGGGTACTTCGTCCTAACTCAAGCCAAGGGCATGGGTCAAAAGAGGGTGCCATTCCCCATGCCTAGAAGTTTATTAATGAGTTTTCAACGTTGTCAGCTGGTTTCCATAAGGCCTGATCCATAAGCGGGCGGGGGAAAGTTTGGCAAGATGTCGGTCAGCCACCCACACTGTACATACGCATGTGTGAGATGGTTTTGGATGATTTTGGTAGAATCAGGAGATGTTCACGCATGCGTATGTTGGTACTGGAAACTTCTGGGAAAGCCATTGACTTGTTTTAAAAGGTTACAGATTTGTGCACTCAGGGAGTGTGGCAGACAATTTCACTGAGACATGACATGTACGCTCCATGAGGGACGCTACGAAAATGCTCCCAACATTCGGACTCTTACAAATTTCCACATAGACAAGTCAAGCCGGCTTGCACTAGCGTTATGTTTGAGTTCTAAATTACGAATTCTAAATACTGATGTGCCGGGATGCTGATTTTATGTGATTGTGAAATGTACATGAAGTGACTTGCTGTCAAATAAATCTCTAATCGAGATGATACCTGGACAACTGATGTTATAACTGATTGCATTCTAGACGTGAATGAATCTGGCAAGCTAATTTAGAATTTTGTGAGAATCGACTCTCGCACACATGCCCAATAACACGACTAGACAGGGGTCTATCATTACATGGTGATTACATGGGACTGACCACAGGCTTCATACGTCACCTGGTTTCCATGCAGTGGAATGTAGTAACACTGTGCGATTAATGACATTTTGACCAACTAAGTTTATGGCCCATATATATTGTGTATACATGTATTGTTTTATTAACCATAGCTTCGTACCATTCACAGCAGTACCAACTAGCGACCGTAACAAATTATAATGGCGCCACCTAGTGAGTGTCCACTTAACTAGATTCTCCATAACGGACACCTGTCCATAACAGACATGATGCATAGTCCCGGCGGTGTCTACTATGGACAGGTTTTACTGTATTTGAATTTTAATTTATGTGATTAAAATTAATTACATTTTTGTAATATTTTTTACAAGGTACTAACTGAAACAAGGCACTTATCAATATCCAAATACAAAATGTAAAGTTAATAAGCTCGTTAAGCATGCAATGCTATCTACAGCATCCCAGAGATAAAAATGAACATTTATCACACTACAGTTGCGCGGTCTGAAATCATGGACACCAACCACCGTGTTATAATGAGGCTCGACTGTACTACTAAAGTATCAACCAAATTAACACTAAACATTGTAATTCCCTCAAACCTAGAGATACAAAATGCTACTGTCATGTGATGTGAGTTGTGTGTTGGTGATGTGACTAGGGTGTAGCTTATGTGACTAGTGTGTAGGTGATGTGATTAACATGTAGGTGATGTGACTAGTTGGTAGGTAATGTAACCTAGTGTGTAGGTGATGTGACTAGTGTGTAGGGGATGTGACTATTGTGTAGGTGATATGACTAGTGTATAGGTGATGTAACTAATGTGTAGGTGATGTGACTTACTGGGTGTGTCATGCCACTGAAGTTGATGCGATGTCCATTGTCCCAGTTGACAGGATCTGTATTCTGTGACACTTCATTCGGACTGCAGTGCAGGTGACAGAAATTTACTCAATGACAACGCATATAACCGAGATAATACACCAGACAAATTATACATACAAAACCAATTGAAACATGAACATTACATAAATCTTGGGCAGTGTAAAATTTTATAAAAGTAAGCAGGTTAGCACTGCTCTGGCCAAAGCAAATGCCAAGTTGACATGTGCATATAATACAAATTAAAACTCCTTTACCTGTTCTTGTGACTGCTTGACTTCTTCATATACTTGCACCGGTTCATTCCTAAAGAAAGAGAGGGAGAATTTGTTACAGACAATTTTGTTTATAATACTTTAGGATCCATAAATAATTTAATCACACTGGAAAACTCAACTGTAATTTAGATGTGTGTCACAAAATGGACTTAACATGTTCATATAACCAGCTCTATGTGTGCTAGTCAAAGTACTTATATTCTAACTGACAGCTATACTCATATGTGCCAACTCCATATTGTTTTACCAATAAGACTTACAGATTTTCTTCAATCTGACGGTCTTATGGCCTTATGGTTTTGAACAAGGATTATGTTTGGATTGTTTTTCAAATGTCAAATAACAAATAATCAGTTGAAAAATACATATTAAGAGAAACTCTCTTCTGTTGCCAGTCTTCTGTTACCAGTGTTTTGCCACCAGGTGTGCACTACTCATCGTTGTTTTCTTTTCTTTCATTGTGACCTTGACATGGTGGAAAGGCGGATGCTGTGACCTTGACATGGTGGAAAGGCGGATGCTGCTGACTTCCTCATGCTAAACAAATACATGCGCAAACTTTTGCCAAGGGCCCACCCAACAACACCCTGCAGTGATGGACGATTGGCGATGGGGACAAAGACTGTATGTGACTCACGGTCATATGTGTATATGTGAGTAGGAGAACACAGACGCCCAGTACCTTTCCACTCTAGAGACACGTCCCACATCATTCTCTGCTCCCCGGCCAACATCTTCATAAAGTCTTCCAGGGTCAATACACCATGCTTGTCAAGTTCAGCCGTCACAAACATCTTCTCAACGAGTTGGTCAGTTTCTTCGCTGGTCAGGTCAGAGTGGGCCATCTCTAGCATTGACCTGAGGCAAACGATATTGTCATCGCCAGTGCTGTGGTCAAGCAGCAGTTTACTTTTACAAAAACAAAAAGATAACCGCTTGCTACTACAAATATTTGATGCCGCTGCCTTTCTGCTGAAGATAACTGGTCACACAAGAAGATCAACTGCATCAAATTTGTGATTGTTTGTACTAGTAACAAATTTGAAATTTGTTAGCTCAAATGAGAATATACTGGAGTTTGACCATGAAAGAATATTCAACTGTTAAACATTCATCCAACTACTGACACTAAAGTATCAAGCATAATGAACTAAGAAGTGTAGCAGTATAACACTTAGATGTGTCCATTGGAAGACACTAAAAGCAGTTCGTCCCTTCTACCTGGTGTCTAACGTATATAATATATATATATATATATATATATATATATATATATATATATATATAGATATATATATGCAGGGGAAGTAAAATATTCCAGACAGATACATGGAAAAAACATGTCGGTGACTCGCTGAGTCAATCATATTGATCTACTAAACCCATAATGGGGCTGCATTAGGTGCTGCCAAAAAAATTTGCTTGATAATGGAGTAAGCACTGGCGCTATATAAGACCAGATATTATTAATAATGAAGTATCAAGTGTAGAAGGTCTAGATGTGTTTACTGACTTGACGAGAGCAGTGACTTCCTCCTTGTCAAGGGTACCATTCTTGTCCATGTCATACATGTGGAACAGCAGCTCCATCTTGTCCTCCGGGCCACCTGGCAACAGTGACAACATGTAATAAATTGACACATTTAAACACTTCAGTAAACAAATTATACATGGAAATTAAACACAAAGTATTGTAAACTTGGCCTAGGTCCATTGTCACCTGATTAGCCCAATGGTTATCATCTGCTAAGCCCAATGGTCTATTAAGCTGCTTCATAATTGATGACCTAATAATGTGTTATTTCATACCAGCCCATGCCGAATGGAGTGAAGACATTGGGTAGAGCTAGTGTTACCTTTAGAGAAGAGCACAACAGCATAGAGGAGTTCTCGGAAGGAGATGTAGCCATTCCTGTCACGGTCAATCAGAGAGAACATCTGATTGATGAACACCGAGTCAGGCTTCATGGCCAGCGACTCAGCAAACTCCTCCTGAACACACACAGCACAACTCATGAATCTATTCGTCAAGTTGGGAGAATCATTTAATATAGAATTTCTTTTTAACACAACAATACAATTAAAGTTTCACATCAATGTTTTGACAACCATCCTGATTGTTGAAAAGTTGAAGTAAACTTTAAAAGATAGTGTTTCAAAAGATAAATGTAACAACAGTTGAACTGGTGAATGGAATGTAAGATCACACGTTGCAGTGTGCACAGACAATATGACAGCATTCAGTAGTAAGAATTAACATTGTCACATTGCATTGCATTGGTATGGGGTAAATCCAGAGTGTTAGACTAGGAGGCGTGTTGGTATTTTGGGCAGAATGCAGTCGTCTGATCTGGGCGAGGTATTGAGTTCAGTAAAACGAGTTTTACTTTACATTACTTGGGGTTTGCGTAATGAGGGGGTTTCCTTGAACCCAACAAACCCCTTCATCTACCCTCGATATAACTAATACAAGATCACTTGCACTGCAAGGTGAAGAAGTTGATTACTGAGCAGGTTGACATAATTACAAAGAACAAATGCAACAAACGAATAGTTTTGAAGAAATAAAAACATTTTTGTAACCTCTTACCTGCTTGACTGCTGATATGTTGTTGTGTATGAGCTAAATATGCTACTTATGTCACATTTTTTGTACAGTTCAACTTGTATGGTACTCATAAAAAGAAAAGATGCATACCCTGGACAACTCGCAATTGACGATGTCTTTACACTCGTGGTTCTCCATATCTTCTGCTGTCTTCAGTTCGCCCACATTTGACGACTGTGGAGAGAGCAGGATGTGACACCAATTCACAATAGTCAAAATTGTTGTATTTTTGAAAATAGATGCTTCAACTGTAGGTAATTAATTTACACAGGATGTTGTAAGAAAAGAGATGGAAACATAAATTTGGATACATTAAACTATCCCAACTCATACGGCCATGTGGGATTGGCTTGAAGAGGGTAGGTGTCCTAGAGGTAATCTCTATTAATGCGAAAATGGGGGGTACCAATTAAGAATACACTGACAACCAAATTGAGTTTACTACAATAACAATCTTTTATTTACACTACAGTACTAATAACACATTCCAAACATTAAACCAACAGACAATGAAACACTTAACTCTTCTTGTCTTACAGACAGAGTCCCTGGCACACCCCAAACTTTAGAACTACCATAACACTATCTGACAGACTCCCTGGCCAGTTACAACACTGCCTGATTACACACCAGCTACTCCTAGGCAATGGCTCCTGCCTCCCCACAACTATGTGAGTCTCCTCTGTACCTAAACTTATATTACCTTTTGACATACCCCAGGAAAGATGAATTAGCCAATGGGTATCACCCATAATTCCACCAACCTCTAGATCATCCCTCTCTAGCTGTAAATAATTTGAATTGATAGCTGGGTTTCCCACAAGAGAAGGTGTCAGGTTATGATGTCTTGTTTATGGAATTGGTGACTCCAAAGAATCAGTGGTCATTAATCCTGCATTGGGATTAATGACCACTAGGCTTATCTACTACAGACATCTGATAAAGGGTCCAGCCATCACCCTGTCAGTCCCTCAAGGGAAGTGATGTTAGCCATATCCCAGCCAGCACACCGTCATCAGCCGGAGGTCGGATATCAGCGGCTGGCAGGCAGCAGTGCTCGGCTTCCCAGCTGCAGATGCGGCGCTAGCACTCGCGGGAGGTGATTTATCAGTACTCGGACCGAGGGAGGCCCGAGCACTGATTTCTGACGTGCGCCTTATACCTATGATTTATTACTTGTATTAAATTTTGCATGTGGTGTAGGGGAATGTTTCGCGCGCGATGACGCACCATGCTAGAAGCGAAATAAAATTAAGAGAAACTAAAATTCGTATGAACCGTGTTGTTATTCTTACAAAATATTAACAAGCCATGACAATTACGTTTGTAAGCTCCAGATGCTTACACTATTCACTGAACATTATTATTGTTAAAAATATTCTTTACTGCGAGTCTACCCGGGCCCATGCCGCCATATTTGAAGTCCGCTGTTTTACCGTTATAATTTTATATGCGACTGGCGCACCGCAAGACAATGTACGTGTTTACAAATCCCTTTGTGAATCTTTGGCTGTATTTTGTACTATCCAATACATTGATTTTTAGCATTATATAAATTATTTTTGTTCGCAAAGCATATGAAAGTAGAACTATGCACATCGTAATTTTAGGCGCCAAACTCAAACGGCTAATTCATTCTCGATCAATATACTTGTTTTATAGTAGTAAAATGTTGTATACATTGTAAACTGTGGTATACCATGGTTTACCTGTTTAAAAACAACATGGCATTTTACCACAGCTTCCCTGTTTCAAAGCACCATGGTTTCTATGGTATATCATGGTTTACCTGTTTCAAAACACCTTGGCATTTACCATGGTATATTTTCATAAGGGAATTGCCCAATTCCATGGGCCGTGGACACTTGGTATTGTTAACTTAATTGTTATGTTAATATTTCAGATGCTGTCCGAAACAATGAAGTGACAACAAATGGCACAACCATGAGCATGACATAAAGCGAGTCATCCAGGAATGGTTCCAAACTGCCTGTGTCTGTGATCGGGATGGTGGTACGAAGCACTGAATGGACCGAACATAGGCAAAGCAGGATGTGGCAGGAGTAAACAATTGAAGTGAATTTTTTTGAGTACATTCATTTAAGTACAAGTAAGAGATGGTCAACGCTTATTTATTAAATATTATCGTATAATAAATTACACAAATCCACATACGAATACACATATCAACCTCAAAACATTTGTAATAAAATGTCAAAAATATATGTATAAGATAATATGCTTGTATTGAAAGTAACGACATGGTGCTTTGGTGGCGTTGCATTGATCAGTTTAAAAAAAAATTCCAAGAGCATTGTTTATTTAAAAGAGAACCTGGAAAAATCATAGTAAAGTTATACTGTATAATCTGTATTCATAAATATACATTTGAACGGTTAACTGGCAGTTTAAGTTTGAATGTGCACATATATATTCATAGCAATGTCTAGGAAGGTTGCACAGTACATTGAAATTATATAGGTCGTTGTGTACATACTGAAGCCTTTCAAGAGAGTGAGTGTGGATTTTTTTACTGTGATTGGATTAGGGGTGTTACTGAATATTGAAGTGATGCTATCTGTAATGCGTTTGTTTGTCAGTTGAGTGTTTGTAATTTTAAATGTGGATATTCCCACGACTTTTGTGCCATATGCATGCCCACCAGAATTATGTATTATGCTTAAATTTTTTAGGTATTCAGGAAGGTTTCTGTTGACATATTAGTGATAACAGTTTAATTGTCATTTAAAGATATCTTCAACTTTTATTTAGCAGTTTGACACTTTTTAGCAATGGATAGAAGTGTGTGCATTATATACTGACTGTTTGTTATCATTTTTGTTGCCCACTTCTGTAGTTTTGTTATTATGTATACCTGTTACAATAGTTTATATGGGGAATGGTTAGTGACTTAATGTTAATAGGTTTAATAATATACATTGTGGAAGGTATCTTATTAAAACTGTACAACTCATATTGATTAATAAATTTTAAATGCCTTTGTTGGGCCTATTTCAATCTTCATTGGACTTGTTGTTTTTTTGCTTATATTTATATATATATATATATATATATATATAAATTGGACAACAATGTACCGATGATTAGCTGCTCATAGGCCGACTGTGCCTAGTTTTGCCAAAATTAATATGTGTGTTCGTGTGTGTGTGAGTGAGTGAGTGAGTGAGTGAGTGAGTGAGTGTGTGTGTGTGTGTGTGTGTGTGTGTGTGTGTGTGTGTGTGTGTGTGTGTGTGTGTATATAATAATTATATACATATATATGTATATATAATATACACACATCAAAACTAGGCACAGTCGGCGAATGTGGGGCTAATCATCGGTTTATAGGCGGCTTCCTATTGGCAGCCGCTTATGAGCCATCATCGGCCCTATGTTAAGCCGATGTTCAAAGCCCACATCAGTTTGCCGCCCTCGGCCCGATGTTGAGCCGACGGACAAAACTTACATCGGCCCGCAGGTCGATGCCGATGTTGGACCGATAAGTTTGCCGCCCTTGGCCCGCTCTTGGGCTGCTGTAGGTGTGCTGGCTGGGATAGGTGTTACACCTACACTTCTATGTAATTTCTAACACACACATATATATATATATATATATATATATATATATATATATATATTATAATTTAAATAACCCCTACCACATCATCTTTATTATCATAGCGGTGTTTTTTGGTCTTTCTGTCCGATTAAATATTACGACAACAGGGGTACCAATATAAAGAAGAACTATCAAATAAAATTTCACTGTATCAACCAACCTTAATCTTTATTCTAACAATCAATATTAAACCCTGACAGTCTACCAGTTCCAGCCAAGCTTACAACACCTATCAGCAACTCACCAGCTTACCCAGCCCTTGGCTGAGAAGGAAACCCTCCTCAGCCTACACCATTGCCTGCCTGCAACTTCACTGTCTTTTCTCCCTGTCTACAACACTATATAACATCTAAGCCTGTCTTACCAAATACACATTAGCCAATAATTATCTCTCATTTTCTGCCTTCTTGTTTGAACAGACTAACCAACACCACATGTTTCTCATGACCAACAGTCCCTGGGTAATTAATTAACACTTATTCCTATCAATCTGTGATATTGGACCTTGGCTCTTGTTTAACACATCCCAGAACTGACACTGGAAGGATACTTAAAATGTCTTTAGATATAAGTACAACTTACATCAAACTGATGATATAATTATATTATAAAACTGATGTAACAATTATATTATAATGAGCCCTACCACATAGGCATAATTATGATAAAGCCAGAAACACTAACCTCAGCAAAGACTCGCTTGAAGAACTCAGTGAGTAGTTGTTTCCTCTTGTGTTTTGTTATGGCGTTCTTGATGATGTCATGCTGTGAACTCTCAAATATCTGCAACGCCATGTTGTGGGAGTTCAGCATACGGCGAAGGTTCGACACAAAGGCTGTGCGTTTATAGTCGGCATTGAAGACAATTACCTGTAGGGAGAGATTTTAGAGATTAGCAAGAACAAACTGGAAAACATAAAATCATGAATCCAAGTGACACACAGTATGAACTAACTTAGTAACTAGTAGGGTAATTGGGTGGTCCATAATCAACGACTGCTGTTGTGATATTAATTCAACATTGAAAGGCCATCGTCATAATTGTCTGCATTAATTATTACCCATTGCACATTGTCTATAGCATGGGAGGAAATGGCCACAACAGAATATTCTCTATCTAAAATGTAGTGTTACTGCCTGATCTTAAAATCTGCTAATATTAAAAAATATCATTGGTCAAAAGCAAATATGTCACACGTGCTTCTATGCAATGCCTATATTATCCCTAGCAAAAAAATCTATAGAATATTCTATCAGATGTTTGTGGACACAACTATGTAGAATTTAGACAATATTCTATAGAAATTTTATAGAAAATTTTATATAAATTTTTTCCAAAATTGAAATAGACATAAACAAGTTATATAGAATCTGTAATATTTTATAGCTTTTTTATACAAAGTTATACTATACTCTGTAGAATTCTATAGAATGCTATACCATTTTTACAGAATTCTATAAATTTGTTGCTAAGGGTAGTCAATCTTAGATCCCCCCCCAAGTCATTTTGCAAAGAAATGGAACCTGCAGCAGATGACTTTCAATGCAGTAAACATGGATTGCATATTTCTGTCATTAAGACAGTCAGTCAAACTGTGTTTTGAGGATTTATTTTCGCACCATCAATATTTTATCACTTTGTAGCTACATAACCAGGCCATTTTCATAGCATAAGAGAATCTTTACCAAATCATGTTATTTGGCCAAGTGCACTGTGCACCAATACAACATTTTTACCAAATCTTTACCACATCATGTTATTTGGCCATGTGCACTGTGCACCAATACAACATTACCAAATCTTTACCAGATCATGCTATTTGGCCATGCGCACTGTGCACAAATACAACATTACCAAATCTTTACCAGATCATGCTATTTGGCCATGTGCACTGTGCACCAATACATTACCAAATCTTTACCAGATCATGTTATTTGGCCAAGTGCACTGTGCACCAATACATTACCAAATCTTTACCAGATCATGCTATTTGGCCATGTGCACTGTGCACCAATACAACATTACCAAATCTTTACCAGATCATGCTATATGACCATGTGCACTGTGCACCAATACATTACCAAATCTTTACCAGATCATGTTCTTTGGGAACACGAATCAGCAGGAAATTATTGCATTTGTCGTTGCTCATCCAAACGTCGACATTGCCATTGTCCGGTGCAAACTTTATTGTTCTTGGATTATGGCGAGTACCAGATATTACCACCAGACTGCACTGTAAGCTGTCGAGATGCAACTCGATGGGTGTTCGCGTGTCCTTCGTCACCAACTCGAGGGCTGCAGACAGAGCAATTCATCATCATATACTAAATTAAAGTAACTTAAAACACGAATATTCTTCCCATAAAAAAGAACACACGGGTCACACGGGTTTTGGATTTTAGTGGATACTCACCAATGAATTCCTTAAAATTAATGTAAGTAAAGGTTTATATAACATGTTTGCAACCATTCTGGCTGTTTCGTTGAAAATGATCTGAAGGTTAGCTTAGCACTAACCTTTTGTACTCGAAATGTGTTCCAACAGTATGAACCTATGTATCAAAGTCTGTGACTTGTGCCAAACAGATAAACCATTGCAGACAAACAGATAACAAATACCTAGTTGCATTACTCATGCCTACACATTCATTGATGGAGTGGTGCTTACCATCAATGTCCCCTGGTCCAGGCGGTGTTTTCTTTACAGCCATCTTGGACTGGTAGCGCTTCTTCTCTTGCTTGGTGCTATAGATCTTATATTTTGCACTCAGATAGGCCACCAGGATACAAACTACAATGACAACACAGCTACATGTCAAAGTTCACCTGGTTTTAGGCATCCATGTAGCTGATGCTATGTGCAATTATTAAAGATGACATTTAGTAAAAGCTGAATCCGTGGAGGCTTGAACATAGTAGATAACTGTCTACAAGGAACACATTTTAAAAGGGATTTTCTGAGCTTATGCCCATACAATTTAATAATTTCTAATAATGAATAATATGCAGGATTAGGGAAATTATGACCTGGATGATTCATCTGGTGGTCACAGACCTCTCAAGCAATCGGTTAAACTGATGGCCGGTCTATCTAGGAAAAGGGTGCTTCAGAGGTTGGGGAAGCTTCAATGACTAGGAATGGAATATTGTTTTGCAACCCCCCACAAAGTGTATATTTGTTGAGGTTCTACTCACTGAATGGCAGCAGCCCAACTGTGATGAGCGAGCCAATGTAGGAGACTTCACTGCCAGAGAAGAAGTCGTAGTGTGTGTAATCTGTGCACTCTTCCATGTCCGCTTCCTTCAGCTGTCTCTGCTGTTGACACGGGTCACCTAACACAACACAGTGCTTCTATTGGTCACCTGACCCAACTCAATGCTTCCATTGGTCATCTGACACAACATACTGCTTACATTGGTCAAATGAAACAACACAGTGCTTTTATTGGTCATCTGACACAACAAAGCACTTTTATTGGTCACGTGACACAACACAACGCTTCTATTGGTCATCTGACACAACACAACTCTTCTACTGGTCATCTGATACAACACAATGCTTCTATTGGTCACTTGACAACACTTCTATTGGCCATCTTACTGTCGCTACTGCTTCATTCATGTTTTTCATGATAAGCCTGTTTTGTGACCCTAGGGAGAACGTAGGCAGTGGCACAAAAATATACGATGACACAAACTGCTCCAACAATTGGTGAGTGGTGACTGTCATTCTAACACCTGATAAAGCCACATGACCATCATTAGTCCTCCTCATAAATACATTTCAGCAAGGATTGTAACATTGTTGTCCAAGATATCTGTTAACTCTATCCTGACTTTGATGCAGAACACTTGTGATTCCCTGCAGTATGACATAGGAGATACATATACTGCTATAAAGCATAGTGGATGCAAACAGATAATAAGTAACCTTCATTCCAGAAGAAGACTTCTTTCTGAAAGTCGCTGGCTGGAAGACCAGTTGCCTCCTGAATCACGTTAGTGAACTTGATTTTCTTGATGTCAGCCACATCAGCATCAGTGAATATACTGAAACATCATCACTGAAGGAATGAACCCTGGTCATTTATTTTATAAACTTACATTTATATAGATTTACATCTACCACTGCACATAAAAAATATCATGAGTCTTATGACAGACATGTTTATATTCAAACTGGCATATGTATATGTCAGCTGTGAAAATGAGTTATATTAAGTAATTAGTACTTCTATCTAGCAATGCACAGTATCACCGTAAATATCACCCTTGCCCTTTTGAGATTTCTCTTAACACTATACCTCCATCTTAATTTCTTCATCCTCTCCTCCTACGACCCTCCTGTTTTCCATGCTGACACTGTCTGGTAATATGACGACTATATTCTTTCATTGCATCATGCTGATATTGCATATCGGCACGTCTCATGACATCAACTCCTTCAGTTTCAGTTTGTCATCTATGGTATGCAGACATACTTGGGTGCAGGCATGGGTGCAGGCATGAAGACAAACATGGGTGCAGGCATGAAGACAAACATGGGTGCAGGCATGCAGACAAACATGGGTGCAGGTATGCAGACAGAAATGGGTGCAGGCATGTAGACAGACATAGGTGCAGGCATGCATACAGACATGGATGCAGATATGGACAAACATGGATGCAGCCATGCATACAGACATGGATGCAGGCATGTTGACAAACACGGGTGCAGGCACGCATACAAGCATGGATGCAGGTATGCACAAACATGCACACAACATTCAACTTCTATGGTTGCAAACTGAATAAACTTATTATTATTATTCTCACTTGTTTTCCTTGTTTTCAAACCAGAATCTGTCTGCATCACGGATGCGAAGGAACTGCTCCAGGATGACCTCAGTGAACAGAGGCCCTGGTGTACCTTCGTTCATCTCAATCAGACCACCCACGTAGATGTCCACCTTAGAGATGTCTTTGTAGGTGTCTGCCAGCTTGCTTATCACCTTCATAGTTCCAAAAAAAATCATCAATTCAAACTGCGTCTAATGTGTTATGCATGAGATCTTCAGAGAAATTGTTTTCTTACAAGAAACACTGTCAGTTCTTTAGAGTTCTAATATTAGTTTTGAACCATTGCATATATCGCATAAGGTATATCTATAAAGTACTCAAATTATTGACCATAGCAATATGCAACTATTTTGTTTACTCTTACAATTCTTGACAATGGAATTTTTTTATTTTTTATATTTGCCTTTCTGATGCAACTACTACAACTGATAAACAGATCAGTTGTATGTATTAGTGATTCAGTATCTGGATAACCTCAGGGGTGCTGCTGTACAAGGCAGGGTTGATATCTTTCCAGTTGTCAACTGGGGCGAGACGAAAGGCCTTCCTGGCTGTGTTGTAGTCTGGCAGACCATGGTCCCGTCCCCGCATGATGGTCTGCACAATCAGGTCTTGGCGAGAGTACTGCAGTGGTCCATAGTTTCTACCTGCACAATCAGTAAAGGTCACTACATGCGATTATGTTTATTTCACTCAAATGTTCAGATTTAGCCAATAATGGCAGGGACCACAAATCAGAAATGTACAAAAAATAAGGGTTAATTTGTTTATATAAAAATAAATATTACAGGCAACATTTTGTAGAATATTCAAGAGAACCAAGTGGAGGAATATCATACAACTTAAACGTGCAATTGACCAGAAACTGCCTAACCTTTTCTGGTTTTGGTGCATTGTTGAGCTTGGGTTTCCCAAGGATTTTTTGCACAATAGAAGTGTCTTTATTGCATTGTATAGGATGATACAAACCAGCGATAGTACTCACATGCATGCCCGTATGCACACATGCATGAAGGAACACATTTTAGTATTATCATTATTATATACATACAACATCAATAACCAACTAATTAATGTTACCCCTGAGATCATCTACAATGATGTGATCTTCCCGTTCAGCAATTTGCGATGCCAGTCCTCGGATGATATCATCAAGACCATATTTCTTCATCATTTCCTAAAAGTAAGAAATCATATCATGGATAAGCTTAACATTTGGAGTACAATAGTGTGTTAGTTTAGCTGTGATCAGCTGTAGAGAATTAAGTATCAAGTGTCCACTGCATCATAGTGCGCCCCCAGAAGTCACTTCAAGAATTACAAAACAATCCGGTGTCAGCATGCATCTTTAATATAAGGGTCATTCCATGTCAAATCAACCAATTTTCAGGAAATTTCTAAAGTTGATGTCTCAGAATTTGCTTAAATTTTAATCAGTGAATAACTAAGTAACTATACCTAAGCATTTCTGCAAAAGAACTACGCATTTACATACAAATCGTATTTGTAACGCCCTATGATGTGAACAGGGGGTAAGCGCCCAAAGACGCACCTGTAATTTTTACCTGTTTTCAAGTGCTTCTAACTTTCTAATTTACAAGCTGCATACCTGAAATTTGTTGAATATATAGACATATTCGTGCAGATTATCTATGCAAAATTCAAGTAAGATAAGACAATGGACAACGGGTATACTGGGTGCACGAAAATAACATTAAAATTGTTTTAAACATTTCCGACAAGGATTTCAGCAGTCTGTATTTCATTGTTGTGTTAAAGTACTGTGTCCAAATTGCTACCATATGTTGTCAGGGGTACTGACAATAACCTGTTAGTTCAGTAGACTTCTAGTTGCTATACTTTCTGAATAATTCACCCTTAAACTTTAACTTTTTTATACTTTACAAATTTCAGCACCCAAATGAGAATGTGGGCCAAGTTGTATGACCACCATTATTTTAACTGTGCTTAGTTCTTTATTAGGTAAATTATATATTAAAATTCCAGGATGGTGTTCTGTCTCATTTAATTTATATTGCAGCTGAAAGTTATTGTTCTGCCCAACAGCATTTTTCTCCTAAATTTCTCCCAAATTGGCCAAAAATATCCAAAATAAAAGTGGCAGAACACCATCTTGAAATTTTAATATCTTGTTTACCTAATAAAGGACAATGATATGTAGCTTGTAAATTTCTTGAGTCAGAAACACCTGAAAATAGATAAAAATAACTGGTGCATTTTTTGGCGCTTACCCTTTGTCTACATTATAGGGCATTACAGACACAATTTGCATGCAAATCCTTAGTTTGTTGCAGAAGTGCTCAGTCATAGCTATTTAGTCATTGGTTAAAATTTAAGCAAATTCTGAGACATCAACTTTTTGATCATTGGTTGATTTGACCAATAAAGTAGTTTGTGACTCTATATGTCTATCTGTCTGGTCCCTCATATCTCCCTCAGTTTCACATGTATAGGGCTGAAATTGTGTAGGCGTGCCCAGCGGACCATGGTACATTAAAAAATATTTGGGATGGTATGAAGAGGGACAGGAGTTTTACGTCAAAGGAACCAATGTGGATGTTTGACATAAATTATGTAACTCAGAACAATAGCTGCATGCAATTGTTAGCAATGCTATGCGTGTTTCTACCAGTGTTACATGACCTATGTCAAACGTCCACCAAACACTTTGTAAAACCGGCAGTTGTAATGATTTGTGTGGCATAAAGATGTCACTGCAATTGGTATTGCATTACCAAAACTTAACTTGGTAGTGCAAGAATTCATAAGCTCTTGCCTTTTCTCCCATGCAGTGCTAGGCAACTCAGCTAGTATATAAACACATGTACTTAAACATTGATGAACACGTTGTAATTATGACTTACAATGCAAACCATTAAGTTCATCCCCAGGAAACTGACAAAAACAAATGAGAACAAATCTGTATTTTATGAAATAAGACTTGCCTGTGATCTGAAGTACGTGTTACACATGCGCATAGCTTTGCCAGCACAACATTTGTAGAAGCTGCAGTTGGTTCCTCTGTTTGAATAAAAAACTCAATCGTTAAGCCTTCATTTCTTATTTGCTGAGAATATTACTCACATTATGAAATGATAAATGAAATTTAAAACCAATGTTTTACATAACTAGTCTACACTTTGAAAATATGCCTTTACAACAAGTTCTTATTGCATAAAAATTTAACAATCATTTATAAATTAAATAATTTTTGTTTTTGATGTATAGGATTTTTTGTAGTTTATGGTGTTATTATTATTATTGCTGTTGTAAATCATTTTACGTATGTTGCACAAATGTATGGTTACCAGAATACTGATGCAGTTTTCAAGCCACTCCTGTTTTCAACCCATTGAAATCTCGCTTGATATCGTGTTAGAAGACGTCACAGCATCTGTTTACGACAATAACGATACAGAGTCTTGTCTGAGCAAAATATATTTTAATATACAATATAACACGGGATACTTTTATTGTATTCATACCTTGATAAAAAACAACTTTACATGCTTACCAGAGTTTATTATTGAGTGTCTGCTAACGCATGTCTCATTCTTGGCCACGTGATAATAATCACCCTTTTTTGTGGTAGATGTATGGCAAGTCAGACTGCTCATAAAAGTAGGAATAATTAAAATGTGATAAATATACAAGAAAACATTTATTACATTTACGATATACATTTAATACAAATAAATGTGTATGCCTTAGCACTGTATAAAAAAAACACATTTACTTGTACTGAATATATAATGTTAACGTAGTAAATTTTTTCTCGTATATTTAACACATTTGAATTATTCCTAGTTTTATGACAAGACTGGCTTGTCATAAATCTACCACTAACAGGGCGATTATTGTCACGAGGCCAAGAACGAGACACACATCAGCAGACTCTGAATAATAATGTCTGGTAAGCATGCAAAGTAGTTTTTTTATCAAGGTATGTATATCATAAAATTGTTCCATGTTTCATTATATATCAAATAACTTGCTCAGACAAGACTCTGTATCGTTATTGTGGGGCGCGATAGCATACCAGTTAGAATGCCAGACTCTCAATCGAGAGAACCCAGTTTTAAATCCCACTGCGGTCGCTTCGAACCTTTGCTTTGCCGGGAAGTTTGATCACCCCACATTGCCACAATTGACTCAGCTGTATAAATGAGTAACTGGCAATACAGACGGTGGTGGATATGTGAACGAATTGTCTTCGCGCAGTAATTGCAGCGTGGCTGAATGCTTCCCAGAGAAGTTGAAATGGCCTTGCCCTTGGAATGAAGTGTAACTAAGGCGCTTTGAGTAGGCCTAGGCTAAGGACTGGATACGGCGCTATATAAGAACTTACCATTACCTTTTATTGCGATATCAAGCGAAATTTCAAATAGTTGAAAACATAGTATGATAGTGGCTTGAAAACTGCACCGGTAACTATAACACGAATTTACGCCCATCCAATATACTCAGTCAAAGTTCTTGGGCAAGCACTTTGTCTTTGTTTTACTCGGCGTCTGAGAACTGTCAACTTGTGATTACCAATTGTTAATCAACCTGACCACGAAGAACATACCTAACGTAGATTCCGGGTGGTATCTGTGTGTGATAGGTGCGGATGGCTGCAGCCTCAAAAATGGCGCTCATCGAAGGCTGCAGGTGCGGGTTGTAGGCTTTTGTAGCAGACGACAATCACACATTAGATTAAACTTCCACAAACTCCCTTTGTGAATTTTCCCAAACACTGGTTTAATCAGTGATCGGTTCAAAACCGAATGCATACACATTTCATATTAAAAAGTTCTATAAATAGTTCTCACTTGCTAGTGCAATCTCTCAAATCCGAACAATAATATTTATTCATGTTGGCGATTATCCTCGTGTTGTACGGTAGATGGCGAAAGTTACATTTGTTGGTTCCCAACGTCATGCTAGGTGTCGCCACACAAAACGCAGGTTTGGTTGCAGTGCCTGCATCCGCAGGTAACAGAACCAGTGAACCTTTTAGTCTAGTAATTAACTGGTTCATTGCATCCGAAGACAGTTAGACTATTCAATATCAGGCGTACCCAACGTTACATAGCATTGGCACTACAGATATCGAACAAATTAGTGGTACAGTTTACTTACTTTTATATTCGGGCAGAGAGCGGCCCAACAACGCCGGTAAGTATTCGTATGCGATAATATTCTGAAACAGCAATGGATACGTGCACGCAATGATGTTCGCTCCTCATACAAGCCCCCCCCTCTCTCTCTCTCTCTCTCTCTCCCTCTCTCATCCTCTCTTTCTGTCTCTCTCTGTCTCTCTCTCTCTGTCTCTATGTCTCTCTCTGTCTCTCTCTCTGTCTCTCTCTCTCTCTCTCTCTCTCTCTCTCTCTCTCTCTCTCTCTCTCTCTCTCTCTCTCTCTCTCTCTCTCTCTCTCTCTCTCTCTCTCTCTCTCTCTCTCTCTCATCCTCCCCCCCCTCTCTCTCTCTCTCTCTCTCTCTCTCACCCTCCCCCCCTCTCTCTCTCTCTCTCCATTCTCTCCCTCCCTTCTCTCCCTCCCTTCTCTCCCTCCCTTCTCCCCCTCCCTTCTCTCCCTCCTTTCTCTCCCTCCCTTCTCTCCCTCCCTCCCTACATCCCTACTCCCCTCGTCTCCATTCTCTTACGATTATACCGTTCGACTGTATCTGATCGACCGAGCCAGGTAGTATTACCTGCATGACGGCAATGACGTGCCGGCGCGCTGCCTGGAAGATCTGCTCGTCTTTCCATCGCTCGTTGCTCCATCGTTCGTCAGCCTTCGCCGGGTGGCTGTTGCGCAGGCGGGCGGCCACGTGGTTGTGATAGCGAAACCAGACAAGAGCCACAGCCATCAACCCTGGGTTCTGGTGTATGTGTACGCCCGAACCGCCGTTTTCAAAACCCTGAGAAAGGGCCTTTTACACAAGTGTTCCCATTTACTGCATTATCGCTTACCGTGGCCTGTCAGTCGGACGGATATTCGCCTGGGCTCATAAACTGACAAAACTGGTTTGTGTGATCCGCTTTCCTTGTTTCCGAATGTATTCGCACTAGTAGGTATGCTTTAGAATTTAAGCGTTCATAATTTTTGTAAAGGAGAACGTTTACAAAACATTTCGTGGATGCATAAAAAAATCATTGTTTACCTTGTCAATCGACTAGCTGGTATTACAAATCATATCATTTGGGACGTTGGGCACATACCCCACTGTTTTTCCGGCTCCATCTTCTCATGAGTGATGGGGTCGGGCAGGTTGTCAAGCGGCAGACGGTGGTGGTTGTAGCCGGGGTAGTAGCCGAGGTGGTCGGTGGTAAGGAGGAGGCCGCCAGTAAACTTCCGCAGACAGTTGCACCAGACCTCGCCTCGCCCGTACACGAAGCTGCCGTCGATCCAGCTGCTCACTCGGTTGATCTGTGCTCAGACGAACAGAAGGCGTTAGAATGGCTGGCAGTCCAGTCGCGCACTGTAACAGCACGACTGGTCAATGGCGAACAGTGGCCCAGCATTTCACCGGACAGCTTCTGTGACTCGGTTTAGCGTGGGGTTTTCAATTAATGATATGTTTATTTCTTTTACATCGTCATATTGTCGTTCGTAAAGTGGACAATGGTGTGCAAACCGCAAGCAGCGCATCGGACGAATGTCATTGTCACACTTTGATTTCGATGTCGAAAGCAAGTACAGCGAGGATCTGAAGAAATGTACCTTACTATCACAAGCGGGAGATTAATCCTGGGGAATCAACGGTAGATAGTGTAATCACCTAGGTGTTTAACACAATTAAAAAAGTAGTAAGGTTTTACGTTCCATATATTTTTCGGAATTATTCTACAGGGAAGACGTTTCACTGAACAATTTGACAAAGGGTAAATCCGCGAGACCATGATGTTCACGGAACTATCCGACAAAGGACGAAGTATCCAATAGAAAATGAGGTTTACGGATCGGTCTTATAGAAAGCGGGTGTACGGGACTAGAAGTCAAGACTGCTACTGACCGGCCGTCGCGGGTTGTTGGGCGAGAGTCCAGTGTCCCGGTTGTAAGCAGATCGCACGAACGGCATGTACTCCTCCGTGACGCCGTCTGCTTGGAACTGGGAGTCGTTCTTCGGTACTGGAATCTTGACCATCTCGAGCGGACACATCCCCTCTGTGGCATCGACCACCTCGAACGACACCATCTGACCTGCAGTGAAACACTGACTCGTTACATGTGTAAAACCCGCAGCACACTAGCCGATTTTTCGTCATGGGGAATGCAGATTTTTCACCGGGGTTAAATTTGTCGGGACATCAGCTCGCAGCACACTAGTTGATATTTTGTCGCTATTAGCACGCCTCGAGTGGCGAATTTGTAATTAGGCAAACATGGCGGCGCTCACACCAAACGTGGCGGCGAGGCGGACAAGACAGACGCTAGCTTTGTTCGTCTTGATTATGCTACGGAGGATAAGGAGACGCAGAAAAGCAAACAAACAAAATCATATAAAAATCCACAGTTACACTGTCAATATGGTCTACCAGCAAACTTGCCAATGTGCCTGCTCAAATGCAGTTTTGTCAGATGATATGATTTTTTAATTACACATCTAAAATTACTGTGCCCTACATTCGTGTATAACACACCAGGAATTCTAACTGAGGCGTGATTCCATTTGTCATTGCGGCCGTGGCACTGGGGCCGCCATGTTTACAAAGACGTCTGTGCGCGTGACTGCAATCATGCTTCTTACCACGATGAGAAATGGGATCATATCTCAGTTACACTTCCTGGTGTGTTACAGATGAATTTAGGGCACCGTAATTTTAGAAATGTAAAACAGGACATTTTCTGGTAAAGTGTTAGTTAACTTTCTCTTGTGTCGAATTCGACTGATGTAAAAGACGAAAAAGAACACCAACATAAACATTAAATACTATTAACAACAAAAAGTTCACAAAGGTGAGTAATGGCTAATTACGTACGTCCTGGGGTTTTTGAAAAGGGGATGCGGGAGTACAAAATCAGCAGGAGTTTTCTTAAATGATTTCTGGAAAATGTTATAAATTAAGCATATTATCTCAAAACGGGTTCTTTCTTTATGCTCGTTATTATGTATCATTGGTAAACCGAACAACTGTTTTACAGGGCAATGCCACTGAAGTTAGAGCATAGTGACACTGAATTTATCAGTATTTATAACACCTTAGTTGCTGAAAAATAAACAAACATACAAAACGTATTGCTGTCACGACCTTTCATGTCTTAATATTGTAGAAAATACACGATTTGGCGATGATCAATATAAAATATGTAAATTACTGTACGACAATAATAGACCAATAAATCTTCACATTTGAAGGTGAAATATAATGTTTTTCATTCGGACTATATATACTGGTCTGTAAAATTTGTATTTCATAAAATATCTTACGGTAAATATACCACAGCAATAAGTATTAAAACGTGAAGTACGAGCGCTGCATCAAGTTAATCAGTAAGTATCCTTGTACATTCCCTTGAAGGTGTTTTGAAACCGAGATAAAATCTGCTACATTGTTGGTGTTGGTACATCGCGGTCACGAGATACTCGTGTGAAGGTGCTTCTTAAAAATTGTAGCTTCACGGTTTCTGTGATTAGTTATATATTGTATTGAGCTGCCCCAACATTGTGTGATTGCTGCTGCGTAGGCTAAACTTCAATGAACTTGTATTTTTGAAATCTGCCTTTTTTATCCGCGAGTATGGTATCTTGGACTATTCAATCAACGTCTGAATACGTCGTATATAAATATGCGGTCAAAGCGAGTTTTCTTTTTAAAAATATCTTTGAACGCGATGACTTGACACATATACATTGTCCACCATCTCCGTTTGAAGCTCGTTCAACGGCTATTGACCGGCAATCTCCCCACTATGACCCGCAGCCCTGACCACCCTCCCCACATCCCTAGTGCACTGTCATGACCTCTTCCACCATAGCTATCACGAACACCATCCCATAACCGCAGCCACGAATAGATTCCTACACACTTTGTCACGAAAGCAATTCCTCCTTCGTTGTCACGAATACCACCCCATCCAAGCTACCAAGAACGTCATTCCACCCCGCTTGATCGGAAATAAACCGTCCTCGCTGTCACAAACGTTATCAAAAACTTCCCTGTCACGAACATCATCCTGTACTTGACCAAGTTTATAATGCTGATAGTAAAAATATATGTTTACGAGATATTACATTGTACGAACCCTTTAAATTATTATACATTCCCAATATCTTCATCTGCGACGGTTCAAAGGGTATAATATTAATAAGTTTTATAAAACTTCAGTGAATTTACACGCACATATCACCATATATGCGTACATTATGTACCCGTATTCACAGACATCCGTACATGTTTATGTTTATATGCGTGTATGGGTGCGCGTAGAGTGTCGTGTCCAACACAACATAATTAAACTATTCATGCTCCATCGTAGAGCATTTCTTATCCGCTGCATACACCATCTACGGCGCGTACTGACACTAAACTAGTGTGCACGAAATGTCAGATATACCATGGAAGTTGCAATAAACATAAATAAACGCTTAAAGGCCACAGTTTCACCCATATAGAATCGACTTACGCAAAGTGACGTGTGGTCGACGTAAACGACAAACATACAATTAGAAGACAAAGCGTCAACAGAGGAATGAATGAGTTGAGTGTTGAGTGAATGTCACGCAGAGACGGTCAAATCACCATAAGTCAACAGGCACAAAGTAAACAAATTGCGCACGCAAAATATACGGTAAAATTAAAAAACCAACAACTATTGGGTAATGTTTGTTCTTACTGAAGAAGGCAAACATTGCGGTGTGGTTGCGGTAAGACGGAAGGCCGGTCGGGCCGTCGAAGACGTTGTTACTGATCACCCTGGGGTTGGGACGGTCTACCCCGGCCAACTGGTACGTCATGTCACTGTAGGCAGGGGCCACGTTAAAGAGGATGTCTTCTCCTGAAGTACACAGACGACATTTTGAATCAGGCTATTCCTGGTTACTTGCTCGACATACACATACATGGACATATTGAAAACCTGCATGGAATCGCACCATATAGATGGGGCACCCACTCATTAAAGAGTGTTACATTAACGTATCCGTTTCTCACGAAAATAATTCGCTCAGAGGGCTGTACGGCGGTGCGCTCGCTCAGCGGGTATTTCCATTTGGTATTTTCCAATCTTAGCGAGACGTTATTGCGTTGTTTGTAGACGTATAAATCATTACAAACCTACACGCAAACAGCACATTGACTGCGCTCTCTTAGGAAACGTTTCAAAGCGAAGCAAAACCTAATAGCAACATCTGTAGATAGCAGGTGAGGTAGTGTGCGTGGTCCAGACTCATTAAACAAGTGAGGGCTAACCCTACTATGTTTAGAATGCTGTGTGAATTGTAACACGGTTGCGTACTATCTGAACAATGAAAAACGAATCTTTGTATTCACGAAAGAATAATTTCCCCCAAGTCTTCGATATTGCTACATGCTAACATATTATATTCGAATTAAATTTGAGTGAATGAATGGTCTTTCTGGGGAATTACCGAGTCAAATATTAGTCGTCAACCTTAGACTGAAAGGAGAGGAGAGTTTAACTATGCACCGATGTTTGTTATCAAGACGTCGCATGGCGACATCATTGATTGAAGTTGCTGGGAAAACTACCAGTATTCCGGTCTCTGGTCTCCTTACAGAGCGAAACAGAAGTCATAGTTTTGGGGTTACGCGCATAAAAGAGGAAGTGGAACATTCCTGTCATTTCTCCGAATGACCGAGGGCTGACAAGTTAACAAGGGCGACCAACAAGCGCATGAAATCGGCGTAACCTAGACTACAAGTGACGGGAGGCCGGTATACACAGAACCAACGCAAAGTCTTAAACAAACTTGTTATTTTGTCAGAAAGAGAACTAGTTTAGTAAACATAAGGTGAGTTTGGACACAAACAGCATGGCTATATCCTAATGGCAAGTATAGGAATAGGTGTATACAAATATACTTTCATTTGGCGAGCGAATATTGCCAGAATACAACACTCGTGACGTAGGGTTATCTAACAATATGGCGCGTCCCGTCAATTAAGATGTTGTGTGTTCAACAAGGTTTTCCTAGTAAACCACTGGCGTGATATTCCTAATTGTAGCTACAAATCGCCGTTTTAGTAAATCTTGTCTCCTATAGGTTAATTTTAGGCTGAAAACAATTACCTTTGTTTCGCTTTAAGCTCCTCTATTAATATGATAACAAAAACAACGCATTGATCTCAGCTGGCTTTATCGTCGATATTTTTTATACGCCAAAATATTATATTCGTGATGATATTTGAAGAAAAAAAAACAGTGTTTGTGTGTAAACTCATTAACCCGCGACTCCAGCTCTGATGATACTGAGACCTAGCAGCAAAATCCAGGACAAAGTGTTACCTGCAGCGCCCCATGACGGATTACCGAGGTTGTTGAACCAACCATCAAAACGCTGTCGCGTATCGTGCGCTATTGCCGTAGAGGCTAAAACAAACAAACAAAGCAGGTGAAAAACATTTTGTTAATGTTTCCGATCGCAGAGAAGTAAAATCAACGCACATATAATATAAATACGTCAATTTAATAAAGAATCCCAACTACCTTTTTAAAATTATTGCCAAAACTAAATCGCCTACTAGCTTCGAATATCCAGGCTCCTTGATGTGGTACCACCGTTTGTCGCACATGTCAACGCCTGGATGCAATGTGTACTTTTCATTGTGATGGAAATTATGTATGTACCCATATTCTGAGTGTCTACATAATTAACTAATTACGATGTCATCCGAGGATTTGGCTAATTCCTAAAATAAGAGTGGTGACAGTGGGTAACAACGAGACCACGCCTCTGAGGCCAGACTCTCTTCTCGGCGAATCCACGAAGGCGAGCGAAAGTCGAATAAACGAGACTAATTGCGTACTAGATACCGACCGAATCGTAGGCCATACGTTAATTTGTTTAATTAATTTAATAAAATCATTAAAAACATTGCGATACTAATTACTTTATTTTATTTTGTCTTTTATTCGTCATACATATTTAACATCGTCGTTTAGACGAGCCCGTGAAGCTAGCAATGTATGGACGTTCAGCGCTAATACCATGCACTTACCATGTAAAATACATGTTGCCGTAAGGATGACAAAGCAGATGTCCCCTGCTGTCCCCATGTTCGCTGAACCGTAGTTGCTTCACTAAAAAGACGGAATGAAGCACACAAGTCGTTTCAGAGACAGATCGACATTTTTATGCACACATTATGTGTCATAGCGCCGATAGAACGAGCGCACCAAACACTGCACGTCCTCCGAATACGAGTTAGTGCCAAGAGTCGCCGGGAGGCGACGAGCTCCTCTGCAACTGACGACCAACAGTTGATAAAAGTCGTCGTCTTCGTCGACGTCGTCAAAGGGTGGCCAAGCTTAGTCACCCATTAGATTACCAGGCTACCATGTAGCAGCACAACGGAGAAATACGAAAAAAAATAAAAATAAACCAAAGGGGCGTGACCCAATGCCTCCCTCTCCCCTCTAAATACGCCACTACTACCGTTGACATTTGTAATTACTTCAAGCATCGTGAAATAGCATACATATATAAATTATCGCGTATTCTTACAAAAGTTCACTTTTACTAAATTGTCTGTGCCGCACCTCTCTGTTTATTGGGTCGACTCGAATAGGTGTGATTTGTTGGCCATAAAGATTATATGTTGCATTCAGAGTTAGACAAATGTTGCTGTCTCGAAGGCTACCCACGACCACCATAAGTGTAATTTATACGGCACTATGTTTGGTTGCGTGCACGCTGATTTACGTTGTCGTCATCGACCGATACACCGTTGGCAATTGGTTACTCGCAGGGGTCAAAATTAAGAAATTTAAGCCACTCGCCAGGGGGACTAGTAGCCTTAATATGTTACTCATCCCCATGAAATACCACTAATCCCCATTTTTGGTGTACATCGTCAAAATGCGTTGCTCGTCGTTGCTGTGTCGAGAAAGCACTGGTGGAATCTCAACAAGATTGAGCTCCGTTCACGTCGACGCTATGTAAACACTAGAGCACTAGCAGACAGTCTAACTCACGTGGTTGTTGTACTGTGGAATTGTTTACCGCGACGTGGAACTTCATCCCATCGATCTGAACACCACGTAGTCATAGATATGACAGTGACTCTATGAATAAAGAAACTAAACTTCCCGAGATCTACCGTAACAGCTGCACTGATCAACATCATTGCCAGTTCGCGATTCTAGTATTTAGAGCATGTATCTCTCCCCATTTACAAAACTCAACTCGTTTGTGCAACTTTTGTATGTAGTTTTTTGAAATCATCAGACAAACTATTAAATTAAGTTAATGCTTGTTCAAGTATTTACTGAAGTGAAAATCGAAATGCTGAAAAATCACGATTTTGTTCCTTGGTGAAATTTCAGTGTTGGATATCCACTATTTTGATCCTTACCAGATCTAACGACTGAAGTAAATTCTTTCGATGATTTGAACAAAATAAGAATTTTTTATTAAATCGACTGCGGATGTTACATGAACTATTCACACACTACATATTTGGACACCAATGAACCGGATTTGCGATAGGCTAAATCAGTTGAGAAAACCGTTTTAAACTTTCACTAAATGTAGGTATTCACAGGCTGTGCACTAATGCACTCAGCTGTAGAGTAATAAAGTATGAATACTCACCCACGGCCACGACTCGAGAACTGCACCGATATATTCGCGCCCTCTTTATTTAGCCTTCGATATTAGCTATTAAGGATCGTCTACTTGCTCGCGCCGTCGCGTCTTTATGCAAGTGTACTATTGCATGTCGCTTTCGTGGCCCCCAGTGTCGCTGCCGTTCAGTTGTGATCGCCTCCGTCCGCGGGCGGTGACCGTATTGCAATGTGAACAGGAAGTTTTTTGTTGGAATGTGTCATCTGTAGCGTTTAAATATGAGTTTGTTATATACACGTGCTGTTAACGTGGGCAGGTTACATTACGGGCAAGTAGGCCTGCTTTCGCGGAAAAACAATGGCTACTGCCCACGGAGAGAACAGGGGTTTCGAAGCTTGGACAATTTCGTTTAGTCCATATTGCTTTAGTTCACTCAGCGGTATAGATATTAGATAAATACATGGTTATAGACAGTGGTAGACATGTGAACGAAGATAGTCTTCGCGCAGTAACTGCACCGTGAGTGAATGGTTCCCAAAAAAAGTCGAATTGGTGTTTGCCAGCGGGTGTCGAAAAAATTGCTTTGAGCGGTCCTATGGAATGGATACCGCGCTACATAAGAACGTAGCTTTACTGTGCTTTAATATGCACAGTCGGTTTAATAAAAGAATGCGCCCTTTTATTAAAATCATCGAACGAAACACACCCCTATGGTTGCCGAGAGAAACACACACCAGTGGTTGCCGGGAGAAACACACGCCAGTGGTTGCCGAGAGAAACAGACACCATTAGTTGCCGGGAAAACACACACCAGTCGTTGCCGGGAGACACACACACCATTGGTTGCCGGGAAAACACACACCAGTAGTTGCCTGGAGAAACACACACCAGTGGTTGCCGGGAGGAACATTTCGACCAGAACCAAAAGGCGTTTTCGAACCTGAAATATGAGAATTCTAAATAGTTTGATTAGTTGATCTGTTATAGCTTTGGGTCCAACTTAAAAAAAGTAAATTTTTGTGTTTTTGTGTTTAAAGTATTAAACGTTATTAAAATAGGGCCTAATTCGATAGTTTCACTTTGTGAATCTGTGCTAAATGTATTTTGGGACATGCGACATTGCAGTTATGTCATTTGGAAAGTGCATTTCGATAAATACATAGGTGTATTGGTTATACTGAGATATACCCTTTCGTCATTTCGGTTAGAAATAAACTGGAGGTTCCTGCAATGAACATGTAACATTAACCAACTTTTGTTAGGTAAACATTCGGATAAATTGGTGTACAAGTTATGCAGAGAAGGAGGTAAGTACAGGAGGTTGGTCAAGGTACTCAAAGAGGCACGGATTGGACAGATTGTGTTGGTGGGGATATTACCAGTAACGGGAGGCAGGGGTGAGGACCATAGGAACTGTAGGAGGATGACGATCAACACACAAGTACATAAGGTATGTATAGAGGAGGGAATAGGCTTCGTAGACATGTGGTTAAACTTTATGGGAAGAGATGATGTTTTTTTATGAGAGATGGGCTTCATCTGACTATGAAGGATGCTGCAGTTCTCGGGTTTGAGTTTGTCATGGTTGTCGAAGATGGCACAGGTACCGTAAATTATTTAAACTAGATGCGCAGGGGGAACGGACAGAGAAAACTCAAAGGAGCACAAATACACATGCAAAGAAATGTTCACCAATTATTCCGGAAAATGAATATAAATGTGTATGCTTAAATGCTAGGAGCACAGTAAATTAAAAAAGCGAGTTAGACATTATGGTAGCAGACAATGAGCATAGGAGTAATAGGTATCACAGAATAATGGGGAAATAAAGATATAGTGGATGCTGAGTTAGCACTGACAGGTTATGTAATGCTTAGGAAGGACACGCGAGAGAGAAGATGAGTGGAGTAATTTTATTTATTAAAGAATCTATCCAAACATACGAAGTAACACTGACACTGAGAAGTAAAGCAGGTTGTAAGGAAGCAATTTGGTGTAACACAGTTACCAAGAACTCAACATTAACAGTAGGGGTAGTTCATCGTAGTCCACACAGAGGACAAGAGGAAGATATAAAACATGGATTGGAACCAACCAGAGGTGGGAATGTGTTGGATTTAATTTTGTCTTCTCAAAATGAATTAGTTGATGAACCTTTGGGCTCCATTGATCATAACCAGATCCATTTTAATATAAAAGCAAAAACAAGGAATACACATAAAAAACAATGGAGGAGGAACTTCAACAAAGGCAAATATAAAGAGATGAGAACATATCAAGCGAAAAGAGATTGGAATAACTTGCTGAAGAACAAAAAAAACAGGAAACAGAATGCTGGCCTTATTTAAAATATGAGATTGAGGGTATTACTGAGATATTTGTTCTATTAAGAAAACAAGGAAAAGGTCCAGTAAGAAATACCTGTCAAAAGAGGATATTAGCAAAAATTCCTCACAAGCAGATGTGGGGGTATATAACGCACTGAAAATGTAGAAGACTACACAAACTACAAAGAGGCACTTAACCTAGTTACAACTGAAATTAGAAAATCCCAAAGAACCTTTGAGCAAAAAAGTGGCAGTTAATATACAAATGACAGCAAGAGTTTCTATGCCTATGTTAGAAGTAAACGGACCACTGAAAAACAACAGGGGCAACATAATTTCAGACGGGTTTCAAATGGCAGAGGTCCTGAATTAGTATTTGAGCTTAGTTTTTACCACAGAAGATAACAGTTCACTTCCAGTTCCAGCTACTAAATTTGAGGGCGATAAATCAGATAACTTAGGGCAGTTATTTATAACTCCTGAAATGATAACGAAGTAAATTAAGAAGATGAAAGATACTAAATCACCTCGAGATGATGGGATACCATCAAAACTGCTTAAGGAAATTGTAGAGCAAATTACTACACCACTTTATGCAAAAGTGTTTAACTTGTCACTAGAAGAAGAAATAATTCCTTCAGAATGAAAAAAACATTACGTGGCTATTTAAGAAGTGTTCAGGGAACAAGTCAGAAAATCACAGACCAGTGAGTTTAGCATCTATGCAAATTACTAGAAACATTAATTAGAGACCACATAGTGGAATTCCTTGTAAAACATAAATTAATAACTACAACGTGGATTTTAGAACTTAGATTTGGGGGGGTTGTTTTTCCATCGGTATATAATAACCGTACCGGTGTGCTGTGTGCAAACGCACGCACGCACGCACGCACGCACGCTCATACACACATACGCACTATTATTATTATGTCACCGGATGCTATCCAAAATTGTCGATACCAGAATAATGGGATATGTTGTGTTTGTGGTCGTGGAAACTATTTTTTCAAAATGTCGTAAATTGGTAAATTGAAGGATATGTTTTCACCTGATAAGTTGGCTAACATTTTGTTGCCCATTAAAGTATTTTTCTCATGTTTCTCTCTTTGTTGTGCAATGCCAATGTGTCTAGACGCACTGTTTTATTTGTTAAACTCTGTATATGTCGTCTCTGCAATCTTCGTTGCTTTTCTGGACGAATGTGCCTGCTAGATATTGTTTAACATATGCAAGAATGATAAATGACGTTGCGTCTCCGGCGTCTTGTGACTTTCTCAAATTGTTGCAAGGTTTTTTTTTAAATATGTCGGCATCAACACAATAGCAAACATTTTAACACAAAGACATAATAGGACCGCGCACGACGCCAATCATAAATCATCTTCATTCTATCGAAACGTTTCTCTGCATAACGTCCAAATAACAAACGGTGGTTTGGTATTGACGTCATTTGGCAAATAGTACTTTTAAATTGCAAACATTCCCATTTAACGAACATTCGCCAAGTGTAACCGCAGCAGCGACAGACACCACAAAACAAGTGATAGCTTAGAAAGCAATAATTTACTTTGGAACATAATTTTGGTAATGAAATTTATGTTATATTAAGACTTGTATTCAATGAAAGTACAACATTAGTTTTAGGTACATTTCCAGAAGTTCTTGTTCATAAGTGATAGTTTACTTTGGTGGTGGCTTTTTCGGCGACGGGGACCATTCATTTACAGCTGCCGCTGCCGCTGCCGCTGCCGCTGCCGCTGGCCGACAAAATTCTAGTTCAACTGCATAGTCGCGATTCACAAAAAACGTGTCTACAGAAGTTAATACTGGTTTAGCTGGACGATTTATAACATGCCATACTGGACAAAAAGCCATAGAAATAAGATATATGCAAAGTGTATGTGTGCTGCAAAATAAAATTATTCCGCGAACTGTCAATACAGCACGTCATGTTGTTATTGTAAACATACAAACAGGCATTACTTTTTAAAAAGTTATTAAGGCATTTCGCCAGTTGTCAGTTGGGGTATTGGATTATAGCAAATAATATATAATTACACCATTATAACATAGTTAATATAAATATTATATCAACTGGATTAAGCTTACATATCATGCCATATTTATATTATTCATGCAGCCCGAGGCCAAGGATGTCTGTATATGAAATATAAAAATGCTATCCCAGGCCAAGGCAGCTACAGGGGTAGGACTTCACACAGCGGGTTCCCTTTGGAAATAGAATATTCATACAAAATATGCAATACACATACACACACCCAGGATAATTTAACACTAGTATTGTTGAGGTTTTTTTTAGAGATTGTTCAAAGTGAACATTTGGAAAAATATGTAAGAAAAAGTTTCCATATATCCATATTTAGACTACCGTGAAGAGTAAAATTGTAGGTTAGTAATGTTAAACATAATGCTGTTCTAGCCTCATTACTTCACTGTCGCAGGAAATCTAAGAAGTTGTGCATGTGACAAACTACAGCTTTATGATTTTAGTGTTTACACCTTTACAATAATTTATAGTAATGCATATTTTCCAAAATAATAGATAAAAAGATATCACAACTATCCTAAAACAAAGAAGAACAACATACTTTGGGAATACTATGTGATTGGAATATAATGTACTGACGAAGATAGCTATACAATGATTAAGAGGTATGCCACACATAACTTGGGTTAGGACATGTTGAACAGCTGAACGATATGGTTATTGTCACAATAAAAGAGAATGAGAGCATAACATAACTGTGTTTGCCTTATGAGCCTAAACACAGCAAAATGGTAATGAAGACAGCGAGAAGTGAATGCATATATGTAATATATTACTAATAGTAACATATGCAGCATACATTGTCTTGTGCAGTAACCTTTTTAAAATATACTTAAATTATGATAAATAAAATAATAAATGTTATGAAAATAACGATTCCATGTAGTAAATAGTGTGTATATTAGCATTGCAAATACTATATTCGCTTGGGCACTTCAATCATAATAATTATTTAAAAGAATTACCACTATAAATGAATGATAGCCTAGTTTACTGTTTCAATTTACACTTGACTGTTTGAGATTGTATTAGTACTATATTTGTTTATTATCTATCAAAATATTAATTATTAAGGAGTAATACAAACTGATCTAGGATATTCAATAAAATCCATTTTAGCCTATCATGTATTCAATTCAATCACTTTATTCCAGAATATTACACCAATATAACAGATAAGCTAGACTAAAAACTATAACACTGGGTAATCCGGGTGACACAAACATGTGACACCCCATGTCAAAACCAACAATAAGGGGTCCAAAATGACTTATTCACACCGTCAGAAGCAGCTATTTCTTTGTTTTAATTTGATATATAACATATGACTAACACTGCAATTTTTGGATTCACTGCACAACAAATGAATACATTACTGTATACCACACAGAGTTTTGTGTCTCTGACGTATGGTTCCACCATAACTGACAAGTGCATAGTTAGGTACAATATAATCTAAACGGAGTAGTTCGTGACAGTGAATTCGTCGACGTAGTTCAACTAGAAACCAGTTAAGTGAATGATGAACAATTCAAAAGTTCCGGTACTACTTTTAATCACAATGGCGGAAGGATCCTGAAGCAGGTTTTAATGTTAGTTTGTTTTTTATCAACGTGTTGTAGGCCATTAAATCATGTCGCGTGATATGTGCTTGGAACTAATTGTAGACTAATCCAACTTTGGTGGCATGCGACTCATCTCATAACTTACAATTGTGTTTCGTTATATATAGGGCTCGAAAGAAACTAAAGTTCATTACATGGTTACAAGCCACGTACTTTCCGACGTACTTCGGAAAACGTTTTGAACGTGTCTGCGTCTGTCGTTCTCTCAGGTCACAACTTCTCATAACAAATATTGTTTTTCTTACGCGATATACATTTTCCATCCTTAAATTCTGAAATAAAAAATCGCCAAAGCGAATTTCTCCTTTGTTATCCGGCAGATATGTTACACATGCAGTGACGGTATATAAGATCTGTTTCGGAGTCGTGTTGCTTCAAACAGTCGCACTGTGTAAAGTAACATCTGATTACTATGTTGGTTTAATCGCTTACAGTAGTTGCTGTAATCCGCTGCAATATGTCGACGACGCGTGCCCTGTCTGGCTACAAGCTGCGCACGTACCCAGCCGCTCGGTCGACGGTGGCGGCAGCTCGCCTTGGCGGTTGTTCGTCGGAGCGTGGCATGGACGGCGGACTACGTAGTACGAGGGTGTAACGCGCGACTTGCGTAAGAACTCCCGTCGGTTTCCGCGTCATTCCATTACGTCAGCGACCGTCGGTTTCAGTTCTGTCAGCACTGCCCGATCAATCAGTCGCCTCCGGTCGTCCCACTAAAGGTAAGCGACACTGACTGACACGATATCTCTACTGAAGAGCAGGAGAGGCTTCACAAGTCAGTTCAATGTTATGGTCTATCTACCAACTGACTAAAAGGGAAACAAAAGATCAAAATAGTGGATATTCAAAATAGTAAACATTGTGCCGATCATGGGCGTGACTTCCATCCTCTCGCCGATCACATGGCAAAGTTACGAAATTGCACCAAGGATGAAAATCGTGAATTTTTTCAGCATTTATATTTTCACTTCATTTAATGTTTGAATAAGCATTAAATAATTTAATAGTTTATCTGATGATTTCACACAAAAAACTACATAAAAAATGCACAAACGAGCCAGCATGTCTTAGTGGATACTAGGTAGGTTTGGTTTTTCGCAAAATTAAATATGAAATGAGACTAGCGAAATAATCGAATTGAATCTCTAAGAATATCACGCCTGGAAACGTTGTTGAACACATATCAACATTATCTCCAGGGCAGCGCTACACTGGTATATAATCCTACGTCCATAGTGCTGTAGTGTGGAAATATTTATATTGAAGTTTCGCGTTGCTGTCGGCCTTCGACATCACCACCACTACCACCACCGAATCAGGGAATATCGCCCATTTTCGGATATAGTCGTATTTATTTATTTACTGTTATCAAAACAAATGTAACATAATTCACCAAAAAAGTAACAATGCAAACTATTACATATTGGCTTACTGGGCATTCTTAGACATCCACATGACCTTGAAACGTGGTTGAGAGGTATTACCAAGGGTGTGAAACGTCATGAGGTATTACCAAGGGTGGGAACCGGACAGTAGGACGCGTACCTTCCTTTGTAGAAGTCTGCATACATTGATGTTATTTTGAAGTGGTCTGCATGACGCATCGCTTCTGAACACAAGGGAAGGTATATGTATACCCACTCCCACAAGGAAGAGTTATTGAAGCACACAGGTGCACCAGGTGTAGTCAAAACACAGTGTCTAGGACATGCCAGATTTGCATAATAAGCGGTACGAACATTGTCCTCAGAAGTGATGCATCAGGGCAAATATTATCAATGACAGAGAGTGCTACTTGAAAAAAAAACTCGGTCGGTACGACTGTGACGACAATGAAAGAGTTCGTTGAACGATGACAAGCAGTTTGCAGCAAGCAGATCGCATATATACAATTGGACATAAATCACAGTAATGTGGAACCACTTTTTGTAGAGCCTCCGTTGACTCTGAGTCATGATGGCAATAGTCATGTCCTGCGTCAGAGGTGCCAACATTGTCTGAGAGAAAATAGGAAGTATCGTTGAATGACTATGCTTCCTTATTTAAATGCTTTGTTTAGGTCATGCAGGCAGGCAACATTTTGATTACGATGCATCTAAAAAACGACCAGCGTGCGTTGTTTTGTTTTGAAAGTGGAATGAGTTATATCACTATATCAACAACTGCTGTCTGACTGTCATGTTAAACGAATTAATATAACTATATTAGTAGGGTCATATATATTTTATCATCGGGTCTAAAAATCGGAAAATGTGTTGATGTGAACGTAATGTCGGAAGAATGTTCTAAAAATCGGAAGTATTCCGATAAAATCGGAGCAGTTGGCACCTCTGCCGGGTAAATGTAACTAGTCGTTCAGATATGATCCACCTCGAAGGCATGTCATTATTTGTAATTTAATTTGTCCCACATACTGTATACATTGGACAGTGACAAACATTGGTGGCAGTCACAAACAACGATATCCAATATAATAATACGATACTGAACGCGCCCATTGTGCTCTGAACATTCGTTCATAGTAGCATTGCTGTGGTCCAATATACACAATACAGCTATGAGTTTATTTTAATAAACATTTCCAGTTTGTGTAATTTCAAACAAAATGTTTGATCGATGGCGAAACGTCTTCTGTTCTTTGAAACCACACATGGAATGTCGTATGTTAATGTCATCTGTTACTGCCGTGTGTTGCAGTCATGGGTTGGTTTGACGCGTTCCGTAACAACGGCTGGAATACCTACTACTCGGGGCGCGATCAGAGTCCCGTCTTTCTTGACGTGCAAATAATCTTCGTCTCCTTCTTCGTCACGATCATCTCTGTCGCCTTCCTGCTTGTCGTAGTCGGCAGTCAAGGACGGGATGTAAGTAGACTTGTCATTAATTGTCGTCGTTGAAATACGCAGTCAGATGTCGGTATAAATAAAATTGTTTTGGATTTCCCCAAAATTAGCCTTATACAGTATACACTATTCGCGATTGTAAGCTGTGTTAATTTAAAGTAGCGTTCTGACTCACTCGATGCCATAAACTTTCCCGCCATATGTAAACATTAATTATCCAATAAAACCATTTAAACGCTTTGGATCAACCGTTGGGTCAATGGAGGTGCAGGAATTGTATACGCACTGACACTGGTCTTTATCGTATTAAACTGCCGAAGACCAGCGAACGGTAAAAGTAGCGCCACCTATCAGATGTACCTAGACTTTTTAGGCATATGAAATATTGAAGCAATATGTCGTTAACACGAAAGTGGTGCCATTTGCGATAAGAATAACATAAGTAATTCAATTTGAGGACATCCTGTGTAACATCATATTTTTTCTTTTCAGAGATGGATGACGTTTTGCAAGTTGCTTTTTACTTTCCAAACAGGTGCAAACATTCTAGGTATGTAAACGACGACGGACGCTCTCAGTGTCACTTTGGACAGAGACAACAGGGACATTAATAATTACATGTACTCAGGGTTGGCATGTAACGAAATAAAAGTACTTCGTTACAATAACTGAGTAGTTATTTCAAGTAATTAGCGTGTAACGAAGTAGAATTTTGACTAAATACTTTTTACTTGTAACGAAGTAGTTTTATCTAAAGCGAGTTTTTACTCCGTTACTTCTATTTACCGGTACTTCGCAATATATTGTCGTTATATTTCTTTAGCGAAACCGCTGCCGCCGGTGCGCCGTGGCGCTCCACCGTCAACGACATTTCAAAAACTGTTCATAGTCGCCAGGCCAAAAGCTATTAATATCATTCAATCGCATGCCAGTTCGCGATCATGTTTGCATGCATACCTCTCTTCGGGAAGTCGACGCAACCACTGTTTTATATATATATATATATATATATATATATATATATATATATATATATATATATATATATACGTTAGTGAACGAAGTCTGCCAAATATTGGCATAGGTCAGGTCAAGGCCGTTGACATGAAATGTCACTTCGAACACACAACGCTTGAACTCCATCTCAAACCATATGTCTCCGTTGCACCATATAAACTATTAATCAGTAAGTTTCCAATACGTAGTATAAATATTAAAATTTGCAATTTCGACAATGTATACGAAGAATTGTGTCATATGCTGACACAATTCTGATATTCGTGAGCGAACGCGCATCGTGGATCGAAAACAAGAACCGACGTTTGCCCATTGGCATTGGCATTGTCAGTAACGGCCTTACCGGTTTACGTCAGTATTAAAAAGCATTTTACTTTCACGAATAAAATTCATATTAAGATGTTTAATAAATTCATAATAATGATTACTCTACAGAACTAAACAGTAAAGAATTGATACTCTGCCATTTGGCAGCATGTTTTCCCAGCAATGGCTTATTCAAGCTGACCCATAAGTAATATCAAAGACAGGGACAGGGGCCCTGACAGGTCATTTTTAATTGCAATTAGCACCAGCATTCCTCTGTTGCACTGGTCTGTCTTCTGATCAATTCTAGCCCCAGCTGGTACCAGGTAACCAACACAGCTAGCTGCTAAAGCGTGTTGTTTCAATGTTTATGTGAGCTGATAAGACATGTTTGTGAAGATATGAGAAGATGGGGGTTCACAAGCCAGATGGCTTCATAAGCTAGGCACCAGATGTCTTTGTTAATTTTACTATGGGCAGTGCTAGGTTGTATTACCTCTGATCAGTTTCCCTGAGAGGCTACTACTAGTACTGGACTTACCCACTACCTACTCAGATAAAACCACACCTGCGTATACATATCCTCTTGTACAATCTAGCTCCTCTCATACCTCAGTGGAACAGGTCGATAAAAAGACAGATTGTAAGTTCTGTATTTAACTGAAATTATTTATGTTGTGAGCGTTCGTTAAAGATAATGTAATTTTCCAAGCATCCAAGTGAGCACCGTGTTCAATGGTGGCAGACCGAATGACCAGCTAAGGCTGTCTGGGAGCACATTGTTATAGGTAGAGTGGTTGCAAAACAGTTGTCAGATGCAAGTTGTGTAATTTATATAATATTACTCATGATTTTGTTGTTATTTCTATGTATTGTACTTTTACTTCTAATTCAAGTACTTTTGAAAAGTAGTTTTATTTTTTACTCAATTACTTTTTTACAAAGTAATTTTACTTTTACTAGTAATTCAGTCAACCCTGCATGTACTATACCTCTACACTGTCGTGTTTCTGTTACAAGCGGATATTGCGTAACGTTAATGCAGTTATTGAAAGGTGTGCCCAGTCATGACACTAAGCAAATTATTTACGGCTTAACGATGAAATGATAACAAACGGATTTTAATACTTATATGTTCTAGTCTGCCTAACTGGCCAACACTGGCAGGACGCGGACGTTCGGACACACTGCTCCTACATCTCACAGCCGGGTTACGACGACGTCACGGCCAATGTAGGCGTGCACATCGGGCTCAAGAGTATCAACATTACCATGAAAGGTAGATACTAACATCAAGCAAATTATACTGATTTGAATAATGGTGCCAAATAGACGGTTGACGGTTGCTAAATATTGTTAATTCTTATTAAATCGTGTTAGATATTGTTAAATCTTGTTAAACATCGTTAGATATTGTTAAATCTGGTTAAATCTTTTCAAGTATCGGACGGGTTGGACAGCAGCTCAACGGTCGTTTTCCCAACGACTAATGTACCAGTTTTATACCCATCGTATGTCTTCACGTTTGGATGTTAAATATGTTTTGTTTTATAAGTGAAACTACGAAAGCTTTATTTCAAGGCGAGATTTTTTTATATAGGTGATACAGATAATAGTGTTTAACCTCTACTAAAATGTCGCCTGTCAATGTAAAATTGGAGATACATAAACTACACAGTGGCGAAGTGTAGTACTTGGTGAATGTGCGTGTGTGCGTGCGTGCGTACGTGCGTGCGTGCGTGTATCAGAAGCGCCGTATCCATCATAGTTGGCCTTTAAAAATATGTTTGCCCCGCAATGAAAAATTCTAGATACACTCTTGTTCGAGATAGTGATGTCGATGAAATATCTCTGTGTGGTCTTTGTGTTTTCAGGAAGTATCGAGAGCGGCGTCTATAATTACAACGAAAGATTCAGCATCACAGAATGTAAGTTAATGAACTTTAATTCTGTGTTAGCAAAGTAGTCCACAGGTTCGCCAATACTCAAGAATTTTGCTTAGCATTAGGAAAGGCAAAATACAATTTACTTTTGAAGAAGACCTTTACAGTGAAACAACACAAATTATGCATAATACTGAATGACAGATATACCTGCATACGTACACTGTACGTACATATGTATGTATGTATGTAGGTAGGTAATATACAAATATATGCTTGTTGCATATGTGTACATTTGTGAAATCATCAGCTAATATCAGCAATATCTGGAAAATTGATCACTAAACAATTTCCATCATAGGACGCTGACAAAACGTTATCATTCTATTAAAAGTTGTTATCGAATATTTCTATTTTACATTTTCCACGTTCGTCGTTTGTCGCAGTCACGGACATGGACACTTCGTACCGAGATGCCCGCCAGAGAGGACTGCCGGCAGCCATCCTCTACGTCGCCGAATACTTCCACATGGACGAGGGAGGTCTTCGCTGGACCCGCAACATACGACTGGCCGGTCACTTCGCCTACATACTGCTCTGGTCAGTAAATCTACACAAATTACATTGTTTTTTTTTCATAATAATAATTACTATTCATTATTCACAATTTGTAGCTTTGTATTTGTCGTAGTAATATTTCTGTTTATTATTATCGTTATTGAAGACGATGATCATATCATTGCATGAACTTTCATATTTGTAAAAATGAGAATTAATTTAAGATTTATTTCATTACACACATTACTTACATTGATAGTCGACTACCCATTCCGGACATACTAACATACCCGCAAGCTGCCACGGACGATATCATTCATTAGTATTAACTGGTAGAGAGAAACCGGAAACTCAAGCAAGGTTTATACAATTCGTTTTGCAAACAAACAATTTAAAACTAATCAGAAAGTACGTCTGCAAGATCGACATCAACATAATCTCAATCGTTATCGTCCTCTGAGTACCGTTGTTTTCCCAGGGCGTCGTTTGCCTCGTGGCTCGTCGCCAACATCACCGTGTGCGTCGACGTGGCGCGCGGCTCGCTGCTCATGGCGCTCACCGGCGTCATGATGGTCGCCGCGTGCGTCATCTATGCATTGTGTCAGCCTGCACCCCCGTTCGTCGTGCGCTTCGTCGACGCCCATCTACGACTACACTTAGGCTGGTGCTTCTGGCTGTGTATAGTGTCAGGTAGGAACTAGTGGTAAAGAAAGTCAATCTATGTAGGTGCATTCGTGAAATTGTAATGTTTGTCCCATTTTATGAAATGCAAAAAACACCCAGCATCCCAGTGTGCGGATGGCGATTTCGTGAAGACACTTTGTATGGATGACATGCCGGAACACTGACTAGACCGGGAGCAACAAGTCTATACCGATCTCCCAGTCCGCTGATTGCTTTGGAATAGTAAAAAAAGAGTAAAACTTAAGTTTTAGGGATCGTTGTTGCACTGCAGGTTATGTGTTTCCATTACGACCGAGTACTTGCTTGTGTGCCGCCAGGTATCCTCACATTCGTCGTTGGCGCGGCTGTCTTCATCTTCTACGTCTTCACGCCCCGCGTCGCCGGAAAACTCTTCCTCCTCGACTCGAGTTTCATGAACGAGGAAGACGCAAGGGATGAGGGAGAGATGTCGGGCCCACTCGTGTTGGACACGGTACGTGGGCTTCTCTCCGGTCTGTTGGGTGATGTTGGATATTTATGGACATTTGAATGTAGTACCCTGTTTATAGTTGCAGCATTCAATGGTTTGTGTCCCCCTACCTGCTATTTACTGCCGGCAACCGTCGGCAGCGGAACGCCGACGTGATAATGTACACGCATACATAATAAACATTCACTTCGTAGACATATCACTTTCCAAGATCTACACTCGCAGTGCATGCACGCACAGACACACACACGGCGACACGTGCGAGGGCACACACACCTCATTCATCTGTTTGCACGTCTTTAGACTACTGACTACATCACTGCTCTCAGATAATATCTTACATTCGTAGTTACTTGGTTATACAAATGTTTGCGATCTAAAAATGTACTGCCGCGCGCGCATGTATACAATAAATCAAAAGGAAAGCAGCCTCGCTCGAACTTTTTTGAACACTTATGCTGGAAGTCACATGCAGACAACAACACGTAGCTGGTTACTCGGAGATATATCATAGCCGTCGGGAAGACATTTATGTCATACTATGTTGACATGTTCTTGTATAAAGCACGTTACTGGTGTCATCGAAATGTCGTTGTTATGGAGCTGTTCAGTAGCATAGTTTGTCGAGGTAAACCGTAACAATGGTAAACAGGAGGTTTCTTGAATTAACTTGACCTATAGCGTATAACAACACTAAATAAACGAGATAGTTTACAACTAAGGTAGAATAATAACACAAATTCGCAAGACGTGTGTACTTTAATAAACAATCAGACACACACGTGTCATGTGTTTCTATGTGGATTAAAGTTGTGTATGATTATCTGCAAATTTGAGAAACTATCTGAAATCCAGATAGGTGTGTATTCAGTCTGTATGTTACATGCCTATTTGAAAAATACGTCCACACAACTATGGTAATTATGAAATATTAATTACAAATTACAAGAGCACGTTTTTAATAACAAAACTAATCTTTCCACACAATATGATACACGCTGTGTAACTGTTAAACGTGGGTTCCCTGTAATGAGACTAATCCATATTTTATTGGTATTCGCATTATGAACGACTTTTTGCAGCCGAATTTCAAGCGCAAGATGGCGGCGAACGTGACATCAGGGGGAAACATCTTCGACAAAGCGGCCTCTGCGTGCACTGACAGCGATAGCTCAGTACCAGCAAACGACGTCGCGTGCGCAACGGCAGCAGAATGCACAACTGTCGTACAAGTGACGGCATGAGGAGATGAAAGCGAATATGCACTGAAGTAGGAACGCAACACACAGTGCATCCGAAACGTATTTAATTATATACTCAAAGGCACCCCCGTGGAGTGAATCGCCCGTGAATCGTTCTCGACGGCTGACGAAGTAACACAAATACTCGGACAAGGCCGTAGGTCGTATCCCATTATTTGTTCTACTCAGCCACCGTCTCGTACGATTCACGGACGATTGTGTGTGCGTGAGTGCGCGTGTGTATGCGTGCTTGTGTGTATGTGTATTTGGCTGCACGTACAATGTGTATGCAAATAATACATTCAGAAACGACGAATAGTGTGTTCATACGTAGAGAGAGAGAGAGCAGGTTGTACGAACCAGCATCTAGAGTTGGAGTACGATGCTCCATCAAACTGTACAATGTGGTATGCTGGTAGGTTCCTGTCATTTCGTCTTTAACAATGTGCGTGCGTACGTGCGTGCGTGCTTTTGTTTGTTTGTTTGTGTTTGTGGAAGGAAGATAATATTCAAATGTTTAGTTTTCGCTGTATATGAAACATGCATGTTTGCTTAGTCATTCAAGACGAAAATATTTACGCAGATATGTTAAGTTATCAAATTATTGAACATTTCTCAGGATAGTTCGTTTTCATAATCATCTAATTCTTTTATCATATCCCAAAGGTTTTCTTACCTGTAGAGCTTCCGCAATCTTGTCAAGATGGCTTCATGAATTTGATATGACAAAAGAATTGTATGATGGCGATTAAGTTTTCGTCAACTAAAACAGCCTCATATACTGGCGTACATTGGACTTTAAATATAGATCAATATATTGTAAGCATTTGTAGTTTGCACAATGTACACGGTTTGGATATAAAAATTATTGTAGCTAGAATTTCCAATCAGCGTCATGTTCGATATTTCTTATTATAAAACCAGCTAGGCATACTACATGCAGACAGAAACCTTGAATGGACGGGAACAAAGGTGACAGGCAGAACAAGTAACAAGAAGAGATATTAAAGAGGGCATAAGGATCAGAAAGACGACTCAAATCATGAATCGAGACGAGAGGGGATACCGACTCAGCCACGTCCCTGAATTCAGTTCCCGATGACTACCGACTGTAGCCGAAAGGTTGAGTAAATCCCAATAGTTGTGATTAAAAGAAAATCGTTTCTTCACTATTATCTCCCGAATAGACCCGCGATTGAATTGTCTTGCGTAGCTATGCAAACGCGTGTTCTTTCGAAATATTCAAACGTCCCTCTTTTTGCTAGATACACGAGCATCTCTCAGTTCATTTGTAGTTGCTCAATAATCCAGCATCCATATTTTGTCGCGACAGACATTGTTCACACAAAAATAAAGACAACACGTAGTAAAGCGCTCGTGAGTGCTATGACCTGATTGTCGTGTGCTGTCACTGAGTTTATTCCACTCAACTATTGTCTTTTTACAAACTAAGAATTCTCGAATTGGTCTGTGTGGGCAGCAAGCACTACAAAGCATCTGTAGTTATTGGTTTGATGTCTTTCAACAATATTAAGGGTCACAGTCTGTAAAACGTTTCGTATTCGTCTTTTGTTTGGTCTTTGGGAACGAAAACAATTTATCAGGAGGTATGACCGGCACAGAACCCTCAATCAAAAACGTCAGTAACAAATACAAGTGACAACCCCCAGTGATTAACCTCAGTGATTAGCCCCAGTGATAAACCTCAGTAACAAACCCCAGTTATAAACGTCAGTAATAAACCCCAGTGATGAGCCTCAGTGATAAACCTCAGTAATAAACCTCAGTGATAAACTTCAGTGATAAACCCCAATGATAAACCTCAGTGATAAACTAAATCTGACTATATAGGACCGTTAATTGTAACTCCATAAATGGTAGCTAAGAAAATAAAGGCAATGAAGGATGACAAATCACCGGGAGTGGATGGAATTCCTGCAAAACTACTAATGGAAACAGTTGAACAAATCAGTATACCACTTTCAAGAGTGTTCAACTTGTCAATAAAAGAGGGAGTTGTTCCGCTTGAATGGAAAGAAACAAACATCATACCATTATTTAAAAAGGGTTCAAGAAATAAGTCAGAGAATTACAGACCAGTGAGTTTAACGTCAGTGATTTGTAAATTATTAGAAAGGTTAATGAAAGACCATGTGGTGGACTTCCTTGTTAAGCATAAAATTATTAAATTCATCTCAACATGGATTCCTAAAAGCGAGGTCATGCTTAACAAATATGTTGTTTTTTGGAAGAAATCACTAAGTGGACAGACAAGGGATCGCCAGAAGATATTATCTACTTAGATTTTGAGAAAGCTTTTGACAACTACCTTCATCAACTTGTGGACTTACCAACAAGGACGGGCAAGGATGGTGAATGCTCACAACTAGACCTATTTCTTACTACTTCCTCTGGCAATCATGTTGTTACTGTCAGCGCCCCTCTGGGATCATCCGACGACAGTGTTGTCTCAACTCTGGCCAACTACAGACTTCCAACACCCAGCAAGGCAAGCAAACGTAAAGCTTGGCTTTATGAAGAAGCAGATTGGGATGGTATGCGGTCATTCCTGGCTAGTGTAGAATGTACTGCACTCTCAAGAGGACACAGTGCAGATTTAGCCTGGTCTTGTGTTAAAGACAACTTAGCTGATGCCATGGACATCTATGTAACAGCTAAGCAGACCAACCACCGCTACTCTGGTTTAACGAGCTTTAAACCCTGGTTTAACGAGCTTTGTCATGAGGCCAATACAAACAGAAAGCTTATAAGAAATGGCAAAAACGACGTACAAAGGACTCATGGACTTCGTACATGCAATCCAAATCTGCCAGCCAGCGTTCCCTACGACGAGCTCGTCTACAGTTTTCACAGCATCTCGAGCAAGAACTCAAGAGATCAGATAACAAACAGTGATGGAAACTTGTGAAAGCAGTGACTGGCAGTAATAAAACATCTGCTATTCCCTCTCTTAGACACGATGGTCATATCTACAACAAGGCAAGCGAGAAGGCGCAGCTGCTCAACAATCTGTTTGCTGCCAATTCCCAGATAGATGATGGTGGCAAAACTCCTCCAAAACTGCAAAAACCAACGCAACTTTCTCCTCCATCAAATTCCGTCCGAAAGTTGTTCTAAAAAAACTTCGAACTCTTAATATGTCCAAAGCTAACGGCCCTGATGGAATATCTTCAATCGAAATGAAGAAACGTGCACCTGAACTGGCTCCAGTCCTTGCTAAGTTATTCCAGATTTCATTTGACACCTGGACTGTTCCATCTGAATGGAAAACTGCTCATGTCATAGCTGTAACCTAAGAAGGGGAGTAAGCATGATCCATCAAACTACAGACCAAAGTCATGGAGCGCATCATATGCGATCAGATCCGTGGCCATCTTAGCAAGCATCGCTTTCTTTGTGACACCCAATACGGGTTTCCACAGAAGAGGTCAACAGTTGACATGCTTTCCTACATCACTCAATGGCAGAACAATGCACTGGACACCCAGCAAGAGTCATTGCCCTTGACACCAAGAAGGCATTCGACCGTGTGTGGATCTCATGGAGAAACTCTCATCTTTTGGCATCCAAGGAGACTTGCATTGCTGGATTGTATCTTTCCTGTCATATAGACAACAGTCTATTGTACTTGATGGCTCTATATCATCGGCAAACCTATATGTGCCGGAGTCCACCAGGGGTGTATCCTTGGTCCTGTACTTTTTCTGATGTTTATCGATGACTTGGCTTCACACCTAGAGAACGACATCCACTTATTTGCTGATGATTCTACACTCCATATTGCCATTAAGAATACGTGCGATAGAATCATATGTGCAGAAAGCCTCCAATGTGACTTGAATAAAATCGAAGCGTGGGCAGACAGCGGGTGTGTTGCATTCAATGCCAGCAAAACAGAGGAAATGATCATCAGCAGGAAAAGAAGCCAGACTCATCCCCCACTCCACTTTATGAACAAGGAATTACAGCATACAAATAGTATTACTCTTCTGTGTGTCACCATCACCAAGACATTATCCTGGTCACAGCACATCACATGTATTGCCAAAAAGACAGCAAAGCGTCTCTATATCCTGGGCCGTTCTAGAAACCTCTTTCCTCACCAAGCTCGTATCACCATCTATAAGGCGTACATCCTACCTATTATGGAATATGCTTCCCCAATCTGGAATGGAGCAGTCTTCGAAGTTGTTAGATAGGCTGCAGAAGAAAGTACTTCGCCTGCTTAAGATCGATGAACCTATCAAGTTTGGAATAGTTCCGCTGAGTCACAGGAGAAACGTTGCATCACTGCGTCTTCTACCGTCATATCTTCCTCCAGCCATCCACTGAGCTGGCTGATATTCTACCCTCAGAGGCACCTAGCATAAGAGCTACCACATTTTCAGTGAGCGGACATCCGTATTGTGAACATATTCCTAGATCAAAAACAGAGCTACATCTCAACTCATATATACTTAGGACGAGTCGACTGTGGAACTCCCTCCCAGCATCCGCTTTCCCTGCCTCTCTAAACATGAATCCATTCAATACAGGTGTGAATGCTTTTCTTTTGGATAAGATGTTTTAAATCTTTTCGATCTTAATCAGATCAAATATGATTGTTTTCATTTCATCTTCTGGTGGTCATGGTGTTGAGAGTAGGTTAATGCCTGGCTGGGAGATGGTGACCTGCGAATTAACAGCATACGGGGCCTGAGCCCATAAAGTGTGGGTGAACGGCACGCCTAGTCAGGTGATGTATCTTGTAGGGCGTAGCGTTTATTCTTTGTTACCATGAACACCAGATAGATAGATAAACCACTTTTTACTTATTTATTAATTATTTTTTCTTTCTTTTGTTGCGTATATTTTTATCCATGTTTTATCTCGTTTTAGTGCAATGTTGCAAAGCTTTGCTTTGGGCAACTTTTCATCTTTTGATGGTATCACCAGGCCCCTGAACTTAAGTATAAAAAAGGGCCACATCAAATATTACTACTTAAACTAAACGCCCATGGGGATAGCATAATCGACTGGACAGAACAATGGCTGACTGACAGAAAACAGCGTGTTGTATTCGATGGAGAAGCTTCAAATTGGAAATCAATTTTGAGTGGGGTATCACAAGGATCAGTATTAGGACCTTTATTATTCTTATATATATATATATATATATATATATATATATATATATATATATATATATATATATATATATATATATATATATATATATATATATATATATATATATATATATATATATATATATATCAATGACTTGGACGACAATATAACAAGTAACGTACTGAAATTTGCGGATGACACAAAAGTGTTTAGAAAGGTTAACACTGATGGTGATAAACAACATTTTCAAAACGATCTAGACAGATTAGTGAAATGGTCTGAGAAATGGCAGATGTTGTTCAATTTTGGGAAATGTAAATGCCTACATACAGGACATGGGAACTTGGATGTAAACTATAAAATGGACGATACTGTTCTGGGTACTACTGTAAAAGAAAAGGACTTATGAGTTACAATAAGCGCTGATATGAAAGTTTCAGAGCAGTGTGGTATTGCAGCTTCAAAGGGTAATCAAATTCTTGGGTTGATTAGAAGAAACATAACATACAATGAAAAAAACTAATTATACCTCTGTATAAAGCAATAATTAGATCTCATTTAGAACACTGTATGCAAGCATGGAGACCATATCGTAAGAAGGATATAAGTATGCTTGAACACATACGAAGGAGAGCAACTAAAATTATTCCAGAACTGAGAGACCTTAGTTATGAAGAACGCCTGAAAAAATGTGGTTTTAACAACTCTAGAGACAAGGAGGTTAAGAGGAGATCAGATTGAAGTTTTAAAGATATTGAATGGGTATGAAAATGTTGATAGAAATATGTTTTTCTCACTCAAGAAGGATTGCAGAACTAGAGAACATTACGCAAAATTAGTAAAGAGTCAGGTTAGATTGGATATCAGAAAGTACTCGTTCTCACAGAGGACAATACATGAATGGAACAAATTGTCTACGGACTGTATAACTGCTAGCAGCGTGAATGTGTTTAAAAACAAGGTTGACACATATCTCAGGAGGACGTGTTACACGTAGATGAACACTTGTGTTCAAGACAATCCATGGTGTTTCTCCGACCTACTTGAACCTTGTTGAACCGTATGTGCCAGCCCGTCAGAATCTGTGCTCAGCAGACAAGCTGTTCCTTGTAGAATGCAAAGCATAAAAAATTGTGGGGAGCATGATCTTGTCCGGGGCTAGCTAAGGGCAGGAACGACAAACCCATATACTGCATACCAGCCTGCTACCCTATTATCGGAAAAGCAAACAAAAGATAAGAATGAGCGAAACAAAAAAGTAGAATGTGTAACCGCAGCAACAATTATAGAAGTACCTTTTGCTCGATGCTCCTTCTCCAGATGTCCGGTGACGTCACGGTCGATGCTCCGCACATGAAATTAGAAAGCAGACCAAATTTAAAATTAGCAAAGAATAGCATCACAATATTAGAACTGTTACCCTACCTGCATTAGTTGCGACGTGACCTCTTCTAAGTCATTCTCTGTCCTCTTCAGCGGCCTCTTCTGCGTCCACTTCTGTGTCCTCTTCTACGTCCCCTTCTGTGTCCTCTTCTGTGTCTTCTTCTGTGTCCTCTTCTGCGCCATCGTCTGCGTCCTCTTCTGCCTCCTCTTCTGCTTCCTCTTCGGGGTCTAACCAGTCCCGTTACCCTGGGTAGGGACCCTTTCCGGGTACTGACAGCCGGGTCAGCTGCGACCGGGGCTAGCAAAGGGCAGGGACGACCATACCCTGGACTGCATACTTTTATGCAACCTGCTACCCTATCGTCTGAAAGGCAATAATTTATAAGTTAAGAACCTGGCTCTACAGCAGTAATAAAAGAAATACCCGTTGGTCAAAACTCCTTCTTCATATGTCTGCTTGAATCATGGCTGATGTTTAGTACACGAAAACAGAAAAAGACAACATTAACAATCGCACACACACGCATGCACGCACGCACGCACACACGCGCACACGCACACGCACACGCACAAGCACAAGCACAAGCACACACACACACACACACACACACACACACACACACACACACACACACATACACACACACACACACACACACACACACACAAACAAACACACAAACAAACACACACACAAACACACACACAAACACACACAAACACACACACACACACACACACACACACACACACACACACACACACACACACACACACACACACACACACACACAAACACACACACAGACACACACACACACACACACACACACACACACACACAGCAGCGGATCCAGGGGATCTTAGGGGTCTCAAGACCTCCTAGGCCATGAAGAGGGGTTTTAGAACCCCCCTGTGTCCATGGCAAATATTACGGTAAAAGAACACGAAGGGGAGACCGGGACTAGTCCGCCCCCGGGGCAAGTCTGCCAGCCGGCTTTTATTCCGCGCCGTTGCAGAATTTAGTAATTATTTCGGTCACACGATTAAGTCACATGATCATCAAACCACATGCAGTGTTCGAAATGACCACTGACCCTTGGGGGTCCCCGAAAAAAAATCTTATTAACAATATTTTCTTCAGGCACTGTAATGGCTATTAACGCCTATTTTTGTGGGGAAAAATTGCATCCTATCATAGCAACCTGTAGTTATTTCGACCTGTAGTTATTTTACCAACTTAGGTTGAATGCACTTGTTGTAAGTCGCTCTGAATAAGAGCGTCCGCTAAATGTCTAAATTGTAAATTGTGGTCTAAACCATTGGAACTGGAGTAGTGCGCTTGCAGACACGGTGCTCTGTTATTCTGAGAAGTAAAATGCCAAGGTAAAATGTGCCTCTCCTCACATTGGTGGCATTACTGCAGACACCCAACAGAAAACAAAACACACACTCATCAATGATATGAGTGGAATGATTTAAGATATTTTTTAACAGAGATTAACTGAATGACAATAGAGTGAGCTGAATTAATCAGCTAAACTACCAACATAATGATGTCGAATCCTGCAAAAACCGTCAAGTTCTGCGAAAATCATCGAGTTCTTGTCCGAGATCAATCGAGTTCTGCGAAAACCATCGAGTTCTTGTTGCGAGATCGATCGAATTCTGGGAAAACCGTCGAATTTTAGCACAGACGAACCAGAGTAGCCTCACACGCAACAACAGGTGCATCAGCGGAAGGGTAATTACATCGGTTAAACGATCAAATTAGGGGCCCCCAAGCTTACATTTTTCTTTCTTATGGGAGACCCCTCGTGCCTTGTGGCAGGACCCCCCAGACCCCCCTCATTTCGAACACTGATGCAGCGGGAAACTGACGTCCACGAGTTGCTGGCTGGAAAGTTGTGAACTAGAAACCTGATTTTGGTGACTGAAAGTAATGTTTTTGCTTCGATCAAATTTCAGTATTTATAAGTGGCATTGGTCAGACATTTAGTGTGATCAGAAAGGCCCTGATATCAGAGCTATCCAGTGTCAGTGGTATTTAGTTGCCTCCCACCAAATATGTCTCTGTGTTGGGGCACGTCCGCCTGTGTGCTACGGGGCAAGTTCGTCCCTAGGATATCTGATGTAAAATGCTCAGGATCACTTGTGAACATAAACACACTAACATGCACTCTAATAAAGACTTCCAATTGTCCAGTTTAGTGTTATTTTCTAGTAAAAAAAGTTACGAAACCAGATTTTATTTCACCATTTTAAAGCCGATGCAGTGCCAAACGTTTTTTTTGCCTGGTTTATTCCATAGATACAACAGAATTTGTGAGGATTTTTAAGTTTCTAACAAATGTATGTTACAAACATGACGTTTTTTGACATAAAAATAAGACAAAACTGCACTATTCTTGTGTATTTACTGTTTAAAGTACGTGTTTGGCAAACTTGCCCCGGCCCCTGGGCGGACTAGCCCCGACATGAGGCAAGTCTGCCAATGCTTGGATAGCTCTACTAAGAGTCAGATTTGGATATTGGCTTGTAACAGTTTTGGCATTTTTTTATAACACAAATGTGGACAAGATATTTTCGTTCAGTGGCCGGAAACTGATCCTCTAGCTCTACAAATACAGCCTCCAGATCTGTTACAGTGTCCATGGGGGCGGACTAGTCCTGGTCTCCCCTATATAGGCCTACGTCGGAACTAACTAGTGTCAATGTAAAGAATGAAGTATTAGCAACTGGCTAATATTAACCCTTATGTAAGTAAAACGACACATGTGACGCCCCTGCAAAGATTATTTTGTGTGCCTGTGCAACCCCGTTTGTGTGAGAAACATAAATACCATGTAGGGTGAAAAAATAGGCACTCTGTCTAATTTTCATTGACTATGCCAGGGCAAGGAGTGTCACTTTGCACAGTGATTTGAAGATACTGCGCCTACAGCAGTGTGCACAGCCGGAAGTACATTACAATAACAATTAATGTACAGACACAAGCTGGTAGATGTCACTAACGAGTATAAATAAAGTTAGCAAACAGTCAGGACTGGTTTGCAAGATTAAATTGACCAAAAACCCTTGTTGCTGCTCAATAAGGTTCCAGCATAATTATGAAATACAAAGGAAAACGATCCATAAATACAAATATCGGACTGCATGGGAGCCCATGCAAATATTCTTTATTAAAACCGCAAATATTGGAAAGGTCTTCCTACGCAAATCACTAATATTACTAAATTGTTCATACATAATGTACAAATTTACACATTTGGCAACACACCTTGTAACCCCACAAAAGTTGAGTGGTGGTCCAGTCCAGCGCCCAACTCAAGATCGAGGGAGCGTGGATTTCCTGTGAGTATGACGGCCCTTCCATAATAGTTGCGTGTTAACCGCTGGCAAACTTAAACCATATCAAGATGGCGGGAGTTCATCGGTTGATGTTGATTGTCCTTTTTTGAGATAAATGATGACATAGTCGAGCTTATTCGCCATAAGTGTTGTTGCTACGAAGTTTCAAGATGTCCAGACACAGGACTGTCCGATCTATGAACTACCAGGATGGTGTGTATTATAGGACAGGTAGCTTTAACGCGGGAGTTTGCCGTCCAACACAACTGAACTGGCAAATGTATAGGCAAAACCCAAGTCGAATCCATCCAATATGTTGCAAGACTGTGTAGTTTCAGCGAAGAAGTGGTAGTCTTTTTATATTTTGTGCACATATATATTGTAAAACTCAGTGTAGTGAAGTATGTGGAACATTAAACATTGTGATGTGTGCGCTCACGCCACCAATCATTGACATTGTCATTGTTTACAACTATAGTATTTGTATAGTCTAGACTAGTCTATAGCCATAAATAAATGAGTATAAATTATGACATTAATCCCAGGCTTAAAATTCGCCTGAATATTTAGGGCCCAGCTGGCAACAGGCACATCCAAAACGAGGGCTCCTCCATCCACACAGGCTGGTAGCACTACAATGATTTGTATAACCTGTGCAACTTTGGAGGTCCAACATGAACCAGTTGTTGAAGTAATACAACTTATGAAATGCATTTGCCAGCTGGCATCTGGCTACTATTAAAAAAACAGGATGATATTTGGGCCCAATTGGCGAGCCACAGCTCGTAAAATTTAAGCCCTGATTCCATAGTCCATATACTAATTTCTATTAGTATATGTTAGATATGTCATTAGTCAGCTATAAAATCATGTTTCGGACACTGGGCGTATAAACATGATCTGACAAAGTTTACTTTTTTCGAAGAAAATGTTTGTGTAAACATGTTTTTGAAGCATATTTTTGTATATCTTATACTCCACTGTATAAGCATATCAATGTAGATATGCACTGATAAGATACGGCAATAAGTTTGAATTTTTACTAGTTCCAAAGTTTTCTACATTTTAGTTTCAGTTAAAGGAAAAAGCTTTTTATTTTAGTCCATTTCTTGGAAGCCGGATGACTACACTTGAATCCAAGGGAAAATTAAACTGCTATATCTTTGGAACCGGTTGACTACGCTTGAATCCAAGGAAAAGTGAAAATGAAACTGCTATATCTTTGGAACTAATCAAGACTTAAGGACACACATACCTCAAGCTCAGCGCAATGCTTTATGATTACCTATTTAGTTGATCTATATGTTGATCTATATCTATAGTTGAACTATTTAGTTTCGATTAATTTTCTTCCAGGACCCAATAACTTTGAGGGGAGTCATTTTTACACTACACATTGACATTAATTTTATATGACCTTTTAGTAACTTAACTTAAATATTTGACCTAGATTTAATCTTTGATTGATTTATGATAACTGTTTTGCTCATTTATTAGAATAATTCTTAGTTGTAACAACATGGGAATTCATAATGGGCCAACACCTGTTGATCTATCCCTTCAAGGTTCAAAACTATTAGTAGTATTACATGAGGAACACATACAATCATGATACACACATCATTTAAAAAATAAATGTCCTTGTTATTGTATTCCTATGTTCTCTTGTAACCCTATATGTACATTTTATGAGTTTTTACGATTGTGTACAAAACGTGAAAATTTACCTGCATCTACAAGACAACAATGATGATGTATCAAAAAAGAATGGGACCCTATCCACAATGTAATGTAATCATCTTGCTATTTCTTGGTTACAGTTAAAACCTGGCAAGTTGCAACTCAATTTCTCGAGTGTCCTTCGCAAAATTTTATATACTTTATTTTCACATCTTATGGTTATGTTAACTAACTAGGTTACTAGACACTAGGAAGCAACACAGAGAGCCATAGTCAGATGTTAATATGAGGTGACATAAAATAGTCCAGCTTAGTGGGGAAACCTGTAGACATTTCTTACAGATGTTCCCACATACATGATATTGCAGAGTAGATGTAGATTATAGTGATTGTTAACATTAAGAAAATAAAATGTGTGTTTCAGAATATGATGGTTACGATGATGTATATGGTCACTCGGTAGAGGATGAGAGCTACTGCGTGTCACCGAGCACAGGTAAGGGCTCTTAATGTTTATTATTTCTCAGTGTCATTTCTTGTTATCATCATAAACATTAAATTAACACTTAGTCAAATGCCAGTTGACAGTAATTGCCTTTTAATTTTTTCTCTATTTCTCTGTACATGTCTCTATAATAATTCTTGTGAGGGTTTTAACACCCCTGCGCATTGACTTCTTGGATGCAAATTTAAAGTTACAGAAATTTTTATTGTGAAGTGTTAGTGATATTTTTGTGAATAAACTATACATATTTGTCAATATTCAGGTGAAAGAAATCAGTAAAAAATGTATTGGTTAATACAGCATCTTGGAAAAGTTTCAATTCCAGGTTTGTTTTTGGTGGGTCCTCCAGGGGTTTTAATTAGTACAATTATGTTGCAAATGCACACAATATCTGTCATTAATACAACATTTCACATACGTGACACTTTGAACAGATACTACAAACCAGATCGACTGATCGGTCTATCAGCAAATTATCACTGTATGAAAAGACTGGGAATAATTATAATTTCTCATAGTTACTAGGTTTTCTCGGGCATGTTTCAGCTGCACAGTTTCTGTACGACCGCAGTAATCAACCATCGTTATCATGCTACATGACATCACAGGAGATTCCGGAAGAGGACGAGGATCAGGAAGACCAACTTGACGAGGGCAGTGCTGACTCCTTGCATGACTCCTTTCACTTACACCAACTGGGCCTTAGCCCCACCGACGAAGGTAAGTGCCAAGATGGTGAAGCTCTATGGTGATGCTCTACCACATTAAAAACAACCTGGTTGATGTGACAACAAACGCACTCACTGCCGCACGAGAGGCAACGCATATCGCTACAACCAGACATACACCCTTGTCGACGCATACAAGAGTTCATTCTTCCCTAGCGCCATCAGATTGTGGAATGATCACACACAACAGTTAGCCAGCAGTCAGTAGAGATGCTTAGAGAGTGCCTTTCCTTCCTCTCAGCATAGCCCATGGTAAAATAATATAATTCTTCATATGTGCAAGAATGTAGGTCCTACATTATAATATAGATCTGAACCATAGCTGCACCACCCACTGCCACGCACCAGTACACCTGATGTATCTACCATATGCATACAATGTTATGACAGTGACGTGGTCAAAACATTGCTCTTATAAATATATAAAGATAAAAATTTACAAAACCTTGCCTTCTCTTATTCCTAGCTTCGCGAAGCTAGGCATAGAAGATATAGCTAGTTTTTGTAATTTGTTATCGTTACATGAAAGTAAGAGTAATGTGTGGCGTGTATATGCATGACAAATATATGAGAAGTTTGGCGGCTATAGGTGGTCGTTTTCATGGTTAGGTCAGAAAGTAAACATCTCAATAGCAGGAGTAGTGTTAGCAGGTGGTGGTGAATTCAGCCCTACTGCCACATGCATGAATCCGGTCCCTTTATAATGGCGTGAATGGGGGGTGAATTCAGCCGATATTATTTCAGCTTGGTGACTGGGGTGACACGCAAGATCTACTCAGTTCTAGCTAGTAATGGATTAGCCTCCTTAGTATCACCAGTATGAAGTAAATTGGCGTAATATCCTTCACAAATTTTTTACTTTACAATTCTCACAACTTCGTCCGCCATCTTTGCTTTGGTGTTTCCCTGGTATTCCCCAAGATACTGACATTAAATGTGAATCATCCAATAGGCATCCATGTTACAAATGCCAGGGGTTTCCCTTGCATGTACGGACTTTGCCTTGGCAGTGATCTGTATCTGGCACGGAAGAAGTAGTTTGTCACAGTTGTATTTTATATTAAATTAGTGTTTATTAGTAAGTACCGTCATGTACATCACTAATACAGTCCAACCCAGCCGTGGCTGCTGGGATGAATCAGCTGAATAGCTTCCACTACTCAGAATAATGTTGACACAACATCATCTTTCAAAGAGATTTTAGCACCAGGATAACCTAGGGCTGCTATATTCTCTGGTCCGGATTGCCGTCGAAACTAGTTTTCTCGATGCAAGCAAAGCTGGCTGTGCTTCGTCGGCTTGACGTTTGCTTTTTAAAGCAAAGTTAACTCCGTAGGGAACTTAAACCCAATACATGTTACTCTATTCTTACTACTGTTTGCATTACAATTGAATGCTGCACAATAAACCATTCTGACGCTCGCTTCTAAACAACTGCTATATCGATGTCAACGGTATGGTTAGTGAATGAAAAGTCCCAGTCTCGTAGCACTTCTGTGTCATCAGCAGGGCTGGGTCCAATTATGTAATTGTAATTGTAATTGATTACAGCAAAATTGTCTAATTGTAATTGTAATTGACTATGGTTTCGAAATGTTGCTGTAGTTGTAATTGTTATATTTTGTATAATTGAAAATTTATTTCAGTTACAATCAATTACAGTATGTTTCATATCACAAACTACCTGAACGAATTGTCAATAAAAATATAATTTAAGTCTCACATGAGTTGAAAATCAAGACTAATAATAACACCTGCTTATATATTTATATTTAAGTCTCAGTATTCACTGTCTGGTGGGTACTGGTCCATGGTGCTAGTGGTGGGTAGCCTTAGTAATTAGCCTATTCAGTAAGTTGGTAACAGCCAGGAAGCAATAAACAATGCACAAACATTGTCAGACAAAGGCTAAGCTGGTATTCAAACAACATGGAAAGACCTGTAGCCTGATATTGCTTCAGAAAATATCAGCGCAGTGAAACATTGCAGAGTTAGCAAGCCAATTACACCCCTTGTGTTGTGGTGGGTTGGAGACAGGTCAGGTGGCAAGGACCGTTTATATGGCCTCTCTCCCCATTCCCAACTCACACAAAGCAAAGGGCAAACCAATTAAGAATGTCAGCTTAGAGCAGGAGCTACAACCTCAAAGATAACACATCAAACCCTATTATTAGTATTTTCCAAAGAAAAATGTCAGAAATGCACACGGATAAATGTCTGCATTGGAATATGTCCTGTAGGATTATGTCTGGATATTGCATTGTATTTTTATATAATAAAAATATGTTTTAAACGGCTATCTTTTTATTTAGTATAATTGAAAGTCACAATTCAACAAAATGTACAAACATTACCGTTATATTACCGTTTATCAATTGTGTACAAATTATTGAAATTCAGCAAACCGCTCAAAATACATAATTAACAAATGCTGAATATATTTGGTTCCGCATAATGTAATTGTAATTGATTTGGAAAATTATGACTGTAATTGTAATTGAAATTTTTTAAAATGTAATTGTAATTGATATAATTTTGTGTAACTGGACCCAGCCCTGGTCGTCAGTGATCGAGGCAGGCCAGTAGAACAGAGTATTATTTGGAATTATTGATTAATTGAATTCTAATAATTTTGTTGGTGTTGTGGAAATGGAAATATACTACAACTACAAGATGTAATGTAATATGGTTTCAAGCAATCATAGTTTTTATTCCCTTTAATTGTAACTATTGCAATTACACGGAAAAATCAGTTACAATTACAGCATAATTTCAAAACCAGAAACAATCACAAATAGAACAGTTTGACTGTAATCGTTCACAATTACGTAATTAGACCCAGCCCTGTCTGTAGCTACAAATATTGACTTTGTTGAATTTTTTTTATATTATCACTGTTGGTGTTTCAGCTAGACTTAAGGGATGTCTGGACGAGATGCGGAACATTCTGGGTGAATCGGTTCCTGAAAGTGTGATGGTTGCAGCAATACTCAAGTCAAACTTTGACAGTAATGCTGCAGCCGATGATGTTTTAGGTCAACAAACTCAGGGTACGTGCATTCTGTGTAGCCATACTACATTGTGAACATGTTTCGTTGTCATAGCGATGATCCAAGCTGTTTACATGTGTTCACTGTGAATGTAGAAAGTTATGTTCTTACATGGTGTGGTATCCAGTCCCTAGGACCAATCAAAGTGCTTTACACTTCACCCCCTGGCAGACCTGTTAATTCCAAGCGAACTTGACTTCTCTATTTCTGTGACGCATTCAGCCTCACTGTAATTACTACACTAAAACTATTCGTTCATATATGTCTATAAGCCAGAATGTGTTGTGTGCCTAATGCCTATCCCAAAATGTAATTGTACACTATCTCCAGTATTGTGCACATTTTGTGAGTTTTGATTCAGTTTAGCACTGTATCGTTTTCTTTAAAATAATTTACATTAATTTTCACATGCCATAATTATTGTTGGAAGAGGTTATAAAATGCTTTGTGTTGTCTACAAATTTATTCTGGAATGCCGTCGACCAGACCAGGCTAGTCTGCTGTTGTCTAACCCTCCCTAGAAATTGAATGGTTTTGAAGAATTGCATCTACTATGAAACGTCTATCCTTGCAGAAGTACCAAAACCTCAGATGGAACAGAGGGATACCAGGAGAAATAGAGGTATGTATTGACTTGCAGCAGAATTAGTTATCTAGAAACTACAAGGTAAAGCCGAAAACACACAGCTGAAATATTATTTTGGTATGTACTGACGGCGAAGCACTAAATAGGTGTTTTGTGTAAATGTGTCGCATTTTATACATGTAATTCGGAATTAAGAAGGTGTTATATGCACTTCCACAATACAGGTCAACAGAACGAACGTGTTTATGGTGTCCCGATAACTTGCAGATGTTGAAATATTTTAGTGTTAAGTGCGGCTCAGACAATTTGGCAAAAAAGACAAATCCTTATGTTGAAAGACCTATTGGATTTAATCGTCTTATAGTGATTCCAATTCAAAATGTTATTGACTGTAGCTGTGCTGAAATTGTTACGGTGACACCATTTGTCTTCATTCTATTGCCAAACATTGTGGAAACATGATTTGTGTTAGAATCTTGCTTTGTTACGTGTTGTTATGAAACACATTGCAGCTTTATGATTAACTGATGTTGTGATGTTCGGTTCACTAATGTGTTGCCATTTGTTTTTTTTTTGCCGGCTCATCTGCTGCGTTCTGATCTGCTGTTCGGCTATGGTAAGGTAAGACGAAGCTCAGAGTAAACCCATAGGTTTAAAAATGAGCACAACGCAGTCCAAGGGACCAGTCATATTTCACTCATGCACCCGGCACAGATTGTTGCCCCTGACCGAGTTGTCGCTACGTCGCATAATTATTCTAGAATGTCCCATTCACATGCAGAGGAATGCCTGCATGGCCAACTATCATACACTGAAGAATAGACTACAAAAGGCTACTAGAGGCAGCCTAAGCAGTAAGGCGAATATGTTGCTGGAGCATGTTAAGGAATCCATTTCAAAATGTAAAACAACAATGGAAGAAAGTGAACTGATGTCATTGATTTTTGATTATGCTGTGCAGTCAGAAAACAGAGGAATTTCAAGCGAGAGGAATGACAAGATGGCATACAAAACTCTGGAAGCAGCACTTATGGTTGTGGTATTATCGCATATACACAGGCACAATCTGGAAGCACTGTTAGTCATGAGAAGCGTACCGCAAGCGAAACTTTGCACCACACAGTTTGTGGTTACCCCGCAGTTCAGTTTGACTAAGGACAAGATGAAATACCAGAAAGCAACTGATTCTGCAGCGGCTGATTCTTCAGAGGCCGTATCACAAAGCGAGCACCTGGGATTGAGTGAATCTGCGTCTACGGTGTCTTCTTCACCATTGGCATTAGCTGCAAAGCAGCATCTGTCAGGAACAGCCACTTCATGTGTGTTGTCATCGGCTACAACAGAGTCGTTGGCAACAATGGCTTCACAACATATCTCGGGACGGCCGGGTTGCAGTGATGTGTCATTAGTAGCCACAACGTCACAGCCCCTCTTGGGATCATATACAGCTGTTGGGTCGTTATCAACCACAGACATGTCACGGACAGTTTGCACTACAGCAGCTTGTGGTGAATCTTTACTACCTGCCTCACCCTTCTCAGGGCCACTGGTCACAGCTCGGTCTTCTCTGGCAGCAATGGCTTCAAAGCATCTTTCGGGACCAGGAAATTCTGCAACATCAACAACACAATTGCAGCGTAACTCTGGACCGCTGACCATGGCTCAGTCTTCACTGGCAGCAATGGCTTCACGGCATCTATCAGGACCAACACATTCTGCAGCATCAACAGTAATAACAACAACACAGCACAACTTTGGACCACTTACTTCATCCACACCGTCATTATCTATGTTAGCAACACAGCACCGTTCAGGTTCGTTGACTTCTGTTTCCTCAGAAAGTCTTCCACAGCTGTCGACATCTGATGGCTCATCGTTAACAAAACTGTCTTCACAACATTTGTCAGGACCAGTCAAGTCTGCGGCATCAGCAACAGTAACAGCATCGCAGCAAAACTCTGGGCCTTTGACTTCAGCTACACCTTCAGTAACTATGCTAGCAAAGCAGCATCGTTCAGTTTCTTCAGAACATCATTCACAGCCTTTGACCTCGGATGGCGTGTCATTAGCAAAAATGGCTTCGAGACATATTTCAGGATCATCCAGTTCTGTCAGGTCATCGTTAGCAATGAATGCTTCTCAGCATCTCTCAACAGGATCAGAATCAGCAAGGTTGCCATTAGCAGCAGCCGTTTCAGAGCCCTCATCAGGAATATCAATCACTGGTGGGCTCTCCCTGACAACGTTGGCATCGTGTCATTCAACCACAGTAACAACACAGTCACCTGTCACTTCAAGGCCAGTTAATGTTGCTCACATGCTTGATTCAATATATGATGTCAGTCCAGTTTATTCACCAAAAGCTGCTAGTGAATCTGATCTTGAGGAGAAACCTAAAGTGAAGCCACCCCCTGGCTTTCACATGTCACCTAGTCACGCACAAACTGCCCAGTTCTGTGGTTCACCTACAGCACTCAGTAACGTGCCCAGCGTCATCCCACGTCCACCTCCAGGATTCCAGAAACGCAAGCAAGCCGTCGATTTGAGACAGCTCTTGGGGGTTGCAGCTGTCAGTACTCCTTGCCCTACGCAAGCTCACGATAGTATCCCAAGATGTGCAAAAGAACACCGGAGGCGTATGCCAGGGCAAATGTTTGCTAAACCTTCGCTGTTTGGGGCAACTCTGTGCACGTTGTACAAGCCGCGCGATTGTGTTCAGAAGCCAAAGTGCGCTCTTCAGTTCCCCAAATTCTCTGTTGGTTGTCTTAAGTCGTTGAACTGTGAGAAGTTGGATGAGATAAGTAGGTTTGAGTTTCTCACGCCCTCGCCCGATGATATTGTTAAAGAGAAACAGAAGGCTGCGTTCATTAACCCCGGAGAACGTAAGTTGATCGCGAATATCATACATAATGCCTAGGTTAGGGTTTTGGTTTACTAATTATGCTTCAGGCAAAGATATATAACACTCATTGTGTTGATGATTGCTACAGCTACAGTTGTAGATGCTGAGTTTTAGTATGGATCCTTAGTCGTGTCTTCAACTGCTTGCAAAAACACAGTAGTCCAACTAGAATAGAATGCTCTCTAGCATTGTATTCTAATTCAAAACCAACATAACTTACAAACTGATTATCTGAAGAGTCAAACTGAAACATATCCAACCAACACACGGCACAGATAATATGGACTTTCATTGTTCTGACTGTTCAACTGTGTATGTGTTCATATATGTACTAACAAAAAGTAACATGACATATCTGCTATTGGTCAGGTTGATCAACCAGTATGGTCTCTGTGACCAGCCTGTGTCCTTACCAGTAGGTTGTGAGTTCTATACCATGCACTGTCTCTCAGTCAGGTATGAAAAAATCATGATTTTTTTATATATATATATATAAATCGGAGTTTTTATTTATATCGGATTTTTTTTTAATCTGGTATACACAATGTCATCAAATATTTGACAATCATGCTATCTGGTGTCAATACAGCTACACAAGTGTGCGCACTTTGTGCTTTTGTATTAAAAAAACACAAAATAAAAAAAATCAGAAGTAAAAAAATCATAAATCAATGATTTAAATCAAACAACCCTGCTCTCAGTCATTCCATAATTTTTTTTTATTTACTAACTTTCCTATGGGAAGGAAAGAGGAAATTGTCTTTCAGACAAGAAGCTAAAAGGTGTAGGTTCCTTCTACATGATGTTTGTGCCACGAGATGTAAACAACCCATGTTTAATCTGTTGTATAAAGCTTATTGATATAATAATTATGTGCAGCAATACTCAGATTGTGATATATTCTTTTGAATCAGTGGAGATATTGTCATCACATCAGGTGGGTCCACCCCAAACAAATGTCATCACATCAGGTGGATCCAAACAACTGTCATCACATCACGTGGATCCAAACAACTGTCATCACATCACGTGGATCCACACAACTGTCATCACATCACGTGGATCCAAACAACTGTCAACACATCACGTGGATCCAAACAACTGTCATCACATCACGTGGATCCAAACAACTGTCATCACATCACGTGTATCCAAACAAATGTCATTACATCACGTGGACCCAAATAACTGTCATCACATCACGTGGATCCAAACAACTGTCATCACATCACGTGGATCCAAACAACTGTCATCACATCACGTGGATCCAAACAACTGTCATCACATCACGTGGATCCAAACAACTGTCATCACATCACGTGGACCCAAACAACTGTCATCACATCACGTGGATCCAAACAACTCATCACATCACGTGGATCCAAACAACTGTCATCACATCACGTGGATCCAAACAACTGTCATCACATCACGTGGACCCAAACAACTGTCATCACATCACGTGGATCCAAACAACTGTCATCACATCACGTGGATCCAAACAACTGTCATCACATCACGTGGATCCAAACAACTGTCATCACATCACGTGGATCCAAACAACTGTCATCACATCACGTGGATCCAAACAACTGTCATCACATCACGTGGATCCAAACAACTGTCATCACATCACGTGGATCCAAACAACTGTCATCACATCACGTGTATCCAAACAAATGTCATTACATCACGTGGACCCAAACAACTGTCATCACATCACGTGGATCCAAACAACTCATCACATCACGTGGATCCAAACAACTGTCATCACATCACGTGGACCCAAACAACTGTCATCACATCACGGGGATCCAAACAACTGTTATCACATCACGTGGACCCAAACAACTGTCATCACATCACGTGGATCCAAACAACTGTCATCACATCACGTGGATCCAAACAACTGTCATCACATCACGTGGATCCAAACAACTGTCATCACATCACGTGGATCCAAACAACTGTCATCACATCACGTGGACCCAAACAACTGTCATCACATCACGTGGATCCAAACAACTGTCATCACATCACGTGGATCCAAACAACTGTCATCACATCACGTGGATCCAAACAACTGTCATCACATCACGCGGATCCAAACAACTCATCACATCACGTGGATCCAAACAACTGTCATCACATCACGTGGATCCAAACAACTGTCATCACATCACGTGGATCCAAACAACTGTCATCACATCACGTGGATCCAAACAACTGTCATCACATCACGTGGATCCAAACAACTGTCATCACATCACGTGGATCCAAACAACTGTCATCACATCACGTGGAGCCAAACAACTGTCATCACATCACGTGGACCCAAACAACTGTCATCACATCACGTGGATCCAAACAACTCATCACATCACGTGTATCCAAACAACTGTCATCACATCACGTGGACCCAAACAACTGTCATCACATCATGTGGATCCAAACAACTGTCATCACATCACGTGGACCCAAACAACTGTCATCACATTACGTGTATCCAAACAACTGTCATCACATCACGTGGATCCAAACAAGAAATCAGGATATATGTCGATAAATCTATAACAAAATTCATAATTTTAATGAATGTATATTTCACTTCACCACAGTTGTGCTGGCAAAATGTAGTTTTTATTATGTAAAACTAAAATTTCAGTTGCATTGCTTATAGTTGTGTCATGGACATGCTGGATTTAGGATACAAATACGACTGGGGTCTCCGTATTCCCCTAGAGGGTTGATATATACAGAAGCTACCAGTGATACAAGGATGGTTTGTGAGAGAGACACACGGACCCCCATAAAACAGTAGACAGTATTGACAACATGTACGGCACTTACATATCGGCTAAGAATAAAACTACGGTTGCAGGTCGCGTTTGTGACATCATTGCGATATATTTGTGATGTCATGGCAATATGTTTGTGACATCATTGCGATATGTTTGTGACGTCACTGTGGAACCTGAAACTGGTAGATTTTGAAATTGGTCCTAAACAGTTTTTTAATTTCTGAAAGGGATTGTTTGCTTATGTAAATGCATATGTAGTCAGTTTTATTATCTACAATCGTACAGTAGGTGTTAATTATAACATGCATGACACCTGTTGGTTATGAATGAAATCACAGTTGCGGGTTGTCACAAAACATCTAGTGGTAATATGCATGGATCGCAAATATTGTCAATAGCACAAAATGCCCAGTTATCGATGTATTTTGCAGGTGCTAGGCAGGAACTCCAGAGAACTACAGCACCATTGTCAGTGACTCTACCTCCAAAGGTGGTAGAGGGTGGCTCTGGGCTTACCCCATCAGTGGCACGGATGACGTTTTCTGGCGTCAGTGCCCAGTCAGCACTGGATGGCTCCAGTGATGGCACTCGACCGAAGGCACAGAGAGTGGAGAACATCACAAGGGAATCAGGGGAAAAGACGATCTCCATGAGGAAGTCAGGCAGTTCGTCGAACTTGGAAGATGGTGGGAAGACGGGGGAGACACCCGGGAAGAGTGGAACAAAGTGAGGGATGAGCGTTTATTTGACAGTCGTTCGGATAACCAAACTTTGATGATTCTATATCTGATGGTAACATGCACACTCACACACTCACGCACTTGAACTATAAAAATCACCTCTTGTTACTATGCTGCATGTCACATTTTTTCAATGTGAACAAGTTTGTTGGATGTGAACAAGTTTGTTGGACTTGTTTTCAGATCAAAAGTTGGCAAACTAGATTTGGTGAAGGAGTATGAAAGGCGCAGAGCTAGTGACGACAAAGAGAACCTCAATATGGTGGTGATTGGTGAGTGGAAATATCTTCTACTCTTTCTGGAGCTTTGATGGTTGCATTTATAATCAATAAAGTTTGGTAGTAGGAAAATAACTGATAAAATAGACAGCACACAAAACTGTTGTTAAAAAATGTGTTACTATTGTTACGTGATACATTTTTGGTTTGCAGAAATTCAGTAGTGGTTTCGTTAATTGCTACTCAAAAACAATTTTGCAACAATTGATTTGTCATAAAATCAGTAATGTTTTATATAATTATATATCCAGATCGTTTGCAAACACATTCATAGATACTGATAATATCCTTGGTATGCTGAATATTCTCCCACCCAGTAAATAAATGTGATAATTAAACCCCAAAAACTGTATAAAAGTTAATAACGAAACATTATTGTGACATGTTACAATGAGAACAGTGACTCGATGACATTATCATCAACCTGATGAATTATCCAACTTCTCGATGGTGGACTTACTGAGCTACATTCATGATACTACCCACAACGTTGTTTAAGTGGTTGTTATTCTGGCCTACACCCATTAAAGTTTCTATTATTTTCAGAGTAATCTTAAACCAATAGTCGTCACCCGGAATGTCATGTTTTTGATCACTAGATGGCGTGCGTGTATAAATGCAGTGCATTATGGGATTGATTGTTGATAGAAGTACTACTTGTACTTCAAATTAGAGAGTCAGGAAGAATTAGTTTCAGCAAAGAATACATCAGGCCAACATTAACACTTACTGGCATTAAACAGAAATCACAGTGCTAGCATCAGAACGTAAAAATTGGCTGATCTGATGTTTGAGTAACTTCGAGCAAGATTGAGCGATAGATACGCAATTGTTTCAACACTCAGCAAAAGATTTTAATTGTGTTGTACTTCCATCAACAATCTCACACAGTGTCACCTTTATATTACTGTTATATTATGTGTTGTACTTCCATCAACAATCTCACACAGTGTCACCTTTATATTACTGTTATATTATGTGTTGTACTTGCATCAACAATCTCACACAGTGTCACCTTTATATTACTGTTATATTATGTGTTGTACTTCCATCAACAATCTCACACAGTGTCACCTTTATATTACTGTTATATTATGTGTTGTACTTCCATCAACAATCTCACACAGTGTCACCTTTATATTACTGTTATATTATGTGTTGTACTTCCATCAACAATCTCACACAGTGTCACCTTTATATTACTGTTATATTATGTGTTGTACTTCCATCAACAATCTCACACAGTGTCACCTTTATATTACTGTTATATTATGCACCACAGGTACTACAGGTTATTTTGGATAACGTCTATCAAGTGTAGTCGTGATCATTGACAAATAACTCATGTCCGTAGCAAATCCAAAATGGCTGCAATTTCCATGGTAACGAACTGTTAGAAAAAATAATCTGTTGTAATAAATGTACCCCCATAACTCGCCATAAACATTTCGGCATGATTTAAACAAGCAAGAAAAGTACATTTTCTAACTAGTGGCAGTAATACCACTACACGAATGTTTGATTGGTTAACACAGGTCATGTTGACGCTGGCAAGAGTACACTAATGGGCCATGTCCTCTACCAGCTGGGGTTTGTCAACAAGAAGACGATGCATAAGTATGAGCAGGAATCACGCAAGTTGGGCAAGGCGTCCTTCGCCTATGCATGGGTCCTGGACGAGACGGACGAAGAAAGGTGTGTAGGAGAGATGTAGAAACCTTGAAATAGATAACTCACCTGAAGATAGAAAAGAGATAACCAGTTGCCGTTTTTTTACCAAACCCGATAAAAAAGTATTTAATACTTTCACTGAACTAACAAAAAAATTGCTCAAATGAGCTAGTATGTTGTAGTGATATATATATATATATATATATGTATATATATATATATATATATATATCAGTAGATTTTATCTTTAAACATGAGTTGTGTTTTATGATATGCAGTAATGCCTGCTTTCTGATCTTTTATTTATCTTGATAAAGTGCTACCAGTGTTTGTTGTTGAAGCAGTGGTAAAACAACTGTCACGTTGTCTTCCAGGAGTCGCGGTGTCACCATGGATGTCGCTCAGACAAGGTTTGAGACAAACTCCAAGATAATCACTTTACTTGATGCTCCCGGACACAAAGACTTCATCCCCAACATGATAACAGGTACGCTGCAAATGTCTACATCTGGGAACCAATTCATGTACATACCTGGTAAATCATGTTTGCTGTTGGGCTACTGTGTGACAATATTTCTTGGTAAATATGCCTGTTGGGGCATGGGGATACGAGACAAGGCAACATTCGGTGCATTTAGCATGGACTGTTGTATTGTATATTATGGCCAGATTATTAGCATAGATGGATTTGTCAAAACGTTGTGTTAGTTGCATTGTGAATTTAACAAGACCTACAAATATTGCCAGCAAAAAAACCATAATTGCATAGAATTCTTATTGATAATAATTTAGTTGGTTGAATGTCAGTTGTCTGTTAGTTGTAATAAAACCATCTGAAGAATGTTTTATGTTGGTAGCAACAGCAATTTCTGTTATGCTTTGCTAGAGTGGTTGTCAGTGGCTCTGTTACAGCAGAGTGATGTTTGTGTACTTGTTGTTAACTAACTTACTTAGTCCTCTTTGTTAGAGTGGTTGTCAATAGTTCTGTTACAGCAGAGATATGTTTGTGTACTTGTTGTTAACTCTCTTACTTAGTCCTCTTTGTTAGAGTGGTTGTCAATGGTTCTGTTACAGCAGAGAGATGTTTGTGTACTTGTTGTTAACTTACTTACCTAGTCCTCTTTGTTAGAGTGGTTGTCAATGGTTCTGTTACAGCAGATATATGTTTGTGTACTTGTTGTTAACTTACTTACTTAGTCCTCTTTGTTAGAGTGGTTGTCAATGGTTCTGTTACAGCAGAGAGATGTTTGTGTACTTGTTGTGAACTCTCTTACTTAGTCCTCTTTGTTAGAGTGGTTGTCAATAGTTCTGTTACAGCAGAGAGATGTTTGTGTACTTGTTGTTAACTCTCTTACTTAGTCCTCTTTGTTAGAGTGGTTGTCAATGGTTCTCTTACAGCAGATAGATGTTTGTGTACTTGTTATTAACTCTCTTACTTAGTCCTCTTTGTTAGAGTGGTTGTCAATAGTTCTGTTACAGCAGAGAGATGTTTGTGTACTTGTTGTTAACTCTCTTACTTAGTCCTCTTTGTTAGAGTGGTTGTCAATAGTTCTGTTACAGCAGAGAGATGTTTGTGTACTTGTTGTTATCTTACTTACCTAGTCCTCTTTGTTAGAGTGGTTGTCAATGGTTCTGTTACAGCAGAGTGATGTTTGTGTACTTGTTGTTAACTCTCTTACTTAGTCCTCTTTGTTAGAGTGGTTGTCAATAGTTCTGTTACAGCAGAGAGATGTTTGTGTACTTGTTGTTATCTTACTTACCTAGTCCTCTTTGTTAGAGTGGTTGTCAATGGTTCTGTTACAGCAGAGAGATGTTTGTGTACTTGTTGTTAACTCTCTTACTTAGTCCTCTTTGTTAGAGTGGTTGTCAATAGTTCTGTTACAGCAGAGAGATGTTTGTGTACTTGTTGTTAACTCTCTTACTTAGTCCTCTTTGTTAGAGTGGTTGTCAATAGTTCTGTTACAGCAGAGAGATGTTTGTGTACTTGTTGTTAACTTACTTACCTAGTCCTCTTTGTTAGAGTGGTTGTCAATGGTTCTGTTACAGCAGAGTGATGTTTGTGTACTTGTTGTTATCTTACTTACCTAGTCCTCTTTGTTAGAGTGGTTGTCAATGGTTCTGTTACAGCAGAGTGATGTTTGTGTACTTGTTGTTAACTTACTTACCTAGTCCTCTTTGTTAGAGTGGTTGTCAATAGTTCTGTTACAGCAGAGAGATGTTTGCTTACTTAATCCTCTTCACTTAAAGTAGAGCATAGGGCCGAAACGACTCTTCCAATGCACTCTTTTTATTTGCCGTTTTCTTCATTTCTTTCCAGGTGATTCCATGTTTCTTTACTTCCTAGGCTATTGATCTCCTCCAAGTAGTTTTGGGTCTGCCTGTTTTTCTTTTTCCTTGTGGATCCCAGTCTAAGGCCTGTCTCGTGACATTGTTAGTTTGTTTTCGGAGGGTGTGTCCTATCCATGTCCATTTTCTTCTTGCAATCTCTCTCCAGAGATGTGTTGGTCTGTCCTCCTCCAGATTTCTTTGTTTGTGGTTTTATCTTGCCATTTGGTTTTCAGGGTGTATCTCAGACATTTATTAATGAATATGTGTATCATTGGGGTTGTTGTCTTGGTTACTCTCCATGTCTCAGAGCCATATAGCAGCACACTTTTCACGTTGGTGTTGAAGATTCTGATCTTGTTTTGTGTTGAGAAAGATGATGTGTTCCACACTCTTTAAAATGCTGAATGCCTGCCTGGCCTTTCCAATCCTTCATCTGTTCCTCCTTTGTCTGTCACTACACTTCCCAGATAGGTGAGTTTGTTGTCCTCCTCTGTATATTTTCCCTTCAGCTGTACCTTAGCTTGTTGTCTACTGTTCACCCTTAGTAATTTTGTTTTCTGTATGTTTATTTTCAAGCCTGCCTTTTCTGCTGCTTGTGTCAATTTGCATTTGTTTGTGTGTATGTAATAGTAGGCTGTTTAGTAAATGTCCACTGGATGCCATTTTGGCCCTGTTTAACAGTCTCTCTCATTATCCAGTCTATCACCATGATAAAAATTATTGGTGATAGGATGCACACCGTCTTACGCCAGTCTTTACTTCAATTGTCTCAGACGGTTTTCCATTATGGATAACTTGGCACGTGGAGTTTTTGTACATCTGCTGGATTAGTGTCACAAACTTTGCTGGTATTCCATAGTAATGCATCAGCATGCAGATAACATCTCTGTCTACACTATCAAAAGCTTTCTCGAAGTCTATGAAATTAATATATAGGGGTGATTGCCATTCAATTGATTGTTCTATGATTATTCTCAGTGTAGCAACATGATCAGTGCATGATTTGTTTTTCCGAAAAACCAGCTTGTTCTTCACACAACTTTTCATCCAGTGCTCTTTTCATTCTGTCCAATAGTATGCATGTCAAAACTTTATTTGGTACAGATAGGAGTGTGATTCCTCTCCAGTTCTTGCACATTCCCATGTCACCTTTCTTTGGCAGTTTTACAAGGTATCCATTTTTCCATTCTGTTGGGACTTTCTCTTGTTCCCAGATCTTCAAGAATAGATAGTGCAACATATCTGTTGTTATCGGGTCTGCTTTCAGAGCCTCTGGTGGTGTGGCGTCTGGTCCTGGTGTCTTTACGTCTTTTAACATCTTCAGTGCTCTAGTTATTTCAGCCTTCGAAGGTGGATTTATGTTAACACTTAATAACATTTCTGCCATTGGTATGTCTGTTCTTTCTGCTGGTGGGTTTCTGTTGAGGATTTCTTTGAAGTGTTCTTAGTTATTAAATAAGTGTGCTTATTTCTGTTACTAAGGTAAGGGCAACATAAGCTTTTTAAAAAACGGTTGTCAATGTTTTTGTTGATAGGCGCGGCCCAGGCAGATGTTGCTATCCTGGTGGTGAATGCAACACGGGGTGAATTTGAGACCGGCTTTGAATCGGGAGGACAGACACGTGAACACGCCATGCTTATCCGATCTCTAGGTGCCGTACATCTTTAGTCAGTTTTTTCATAATCAGTTTCAGTAATGAATCCTGCTGCACCCACGTCCAATGTTGGCAAATTTGGAGGGTTTTGATTCAGTTTGAAAACATGGTTTATTTTCCTGAAACATTAAATCCCAGATTACAAAATATGCCGTAAATGCTAATGATTCAAACCTCCACAGTCACGGCTTCCGCAGTACTGACTGTTGAATTTTAATAATCCCTCTTCATTCATTGATGACTTGTAGTGTGTGAATAGTAATATGCACAGTCGGTTTAATGAAAGAGTGTATCCTTTTATTAAAATCATCGAAAGAATTTACTAGGATTATTAGATTGTGGCGAAAGTGTGAACACCCTTATCTAATAGTATATACGGATGCACCACTTTTGCTATTTTTTGCCGAAGTTTGATCGGACCCAGTCAGAAATGATTTAATAGTTTGTCCGATGATTTTACCAAAACTAAATGAGAACTTTGTACAAACGAGCTAGCATGCATAGTATATATAATATAAGTTTAATTTTTCATTAAATGAATCTGAAATGAGCTGGGCAATTTAAAAACATCTTGATAATGTAAACTTTTGTAGTTATCAACACCTTACAAATGGTGTGTCACTTTTTATGTTTTTTTTTTTAATAATGGTGACCTAGTTTTTTGTCTCCTATTGAGTAGGGGTGTCACAGTTGGGGGTCGCAATCAACAAGATGGATACGGTTGGTTGGTCGAGAGATCGCTATGAGGAGATCGTCAAGAAACTGGCACAGTTCCTAAAGCAGGCTGGCTTCAAAGACAATGACATTGCCTACATTCCCTGCAGTGGCCTTGCGGGAGAGAACCTTACTGCGTCGCCAACTGTGCCTGCCTTAGCCACATGGTACAGTGGCCCAACTCTCGTCCAACAGATTGGTGAGTTCAGTTGGATATGGCCGTGATGTTTCTATGTGAAATGTTTAAAATTAAGCTTGTTGAATTGGAGAGACGATTTGTCAAACTGAAAAACGAGGTAACACATGCTTTGGGATATCCACAAAAACCGTGAGATATATAGGCTTGTATTACCTGTAGTCAGAACAGATGCAGTAAGTAAATACTGTTTAAAATTTGGTTTCTTATTTGCCTAAGATAAAAGAGTGTTTTTTATTTGTGCATTATGCTTCATGTTTTAAAGTTGCATTTCATGGCAGATGAGCTAGATTTCTGCTTGATTCGTAGGTAACTCAATATACACATGCTTGATTCATATATAACTTGATATGCATAAGCTTGACACATAGATAACTTAATATACACATGCTTGACCTGTATATAACTTGATATACACAAGCTTGACCCTTTGGTAAATTAATGTACACATACTTGACATGTAGATAACTTGATATACACATGCTTGACCTGTAGATAACTTAATGCACACATACTTGACATGTAGATAACTTGATATACACATGCTTGACCTGTAGATAACTTAATATATATGCTTTACCTGTAGTTAGCTTAATATGCACTTGTTTGATTTGTAGATAACTTGATATACACATGCTTGACCTGTAGATAACTTAACATACACATGTTTGACCTATAGATAACTTAATGCACGCATGTTTGACCTGTAGACGCTTATTCATAGATAACTTGATGCACACATGTTTGACCTGTAGATAACTTGACATACTTGCTTGACCTATAAATAACTTGATACACGTTTGACCTGTAGATAACTTAATATACACATATTTACCTGTAGGTAACTCAACATACACATGTTTCACCTGTAGATAACTTAATATACACATACTTTACCTGTAGATAATTCAACATATACATGCTTGTTGTGTAGATAACTTAACATACGGCTGCTTGACTTGTAGATAACTTCAAGTTGCCAGAGCGTCAGGTGGGGAAGCCGCTGCGTATATGTGTGGTCGACGTTTTCAAGGGAATGGGAAGTGGCTTCTCCGTGTCCGGGATCATCCACGCGGGAGCGGTGCAGCCTGGCGACAGGCTCCTTGTCATGCCCCAGGGGGAAATGCTTACAGTGAAAGGTGGGGTTTTATATCAACTTGCCCATTGTAATCAGAGTCTGGTGTGTAAGTTAAGAAACCCGGATATGTTTGTTTCTCCTTCACTCTGGGATCAATCAATCGTTTATTGTTTAACAATGTATAAGTATAGTGCGTGTTTGTGCTGCTTGCCATTTGTAGCATATGAAGGTCTATTAAAAATAAATAATATACTGTCATGTTTATGATAGGTAATGAAGTTACAACTGCATATCATGAACAGATAAACTATATCATTATTATTTTGGTGTTTAACACTTGGTTTATTAACAGCGTTAATGATTTGATAATTGCAGGTTCAGTTATTACATTTGGAAGAAATACAATTCAATCCAGATTTGTTTTTTGTGATTATGATTATTAATAGTATTCCATAATTATTAATAGTATTCCATAATTTCACCGAGTAACTCAAAACAATTGGTGACCATATTTATATATTGGCAGTTAAAAAAGGTAAAGTCATTCCCCAGGCATTACGCCTTAGGAAGCCATGAAGGCTTATATGGCCAGTGCTTTAACCTGGTTTCTATAGTATGAAGCAACTTAGAGTGCAGTTATACTGACTCTCCTGGACAGGACACTAGTCCATCACAGGTACCCTCCAAACAGTGTTTGTACTCATTTGCAGCTGAGTAGACTGAGGCAAAGTAGGGTAAACGAAATTGCCTCAGCTTCGAAAACGAACTGTGCCCAGTGTGGGTCTTGAACTCACTACCCTTGAATTTAGAGTCCAACACCTTAACCACTAGGCCCCCATATTTATATATTAGATGGCTAAAATGATTATGATTAAAACTTAATTGTTGACGTTTTATGTGTCATGCTACAGATAAACATCACTAATTGTAACTTATGTTAGGGGTTCCAGAAGCTGATGTCAAGGAATTTTGTTTCAGGTGTCTTAATAGATGACTTGCCAATGCAATGTGCGTTTGCTGGAGACAGTGTAGTGCTTACTGTCACGGGCATTGACATGTCAAATGTCACTGTCGGTAAGTCAATATTAATAACAACAGTTGATGCATGTGTATATTACAATATAAGTTAAATAATTTATACTTGAACGTTTTTATGCAAACTGAATTGTTCTTGTGAATCATACAGATGCATTAAGAATAAACGTGTATTGTGCTTCAACATAGGCTGAAAATGTATTTTTCACCTGTATACTCTACTTTAATACAATAAATATCAAGATTTGGTAGAAATTATAATGAGAATGTTTATACACTGATACTGATTTAACTTCTCAGATGGTCCAATAAAACTACCCAAATATAGAAGTCATCCTAACAACAATCAGGTTTTGCAGCCCCTGAAATTTACATGTAATTTGTTTCCCTGAGAACTCTAACTTTGATAAAACTGTGGCAATAAAGAGTATTTCACAGATAAAATGTTAATAAATGCATGTCTTGAGTAATACTAAAATTACTTTGTTTTAGGTAGCATTCTCTGTCTTCCAAGTGACCCGATCAAAGCAGCAACCCGTTTCAGAGCCCGCATTGTCCTACTCAACATTGACGTGCCAATCACAAAAGGTTTTCCAGTAAGTTGCGTTATACTTGATTTGATGTAGTGCTGCTTACAGTTTGACGTGATCACATTGCCAAGAATTTGGTTGTTGCTGTAAGGGTAACTTTAATTTTCTCTTGATTTCTAGGTGGTGTTCCACTACTTGTCCACAAGTGAGCCAGCTCACATCCACAAACTTGTCAGTCTACTTCACAAAAGTACAGGAGAAGTGATGAAGAAGAAACCAAGGTGAGAGCCCCAATATATCTTCTCTTCAAAATTATTTACTGACTTAAGCGTTTTCACTCCCTGGGGGAGCATAGGCCATCAACGACTCTTCTCCACTGGACTTGTTTTCGGGCTTGCTCTTCAGTCCATTCCATTTATTACCTGCTTTTACTTCTCTGCGCCAGGTGTTTCTTCGCAGTCCCCTTTTCCTTTTGCCCTGAGGGTTCCATGTGTACGCCTGTCTTGTGATGTGTTGTGTAGGCTTCCTGAGAGTTTGGCCTAGGCAGCTGGACTTCAAAATAGAATTTGTAATATTTACTGCAATGGATTGTGGGAATCATAATTTTTTCAAAATTAGTATACATACAATGCAATAACTGTTTCTTGTTTTTACAACTAACGTAATAAAATGAAGGAATTCTTCATATAAACCATATCAGTATTCTATTATGAAAATTAGTTAGGTGTTTACCAACTTGCAAGCACAGCAAGTTCAATGGTTGAAACGTGTTTGGTTTTGAGTTGGTTTATTCCATGTGTGATGTGGTGTGCATGCTTTGGTGTATAAATGTGAAATTGGGTAAATAATTTTTTTTTAAATACAAAATTGTGTACAGTTAAGATCAGTTGGGTCAAATTAAATGTATTAGAAATGGTGGCAGAACAACTATATTGACAGCCTGCTGAAAAGGATGTATTGATGAGACTATTGTAGTAAGTATGTTTGTATGTCTTAGTGTTTCGGGCATGCATGCATTTATTGAAAGTGAGACACAAGATATTAACGGAGCTATTGTAGTCATTAGTGTTGTGATGTGTTTGTAGATGTCTTGTGAAGAACACCAGCGCCGTGATTGAGCTGCAGCTTGATAGACCTGTGTGTATTGAGTTGTACAAGGACTACAAAGCCCTCGGCAGGTTCATGCTGCGCTACGCAGGCTCTACAATAGCTGCCGGGCTCATCACAGAGGTCTGAACCACTTCATCTTATAAAAACGTCATTTATGAAACATAATAAAAAATTATTTTTTAATCACGCTTTCCCTCCATAGCTCTCTAGTGTATTCATAAATCTGTTGACAATTTTAACATTGTATATTGATTTCAAGATTGCCCAACCGTCTTGTTTCGATATGCCTCTAAGCTCGAGTATTGGTGCTTTTGGCACAATAGAGTATATTATTGTTATAATGTTACATTTAATTGATTTCACTATTAAAACATTAGCAGCTATGCTAGAAATTGGAATTTGAACCTAACCTAAGGCACCCACTTGCGCATTTGTGATATTATTTCTTTTAAAGAAATGTTTTGTATGTTGTGCCTTGCCTGAGAGGCATCTTGAGTAATGATTGTTTAATGTTTGTTTGTTTCAGATCACCGCCAAGAAAAATGACAAAGAATGAATGAAACATGACACGTTATATCGTTATTACTGTGATGTAGGATTGTTGAATGTGTGTCTATGTAGCACTGTTTTCATATGTACTTAGTAATGAACACACACACACACACACATGTACATGCTACAGGGGTCTACGAAATGGAACATTGTATCATAATATAAGTTCACTGATATGTTTTAAATATAAAATACCGCAAGACTTGTATCAGCATTGCTTTACCACTATATACAACATAAATTCCTGTGTTCCTATAAATTATTTACAAAATAAATTATTGTGCTGACGTGTAACGTATGCGTTATTGTATCCAGATACCATTTGATTGTTTAACGACCATGATTCAAACAATGTTATAATAATCAACTGGTTTTAATTTTATTTATATGTGGTCATGTATTATTGTATACCTGGGTGAATGTTGGAAAAATAAAGTTGGGCTGTTTATGCAATAGCATAAACAAATAAAATGGCATGTGCTAACGAATTACTGGACGAACATATGTGGTGTGTTAACATGGCTCTGGTAAAGTGATTGCTGCTGGAGAAGGATAATTATCTGATAATATTATCAGGTTTTAGTGGCATTGTGAAGAGGATGTCATGTTATCATCACATAATATTGTCAGAGATCCTTCTCGCAAACCTAGATACATACCACTAGGCCCGGATTAAAGAGGTTCCACTGTAGAAAGTTGGAATAAAACTGCTATTCTTACTACAGCATAATGATAATGTTGATCACAGATGACTAAACTTACCAGCTTGTGTAAGCACAGGTGGTGCAAGACTCATTGGCAAAGAGGATGTATGAAATATTGGTTCCAAAAGACAATTCAATAAAGTAATGTACATATCACAGCTGGTCCAAGACTTATTGGCAAAGAGGATGTATGAAATATTGGTTCCAAAAGACAATTCAATAAAGTAATGTACATATCACAGCTGTAGTTCATGCCAATGTTAACAACCATACAAACGCATTGACTACTCGCCCAACCAGTGTGGGAACAACTTTGCAGATTTTGTTTATTGCTCAACTACTAATCACCTGCAATTTAACAAGTCTGGTGATACTAAGACTTTTGGTTGTTTATGCGTACAAACATGTATGGAAGCAGTGTTCAATTGCACAGTGATGTAGAGTACGACTACTTTGAGGCTGCCATCAACAAATATATGAAAAAAAATTTGCAATGTTTGTGGAAATAGCAGGAATGGAAAATGTAAGAAAAAGAACATTGTCTTCTGCTTATGCATTTCTAGCCATAGAGTAGTAAATATTTAAATGAAAGCTTCTCTTCTACTGTGTACGAGTCAACCCTCTCCAAGGCTTACAGAAGTGCTGTAAGAAAAAAGTAATAAAATAATGCAACTTAAGGACAGGAAAAGTTAGTAGCATGAAAAACTCAATATGAATTGAAGTTGCAAGCTGGAGATCCTCTGTCTGAAGATCTCCAAACTTGGCACTGCAGCTGCGTTGGCTGGCAGGTTGTTCCAGTTGGCTATTGTGTGGGGTAAGAACCTGTACTGGATGAATTGCTTAGTGATTAGGAGTTGAAAAACTTCGGAATGAATGTGCTGAGAGGGTCTCGTGAGGGGTATAAGTTGGGGGATGAAGTCCAAGGCGACTATGCCATGTAAGGTCTTGCAGAGCATGAAAAGTCAGATGTCGGCTCTCCTTTGTTGGAGGGTGCACCAGTTTAGGTGGTTGAGCATGGTGGCGACACTAGCTTCACGACTGTAGTTGTTGTAGGCACGTATGCAAGTCTTGGTTATTGTTGCGACAGTAGAACATTATTTTCATTCCACAGGGCATTTGCTAGACTATTCATGCATTGGGGGAGAGACAAATAAGCCAGATCATAAGCATTTCCCCACAGTAATGATTACATGTTTCTAAGTAATAGTAATAGATTGAACAGAACACAATCTAAATGTAATAGTAATTGAGCTATTACATTTCTGTGACAATATGGATTAATGTTGGCTTATTGTGTGTTAGCTCCAATAGTCTACAAAGACAATGGGTAAGACAGCCAAGGCTATGAAGCCAGGTACAATTTACACAAATAACTGTATTGGTTCTTTGTATAATTTGGTCAGCAGAAGCAGTTCAAAGGAAAAATTCTTACAATAAGTGTGACACAACACAACTGCATTCTACTATAAACTCCAAACAAAGCCACGAATGTGCGTAAGCAAAAGCAAAAGGCATATATTGACATGACATGATGAAAGGATACACTTCAAACAAGTAACTTATTATCTGGTTTGAGTAAATCTGAAACGAGTCCTTAGGTTCCTATGATACTAGCTGGCATGTTGTGGTGTATATTTAGATGAAATTCTAGTCACTAGATTATTGATGATTGCTTGAATAATGAGTTGTTGTTGAGAACTATTGTACTACTGAACAGGCCTGGGGTAATAGTAATATGTAATAGTAACGATTACAATTGTTCAAGTAATAGTAATAGATAGAACAGAACGCAATGTAATAGAAAGCAATGTAATAGAAAGCAAAGTAATAGAAAGCAAAGTAATAGTAATTGAGCTATTACAATTGAACATTTCAATTACACCAAAATTCAATTTCGTTGAAAATAATCAGACCAAAAATTCTGCATTTTGACATAATGGGACTCGGACAAGCACCATATTCAGTCATTCACGTGCAGCTTTATTTATTTTCTAACAGTGGTGATAAAATGGTTTAGCATCGGAATCATGACAGTCAATGAACTATTAGCAGGAGAAACTGTGATAGTATGTCTGCTGCATAGCTAATTGATCATTTGAAGCCAGGTCCACTAGTCATCTATCCTTTTCACACAAGCCTATTCATTCATTCACTGAAGCAGGATAAGGGTTCCAGGCTTCCCGCACTAAACAGACTGTCTTTAACATGTCAATCAATCAGTTATTGCCATCTCTCAACCCTACCTGCTAGCCTGCCATGCCCGGGTAATGTTTGAACAAAATCCAGGGGCTTATACCAACTTTTCTGAGTTTTTCTCAGTTAGTAGGTAGCTTGCACACTATTGACGAAAAGTGTGAAAAGCTCAGATCATTGAGCCAGTAATTAACTGTCCACCAAGCAGCAGCCGAGCAGTATGGGTCTACGTTGGGATAATCAGACTGTGTTATATGACGGTGACATTGCGTTTTGTTTATGAATATATATGAAACTTCTACATCCGACTGGAATTGTGTGAGGTTAGTTTAATTGGGAAATTTATGAATTGATTGTAATTTAATTAATTATACACCCATCAGTTAATTTGAATCTATGCAAGTGATTAAGTATGTAAAATGTTTAATCAAAAGAAATAGTTCCAATGGAAAATGTAATAGTAATAGCTTGAAATGTAATAGTAATATATTACATTGCTTTCAGCATAGTAATAATAGTAATAGAAAGGAAACTAAGTAATAGTAATATATTACATTGCAATGTAATAGACCCCAGGCCTGCTACTGAATGGAAAGTTAAAATATGTAGCATAATGCACCTGTACGTACTCCAAAATGTTTAATCGAAAGCCAATAGTTGCAATGGGAAAATGTACCAGTAATAGTTTCCTATGTAATAGTGATGTAATTACTGCCTTAAGGATGTAATATTAATAAAAAGGAAACAAAGCCATAGTAATAGATTACATTGTAATGTAATTGATCCCAGGCCTGTTACACCAACAGCAGATGGGCAGATTAATTGGATAATAGACCTAAGACAAAGCATATTCTGCACAATAGTATAAATATATTCGGAATGAGGGCAAAGTGGAGATGATTCTCACATGGGACGAACCATTGTGAGAATTCCCAAAACGCCAGCCCAAGTAGGAATGGACTAAATGGCAGCAGCCGATCAAATGGGTTACGGTCTATTTGAACTCTGCCCGGCGTAATACCTTTCTATGAAGATTTAACAAGATTGCCATCCCAAACAACAAGTTCCAGATGGCCCATGCAAAGATTCTTTATCAAAACCCGCAAATATTTAACAAGATTTAACAAGATTGCCATCCCAAACTACAAGTGGATAAGGAAGCTATTAGCTTATCGAGAGTCCAACAATTTTATCATCTATGTGTAGCTCACCCTTATCATATATCTGTCAATTCTATTTTTAAACATATTCACACTACTAGCATTAACACAATCATTTGGCAGTTTGTTCCATTCATTTATCACCCTCTGTGAGAAAGAGTACTTTCTCATGTCCAATCTACACTGTTCCTTAACTAATGCTGCTTTGTGTCCTCTGGTTCTACTGCCTTCTTTAAATTTGAAGAACATATTCCTATCAGCATCCTCATAACCATTCACTATTTTAAACACTTCTATTTGGTCTCCTCTTAGTCTCCTGGTCTCTAGTGTTGTCAAACCACATTGTAATAAGCGACTTTCATAACTAAGGTCTCTCAATTCTGGAATCATTTTAGTTGCTCTTTGTTGCGTTCTTTCTAGCTTGTCTGTCCTTCTTACGATATGGCCTCCATGCTTGTATACAATATTCCAAATGTGGTCTAACTATTGCTTTGTACAGGGGTACAATTAGCTGTGTCTCCTTATACGTGATAGTTCTGCTAATTAGCCCTAGAATTTGATTTCCTTTCGAAGCAGCAATCCCACATTGCTCTGAAACTTTCATATCAGTACTAAATGTTACACTCAAGTCCTTTTCTTGTGCGATTCTACCTAGTACAGCATCCCCCATTTTATATTCTTCGTCCATGTTTCCATGTCCTATGTGTATGCATTTACACTTCATAAAATTTAATAACATTTGTAATTTTTTTTACCATTTAACTAATTTATCTAAATCATCCTGTAAACGTTGTTTATCTGTATAATTAGTAACCTTTCTGAATACTTTTGTGTCATCTGCAAATTTGAGTACTTTGTTAGATGTCATCTTCCAAATCATTTATATATATTAAAAACAGTATAGGGCCTAATACTGATCCCTGTGGTACCCCACTCAGAACAGATTTGAAATCTCCACCATCTACTATTACTCTGTCTTCTGTGTGTAAGCCACTTTTCTATCAAGGTGATTACATCATTGCCTATACCATGGGCTTTAAGTTTAAGTAACAATCTTTGATGTGGCACTTTATCGAAAGCTTTTTGAAAATCTAAATAGACAACATCCAATGGTGACCCGTCATCTACCCACTTTGAAATTTCTTCAAAAAAACATGAGATCATTTAGACATGACCTTGCTTTTAGGAACCCATGTTGAGATTTACTTATTAATTTGTTTTACAAGGAACTCCACCATGTGGCCTCTAATTAATGTTTCGAGTAATTTACATACAACTGATGTTAAACTCACTGGTCTGTAATTTTCTGGTTTGTTCCTCGATCCTTTCTTAAATAGCGGTGTAGTTTGCCTCTTTCCATTCTGAAGGAACTATTCCTTCTTCTAGTGACAAGTTAAACACTTTTGCTAGTGGTGTACTAATTTGCTCAACAATTTCCTTAAGCAGTTTTGGTGGTATCCCATCAACTCCAGCCTCCAGGTGATTTATTATCTTTCATCTTCTTAATTTTCTTTGCTATCATTTCAGGAATTACAAATAACTGCCCCAACTGTTCTTATTTATTTCCCTCAAATTTAGTAAATGGAACTGGTAGTGGTAAAAACTTAGCTGAAATACTTATTCAGGAAATCTGCTATCTGAAACTATGTTTTCACTGTTGTTTTCCAATGATCCGACCTTATCTCGAACTTTCTGTTTATTCCTTACATAAGCATAGAAACTCTTGCTGTCATTTTTTATATTACCTGGCAATTTTTTTTTAAAGGTTCTTTTACATTTTCTAATTTCAGTTGTAGCTAGGTTAAGTGCCTCTTTGTAGTTTGTGTAGTCTACATTTCCAGTATGTTTATATACCCTCCACAGCTTCTGTTTGTGAAATTTTTTTCTAATAATCTCTTTTGACAGGTGTTTCTTCCTGGACCTTTTCCCTTGTTTTCTTAATGGAACAAATTTCGCAATAATGCCCTCAATCTCATATTTTAAACAAGTCCAGCATTCTGTTGCTGTCTTGTTCTTCAGCAAGTTATTCCAATCTATATTTGCTAGATATGTCCTCATCGCTTTATATCTGCCTTTGTTGAAGTTCCTACATTGTTTTTTATATGTATTCCCTGTTTTTACTTTATATTAAAATGAATTTGGTTATGGTCACTTGAACCCAAAGGTTCGTGTACTTTAACATTGTCAACTGCACAGCTTTTGGGTAGATAAGTTTATAAACCCATGCCACACCACAGTTAATTTGTCTAATAAATAACAACAAAGCTTATAGTTATATGAAATATTGTTTAATTAGTTGACAGCTTTACTCAGTTACTGTGTTTAAGTTTATGACGAACGACCGTAAAACGTCAGTGTATATTACTTTCTGTGTGATTTAGATATACAAAACGCCTTGCTACAATGTAGAAATGACATTTCGCAAAAACAAAAATGCTGGTGTATATGTTCAAAAGCAACATTGCATTATTGTTATATTGTTCACATAAATGTTTGTTGTCCATCTGCACAGCGTCCTATTTCAAAGGTCTAGTCTCTAGAAAAGAAGTGTGTAATCTCAGGTGTCGTTGTTGCACTATTCGTATGTTCTGTCAGCAATGTGGAGATACAAAACGCCACCGCAAGATGATGATACCGTACGGATGACCGTGGCTTGACTGGGCTTGCAGGTTGGGCGGGCGATAATATCAATTCCCAATTGGTGAATTGGTTATGCTGCCATGCATGTTCCCATACTCCATGGCACAGTAGTCACTGCCCGATGTTTCAACGAAGCCAATGTGGCTTAATCTTCTGGTCGTTCTGGTGGTGGGCCACAAGGCTGCAACATCCTCTCCATCAAGTTGAATCGCACGCGAGCTTTGCTTTCGTTCTCAACAATGGCAAAATAATTCAGCATGTCGAAATGACCGAGATACGACGCGTAACTGTCTCGGTGCTGATTTGTTAGCCAGTCCCACTTGTTCGTGTCGGCGTGACCTGTTCCAATGTATTTGGACTGTAAATGTTCCAACTGGCTGTGAATGTTGTAACGATCGCCCATTGTAAAATGCAGAACGCAACTTTTTCTCAACCACTACTTCGCTTTCCGCAATATGAAAAACGCGACGCGAAAGCGTACTTGTTCGATCCTCAATCGTAAAATAACGATTGAGTTTACGTAAACGAAACAACGTAGACCAACAGGCCATTTACTGACATAGTCGGCCACGAAGTTGAGTATTTCGAGTTTATTTATTTATTTTAGATTAATAATGAGACATGCATGCATACATTACGTGTGTTTACACACACGCACACGCACACGCACACACACACACATTATTTACCAAAAGTGTGAAAACATCCTATCATTGAGCCAGTAATTAACTGACCCCCAAGCAGCAGCTACCCGAGCAGCATGGGTATGTATATATATATATATATATATATATATATATATATATATATATATATATATATATATATATATATATATATATATATATATATATATATATATATATATATATATATATATATATATATATATATATATATATATATATATATATATATATATATATATATATATATATATATATATATATGTATATTCATGTATGTATGTATATATATATATACTATATATATATATATATATATATATATATATATATATATATATATATATATATATATATATATATATGTATATTATATTATGTATGTATGTATATATATATATATATATATATATATATATATATATATATATATATATATATATATATATATATATATATATATATATATATATATATATATATATATATATATATATATATATATATATATATATATATATATATATATATATATATATATATATATATATATATATATATATATATATATATATATATATATATATATATATATATATATATATATATATATATATATATATATATTTATATATATATAATTATGTGTAACAAATGTATTGCCACACAAATATTCCCTCCAATTTGTATGTCCCCTTCATGAGGTAATATAAGAATTAATCAATGGCATGTCAGTCATGTAAAGTTATTTTGTTATTTGATCCTAATTCCAAGGTAGTGTCAGAATTCGTCTGATCGAATTCCAATATAGATAACAGTTTTACACCCACATATATTATAATATACCATGTCAAAAATCTGCAGGCGTTGGTAAGCATCTTCGAAACCAGCAAGATCTAGACTGGCTGAGATTGTATGACCAAAGTCAATGGAAGAACTTAATTAAGGGTGCCCTGGTTAGTGGCTCTGGGTGACAGCGTTGAGTGATGCGCTCACTAGACTTAGAGTGAATCAGCTGTTGTTTTCACTGTCATTTACACTCCCATCCAAATCACATATGTTATTTTTTCATAAACGAAATAGTAATGTTCTTTACTCCCACCCGTAGGCAGAGTACAACTATTTGGAGTCTACATCTGCTCTGTTTTCCACCAACAGTGTCAGCTTGTCGATTGGCCTCTCCAAATATGTAGCCTTCTTGGTTCGCTTGCCCTGCTTCGTGAGGCTAGAGTCAGCCACAAGCTGCATGGCACAGGCATGAAATCAAACCTTTTCTGATACCTTATATTTTCAAAGTGAAATGTTGTAATAAAAAACATTAAAATAACATTATTGTGGTGTTTGTGTTCCTTTGTCAAACATGTTTTTATAATATTAAATTTTTGCTTTAATAAAATATTGTTAATCAAATATTTCCAAGATGTCACAGTATTGTGTTTGCTGGGATCGGTTATAAAATCAAAGCTTTTCTGATATGTTTCAAAGTGAGATGTTTTAATAAAACATTAAAATAATTTTTTTTATGTTTCTGTTCTTTTGTCAAAAATGTTTTTATGATGTTATATATATATATGTTTTAATAAAACATTAAAAAAAATGTTTTTCAAATGTTTCCACGACGGAACATTTTGATATCATTATAACATTTTCAAAAACAGTATTATGACATTTGAGGAAACATTTTTCTTATGTTTTTATAACATTATTGTGTTTGCTGGGAATGTTTTAATGATGTTTTAAAAACATCACTGAAAAACGTAAAATTACGCTATCTTAAAAACATCTGTATGATGTTTCTGAAATTTTACAGAACATTTTATTGAAAAATGTATATAACTTTTATAAAATGTTATAAAAAAATGTTTATGCAATAACCAACACAAGTCCGATGTAGCAGTGAATTGAAACAGGCCAAATAAATGACGTTTTATTATTGCAAAGTGGACTGCTTATCACGCAGCCACTTTGGGAAGAACATTAACAGGAATGTGAGCTCCTCAAAGCAAACCAGACAGGAACTGAACACATGTACAGCCCCGTCCGGCAAGTTTCTCAGAGCCCACATTCCTACAAGCATGAATGTGTTTGCTGGGAAGCCAGAATATCCTGAAAGCGACACAAATTAAACTGTCCAAACTGTTGCAGTGAGGCAGTAATGCAAAAGTGCGATCACACAAATATCTTGTCACTATCAGGGGTCAAGTCGGAAAACTTGCATAAAGTTCTGGCAATTACAAATAATGTATATATTACATATACAGGATATGTGTGTGTGTGCGTGTGTGCGTGCGTGTGTGTGTGAGTAATTCATTGAAATCAGCGATCTTGAGAGGTAATTTAAAATATAAGAATGCTTAAATATGTTGTATTTGTAAAACTTGCGTGATGTCTGATTGTATTATAATGAGACAGTTTATTGAAACAATTTGTCAGAGACAGTTATGAAGAAATATCAGTAAGACAATGCAAATATCCTTGATAGCCAGGGACTGCTAAATACATGTAAACCAGTCATGTATCAGTAATCATACTATCGCTGAATCATGAGTCTCAAGTAATTATACTCCAAACAGTCCAATCTTGAGCTAACACACGAGGATGACTGCAGCACATAACATGCAATTAATCCAGCATTTTATTCAATACAAATAAACTCAGTTCACACGTCTTTATGTTTACTCATGCAAAAATAACAATTTACTCAAATAGTTTCCTCGCGTAGAAAGCAATCAGTATATTTGTGTCAAAAATGCCCAAGGTGCTAGACATACCAAAACTCGGTCTTAAAAATGTGCAAAGTGTGTTTCATTTATTAGCCACTGTTTCTACTTTTGTATACACCGCTGTGCAGTAAACGGAAATTGCGCGATAGGGGATGCGCATTCAACTTACCGGTAGTCCGCATTGCACGAGGTGGTTTTGAGAAGTGTGTGGTTGCTGTCTACTCATATTTTACTGCTCGTATTTAAAAGTTGACAGCAGTATAGTATGTTAGTGTGAATTTAATATGTTAGTGTTCTGTCAGTCATGCATTTGAACGAAAGCAGCACGCCGATCTAGCAGAATTCCTTGCCCGTGTCGATAGGTGGCCAGTAATCCACTGGCTCCTTTGACAAAAGACATAGCCCTGGGCCCATACGAAGGCGGCAAATTTGAAAGCACTTGTGAGTTAAAATGTTACGAAGGCTTAAATGTTATACCATTAATTTAAAGTACATATTCGCCTACATATATCTTTTAAAGGATGTACCTGCTGTATATAGGAAGCATGATCTTCTCATTCAAATCACGATCTTTAAATCTAAGACTAAGACTACGCCAATTTACTATTAATTTTAGGGATTTAACTGACATTAATAATGTAAGACTAAGATTAGTGAAGTTATGCCACACATAATCAACCAAATTTTACTATTCTGAGTTTGTGTGTGTAATTCATTCATGAAAATACATGTGTAACTAACATGAGGGAAACTATTAAATGTTGCTATATTGTGGATGTATTTAAAAGAATTGCATCTGGCCAGAAGACATCATTTTCAGATGTTAACCTCGGTTTTTAAATAATATATGCATAAGATGCAACTATCTTAAGTACGTTAGACTGTGCCATATAAAAACAAAGTAGTATATTATGTCAAATATAGGGCTTCAGTGTCATACCAATGCAAAGAGTGCAAAAAACACCAAAGTTATTATGTTCCTCAAATTCTTGGTGCATTTTAGGAAAGGATTTTTGTAAGAAAAATTTATAAATAGTGTTTTGGTATTAATGATTAATGCATGCTGTATAACTACACTGTGTGTAGCAGTAAATTTTTCATTTGGTTTATCACACTCAAGCACAAAATCTTAACTGTTTTAATAATTTAAATGCTTACTTAGTTAACTTATTGCAGTAAGTTGTGTACATTTCCCGTATTTGTTCTGTGTTTTGAAGGCCTTTAAAATTATGTTGCAGGCACTAATGTAAGCCGACTATTACAATGGGACGTTCAAATGATTCATCCATGAGGAAACGTCAGCAAGATGACAAGAATAGGAAAAGTAACGCTGGTGGGAAAAGATCTAGACTTGCATCCGATAAAGTGCCTAATGGAGATCCAGTATCGCAGAAGAAAAGTAAGCAACTGACTGGAGACTGGATCATTGTGTTTATTTAAGCTTAAGAGGGTACCTGTGAAAATTGAAATAATTTTTAGGATCTTATCCTGCAGTCTGGGGCTTTCTGAATATAATTTAATAACGAAATAATAATAAAATATGAATTTGTTAAAGAATGTTATCTAGCTGAAAGTTAAACAAACCCATTACAATGCAACACATTTTAGATGGGAATAGGATTCAATATTGGAGAATATTTACCCTAACCATATGGGAAAACCTTGGCCTATATGTTGTCAGTATTCACACAAAGTACCTCTATGTATCATTTATGGTTTTCCTTGAGCAGTAAATCACATGTCCCATGCGAAGATCCCGGGTTGCGTATTGACTATGGGAGAAGGTGACACAGGACAGCTGGGACTAGGGCCTGATGTCATGGAGAAGGTGAAGCCAGCTAAGGTTGACTTGCCGAAGGACAATGTGGTGCAGGTGTACGCAGGGGGCATGCACACAGTCTGTCTGACGGCGGCCGGAGAGGTAAGTACCCTTGTACTTGTAGCAACTGTGGGTAATCTTGCATATATGCGGCCCTTATTGTTCCAACTTTATTGTTCATTCGTATCTCATTTTATCTATGCCAAGACATTACTTCAAACATACCATGTCATTCAGATACCACAAAGGGTAGATATTTTATATATATATTTACTATTTTATGTATTTTAATATGTTGTGAAGCGCCACGGACAATTTTGGATCTGGCGCTATAACAAATAAAATATATTATTATATGATTATGAAATGTTGCATTTTAGGGCACTTTTGTGACCCAACTAGCACTGTGAAATGCACACACCTCCACAGTTACAGCGCATCATTGGACAATAATGATGGAGGCTGGTACATTCTGCAGCGTTACTTGGACCACAAAAGTGCCCTAAAATGTAATATTTGATATCATATCTGCCCATTGTGTACCTAAATAGGAAGCCAAGGAAGCAGTTTATATTAACATTGTGAACCTGGTGTTGACATAACTGGGATCCCTTGCCAATGTCTCTTTCCGCTGTAGGTCTACACATTTGGCTGCAATGACGAGGGTGCACTGGGCAGACAGACGGCTGACGAGGATGAGTGCATGGTGCCAGGCCGAGTAGACATGGCAGAACACATTGTCCAGATCAGTGCTGGCGACAGTCACACAGCCTTCCTCTCGGATGATGGCCGAGTATTCGCTTGTGGCACGTTCCGAGTAAGTACTCGGTTAGTACTTTGTTTCATGGTCCATGGGCTTCACCAAGAAAGCCAGAAAACTAAGCAAATGAATCTGTGAACAAACTAAGTTCACTACAATGGGTATGTGTGAATAGGATAGTGCAACAATGGATTACATTTTACTGTAATGTGGGTTTGAATGTTGATCTTTATTGTTTATTCTGTATGGTAGCCTAACCTCCAGTATCTGTTGTCCAGCTTTTTGGGGACACTGAATTGGGAATGTTTTGCTAGTTGAGTCCAAGAGCACAATTGCTTTGCACAATATTTTCCCACGTGCATTGTGTTTATTGACTCGTTTGTTTCCTCAGGATGCCAATGGACCGATTGGTCTGGTAAGTGGGAACAAGGTGGAAAAGACCCCCGTGGAGCTGCTGCCTGACCAGACGGTGGTGAAGATTGACTCGGGCACTGATCACCTCGTCTGTCTCACGAAAAAAGGAGAAATATTTACGCTAGGTGAGTGCGCATTGGGACAGCTGCGTTGTGAAAGACAGTGGGACTTAATCAAAGATCATGAATATATTGGTGAACATCTTTATTTCAAAATATGCTACCATGATTAAGTGTTAAATGTCTTTGCCGTTAGTATGAAGTGCTTATATTGTTGATGATTACTAAATTATTTTAACTGTGTTAATGTTACTGAGTTATATTATAATAACTTTTTTAGATTTTGAAATGAAATCTGGTAAGATGACCAGAACAAATCATCTGATAGAATTAAGACTCTACATACATGAGTGTCTTCCTTCTCCACATGTCACCTGGAGCTTGTAGTTTCAGATTGAAATCTAATGTGTTAATAACGTGTCTCCTTTGTACACAGGTTGTGCGGACCAAGGTCAGCTGGGTCGAGTGGCCGAATGTTTTGCTGTCCGGGGAGGCAGAAAGGGCATAGGTTAGTTCACCATAACCTGCTCCGTCTACAGAAAACAGATTGTAACTGACAATGTCAATGCTTCCATGTCAGTCATGTAGTTCCTGTTTAAAGGAGCTGTGGTGAGCTGAAAAACATACCGTATTCGACCTATTAAGTGTACATGTCCTAATCAGCATACACCTCCATTTTTTTATCAGCAGGATTCATAATTATTGTAATGTGATTAGTGTGGAACAATTGAAGTGTCGCCATCTGGTGTTAAACAGTTGGCACCACTTTTTTAGTTGTTCTATGCTAGTCACCAAATGACACCATTAGTGTTAAACAGTTACCTTATTGTCTAGGGAAACATGTTTTAGTATAAGAACAGATTCTTTGACATTTTTCATGCATACTGTACGCGTATTAGGTAGAATAAGGTACGTGAGAACATTTTGCAGTGATGTCACGTCCACTGGTTTTTTTTAATGTAGTTTCATGGCATTGATTCATGATTCTAAATATTAGTGATTACACGTGGTGTTCTTGGTAGCTTCATTTAATGAAGGCATTTGAACAGCAGAACTGGGGACAGGACACAAACCTACAGATGATGTTATGCATGTAAATCAGCAGTGCATTTCAATGTGTGGATAATCAGAGCATGTCAGTTTCAGTCACATATTTACAATTGTGTACCTAGAGTGGTCACAGCTGCAATCAGCTCATTGGTAGTATTATGTTCTTTCTCTTTAGGCTTCTTACTAATACCTGGACAAGTGCATGTCAGGAAGCGAGGTGCACATTTCTGTGACGTCTGGACAGGTCAATATACAACATACGCTCAAGAGGAGAAGACAGGCATCATATATGCATGGGGCCTGAACAACTACTATCAGATAGGTATGTGTTAGTTATGGCACAGTCACCTTTTCTAGTGGTTTTGTTTCCTTGAGTAATACACTTCAAAATGCATAAATACTTGGCTGTCAACAACACTAAAAAAATTCATAAAAATTTTAATTATGGTAAAGTAATCTGCAACACCAGTAGCAGGGTTGTTTTAAATCATGATTTAAATCGCTCCAAAAAATTTTTTTTAAATCATTGATTTATGATTTTTTTACTTCCGGTTTTTTAATCGCTGATTTATATGAATTTAACACAAATAATTGTTTACAAGCATCGAGATCAACAAAGTTTTGTGTGTTTTTTAATACAAAAGCACAAAGTGTGCACACTTGTGTAGCTGTATTGACACCAGATAGCCTGACAGTAAAGTATTTTATGACATTGTGTATACCAGATTTAAAATAAATAAAAAAATCTGATTTTTTTATTTTTTTTTTAAATCATGATTTTTTTCAACCCTGACCAGTAGACTATGTTGTTTCATTTACTACCATTTTGTAGACCATAAAAACAACTTTGCTTCTGTGTTAAATATTTGATCCTTTCAGTGGTTATCTGCAGGTTTTGCGGATATGGAAAACCGATTTGTGCCAAGCATTTCCACGTCTTTCAACAAGTCCCTTGGTTGGAAACAGATTAGTGGCGGACAACACCATGCCATTGCACTGGACAAAAGTGGTGAGAACGATGTGTTGATTCGGCAATACATATTTCTTTACGAACATTTTCTCAACAGACAGTTTTATAAATCGACTTGGATGATTGTATAAAAAACCATGCTGATGAAATAATTAGACATATTGTGTATGTGATTTAAACATTATATAACACATTCATATATAAAACATGATTGTATCAAGATCCATACATTTTCATGTACAGCAACTGACATAATATTTAGACTCATTGCTAGTAAAACTATGCAATGTTCATCATCAATCTCCAATTCGCTTTTAGTTCCTAATGTTATGATACATTCTCTGTTGCCGCACCAACTCTGGAATTTATTCCATATTACTTTCCGGAGTCGACTGACATTTTTTATATTTCTTGGCACCTCCATTCAATTGTTTGCAATTTGAAATTATATACAGTCTATTTAGATTGCCTATCCATTTGATGTGACATTCCAGATATTTTTGCACTATAGAAATATCTATTGTACATATCCAACAACATTGACAAGTACATCTAAGCTTGAACAACCAACTATTTATGCACAATAGAACAGACCCTAGAAATATCTGTTGTATCTACCCGTAGTACCCAACATTACACAGACACAGCATGCTCCATTTACATTGTCTGTGGCAGGTGATGTGTACGCCCTGGGGAGGAAGGAGTACGGTCGGCTCGGCTTTGGGAAGGAGAACCTGGAAGAAAAGTCTGAGCCATGTGTGATCCCTGGTCTGCAAGGGAAAAAGTGTAGCGTGGTCAACTCTGGCACCGCGGTGTCATTTGCTGTGTCGGAAGATGGTGAGTTGTATTCTCTGTACGTGTCTTATTCTAGCCACATTCTTATATCTTTGGTAAGGAATTATACAATAGCAAGAAGAGGCAGGGCAAAACAGCAACTGTATTACATAAAAATTCACTTGTGCCACCATGGAGATTGATGCAGAGATTTAGTAGTCTGATAACTGGCACTGTCAGTTATGTGTGATTTGATCAGTTATCTAAAACTGGGTTTATGCTAGGCGATATCGTAGCGTCGAGGCGGTGTCATTACATGCAACTAGATTGCAGCTTAATCGTCATCCCGCATTGGACATGAAGTTCTCATGTGCCAATGCATCATGGCGATGTTGTATGCAATAGAACTGATCCCATTTTGAAGTGATGTCGCATGCAATATAAAACAGCCTTGACTTTTTCTAATGACACCAGTCTCCTCATCATGTGGATGATATCACCTCATGTGAATCCAATTTTTTTTTTATTGGGTTTATCCCCCAAAAAAATTCTTTCAAATCAAGCATACACCATTCCGTTGGATCTTTTTACTAATAACTACACATGTATAGCGCCATATATCTGAACAAAGCTAAATAACTTTAGCTAAATAAGTAGTAATGAAGTGGTTCAAACTTGACATGTTCAAAGTAGAATACTTATAAATAAATTGAAAAAAGTTTACTAAGTTAGTTAAAAACAACATGTATATACATTGTAGCATCAGTGGTTAGGCTAGGAGAGCTCATCCTATGTGGTGTTTCAGGGAATATATATGCATGGGGCATGGGAAGCACCCGACAGCTTGGACAAACAGAAGAAGACGACATCTATGAGCCGCAGCTGGTCGCAGGAAAGCATCTAGAACAAAGGTGACAGTCCCTCTGTGTGGCGCGTAACGGCTTTACCGTACATAACTCTGTACATTGACCATGCAGCTTTAAGGGAACATACATCGATTTCTATTGGTTAACTAAATCAGCGGTTCTCAACCTTTTTGCCTCCAAGGCCCCGTGTCCAATAAAAAAAAATCCAGGGACCCCACCTACATAAGATATGGCATCCCCCCGCCTTTTCGCTAAAATTATGTTGAAAGTTATTGCTTTTAAAATTTATGTGTTTATTAAGCATTACAATTGCTGTTGTTAGTTCCATTACTCTGCTTGGTAACTATTACCAATCAAACAAACAGATTTAAATGAAATAAATGTCACAGTATATCAATATGTCAGCTTATATTTACTGGCACATGTTTTTTTTTTGAGGAAGATGGACGAGTAGTAAATTTTCTTCTCCGTTTGACGATGCACAGCACCAAAAGGTTAGCCGCGAAGCTCCAAAATGAATCCGCAAAAAGGCGCTGCTTATAGCAGCACCTTGCGCATTCACTGTGAAACTATTGCGTATGGTAGTCGTGGAGCTTTGCATTTAGTTTTCAATTTTCGGTCGTAATACGGCAGTAGATTTATGGTTTTATTAACGTGATGTGTACATATGTATAGTAGATACATGAGGAGAAGTTTGGTGGTTATTCATGGTCGTTTTCATTTTCGTTAGGTCAGAAACTTAAATTTTGTTTTATTCACCAGGTAATAAAGCAAATGAAAAAAATTTTCCCTGCCATCTCGCAGACCCCCAGGCAGCTCTCCAATGGGCCGAGCACCTCCGGTTGAGAAACTCTGAACTAAATGACTGTTTTACGGGACATGGTCACACTGAATTTATTAGTACTCATTACATCTTGGTTGGTTAAAAATATTATCCATACAAAATGAGTTATATCGTGATCTTTCTTGTCTTTAATATTTTTTGAAAATACACGATTTGGTGATGAAATAAAATATATCAGTATTATATATATATATAACATATGAGGCCCTAGTGACTGCTTTACTACAATTAAGGGAGCTGGGGCAGCTTGCGTGTCAGTTGATTTTTTTTTCCTTCATAACATGCTAAAAAATATTAAACTGAACGTCGACACCACAAACAATCACCCGGCAATAACGTCATATTTCGCCAATCCATCGTTTAAAAAAACAGTCCTTTTGGAACTTCTTAGAACCGCTGATGATGTTTCCATAGTAACGATCGCGTGTGTGTCAAGCTTCGAACCAGCTATATTCATTCGCAGTAAACTTGGAACATGCTGTCTGGTTACTGTGGTTCCAGTAAACGTCAGTATTATATCTACCTATATCTAACTAAATCATGTCCTTAAACCAGCAAATATCAGCTCTAATGTAATTTATTGTACCTTATAAGGGAAACGGCCTATGACCCCAAACTGGTGACCCCGTCTGATAACGAGCCAAAAGGGGACATCAATATTATAAATGTGATATCCCTAACAACCAGGAAATGATGCTTAACTTATTTTTTTAGATAAACTACAACACTTACTAAGCTGCAATTTGGCGTATGAACGCATCTTACATATAGGCAACTTTACAAGGTTTGTGTCAAAAATACACTGCCACTTTAGGCTGTCATACAAGTTTTGCTTAACTCTAGGAGTGACCAATGATAAATTTCCACGGTGTACACAAATCAAAGTTATTCATAAGGGTGTTTTAAAAAAATCGTGACATCGCTAATAATTATCTCACAAATGTGATTGAGGTATCATTTTATTGAAAGAAACTACAGCACATAATCTTACCACGGGGATATTACTATTTGAATTTCATCAAAAAAGAAAACAAAGTGTTCGCCCTGTTACCAGATAATTACTGAGTGGCTGAAAGTCCCTATGTCCAATTGAAAAAATGTAGCAATACATATTAGCTACAAAATAAAACAAAAATGAATCATATATGTTGAGAACTTTTATTTTTAAACAGACAGGCTCATCAGTCCCGCGTCATTTACTGTGGGTACCAACTATGTGATGTTTTGTAAGCTAGATCATCATTAGCTGTTATTGATTGTGCTCATGAATAAATTAATCAGAAAGAAGAGTGATTCAGCTTTCCAGTGATGCCATTTGTTCCCATGTGAGATACTGGCGAAAATTGTTCCTACTGAGTGATACCAAAATCGTCCGGAACACTTTTCGCACTGATCGTGCGGGCCACTAATCGTGTGGTCACTCCCAGGGTTAATTTATTCATGGTGGTGTAGCAGATTATGTTAACCAAAATCTACCATAAAGTTATCAGTGACACTGTCATACTTATATATAATGTCGGTTCTTTCTCTGGAGATTTTCTCGAAACGATATAGTTTTGCATTTTGCAGCTGTTTTTTTCACATTTACGAAGATGTCTTTAAAATCTTTTAACATAACCAAATAAATGAAAAACTCAAAATTTTATTAATCTGGAATATTATATAGTATTTCAACTACCATATATGATGAAATTGTTAATTTATCTGAATGAATGGACTTTATTCATCTTAAAAACTTCTACTGAGGCTACTCAATTCAAGCCAAGCATATAGTAGCTGCCCCAGCTACCTTAGAGACAGTCCAACAAATCTTCATATTGGAGGTGAAATGGGATGTTTTTCACCAGGTGATTTATTGGTCTGTCACTGTCAAATTAATGTTTTATACAATCTCTGACTGTAAACATACTACGGCAGTTAAGAATACAACTTGAAGTATAACATTGTTAATTAAAATGAATTTTGTGAGAATCTGGGCATTTTAAATATACAAAACCGCTAGCTAGCTCCATGCAGATTGACCTGTTGAATCGTGAATTTGTCAGTTTATCCCACGCCATGTGCGGATGCATGCTGAATCATTTGTACTTTGCCCTACTTCCTGTCTTTTCAGTCAGAAGCCCCTGGCGGTGAGGATGATTTTAGCTGGTTCTCTTAAAAAAATTATATATCAACACTGTTCTTGAGAGGAAACGTCTATTAAGAGATCACTAATACTGATATTAAAATGACCCCTGGTTTGCACATGATTGACTCCTTTGATGTTTGACTCTTGATGTGTATGTCAGCTCCAGTAGTATTCTTCAACAGAGCTGTGGTATTTGTGTGAATGGAACAAAGGTGAATAGAACAAAGTCCAATGTACAGTGTTGGCTAGCGCTTGATTAAGCATACCTGTAAGACTGGTAACATAAATCCATAGAATCACAGAGGAACATGAATAACTATTTACGTTTGCTGGTTTGCTACTGTATGCTCAAAAAGATCAGGGATATATTTATTGGATCTCTAAAACCTTTTTTAAAACAGTAAGACTAAGACCATAAAATTTTTGAAAATCTATACAACTTACAGGTGAGCCACAAGAGTTGGCACCAATGTGTGTACATTGTATGCAGTGTGTGTACAGTGTGTATACAATGTGTGTGACACATTGTGCTTAACTGATAACGAATGCTGTGTCCCACAGGAAAGGCTTGATGGTGTCAGCTGGAGGACAACACACAGTCATCTTGGCAACTGACAGGAGCATCGGCGACAACTGAACCTCATCATTGAAACCTTCATCAAGAGTGCAGCCAGGACACTCGCATAGCCGCGTGCATTTATTGTGTGGTAGTTGTGTGTATGAACGTAGACAATGGCAGCTGTTGAAATATGGTCTATACAGACAACATGAGGTAACTGTGTGCTCTTTCGTGAACATGCATCATTTTAGCACAAACAGATATCTATGTTTTGCCACCAGTAACTGTTTTATTGTAAAAAAAATGTACGTCAACATTATATTATCAACTTAAGTTGGTACTAAAGTGTATTCATACCTGAAGATGAACTGCCATTATTAGTGGCATCATCTGGTTTCTGACTGTTTCTTGTTGCAGTCATAAAATGTGGAATAGTAATTATTGAAGAATATTTCAGTTTTACTGTCAGATATACTAATGGAAATGTGAATGTCATTATTTTCTACCTAAAGTTCTCAAGTTGTGTCTTCACTGGGTTTCCATCAAATTTGGGTTAGCAAAGGTGTGTTCATAGCTTTTAAAATAATATTATACATCTTGCATGTTCCTGATGTGTGCTCATGTCTGGGTATATCAAGTTTTATTTTACAACCTCAGAATGAAATCCATGTTGTAAACTGTTGAATGTACAGATTATTTTACTTTAAATAAAAGAATACTTCATTAAGTAATAAACGGTTTATGAATCATGATCCTTACACACAATTATACATACACGTTTTATTATTAGAATTCACAGGGTTATGCTCCATGTGGCAAACTCGAATACACTTATGTGTAGTGTCAAGTTATCACTCACTAATCGCATCAAATTACCTGAGGCGGGCATCCTAATCATGTATTCAGTTCATTGTAACAACATTGTCTTGATATTACCAGTGACAGTCAATTGATTGACAACATGCAGGTTTTCTGAAATCCTGCACCACATTGGGGGGTGGAGGTGTTTTGAACCAATACCATACACTACGTTTTGGGGTCATGAGACCACCCCTAGATGTCAGATCATAGTTGAACTTCCTGTTTATTATTTCACTTGAAAGTATGTGTTCTTCCTCCTTGTTGCCTGATATACAGAGGTGAGGGTCAGGTACAGTCTCTTCCTCCTTGTTCCCTGATATACAGGGGTGAGGGTCAGGTACAGTCTCTTCCTCCTTGTTCCCTGATATACAGGGGTGAGGGTCAGGTAAAGTCTATTCCTCCTTGTTCCCTGCTGTACAGGGGTGAGGGTCAGGTACAGTCTCTTCCTCCTTGTTCCCTGATATACAGGGGTGAGGGTCAGGTACAGTCTCTTCCTCCTTGTTCCCTGATATACAGGAGTGAGGGTCAGGTAAAGTCTCTTCCTCCTTGTTCCCTGCTGTACAGGGGTGAGGGTCAGGTAAAGTATTGTTGAGCCACTTTCTGTTCTTTCTTTCCATGGTTTTTTATCAGCAGCCCCCTCTCCATCTTTCATCCTTCTCATATCCCTCCTCACACAGTCCTCCCATCTCAGCTGTGGCCTTCCCATTTTCCTCACTTGAATATAGGGCGTATTAAATTGTGAAATTAAGAAATTCATATGATGTTGCATAAGGGCAGTTGGGCAGGCATATTCACGGGTTTGTTTGTAGAAGCTATTGGCTGTTAACTAGTGCATTTTTTTAGTTTAATAGGCAGAGGGACTTCTGGGAATTGTTCTGCTACATGCCACATGGGTGCACGTATACACGGATATTTTTGTAAATGGAGGCATTTAAGAAGTGCTGGATGTATCTGGTTTTGACATATAGTTCCCAATAGACGCGCTGTGCATGTGTGCGAACGCTTGGGTGTGCGTCTGTTAGTTTCTAATAAGACTGTCAGGGGTGGGTGGACGCACAAACTGCATGCATGTCATGTACATGCAATTCTACTCCAGGCAATACTTGGCAAAGACAGTTTCAGCGCATCTACCAAACCAAACGATGCTCAATCATACAAGACATCACATTCGTTCGTTGTTTTTTGTAAGTCCAGACAAACAACATCAGTCGGATACCACTCAATTCTTTGAACGGCGCCAACGATAGGACATCATTGGACTTTGCATGATGTCTTCTCTCTGTACTGAATCGGTGTTGAAAATTCAAACTTGCATACTTTGCTAACAGCGAACGAGCGATAAAATAAATAAATACTAGACCTAGTGTTTCTCTTACCAACATCTAGCAAAAGCCGCTAATTAGTGATAACAACATGGTGCCCCCTTGCGGCCACTATGAATTATTTCTAATTATTGCTGTCCTATGTTTTTTCTTGTGGTTTCTATTCTGAAAAGGGGAGTGTGCATCTATTAGATAGTTCGCTTCTAATGGGAATTATATGGTATTTCCCTAATTCAATGTTGTCTAAAACTGTTATGCTTCTAAATTTTTGGCACTAATGGATGTTCATTCTGACAGTCAACAAAGCTTTTTTTGTACAATTGAGGATTCTTACATGTGAAAAGCGTACAGCTGTAAGCCACACAGGAAATAACCATAATCTATTGTCCCACAATTGTCTCCAGCAAGCATCCAAATGTTGTAGAGAGTTAAACACTACTACAATCTGCTCACTCCAGTATGAACAATCAAACTGCCCACACAACAGCTGGGACCACCCTCACCCAAATGACTAATCTGGTGGTCATGCTCCATTGACAACAAATGACAATGACAAATCTTCAAGTTAACTGGTTCCTGGTGTCATCATCACTGGCTACCAGCCTGATAAGTTTAAACTTCTCTGGTAGCCACCTCAGCTTTATAGCTTTTTTGTCTTATATTGTACCTGATGATGAGGAAATAAATTTACTTAGGCCTAGTAGAAAAAGAAACTTGTTTTTAAATCAACGAGAGTGAACATCTAATACGTGGCGGCCATCTTTGAAACTAATATAAAAAATTCCATAAATAGTAAATAATAATTAAGGGCCTCCCTCTTCCTTTAAAAAAATGTCTGGACGAGAAACTAGTTTCTTTTTTACTCGGCCTCTTCCCAATGTACCAATTCATTAACAGTTACTTCATCAAGTCAATGCAAACAAATTATTAGAAAAGTTGTTTTGAGTGAAATACTTACGCATATTTATTTGCTCTGGTTGAATTTAGGAATGGCCCTGGTTGAATTTCACATATGCAGGTGACTTAGTGTCAATCTAAGCTAGGTATGTTAAAAAAATAATAAAAATTGTTCTATAATCATTTAAACATTTCTGTATGATAAAATATGCTATGCAGTTTACGACCTTTTTTCAATATCTTTATTATTTGTGAAGTTATTCCACATATTAGTTTCATAAAAGGAGTCTTTTTGTCTATAGGAATAGAGTCCATTTCTTCTGATCTGGATGTTTGTAGGCTGCATTGCCATTGAATGTAAGGGCAAACTGCATATTGTGTACTAATGAAGATATTTAGGTAGAATAAACAGTTTTAAGACCCAAAAAAAGTTGACCTAATAATGTGTGACCTTGACGTGACCTACTTGCTTGATCTACAATGACCGTTTGCCTATTTATGTTAAAAACGGCCTATATTATGTATGACATGTGAGATCAATAAGTTGAAGGAGGAGTGTAAGGAAGAATGCATATGTACATATTGACCTTACCCATCAGTGACCTAATTTGCTATAACTTGACCTTTGATCTAATTGCTTGTTTTAATGGCCTATTTATTTTTTATTAAGTATGGATTATGGTGTTATCAATTCAATTAAGGCTGTAATTGTTGACCATAATGTTGACCTTACAGTGACCTGATTATTTGACTTTCATTGAGCTATTGACATTGATAAATTACCAATTTCAGCCATATGTAATTATGCATGACAGTCGTGTTCATAAATGTACTGGGGAAATGGTGTACACAATTGAAGTTACTAAAATGTGATCTTTTGATGACTGAATTATGTATAATTAAAGGTGCCTCCTCAATTCGATTTTTTGCTCGACTCATTTCAAATTCATTTTGCGAAAATTCTAATTTTCCTAGTATCCACTATGACATGCTAGCTCGTTTGTGCAACTTTTTAATGTAATTTTTGTGTGAAATCATTAGACAAGCTATTAATTTACTTTGTAACTTTGTCATGTGATTGGTGAGAGGATGGAAGTCACGCCCATGATCAGCGTTTACTCGCACAGTAGATATCCACTTATTTTGAATATCCACTATTTTGAGCCTTACCAAATTTAACGATTAAAGTTAATTCTTTCGATGATTTGAATAAACTTTTTAATTAAACCGACTGTGGATATTACTTAAACTGTTCACACACTACATATTAAGATATTCTTGCATAGTGAAATAATTGTTTGCTATAATATAAACATTAAATATGTTGTTTGATTCCAACTGGGGTGGGCACTGGGCAGTTGCCAGTGGGCAGGTCATTCAGGCAGACAAGATTTGGAGGGAAGACAATAGAATGTCCACTGGTAGGGTCAAAGGGTGAGACCTTGATGGTTAATCTTGGCTTGATTTCCTCAGCAAATATGTCTAAAGTAAACATTTGGGGCTGGCTACTTCCATCCAAGTGAACTTATGGGGTCATTAGGTCTATGCAAAAGAATACATTCATGCCAAAAATATGCATATGTAACATCTGTATTCTTTATGTGGTAGTAATATGTTATGTGTGTGCTGTTGTTGCAATACTATGCATTGCTATTATATGAAATGTCTCTATTAAAAGAAGAATGCACATTGCTAAAATTATACCATTGGAAGTCCCATTGTTGAAAAGAGGTTAAACTACATCCAATATATAAAGCACTGGTGTCATTCATAATTCAATGCAAGGTCTCAATTTGCAACTACGTAATACTAAAGAAATAATTTGAAACATTCATTAACCGGAAATACAATTTATAGTAAGTTTTTATTAATATTAAAATAAAAAATCTGGGGTTTGTATTAATATTTTTATTAGGCCCAGGCCCGGCCTGGCCCACTCACACTAGGCCCAGGCCCGGCCCAAGCCTGATGTGTTTAATATTTTTATCAGCCCATGCCCAGCCAGGCTTGCTAAATGTAGGCCTAAGCCTGGCCTGCGCAATTTTGTAGAGGCCCGGTCCAGCCCGCGGGCTGCAGGCTGGGCTTGGGCCCAAAGCCCGGCCCATGCAGGGCACTAATGAGCGTATCGCGTGATGAGGTAAAATGAAGAACGAAATGGTGCGATCATTTTCTCTGTGTGCACGAACAAAGTGAGGGGTGCGAAAGTCCGAAGCGTAAAATATCGATGTCTCATGACAGACAAAACTGCCTCTGAGCCCCCCTCCCCCCAAGCCAAAGTAATTTCGTTCAATATCCGACATCGATGTTCTGAGATGACCCCTAATTTTTTTAGGTGTTCTTATTGATGACAAGTTAACGTGGAAAAATCACATTTCCTTAGTGAAATCTAAACTTTCAAAGTGTTGTGCAATTATGTACAGAGCCAGCGTCATGATTGACATATGTGGCTTGAGTGTGTACCACTCACTGTTTTGCCTTATATTATGTACTGTGTTGAAATATGGGGCGACACTTATGCTACAAATATTGAGTGTTTGGTCTTATTACAGAAAAAGGTAGTAAGGTTATTTGTGGTGCTAAGAGGTTGGATCACATATCTAGTCTATTTTATAATCTTCGCATTCTTAAACTACCAGATATTGTGAAGTTAAGAATTATGTTTAAGGCACATCACAATCTATTGCCAACTTGTGTACACTGGTTTTTTACTCAGCACGAATCTGTTTATGCAACCCAACAAAATTACACATTTACTCAAAAGTTTGCATGTACTAATATGAAAAGTATGAGTTCATTAATTAAAGGAGTACAAGTTTTTGTCATACTGTTCATCTTTTCAAAACAAATTATAAAGCTAAAATTTTTAATAGTATATGTAGGCCTATCTGATATGTAACTATTTATGGTACTGGGGTTAGGGTTATAAAATTATACTTTTGATCTAAATTTATTGAGATGGTTTTTGTTAAATTGACTGCAAATTTAAATTGGTTTGGGACATAATTCTAATTACTACTTCACATTCGGCCTGTCACAAATGGACACGAACATTAAGTCTGATGTTTCTATTCAGTACTATGTATTTTATTTGTAAAAGCTAGGGCAAGTAACATAAGTATGTACACTTCTTCTTGCCCTTTTTTGACAATTTTATAGTTACGAAATGTTGTTCTATGATGTTTGTCTATTACTGTGGTTGAAAATCAAGATTCATTCATTCATTCATGACGGTCAATTGATTGGCAATATGCAGGTTTCGAGAAATCCCACACCACGTATTGGGGGTTGGGGTTGGTGGTGTTTTGAACCAATACTATACACTACGTTTTAGGGGACTTTGACAGTACATGAGACCACCCCGTATAGGTCAGACCATAGTTGAACTAACGTATAGGGCGTATTCAATTGTGATGTGAAATTAAGAAATTCAAACGACGTGATATAATTAAGTGAAATTGAACAGACATGTTCACAGGTTTGTTTGTAGAAGTTATTGGCTGTGAATTAGTGCATTTTTAAAAAAGAATTTAACGTGCATAGAGACTTATGGGAATTGTTCTGCTATAGCCATATGTGGGCATGGAATAATGTTGTAAACATTGACGGACATCGCACGTGGAGGAGTTTAAAAAGAGCTGGAGGTATATGATTTTGACAAAACTTGGTGAGCATGTCAATGAGATGATGACATTTGCAATTAATATGTTTCAGAATTTGTAATGTCTAGTTTTCTTACAATCAGACAAAATGTTAGCATGGCCACCAATGCAATATTGCACTGTGGTTTGACCACCCTTTGACCAACCTAATGCTGGCTTGCTAGTCAGTCAGTAGCATAGACATAAATATAACACCCGTTAGTAACTCTATGGTCAGCATAGACATAAATAGAACACCCGTTAGTAAAACGTTTCCTTAGGCTGTATTGCGTATAGGGGGATAATTAATTATGTAACTATGACTGTGATGGTCAGTAGTGAGAACCAGCTAAAAGTGTGGCGCCATCTTTTGGATCTAGCGGATACGTGAATATGTAATTTGGTTCAACGACAAATTGAACGGTAGAACGCACATGTTAAATATTTAAATTCATAGCTGTTTCAATAGCTCAATATCTTCTCAAATAATATCCTATTACAGACGCACTTCAGCTAGCAAGACGCAAACACTATTTCTGAAATTAGAATCGACATGACTTTGTTGTTATTTACAGAACACCCTAGCGGGAAGCTTGGGTACCAACTGTCCATGTGTACTTGGCTGGCGGACGGGTAGGAAAGAGTTGTCGAGGAAACTGCAAGAATACGCTCACTGACTAAGGGCAGAGGACTGAGGACTGGACTAAGGGTAAGACACATCTGGCGTTGACTGGCCACCACTCCTAGAAGTCAGGCTGTCTGGGACACAGGCGAAACGACCTGTTGACCCTAGGCCTAGGCAAACTCAATCGCCATACAATTTTTTTTCTATCTGGCTGTTGCTGTTGTAGGCTAGGCTAGCTCAAGAGTGGGGCGGATGACTCTGCCTAGTTGACCCATGCCTATAAAAAGAAGCAAGCATTACGCCGCTATTTAAGAAGGGGGTCGAGGAACTTACAGACCAGTGAGTTTAACATCAGTTGTATGCAAATTACTAGATATATTAATTAGAGGCCACATGGTGCAATTCCTTGTAAAACAAATTTATAAATAAATTTAATTAATAACATTAATAAATCTCAGCATGGGTTCCCAAAAGCAAGGTCATGTCTAACCAATCTCTTATATTTTTGTGAAGAAATTACAAAATGGATAGATGATGGGTCACCAGTGAATGTTGTCTCCTTAAGTTTTTAGAAAGCTTTCAAGTTTCAATAAAGTGTCTCATCAAAGGTTGCTACTTAAACTAAAAGCCCATGGTATAGGTAATGATGTAATCAACTGGATAGAAAAGTGGTATACACACAGAAGACAAAGAATAAAAGTAGATGGTGAAATTTCAAACTGGAAATCTGTTTTGAGTGGGGTACCACAGGGATCAGTATTAGTATTTTTAATAATAAAAAAATTATATATAAATGATTTATCCAAAATGACATATCTAGCACAAAGTACTGACATGTGCAGATGACACAAAATATTTAGAAAGCTTACAAGTGATACATATAAAAAAGTTTACAGGATGATCTAGATAATTTGGTTAAATGGTAAGAAAAATGGTAAGCGTTGTTCAATTTTGGGAAGTGTAAATGCATACACATGGAAACGTGGATGAAGAATATAAAATGGGGGATGTTGTACTAGGTACAACCACAACAGAAAAGGACTTAGGAGTAGCATTTAGTGCTGACATGAAAGTTTCATAGCAATATAGGATTGCTGCTTCAAAGTCTAGGGCTAATTAGGAGAACTGTCACATATAAGGAGAAACAGCTAATTGTAACCCAGTATAAAGCAATAGTTAGATTGCATTTGGTATATTGTATACAAGCATGGAGGCCATATCATAAGAAGGACATAGAAAAGCTAGAAAGAATACAACAAAGAGCAACTAAAATGATTCCAGAATTGAGAGACCTTTGTTATGAAAGACTGGAGACCAGGAGGCTAAGAAGAGTTTAAAATAGTGAATGGTTATGAGGATATTGATAGGAATATGTTCTTCAAACTTAAAGAAGGCAAAAGAACCCAATAGAATACAAAGTAGCATTAGTTAAGAAACAGCATAGGTTGGACATGAGAAAGTACTCATTCTCACAGAGGGTGATAAATGAATGGAACAAACTGTCAAATGATTGTGTTAATGCTAGCAATGTGAATATGTTTAAAAATAGAATTGACAGATATCTGATAAGAGCAGGCTATACATAGATGATAAAATTGTTGGACTCTTGATAAGCCTATGGCTCCCTTGTCCACTTGCCATCTGGAACTTGTTGTTTGGGATGGCAAACTTGTTCAGTCTTATTAAATTAGTGAGTTTAACTAATCAATGAAAGTATGACAATGTTAGTATTTGGATGATAATATACCCTTCTCATTATACCACCACGCTACCTGGTGGATTATAATAAAACATAAAGATTCGGCTAACTGAACAACAGGCCTATACATTAAGCAGCGTGAAGTTCCCGAATGTACCCGAATCTTCTAAGCTCCATTATAATCCAGCAGGTAGCGGGCAGGGTATATTGTACTACCAGTAGGTATTACACGAGTGTGTATTTGAGTGTATTTTATATATTGTTTCTTTCATTGTTTCAGCTGCAGTTGAAGAGGCATCTGTTGGTGGTAGGCAATACCATGCATGTATCAGGTGTATTAGTATCTGCCAACTGAGGCCAATCACAGGAGGATATGATTGGTGTCTCGTAGTTGCTGCAGTTGACACACATGCAAACTAGTCATGAAGAAGATGTTACAAAAATATAAATCACTTGCCAGTACCTGTGTTTGTTCATTATAAAATTATAACACCAGTATAGACTTACATTCAATTGACATTTTTGAACAGTGATCAGATTTATGAAAATCAGTTAAGAAAAAACACTGAAATAATAAATAAAAAATAAAGTCCCATTATTAAAACAAGAATTTATTATGAAAACTTAAACATGTTTCTATACTTTCCTAATTTTCTGTCTGATGACTGCATATTTTATTTGATGTACTGTTACGTGTTTCAGACCAACTTGATAGAATGACATCAAAAAGCATTGTGTTTGTTACTGGTAATGCCAAGAAACTGGAGGAAGTGGTGCAGATACTGGGAAAAACATTCCCGTATCAGGTAATTAATTAGTGTATGCAACACATTTTTAACAGCACCGATGTTCAGCATTTGCCAGATATTCGAAAATAATGATTTAGACATTTTATTTTGAGACACGTGCCGTAAAATATATGTGTACCTACATAATGGCTGAGTTGCACCTAATACAAATAATGTATTTTTTGCTTTAAGCGGTTTATATAATTATTATCACGTGGCACAATTTAAAAAAAATTAAAACTACTCACTAGCGAATAAAATGGAGATTTATGTTTTAATTCAGTGAAGTGTGTGTGTGATGCTGTAAAACAGCAATTATATTTCTTAAAACACAACAGTAAATACTTTACACTACAAGTTTATACATATACTTTGAATGATACGTGTTTTTTATTTTTAGAATGCTTTGTATCTACAAGATAAATGTCTCACATTGATGATGTCGTTTTGATAGTTGTTTCTCTGTTTGATTGATCTCTTGTTCTTTATTTTAGTTCTACGGTTTTGTATTTCCTGCATATATCTTATATTACATAATGGTTCGTGTAATTATATATTATATATATATAATATATTATTTATAAACTGTAATATAAGACATGAAACTTAAATGCTTCTCATAATCCCATTGTGTATTTCCATAGTTGACGTCCAAGAAGATAGACCTTCCTGAGTATCAGGGGGAACCAGACGACATCTGCATTTCCAAGTGCAAGGAAGCAGCAAAACTAATCAAAGGGCCGGTCATTATAGAAGATACCTGTCTGTGTTTCAATGCTCTGCATGGCTTGCCTGGCCCATACATCAAGTGGTTCTTGGACAAACTCAAGCCAGAAGGCAAGTGATGTGTCTTCTTAAGTCATTCAAATGTTGTGAATGTTTCAACCATCTAGAGTATTTAGGGTCAATAACAATATATCAATTCCAATAACAACAATTACAAATACCAATCACAGAACAACCATAGAATAAAACATGGTGATTGAAGGTGATATACAGTACAGAACATACACTAGTGGGCATCTTTTTTTATTTCTGCATTTGGTACATAATGGCAAACAAATATGATATACCCAATTTATTAGATTTCTGTAGCAAATAATTTGAGTTAAACGTTGCATGATGTAATTGAAAAAGTAAGTGAAAATACCAACTCCATTTTCACCAATACTAAATGATTACAATGCCCGCTAGTGTATGTTCTGTACTGTATGTCACCTTCAATCACCATGTGCTATGTGAACATTCTGCGGGAACATCACTATCTGTTGTTGTCCTTCATTGTAATCTCTATGTGGCGCAGTGGATGTGTGGTTGTGTATCGGACTGTCGGTCTAGAGGACGGGTTGTTGTCCTTCGTTGTAATCTCTATGTGGCGCGGTGGACGTGTGGTTGTGTATCGGACTGTCGGTCTAGAGGACGGGTTCAAAACCACCTGCTACTGTTTTGAAACTTGGGCAATTTCGTTCACCCCACTTTGCCTGTGTCTTTCGGAAGAGACACTAAAAGCTGTTGGTCCATTCTATCTGGTGTCTATGCCAGGGGAAGTAAAAGATCCCAGATGAGGTAGGCTCAATCAGTACTGCTAACTACCTCGCAAGTTGATATACGATTGGATGAATGAAAGGGTAATCTATAAAGAGGGTTAAATCTGGGTTAAATATTTGCTAAAAAAATAGTGTCACTGTGCGGTTCTACCATAAATCAGTAGTTCTTCCAATTCTTTGTTTTTGGGCTGTTGGCCACATTGCACATTCCATAGCATTGCTCCTCTGCTCTCATGTTGATTTGTTGCTGTGTCTGTCTCTTCTGCTCTCCCATGCTGTGCCCTCCAAACCTGCCTTTTCCAGATCCCTATTCACAAAGTCCTTGTGTCTTAATTTTGGTCTTCTGCTTCTTTCCACATTCACTTTGGTAATCTCTCTGCACCCTTTCTCTGGACCTGTCCCCTAACCGCTACAGTCTATTCCCAACTAACTCCACTTTCGGGTGCTTCTTCATTCTTATCTCTCCTTGCAATTCAACCATCCTCTTTCTGTTACCCTACCTCACCCTGCATATTCTCCAAATCCAGATTCTCTCGGCTACCTGTAGTCTCTTCTTTCAGTGTCAGTTTTCTAAACCCAAGCTGGTACCATCACTTTTCCCATCAGAGGTTTCCTCAACTTCCTAACCCACATGATTCCTTCTGTTGTCTTCTTTACTGCTACATCCTCCTGTCTACATACTGTTTATTATGCCCCTCTATAAAACCAAGAAATGCTGCCACAAGTGCACATAAAAAATTTTTTCTGTTTATTTACACAGGTCTGCACAGACTTCTCGAAGGCTTTGAAGACAAGTCTGCCTATGCCCGATGCACATTTGCCTACAGCAGTGGTAACCCCAAAGACGAAATCCTTCTGTTTGAGGGAAGGACGGAAGGCAAGATTGTCAAGCCACGTGGATGCAATGACTTCGGCTGGGATCCGTGTTTCCAGCCTGACTCCTTCGAGGAGACTTTCGCTGAAATGTCGAAAGAAACGAAGAACAGCATCTCACACCGATACCGTGCACTGGAAAAGCTCAGACAGCATTTCTTGACATGACAAGCAGAGTTAGCATTCTGTCTGCAGTCATGTCTACGTATTTTGTAGAAAATATTTTTATGTGGTCTCGATCTCGGACGCTTCTCTCAGTAAGAGTGCATGCGGTGTTACATGCATTGAATTGGTGTCCCTTCCGCAGTAGCGACATCACATTTAAAATTATGATCATGTGTATCAAATGCATTTAGAATAGTAAACAAAATTGAATGGCATGTTTGTGATCTTTTTTACTCATGAACTATGTTGTCACAGTATGATTTATTACATTAATATATGAACATTTGTAAAAAAATAAACATACAAACTAAGGTCATTAAATATTTTAACCAACATGAGGCATCTTCCGATTATGAACATACGATAATGTTTCCAGTGATTAAACTAGTCTCACTAGAGAGGGTACGTGGCAAGGATCTCAACTTCCCATCTGTTTTTGGGGTCAACCTCATATCTCGCCTGTTTGTGTGGCTAATATCCCACCATTTTTAAGTGTCCTGTCATCTATTTTTTTAAGCCAACTTCCCACCACCCACCAATTTTTAGAACCAACCTTCCACTTCCTGCCACCCCACTCCCTCCAGATGGTGAACTTGTGTGTAACATCCTTACTGCCAGCAAACATTACAGAAACAATAAATCTATAAGTAAAGCCAATACTGACGCCCTGTACCTAGTGGTGTATCTAGGATCTTGCAAATGAGGGAGGCTAAGAGGGGCAGGTGTATTCGCCCATGCTGTCAGGTAGCGGTGAAACTGAAAAGTACAATAAAATGTTAAGCCAAGGGGGCCATGACCACCCCAAACACCCTACTGATTGTACCCGTCAACAGAGAAAACGTCACCACTTGTTGCAGTCTATCAATACTTTGCGGAAGACCATAAAGAGAACGGAGACGTACTGACTTACCATAAACAATAAATATGAAGCCTTCAGAGGCACACAGAGCAGTAAAAACATTTTTTAAACGGACAGGGAAAACTTCATCGACAGTGTTGCCAAGGAAGCAGATGATGTCGCAGTACAGCCCAAGGAAATGTGATCTGTTTGTTCGAATCAAAAGTACAAGCAGACATATGGGCCTATCAAAAACATCCGGGGTGAACAAGTTAACCGTGCGGGATGTCAACTGAAGAGATGGAAGGAACATTTTGAAAAACTGCTGAACCAATCAACACCAGCAAACTCCCAGACATTCAAACTGCGGAACTAGTCTCCAGGTCAACCGCGAACGAACAAATAAGGCGGAGGCCAAGAAAGCCACGTGTCTCTTGAAGAACGGGAAAGCATGTCCTGCCCAGATGAAATTACAGGAGAAGTAATCAAGGCAGACATGGAAGCATCCACATAAATGCTGCATGGAAGATCTGGGACAAAGAAGATATGGATGGATAATGAGAATGTTATTGCTGGGACACTAAATGTGTTGTGGACGCCAAGCTCAGAATACAAGCTCAAAACACATCTTGCACTGACCACATTGCTTTTCTCCGCATTGTAGTGGAATAGCCGGTATATCAACATTGTAGACTACGAAAAGGCATTTGATTGCCTCGACAGGGTGACCCTATGGAAGTTTACCGACGTTAGGGGATACCAGAGGGTTTTGTTTAATCCAAACCACATGCGAAGGGATGGCCCTGATAAAAGAGATGGTCAATGTAACAGTATATCTCCACACCCTGGATATCTCCCCATAAGTTATCATGCACAGTTAGTAGAGTATTATGCATTTTAGTCCCTTGTGAAGAGAGCTGTGTTTTTGTTGAGGCCCAGCAAACACTATTTAAAAAAACACCCGTGTAGCTACAATGTTATGTTATTTTATCTTCGCAGGATTATTTATTACGTCATCTAGGTCAGATTCCCTGAACCAAACATTGTCTTAGTTTTGCAAGATTAGAATTGTAAATAGGAGTAGACATATAGCGACCGAAACGTTAATTGAGTTACCCGGTAGGCATAGAAGTAAAAACATTTATTTGGAAGTTTTACATTTTCTTTAGGTTTTGCTTGAGCTATTAAATGAGATTTAATATGACATTAACAATAGCAAAACGGATAGAAACCAATCTTTGTAACATAATGTTGTGTCTATGGTGATGGAACACATGACTGAATAAGTTGTCATAATATTGTAATAAGTTTAATCCAAACAAAGCTTTCCCAGCATATTCATTGTGTACACTAAATATTGAATGAAATCCGTTAGTATGATTACTTTAATATTTACTATAAGTATTATAGATAGAAGGACGCTCATACCAAAACATATTCTTAAATAGTACGGCATCTGGTCCTTAGAACCGACCAAAATATTAAGCCACTCTGCAATAATTGGGCTAAAGCAACATATTCACTCAGTTCCACTACATCGAATAGCTAGGTACTCATTAAAATAGCTGAATGACACTATATCATTTGCCCACATCATTTAATATGATGAAATATAAAAAGAAAACATAAAAACAAATAACAGGGAAAAAAGTAACAGTGATTCAAGGGGGATTCGAACCGTTGACCCTCAGCATAACTACGGTGTGTTTGCGTTGTTTGAACGTTAGATTTGCAAATGCTGTTTAATTTGAAATGGAATATGAGAGAAAGAAATAACAGTGATAGAAAAATGGTGGCAGAGCGTTATCTCGATACTCGGACGAGCTGCACGCCCGCCGCGCCGAACCCCCGTCAGCCGCCCGTGGATCGAGTCCAGTACGCACCCCGTGTGCCCACTCTGCCACGCTCGTGAGTTACGTTTGTTTTACCGTTTTATCTAAAGAATATAAAAACGCCTATGACGTCACTGACGTTGCGTTATTTTTATTCTTTTAAATATTTCTTTTATCGATATGGTGTTAGGGCAGAAATGGGCATAGAAACTCACCCCACATTTAAAACAAATTGTTATCTACATGAATAAAATAACAACACCCTTGTGACGTCAAAATCGACCGTAGCAAAAACAAAGTCCACCATAAATAAAACCGTAGTACGTACACGTCATCGTGACGTCATTAATATTGCAAGGCAGGCGTAAGAGATACGTACTCGACTCGTTCCACGTGCGACGCGATAAGGTTTCGGTACAGTGGTCGTGAAAATATCGGGGTGCCTAGAAAACACGTTTACTTTATTGTAATTTATTTCCATTTCATAATAAATGTAATGTAAACTCTCAAAGTCGATATTGCTTTTGGGTCCACGAGCTCCAGGCATTATTTGTTTTCGTTTCATAATCACCATTGCACATGGACGTAAGAACTGAAAGAAGTGACACACGAGATGGAACGTAACAGCTGACATATCAATGGACTCTGTTACCCTGTAAAGTCAGATGGAAAGAAGTTGAAGAACTAACAAAGGAAGAAGGACACGTAATTTACTACAGCGGAGAAGAAATTGAAAAGCCGTCGATTTCCTTATCCACAAGGAAGTAAAGAACTCAGTTATGGGATGCTGTCAAATATCCAGCAGGCTTATCTCCACCCGTCTGAAATCAACCCTTTTCAACAGTACTATTGTACAACATTAACATATGTCCAAGCTTTATATCAAGATGATGAAGACATTGAACAATTATATACAGATACAATATATTATCGAGAAAAAAACACGAAGAAAGAAAGTATTATTAAGCCTTATACAAGGTGACTGCAACGCAAAGGTGAGAGCAGACGCACGCACGCACGCATGCACGCATGCACGCACGCACGCATGCACGCATGCACGCACGCACGCATGCACGCATGCACGCACGCACGCACATACACACTCAAAGACTGGCAAGAACATGCGGACCTTTTGGGAATCTTAGAAACAATGTAAGAAGCCTGAGGCTATTGGGATTTGCCAGTATGAACAACCTTGTCATGATCAACACCTTCCTTACACACACGTTATCAAGAAGGTGGACATAGCATGCTCCCGTAGGTCGATACAACAACCAAAACGATTACATCATGGTACTGACACGATTAAAATCAATCATGAACATCGCAAAACTGGCAGCTTTCCAGAAGCAGACATTAGAAGCGATCATGACATTAGTTTGATCTTGACAAACTGTAAGACCCCGACATTGCTGAAGCATTTAAGGCAACTATTGGCGGGAAATTTGCTTCACTACTCCTCCTGAACAAAGACGTCCGGCAAGGACATATACTCCCACCTACACTTTTTCAACATCTTTCTATAAGGGATCTTGGCAGAAGCCCTTGTGGACCACGTATAGGAGGAAGGATCATCACAAACTCACGATTTGCCGGCAATATCGACGGACTAGCAGGTCAAGAACAGGGATTTATTGAACTTGTGACAATAATGTTACAGATAAACAAAGTTTACAGGAAGATCTAGATAAATTAGTTAAATGGTCAGAAAAATGGCAAATGTTATTAAATTTTGGGAAGTCTAATGGCATACACATAGGACATGGAAACATGGACGAAGAATATAAAATGGGGGGTGCTGTACTAGGTAAAACCACACAAGAAAAGGACTTAAGAGTAATATTCAGTGCTGACATGAAAGTTTCAGAGCAATGTCGGATTGCTGCTTCGAAAGGAAATCAAATTCTAGGGTTAATTAAGAGAACTATCACGTATAAGGAGAAACAGCTAATTGTATACCTGTACAAAGCAATAGTTAGACCACACTTGGAATATTGTATTCAATCATGGAGACCGTATCGTAAAAAGGACATCGACAAGCTAGAAAGAATACAACGAAGAGCAACTAAAATGATTCCAGAATTGAGAGACCTTAGTTACGAAAGCCGCTTATTACAATGGGGTTTGACACGGAGACTAAGAGGAGACCAAATAGAAGTGATTAAAATAGTGAACGGTTATGAGGATGTTGATAGAAATATGTTCTTCAAACTTAAAGAAGGCAGTAGAACCAGAGGACACAAAGCAACATGAGTTAAGGAGCAGTGTAGATTGGACATGAGAAAGTACTCTTTCTCACTGAGGGTGATAAATGAATGGAACAAACTACCAAATGATTGTGTTAATGCTAGTAGTGTGAATATGTTTAAAAATGAATTGACATATATCTTATAAGGACGTGCTACACATAGATGAGAAAATTGTTGGACTCTTGATAAGCCAATGGTTTCCTTGTCCACTTGCCATCTGGAACTTGTTGTTTGGGATGGCAATCTTGTTAAATTGTTAAATATTGTATAGAAAAGGCTTCATCTAAATTCGAGAAAACAAAACTTATGACAAACAACGCAAACGAAAAAAACAGCGAAAATAGTCAATGACCAAGAACTTGACACCGTCACCTACTTGAAAACCCTAGGAGCAATCATATCCAAAGACCTGAAGTAATTTCGCGGACTGCATAAACCATCGCAACACTGGCCATACTAACACTAGTATGGAACGACAAAAGTATCTCAGTTACGATCTGACATGTATGAACTGAACCATGTAGGGCCGAGCCAGATATTACCAGGTGGTCATTCATAGTCTTTAGTAGGATAGATGCACCAATCGTGTCAAAAACGGCAGACAAATAGAGGCGAACCAGAAGGACCGAGAACAGCCAGATGTTGAATGAGACTGCTGGCTGCTGCCTTCTCCACGGGTTATGAAAACTTAACAAGATGATACATTCACTAATGCAGGTATTTCCAAAGTGGGGACCGCCGTGTAGGTCTGGGGGTTCATTAACAAACAGGCACAATTATTTTAGAATGGCACATTATGTCTGAGGCATTGTTTGGACCTTGAGCGGAGAAACACATGCACTAATGCACACCGTTACATCGCAAATAACTTATTATAGAACTTGCCGCTAGGTTTTAAATGTTTTACTGTATCAAGCTAGTGCCCAGCAAACAACAAATATATTTTATATAAGGTACGTTAATACAAAACATAAAATTAACTTTCGGAACAGATAGAGTTGGTGAGAGTGAGGGAACAGCGATAGAAACAGGTGGAGAAAAGAGAAATGTGACAATGAGTTACGATGATCAAAGTTTTGGTATAATTCTTCGTTTTAGTGCTAAAACACGAGTCACGCCTGTCGGAGATGAGCACAGTGTGTAAGCCTACGAGAATAATATGAAGCCGATATGCAACGTTAGATACCGCTTGTCGCCTTTTCGAGTGTCTGCGTGTCTCCGGTCGCCATGCCGCAAGACGACATGCCACCTGTCGCGGAGCAACCATCTTGCAACTTGAAGTGTCTTTAGCACCTGTCCTCCACCCAGCTTGAAGGGTCTGTAGAACCTGTCCTCCACCCAGCTTGATGGGTCTGTAGCACCTGTCCTCCGCCCAGCTTGAAGGGTCTGTAACACCTGTCCTCCACCCAGCTTGAAGGGTCTGTAACACCTGTCCTCCACCCAGCTTGATGGGTCTGTAGCACCTGTCCTCCGTCCAGCTTGAAGGGTCTGTAACACCTGTCCTCCACCCAGCTTGGAGGGTCTGTAACACCTGTCCTCCACCCAGCTTGATGGGTCTGTAGCACCTGTCCTCCGCCCAGCTTGAAGGGTCTGTAACACCTGCCCTCCACCCAACTTGAAGGTTCTGTAGCACCTGTCCTCCACCCAACTTGAAGGGTCTGTGATACCTGTCCTCCACCCAACTTGAAGGGTCTGTAATACCTGTCCTCCACCCAACTTGAAGGGTCTGTAATACCTGTCCTCCACCCAACTTGAAGGGTCTGTAATACCTGTCCTCCAGCCAGCTTGAAGGGTCTGTAATACCTGTCCTCCACCCAACTTGAAGGGTCTGTAATACCTGTCCTCCAACTAGCTTGAAGGGTCTGTAATACCTGTCCTCCAACCAGCTTGAAGGGCCTGTAACACCTGTACTCCACCCAACTTGAAGGGTCTGTAACATCTGTCCTCCACCCACCTTGAAGGGTATGTAACACCTGTCCTCCACCCACCTTGAAGGGTCTGTAACATCTGTCCTCCACCCACCTTGAAGGGTATGTAACACCTGTCCTCCACCCAACTTGAAGGGTCTGTAACACCTGTCCTCCTCCCAACTTGAAGGGTCTGTAATACCTGTCCTCCAACCAGCCTGAAGGGTCTGTAGCACCTGTCCTCCACCCAACTTGAAGGGCCTGTAACACCTGCCCTCCACCCACCTTGAAGGGTCTGTAACACCTGTCCTCCACCCAGCTGTTTATTGTATCTCATCTATAGTAGAAATAATCTTTCATTTATCAGTATATATTATATTATACTATACAGATATTAGAGAAACCTGTTTTTGCTATAATATTTAAAGGTGTTTCCTCAATTCGATGTTTTGGCAAGTCTCATATCAAATTAATTTAGCGAAAAACCAAACCTACCTAGTATACACTGCAACATGCTAGCTCAGTTGTGAAGCTTCTGTATGTAGCTGTTTTGTGAAATCATTAGACAAACTATTAAATTACTGAATGCTTGTTCAAGCATTAAGTGAAGTGAAAATCGAAATGCTGAAAAATCACGTTTTTCTTGCTTCGTGAAATTTCGTAATTTTGTAATCTAATGGAAGTCACGCCCATGATCAGCATTCGCCAACACAGTGTGTATCATTTTGGATACACACTAACCATATGTAACAACTGAAGTCAATCATTCGATGGCTTACATAAACTATTCACACACTACACATTTGGACAACAATGAACCGGATTTGCGATAGGTTAAATCAGTTGAAGAAGTAGCTTTAAATTACTTTCATCAAATGTTATGAAACTGGTGTGTGTCTGTTGTGCATGAGATGATTAATGTTTGAGGTATCAACAACACACTATGTATCACATTTGCTTTGTGCTATGGACAGATCATCCATTAATTAACCTCGATTGTCAAGGCTCCGCGTTGTGGCGCCACCGTTTGTCGCACACATCTTCGCCTGGACACAAAATGGGTTTTTTATTGTGACGGAAATTCTTATATTGACATAACTGTCCGAGTAAAAAGTTAAGTCAGGCAAAAAAATTAGTATAGCAACGTGATGCCGATTGGCTGCTGGCGATTCACGGAAACGCCTACTCAAAATGGAGTGGTGGCCATGGATAACCACGAGACCACGCCTCTACATCTAGACTCTCTTCTCGGCGAATTCTCGAAGCCGAGCGAGAATCAAATAAGCGAGGTTATCCATTAATATATTAAAAAGATATGGTGATAGTATCCCTTCATGTATCACACCATCTATAATATGTTCAGACAAATTGCCTGACCATGTTACACTATAATCTTATTAGAAATGTTGCAATACGAT